>JAWWLV010000121.1:98635387-98731704 GCA_035041135.1 Platyrinchus mystaceus | reverse complement strand
GAAAGGAAAGGAAAGGAAAGGAAAGGAAAGGAAAGGAAAGGAAAGGAAAGGAAAGGAAAGGAAAGGAAAGGAAAGGAGGGAGGAAGGAAGGGAGGAAGGAAGGAAGGAAGATGAATTGCTTCATGGATAAGATTTCCCCACTACAGAAAAAAAAAAATAGAACTTGGTTTAACTCTGATGTCGTTTCGTCATGGTGTTATATAGAAAAAAATAGTCTAATAACTCTACTGCACTGAAGACTGGTTCAGGCATTAACACAATTGTCAGCATTAATTTCTCAACCTCACAATAGCGACTTTTCAAATTCACTGGATTTAGAAGAGCTCAAGGTGTCTATGACAATAAATCAAATAGAGGAGCAAAATATCCCTCTTTGTTTGTTTTTCTTTTCCTGAGGAGAAACACTGACGTTTTAATTTTTTTTTTAAAGACAGTTAAAGCATTCCCTTGTATGTCTCTATGTGTGTAGGTATATACATATGTTTCCGTTTCAACTAAAGGAATTGTAGTTCTGTGATTGAATATAGAAAAATAGTTCAATAAAATCTAAGTGGAATATATATTCAATGGATTTAAATCCATATATACAGTTTTGTCTGTAACAGAATTCTTGTGTGCTAGCATACATAAAATATGAGCATCTCTAATAAACAGCAGCTGGAGTATATAGCAAGCTGGATCTTTGTGTGGAATATCTTTAAGGTGTTTTTGGCACAACTTCCAGGACTGTCTTGACCAACACTTTCCCAGATGTGTAGGATTATGGGATATATCTTCTGGAATCTCTCAGGAAAGCACTTTAATTCACAGCCACACCTGGGCTGGATATTGCAATCAGCTCCCATTTTCCATTTACAATTTTCCTACCTCATTCATTTTAATTTCTCTGTTTTCTCCCTTATCACTTAATATATTTTCCTCATTATTGGCATCTGGGCTGTGTGTTCTAACACAAACACCGAAAGACCAAATCAAGATTAAAAAAAAAAGAGCAAAAATATTCCCATTTCAGATGGAAGAGCAGATGGAGCTCTTGGCACTTCAGAGGATTCAAATTGACCCTCTGCACCAAGCTCAGGGAAGACAGACTGTCACTGCTGACTGGAAAACACTAAAGAGACCTGTTTTCCCATCGAATATACAGTAGCGTTTTCTAATTCTTTAGCTCTAAGCTGTGCATGGCCATGAAAGAGCAGCTGAGGGGTGTTTTTTTTAGATGAGGCTCTTTCATATCTCATGGATGCTCTTCTCTCACTGTTATGTTGAAATGGTTGCCCTGAATTTTGAGATGTAAGTTTGATTCTACATTTTCTTATCAGTATTTAAGAGAGTCTGTGATTAAGTGGTGATCATGCCCAGCTCTTTCTCCATGCTTTCTTGGTAGTTTTGGAAGTCACATCACCATCATCCAAGGATTAAAACTGTCAGAACAGAAAGGGCTAAAAGTTCAGCTGGGGAAAAAGGATTCAGCTCTGCACAGAGCAGTTCATGATCTGGCCTGAATTCTCAAAGTGTTCACAGAATAGCCATCTTTCCCAGGTACTGTGTGCTATGTTGGTTGCCTATCTTCAGTAATAACACACTGAGCCTCTAATGAGATTTTTCTGAATATCTTATGCTATTCCATTTTGGCTACAGCAACGTTTCATTAGACTGATGCAAAACACTGTGTATGAAATGTAATGATTTATTTCTAAATTATATAAGTGTAATTTGAACGTTTTTTGTTGTTTTGTTTGTTTTGTTTGTTGTTTTTTTTTTCTGAAGAGGAGAAAAGAGTTATACTTTGGTTAAATTTTTTTCTGAAGAAATAAGGCAGACACAAGTGTTATAAATCTTAGCATAATGTATATACATTTAAAGACCATCAAAGTTTCAGCTAAATTTAGAAGCTGAAAGACAGACATGAATCAGACTCATGTAAAAGACTCAGGTAACTCAAATTCTCACTGAGTTGAAGAGACTTCTCTGAGACATTTTCTGTTTTGGTATTTCATCTTGCTCCTGATTCTGCTCAAACTGTGTCTATTATATTAGTATATCAGTACCTGAAGGCAACTTACAGGAAAAATGAGGCAAGAATATTTATAGCATCATGTGGTGACAGGATAAGGAGGAATTGGTCCAAATGGGTTCAAACTGAAAGAGAGTAGGTTTAGATTAGATATTAGGGAAAAAGGCTTTACTGTGAGGGTGCTGAGGCATTGGAATAGGTTACCCAGGGAAGCTGTGGATGCCCCATCCCTGTAGATGTTCAAGGACAGGTTGGATGGGCCTCTGAGCAACCTGGTCTAGTGGAAGGTGACCCTGCCCATGGCAGTGGGTTTGGAACTAGATTACTTTTAAGGCCCCTTCCAACCCAAACCATTCTGTTTTTCTGTGATTCTACCCTGTGGGGTAAGAAGCACACTGTGAAAATGTGCGGATTGCCAATGCTGTGAGAATTTTAATTCTCCTTTGACACAATGAACAACTGAGAATGGACACATCAGGACTTGGCAACTACATGACTATTGTTCATGGTCAGGGCACAGCAACAGTACTCTGAAACACTCTGTTCAGCATATGTCATTTCAGGGAAAACAGCACAGACTGCAGAGATTTTGTTCTCCAGGTATTATCTTCCTGACAAATATATCTTTAGAATTGGGTGCAAGTTGCTGTATGTTACTTTTCTGTGGAAATTTTATGATCAATTTTAAAGAGAATGCTCTTTTACTAATTCCATTGAAGCAAACTCTACCTAGGAGATGCCAAGAATCCTCTTTCCAGATATCACAGAGCCTTTCACTTTGTCCACTCTCTTTGTTTTCTGTAACGGAAGTCTAAATAATCACGTAGCTAGTTTTAAAAAGAACTCTGACAAAAAGCTACCATTTCCACCTTCTGTGCCATTTTGCATTATGCTGTGGTGGATGTGTTACAAGGAGACCTATATGTGATGGCAATATTTCCTCTGGCAGGAGCTACAGCACCACATCATACAGAGCCTCCTCCAGAAAAGATGTAGATATAATCTAAAATGTGCTGAGATCCCTCATGGTTATTTAAATCCAAAATTAAAAGTCAAAGCTATACAAAAATATTTCTTGTTATATTTTGCTGAAACTAGGATAATAAAGGAAAATCCTTCACTCTACTGAATGTATAGCAAACTAAATTTGGCCCTTTTATTAATATAGCTTTAATTATCTCACTCTACCTCAATTTTTGAAATAATTCAGTTTGATCATGTACCCTTATTTTTCTCCATAAAAGTGGCAAAGCAAGATTATCTTTAAGCAGCATTTCCCTTTTAAAGAGTTATTTTTTGGTTTTGAGGGAAAATAGAAGCATCTGAAATTATGAACATCATTTGCCACTCAAATATATTTTTCTGCCAAGTTTTGGTATAAAGCAAATTTTCAGCTGAGTGACAAACCAATAAATATGTAGGCTTACAGTAGCTCTTCTGAGAAACTGAACTTCAAATAGTGTCTTTATAATACTAACAAAAATGTGCTTATTTTTATGTTTATTTTTCTTTCTTAGTTTGTTCCTGATGGTTACGGAGTTGATCGTTCATTTTTCTACTGCCATTCACACCAGCTGCTATAAAACAGCTATAAAAATACTCCCAGTGCAGATCTTGACCGTAGATCACTGTACCTAGACCCAGCTGCAGATGGATGGAGCAGCTGGTCCAGAGAGGTGCTGTTCCTGACTCCCACACACACTTGGTCATGATGCATGAAGCAGCACAGTTGCTCCCCAGCCACAATTCCCATTCAGTCACAGATTTATGAAGTAATGAGCCGCCTACCAGAAAAAAACAAAACCAGCAGCTCTCCAGCACGCTTTAAACAAACACCCAAGAATATTCCATAATTATAAATAACTGCAGCTCAGCCATCAGATGAATTGCTAAAACTTTTTTATATAACTTGTTAAGTGGGAAGCAAATACAGTAGAGCAAGAAAAGAAGGAAATATGCCTATGTAGAGAGATAGCAACATAAAAATTGGTAATTATTTTTCTGGATACTTTTATTTTTTTAACATTAGTGTAATGGCTGTTTTGCAATGATTTATGAATATTTCATGTAACCTGGTTATTCAGTATTATAATGTGAAAATGCCAGTTTATCCTGACTTCAGCTATTAGAGAAACAAGCAGGAAGAACAAAGCTATGGATTCTGTAGTAAATTCTAGTACACCATGAAGGGACAATAGGCAGTCTATAATTTGTGAAGATGCAAACTCCTGACTCCAAGGAAATTAATATTGTTTTTTACTAGCCATGGTAATGGGAGGCCAACAAGGATTAATGGTTGATAAGAAATAGTCTCTCCAGAGGGGAGGTGGGAATTTCTTCTGAGGTATTTGTACATACCCCCTTTTTGTGGCATGTATGCAAAATAGACCTGTGCAACCCACAGTTTGAGATGATGGGGTTTTGGGTAAGGAAGGCAGGGAGAGGGCTTACTGTTCTAAGATTATTCTCCTCTGGTGTTATGCTTCCAGTTTTAAACTGTTCATTTAGGAAAACTAGTTACTGCTACTAGCAAAGCTGACACGTTTTCAAGTTCCTGAGCAGTGTATCCCCCAGCTGTATCCTGATACTGCACTGACATCATATTGGCAGAGGATATGGTTCTCTTCTCATATCTAATGCTAGGGTTGCCATGTAAAAATAACCCAAGAACAAGACAGAAAATACCCAGTGTATTATCTGAGAAGCAGTGAATCTGTAGAAAAATAACTGTACATCACCCATTGGACAAAGACTAGAAATAGGGGCCTAAGAGTTAAACTTTTAAAACACTTAATTGCAAAAAGATTTATATAACAATTATGTGCCCTGCTGTATACTTTTCAGAAACTTAATTTAATTTGACTTTGTTTAGTATCATTTAGTGCTGATAAGAAATATACTGTATTATCTAATAGCCTTCTTCCACCTCTATCTTGTAAGATCCTATCAACGTCAATAGTTGAATTGTGTAGTAGCGGTAATGTATTTACAGAAAGCCAAGATAATGGAAATAATAAAATCTAGACTCAGGAACACTCAGATTTTAATAAGATAATATGTTAAGTGGTTTGTTTGTTTGTTTTATTATTATTATTATTTTTACCAGATAAAGATTTTCTTTTCTGTACTCAACAACTCTCTTCATTGACTTTGTATTCTTGTTTTGGAGAGCTCTTACATGAATGGAATCCCACAAGAAATTAACCATAGACATATACAAACTGATTAGTTAAGCAATACTTGACAGCAGGGGCCTGTATGCACAGAGGCAGAAGGGAATCTGGGACAAAAATCCAAACTGTGACCTTCCCAGGAACTAACATGTAGGAAGTGAGAGCAAGCATTACCCTAGAGAAACCTGAAATGAAGTTCTCCTTTGACCTTTGCCTGCTCCCACAGAATTCATTGTCCTTGCTCATTCCAATAATGTTTTATCACAATGAGGTCTATCCAATGCAGTAGCACATGAAACATAAGCTGTCCCAGTTTGGGCTACTTATATCTGGACAGAAGATAGCTAATTTCATGAGGTGATTACATTCTCCATCCTGTTCTCCTCACCACACGATAGAGAAGCAGTTTGTTTTAGAAGAAGTAAGACCTGAACAAGTTTATTTTCTGTAGCACTCATGTAAAATGTACTCCTTGATATAAGGGAAGTCCCACAAATAATTCAAAATGGTCGAATAGATTTGTAAAACACATAAAAATACAGAAAGCCTTTCCTTCCTAGCTGGGAAGTTTAATTTTATTTCCAACAAGAAAGGATGCTGGGCAAAACGTATATTTCTAAAATCCAATTCCACTCTCAAGATGTGAATGAAATCTAAAATGCAATCACAAATTGAGAGTTTGCTGTTCTCAAGCAGAGTGACACACACCTGTCCACAAGCAAAACAGGCTTCATTTGTTTGTTTTCTGAAGTGTTAGTTCAAACTCTGTGACTTTTCCCCTACAGTTTTCTGTGCTCCTCTGAGTGATAAGATGCACCCCAGCATCACTTTCTGAAACAGTTTTGGACTTGAGTTTATTTTAGAGGCACATGAACAGCAAATATCTCGAGAGGAAAACTTATCTGTATTTTGGCATTTCTGAACCTACATTCCCACAGCTCCTGAGCAATGTGTGCGCTGTGCTTTTTGGGGTAAAGTGTCATTTTCCACTGGCTCCAAAGAATACTTTTTGTGCTGTAGTGGCTCACCTGTTCGTAATGGTAAATTGCTGTATAATCATTAATGGACCAATACCTGTTAAAGTAAAACTGAAATAAGGAAAAACAGATGTTGTTTTCTGTGTTTAATGAAAAAGGCTCATGCATCCTCATGCTGCATTGTCTGACCTTTCTTAGGTTTGGACCTTATGTACCAGACAGAGGTATTTACCACATAATCCATGTATTTGAATGCAGTTTACAGATTACTCATAATGCTTTTGGAACAGCAAAACAACAGCCCTTGGCAAATGGGCGGGCGAGCATAACCTCTGAGCAAAGGACACCTGAGAGGTGCAGATCCCGGAATGCAACTGCTCACATGCCCAGTCATCCCTTGGAGGCATTTGAAAGCTCTTACACTTAACGAGAAGCCAGAAACATTCACTTTCTTCAAAATTCCACAGCAAGGTGAAGGGGAATAAATAACCACCCATCACCAGTGAACTTCAATTATTTCGTTCTGCTGCAGGAACAAAAATGCACTTTAAAACAACAGTTTTCCAGACAGAAACAGTTTCTGACACATCCAGAGTAAATGGCAGCTCTTCATGGTTGATAGTAAATGTGAAATGGTGGCATGATCACTGCATTAATAGTGAGCACAAGCTAAAACTTCTGTTGTCAGAGGGGGTAAATCACCTTAGAGATAGCATTGACACGATAGCAAAGCAAGATGCAAGGATATCTTTAAAGGTATTTGACCCCATTTTGCTGATATAACTCAGGTGATTTCCATCTTAAGGTAGGAGATTTCATAGCCTCATTGAAATAATTCTCTTTTGGCAGTCAACAAGGTCATCATTCTCTGTCTGTGACCCAGTCATCACCAGGAAGGAAGGGTATCACACCAAAGAGGCAAGAATAGCATCAAGAATAGCAGCTGCCATAACCTTGCTTCAGCACTGAGGACAGTATGTTGCAATAGTGAAGAAGGGCAGTATCTCACGGGATTCAATGCACTGTTATCATTTCCAGTATTAAGCAGCAAAGTCATATAGATATGCTAAAAGTAGTGCCTTTGCTATCAGAACAGTATTGAAAACCACACCTCCACCCTCTCCCTTATTGTCCTGTAGGAAACCAACACCTTTCCTCTCAAGGGAAGTCTATCTACATGGTTTTGCCCCTCCTTTTATTGAGTCAGGTCAAAGGTTTATCCAGCTTAGTAACTTGACTCTTACAGGGAGCAGCAGTGGATGCTCAGGAAAGAAGATGACGGCGTCATGTGTAGAATGCTCCCTGCCCTGCTATGCACCTCTACTTTCTCATAATCTAGTTGTACTGCTTTTTGTTGAATGAAATATACAATTTCATTCTGTTGTAATGCAAAGAATTGCTTTTATTTTCAGCTTTTTGTTTGCTTGCTTGTTTTTAATCTGCTGACAGACAATTTCACTGTTTTCCCTCATTGTTCTTTGTCTTACCATGTCACATACAAATGTGACAGTTTTCCAACTATGCCAGTTGCTCTAATTAAAGATACAATCTCTCTTCCTTCAAACCTTGATCTGCCATTGGATGCTTTCTAGTTCTTGTGTTAGGAGGTGTAAGGATGAATCTATCCTATATGTATTACTCAAATAATCCATGGGTTTATATTTTCTTCAATTGCTCTTTTCTGTATGAAGAGTCCAGGTCTAACCTCACTTCTAATGGAGATGCGAAGAAGGAACTACTGGTATAGCATCTGAGATTATTTGTCAAGCTAGTCAAGAACTCTTCACCAAAGTAATATTTTTGGAAAATGTCAGTTTGTAGAAACTTAGTATTTTTCCAAGAACATTCCAGTCTCAAAAAATCTTTATTAAGAAGTTTGTCTAGTTGGGGTGGCTTTTTTGGTAAAAGTAAAAGGAGAAATTAGGGAATAACTACACATCTTTTAGCCACTGGGATGTAACAACATGGAAATGAGAACATCATGAACAACCTATCTTCAGCACCAGAGAGTTAATACAAAGTTAAAGAAATGCTCATTGGATTCAGTAGTTTGCAATTTGACCAGGTCAAAGAAAGAACCAGTAGAATGGTTTTACTGAACTCACAAATTTTCATGCTTGTGGCATTGTTCTATTCTCTCTGGCACAATGTACTCAATTCTCCTTCACCCTAGAGCTCTTTTACCAAGACTAGCAACATAAAGAGTCTTCCAACTGTAACGTAAAATTAATTATTATCCATTTTTATGTACTTCTACACAAACTGTGTGCTGCTGCCTGAGAAATAAACAAATTGCTCTGAAATCATAAGAGAAAGGAAAATCAATCACCAGAACTGTGAAATCCGCCTTTGTCACTGAATAGTGGCTCGAGCTACATCTGGACACCAGGCTCTGTCTTTGGTGAGTTTGGCTCCAACATTTTTCTTTGGAAGAGAGGGAGGTGAGACCAATTCACCATTTATCATTCAGGAAGCTGAATATCGAGGTATCTAAGGGTCATTTCTTGTGAAAGGCAGCTTTTGGATTGTATGCCACAGTCCTCAGATACTCAGCATGTTGCTGCTTATTTTGTATAAAGTCAGCTGTAGTGCTAGCTAGCATAGCCAAAATTTCATTTCTTGGCTCAGTTAAATTTTCAGAGAAGATGCTGCTGACTGTGAAAAGTAGGGAATGAAGCATTTGTACATGGAACTCAGTCCTGAGTAGACGTTTTACTTAACTTTGAAAAGTTACAAGATTTTCTTGTTTTGTTAAATTTAATACTATTATTATTTCAAAAGTAACAACCAGGGCTGATTTTTCCAAGTGCTCAATTTCCTCCGCAGCAGCCTAATTCCACATTAAACAGCTAGTGTGTGCATATGAACAGAGCAATGCAAAGGTACCACCTAGAGTTGTACAGCAATATTAGCAGTACAACAGTTCCTAGCAGCAAGGCAGACTGATACACCGTGTCCAGCCCTGGATGTGATGTGGGTAACTCCACATAGTAGTAAGTAGTTTTTTTAACCCACCAACCTAAAGGGATAATGGAAAAGAAACATGTTTCGAAAACTGTCCCTTTTTTTTTTTCTCTTTTTTTTTTTTCATTTTTCTCTCCACATAATTCTCTTTCAGATTGGAATTGTTTTCTCTTTCCATCCTATTTCTAGGGAGGCAGGTGAGTTTTCAGTGAAGCTGAACAAAAGTGGAAAAAAAATCAGTGAAGAATCAGTGTTCTTTACTATTTAAGCACCACGTATGAATAAAGCTTGGAAGAAATGTACCTCTACTGACAGGTGGAAGAGATAGACTTACTTGTGTTGATATAGCTGTATGAGAAAGGAGCTAAATTGTCACTTTTCTCTACCATTCAGTATCCACACTGGGGAGAGAGCTTATTATCTCTATGACAATTACTCTCCTGTGCATTCCAATATGGAGAGTAGCTCAGCTAAAGCATGTTGTCTCTGCTGAACTAAAAATGACAAATTTCACAAACTCATATTTAATGTCAGCTTCTCCTTTGTTCTTCAATTTTTGTAATCTGCAAGATTAATCTCCTGATTAAACCACTTAACAGCTACAGCACTTGCAGCTTTATTGTTTTCACATTATCTAGCACATCAAAACCCAAGCCAAAACAGAGACACCCAGGCCAAATTTTTTAAAGGGTGTGGCTAAGAACAAGATTTTCTTTGTGAATAAGGAAGCGTTTATATAAGGTTTTGATTAAGAGTGAGTACTGTATAGCCAGTGACAAAAATATTAATTTCTTAGTGACGCTTACAGCAAAATGTCTCCTGTATTGTACTGTAAACTAAAGTGGGGAACATGATTTGTACTCTTATTTTAGCTACAACATATATTGGTGTCCATAGTTCTCTGTGTTGCAATGGGTTCACAAATATGCAAGGTCAGGTGAAGAAAGTCCCAGAACAATGGATGTTACTTTCAGTCACAAATATACCCTGAGGAATTATCAAAGATAAAGAAGAAATGGTACATAGACCAAAAACACAAACAACAGCAACAACAACAAAAAACCCTTAAGAACTTTGAAAAATGTTTTTATATCAGAACTTTGTAAAATGCTTTTATATCACAAAAAAAAAATTCTGCTAAAAAGCCCCAGTCCTTCAAGAATCAGACATTTAAATTTTTTCCAGGAAGTTAATACAACTGAACTTCACATCAACATACATAAAACACTTGTAATTCCTGTCTTAATTCAATTTTCTCAGTCTAATTAAAAAACTCATATATGTGTTCTGAAATCAGATGCTTCCATAGAATCAGAGCCTTTACAGAAGGCCAGATAGATTGGGTCTTCCAGATTTTCTTTGTCTCAAAAATCAGATATCTCCTCAAAGCAAGTGAACAAGTTAGTACATATAATTTACCTTTAACTCGCCTCTTGTTCAGTTTTCAGTTGCACTTTTCTATGCTTAGTGCATTCTTTTGCAGTTTGTCCTGCAGTCTTTCCTGCTTTTAAGGTGAGACCAGCAGTCCCAGCAGTGCCTGCAGCAGCCAGGTGGACAAAAGTTCTGGCTCGTTTTTTTGCTGCCCCAGACTTTTGGAGAGATCTTGCATTATTTTATTTGTCCATGACTCCAGTGTTTATCTCTGAAATGGAACTGCCCTTCCTTTCAACAAAGTTCGGAAGAGATTTACAGTGGCGATCAGCTGCGCCCTATAAAACCTTTACAGATATAGTTGCATTCAGGCACTTACACGCACACACCCAGCTTTTTCATTGACATTTTGCAGCTTTTACAAACACTCCAGAAAGCATGAGAGCACTAGGCCATTTTTCTTCTCAGGCTACATGTTTTTCTGTGAGTATTCATAAGGTCAATTGACATATCTAGTCGGGTACCGATAAGTCTCTGATAAAGGTGTTCTCTAGAAAAAGAAACATGACTGGTAAAACATTTCTTCCTATTCTGCAGAAAACAGTCTGATGCCTCCTGACTGCACATGCTACCAACTACTGCCTTAGCAAAAGAAAGTAAAACATGAAATTCAAGGCACTTCTGCCTTTGAAGAGACACAAAAGAAGCAGAAGGAATAAATGTTGCAAATGTAGCTGTAGGGAATAAAGCCCTCCTCTTTCCACTAAACATGTCTGCAGAAGAACACTTGAGATAAGCTTCATTATCTTTCTATAGACACTTTGCTAACACAGGTGGGAGTCACTTAGGTAACTAGCAGATAAAGGGCTTGCTCAAGGTTAAGCAGTCTGTCAGTCATTGCTAAACCTAGTGAAAAAATTACATTGAAAGCATCCCCCCCAAAAAAAACCCCAAACAAACAAAAAAAAAGGTCTTTTTTTCTTTTCAAAATGCACATTTTCTCAGAGAACAGTTTATTCTCTTTTTTTTTTTGTTGTTCACTTTTTCCATGCAAATTGTGAACAAATGCTTGATTTTTAATTGTGATTTTTTAAGGCCCTGCATTTTTCATGTCTTTCCAGTGTTTTGTGTGGACAATACTGCATCCCTCTTAGCTGTAGTCAGTGCCAGTTGTGGAATCTGGAAGTACTGATTTCCAGACCCTTGCACTTAAGTATTTCAATTTATTTTGGGTAAAAAAAAAAAAAAACAAACAAAACCAAAAAAACAAAACCAAAAAAAAGGAAAAGGAAAGAAAAGAAAGAAAACTCCCAAAACACAGCCCCAAATGATCTACATAAAGCAAACAGAAATGTAGATACTGGATTGTGTCCAGGACTCCTAATTTCCTGAGACACTTACAAGACAAAAGTTAGGACAACATGCTGTAAAAAGATACCAAGCTTTTCCAACACTGATAGTCTTTTCACATCTGCGATGCCAGAGCTATAGAATTAGTTGTTGGACCCAAATTATCTCTCCTGCAGGCAGTACTGCCTGGGTTTGCAGGGCAATAAATCAAGGCTATAGTCTGACAATGATGGGGGGAAAGAGCTTTTAAAAAGTTTTTTTTTTTTAAAGATATATTCCTTTTTTAAAAAGTAATTTCAATCAACTTTTTAATATTTCTGATAATTTTTTTGGTTGTAAGTGGGCTTTTCTTTCCCTTCTCATTACTTTTTTTGTGGTAGGCAGTGCGTTCACTCCATGGGAGCTGCTGGAACAGAGACTGTCAGAAGAAGACGAGTGTGCTTTCAGAGATGACATTTTTAACAGCTGAGGATACTCAGGTAGCAAAAATAGGCTAGAATAAAAATCTGGATTTAGATAATGCTGAACTGGGACTAGCTTGTGCAAAAACTGCAGGTTCGGACTGGTACTTTCAGAAGTAAGTCAACCAAAACAACGGAACTGGTTTGAGCCAAGTCTGAAATAAGCAGTTTGATCTTACACCACATTACTAAATACTCATCTTTGTTGGTCCCCACATTAATGACCAGGAAGTATTTGTGCTCCCTCTTGATTTTAAATTTTTCTGTCTTCAGAAAAATCAAAGGGTTTTTTGGGAGGAGAGAGCATGTCCGGGAAGGGGGGCTCCTGCCTTTCTGAGGAATCACAGTGAAAAAGAAAATTTTCATCAGAGCTGGAAACCAAAACATAAATCCTGGTAGGAAGGCAGCTGAAGTGCTACAGCACCATCTCCTGGAAGTTGGACATTTCTGAATTTCTAAACCCAATTTAATACGCAGTCACACAGAGAAATGAAATTTAACAGACAAAACTTGGGGGGAATTCAATATGTTTTTCTTCACAAAAATGCTTTAATAAAATATTGAGCTAATAAAAATTATTTCCATGACTTGTACTATTTGCAGGTACATTTTTCTGTATGGAAGTTTATTGTCATCAGGCAGTACTAAGTCCTTAAATTCAGGAATTTTGTATTAAATTATGAAAAAAGGGAGTCATAAAGTTTGACAGTAAACTTGGTTAGAAATTGTCCTTCAACAAAAAAGAATTTGGTTAGTTTTAATCATCTATTGTGAGATGAATAATAATAAAAATATCTAATTAAATAATTCTGAAAAAAAAAACATTACAAATAGTCTGAGATTTTGAGAGTTTTTAAATTATCAAGTTCTGCTGTCCTAGAATCAGCTTTATAACCCAATGGCATAAATTAGCCTTCAAAAAAAGTGGTAGTAAACATGTAAATATGTATTTTAAAAACAAAATACAAATGTCATAATATCTTTTTGCTCCCAAATACCTACTGAATTTTAGTTTATCATAGTATGTCCATGCAAGTTTTTTCCTGAAATCAAAGGGTTTCCTCCATATAAAGAGACCAATTTCCCATTCCTGTTGACAACATGACTCCCTGACTAAACATGCTTATCTCCTGTTCTGGCTTGGAACTTGTTCCCGATGGACAACAGCTTCTCTCAGCTACTGATGCAAAATCTACCTGAAATCATGTTAACTCTCAGAGCATATGCAATGGTGAGGAACAGAAGTTGCAGTTCAAAGAGTCCTGACTAAGGCAATTCAGAAACAGGGTTCGGCAGTTCAGGTATGTTTTCCAGTTTAGGTGTTTTGTGTTGGGACAAAATCTTCTCTTACCCTTTTTTTGTTCCATATGCATTTTATCTGCAGAGGCGTGGACCCTGCATTCTAAAAAGAATGGAAAAAAATGAATTTAAAAAGTAGAATTCAGGTGATGTCCAGAATAAAGTAATACCTCAGAGCCCCAGAAAGTGGTTTCCTTTGTTACAACTCGGTTCAGCAATACTGATGAGCATAACAGGCACTCAACACAGCCCAATAGGCTTTATGACAATGTGCCCTCATGTATCACTACTGAGGCATATTTTGGCTTTTTTTATACTGAATTCTTCCCTCTTTTCCACCTGCTCTCTGCAAGAAGCCATGTCTTGTTGAGACACATCCAGAAACAGCTTATGTTTTTGCCGTATTCACATTTCTGTTTTAAATTTACAGTGTGAAAAGTCTCAGCCAAGTTTGGCAGTTTCGGGCAGCTCACTCCATCCCGTGGCAGCTCTGCTCCTTGCAGCAGCGCTTCCAGGCTCCCCTCGGGCGGGCCCCAGCCCCCTGTGCCTGGCCATCACACATGGCAGTGCTGTGAAAATCCACACCGTCTGCCAAATCTGGGAACAATGCCGCCTGTTCTTTAATTCCATTGGCACCTCGTCTGTATTGCCACACGTTCCCTCTGCAGAAGGAGGGAATGCTGCATGTTCCCTCTTGTAGTGCTTCCTTGCTCTTATGGCTCACTTCATGTGCAAAATTGCAATATAGTCTGGATGCATAAGCTTAGGACCAGAGAACAATCCTCTGAATGACATGAGAGAGACACCTCAGAGTGTCTCAGGAGGCACAGGCTTCAAATTTTACTCTGAGCATTGCTGATCCCATCTAGTTCCACCAAGAGAAGAACTCAAACTAGGCACTCAGAGGGTTAATACAACAGTGCTTTCAACATGGAAAGTAAACTCCTGTGTAGACAAATCATGAAAAAAAGTCATATTTAAAGATAGCATTTAGCATAGGACTTTTCCAAAATTATTCCAGTAGTGAGCGAATCACAGCTAAACACTGAACTGTTTCATATTAAAAAACAGAACCAAAGAAAAATAGGATTAGAAGGAACTTCAGAAACTGAATGCTGTATGATGAGATCAGTTATACTTTCTAATTATACCCTAACTATGCTTTGTAAGTGTAGATATATGCTATACCTACACCTCCTAATCACCAATAAAACTCTTCCACTGGTTCAGTAACTTTTGCTTTTTTTTAATTAAATTTTAGTAAGCTTTCTCAGTGTCTGACATGAATGCCTCCTGTATTTCTTCAATTACCTTGTGTTTCAGTATATCCCTACTGGATGTGAAAAACAGATCATCCTTTTCCTCTCTATATTTTACATACATTTCCTCTCTGTTCTTTACATACTTGATGCTTATTGTTTTGTCTTCCTTCAGGTTTCTCTTTAGGTTGCCCTCCCCTCTCCTTTCACTATTTATGTCAATATTCCCTCATTCCTCAGGCTTTTTAGACCTCTAATTCAGCTTCCAGACTCTCCAGAAGGTCCACATAATCCTTGCAGTAGAATACTCAAGAATAGCTGTAGTGGTCCAGCTAAGCCCTCAGCAGCAAACAGAAAACTTTGTTACCAATTCTTTTGTCTTGCCTTTTGTCAGTTTTTTTTTTGGTTTTTGTTTTATTAGATATATAGATGTCTCCTTTCTTATATGCCCTTATGGTATTCTGTCATCAAATGTACAGTGTATGCACCAGCTTGAAATCCAGCATCTCTTTTTCACATGAGTTCTTCAAAGTCAAAGTACTCTCATCCCTGAAACACAGACTCGGGTCATGCCAAATATGTTCAACAATGACTTTGTGATGAATGTTACAGTCCAACATGAAGACAGAAACCAGTCGAGCTGAGAATTTGGTTCCATTTAGAACAATGGCAACATACATTTGCCCTGAGGTTCTATCCTTCCTACCTGGCTCAAAGGACTTCTAAGCTAGAGTCATGCCAGCATCAGCTGTAGATTACAAATCTTTTTATGATTTTTGTGAAATTCCTGGAGAAAGAATGTTGAAACATTTTACATATCAAAACCACCTGAACAGATGGATGTTGCTTCAACTATTGACATTACCTCATGACAACTGAAATAACATTGCATAAATCTCTCTAATACCCTTTATGAAGGTCATCACTGATTTTTAAGTGTTCATAACACTGAAGTGTTAGACAGAGAATTGCATTGCACTGAACCACACCATTTTTAATAAACTGTCGATAATGATAAAGTGCATATTGATATGATGATGGTCTTATTTATACCTCAGTTACATCTGACAATTTTAATATTTTATCTTTAAACAATTTTACTTGTACTGTTTCTCATTCTTTACTTTCTCATAGTTGTAAAATGGACTTACTTTAAGACACAGTTTGAAATTCTTTCCTGATCATGAATATATGAGAGACCTGGAAACATATAGCTCTTATTTTCACATCTATATAATCAAGACAGAACTAAGTGAAAATTAAAGTCTTCCCTTGAATAAAGAGTTTTATGAACTTTACAGCCCACTATTTGCCTGGTTTGGGAATAGCAGAAGAGGTACTGCACTGTAAATGTTATAAAGATCTTTCAATCTGAAACAGGTTGGTAAAAGGCTTTGGACTATCTAATAAAAGGTACTAGGAAGAATCTAATCAGTTGAACATGTAGTGAGAGCCAATATTAAAATAAAAGTTATATGTTATTACATTTGCAACTTATTTCCCTTTTCTTCTTTGCCTTGAAATTTAGTCCATTAATTTCTTCCCACACTAGAGAGCCTTGTTGACCAAGGACAGACCTAATAGTACTGACAGGCCCAAACCTCCAGGTGCCACATGCAGGCCACCACTGCATGATCTGAGCCACATGGGGAGAGGTTGGTCCTGGTTTACTTCTGTGTGCTGCTGCAGATCACTGTGCCAAGCAGCAGAGACAGGTACTCCTCCTCAGCAGGGCAGTCAGTCTTATGGAACTAAGGGATCAGGAGATGGAAGGAAAGGAAAAAGGCTGCTGAGAAAGAAGAATTGCAGCTCATGAAAGGAAAGGTGATGAAAATAATTGTGAGAACTGAAAAGACACATTACACAGGATGATGTGCTGGAGTTTGGAAAGAGCCGAAGTATCTCACACTCCACTAGGCTCCAAAGAGTTGGAGAACCTTGAAAAACACAACCCCTAGGAACAAGTGCTCTATGCTGGCTTATCCTACCTTGCTCCCCTCCTGGCCAGGTAACCCACAACTCCACACCTCTCTCTGTTAGTGGGAAGTGTACGAGATCTGTCCCCAGAGAAAAGAAGCAGCAGATTTGATTGAGGAGGAGGAGGACAAAGAGCCTGCTGGTTACCTTGTGCTGAAATTGATGGTAAGGAGGAGGAATTTCTATTTATATATGCACTAAATCCAGGTTGAATGCATGGGAAAGTCAGTTTTGAGTTACTGGCCCTGCAGATGTGGGGGAACAGACTTGATCACTTAGGGAGAGAAAATAAAACAAGGAAAGGCAGAGGTGAAAACTACATATAACCAGATGACAGGAAAAGTGGGGAAAAAAAGGACTTGCTAAAGGAAATTAGAAATTAAGGGTCAAAGTAAGTGAAAGGAAATCAGGAGAGCATAAAATTGTAAAATTCAAAAAAAGGATAGTGCATTCCTAGTAAAAACAGAATTTCATTAGAACTGGTGAGAGTTTCAGGGAACCTGAAGATTGTCAATGATGCAAAGATGGCACATTATGTTAAATTAAAGACATTAAAAATTTGAAATAAGCATAGGAGAAAAACAGCAATTTGAAAAAAATATGGTCTCTGAAACAAGACAGAGAGTAGGTACAGGACTAGTTGTTTTTAAAAGCTGAAGTAATGCTGCCCTCTTACCAGATTCAGAGAAACCTGGGGAAACTCCTATTCCCTTTCTCCTTGTAATTGGAAAACTAGAAATCTGATAGGACAGGTACAAGAACAGTGAGGTTGTATCAGAAATTGTATTTAGAGTATGAACATATATGAAAGAGGAGGAATTAGACTGAGGATGCAGTAACAATCTAAAGATGTTAAAAATAAAACAAAACAAAACAGCAACCATTTTCCTGAGTTAAAATACCTTTTTAAACTTTTTGTTTGTTTGTTTTCCCCTGGCTGCTGCCTATGAAAAACATTTAGCAACAGCTATTCTGGTCCTTTGCCCAAATGTATTCTGAGACCACTTACAGCTCTGTGGTAACCATAGCATTTAAAACTTAAGCAGACTTAAGCAGAAGAAAATATACTAATGCTCATCAAGAAGAAAAACATGACAGCAGGAAAAAGCAGAAGAGTGTGTACTACATCTTGTTGTAGAAAATCTGTCATACCATGGACATAACTCTGCTTTGATATAGAAAAATAGTCACACAGAAACCAGAAAAATAAGCTTTGCAAGTTTCCTACTTTTGCAATCTCTCCACGTCTTTCTCTATCATTACATCTCCAGGACTTAGATGATAGATGAAAGACCTATGAGGATTTTTTAGAAATTGAAATTTTAAAAACCTCTCAAAGTACTTTGCTGAGGTTTCTGACTGAAATAATAATAGTCCTAATCTTATGCCACATTGTTTAGCAGTAGTTCTCAGAAGATTTTCTTGAATAGCTCTGTTTAATTTTTTTTTTCTATCAACAAATAAGTAACACCTGGCTTACAGGTGGCTCTTCTCGGAAAGGGCTTTTCTTTTAAAATACTAGATATATTGACATATATGAAAAAGTAAAAGCAGTTGACTAAAAATCACTTTGCTCTGAAGACAACTGAAATTAGTTTAAAAAATCCCAATACCATTAACCCCAATGGCTTAAGTCAGACTCAGCTGCAGCTTTCCTTTAGATTCCTCTTCACGTCCCTTGCCAAAAACAATTAACCTTGTGTGGTTTCATTTGTGTCATAAAAGGTGCCAACATAGGTGCTGCAAAAGAATATGCAGGGAGTTTAGACGCAGCCCTGGAGATACTGGGGTTGGGGGTGGGGGGGCTGCTGCTGAGCTTAATGGAGAAGTCAGTCCCAGAAATGAGTGTGATTCTGGACAACCCATTGTGCTTAAGCACAGAGGTTTAGTTCAGACTGTTCATCTGGTCTTAACGTGTGGTGGCTCAGAGACAGCAACTGTGAGGATTACCTACCACTGGAGAAATGTTGATTAGTAAAGTGTGACTAAAAACCTTTTCAGATCATCAGCTGACAGGGTATCACATTTTGATTCAAATTTCAGTTTCAGCTTTGAAGGACCTTCTTAAACTTAGGACTTAAGGACTAAGAAGCCCCCTTTCCCATAGAAAGGTTGAGATCACTTAACCAGCAACAGATGGCAACAAGACAGAACTTCAAAAGGAGATTGGAAGAAACCAGGATTCGTAGAGTTTACAGAGCTATGGAAAAGAAGGTAATAGGTCATGTAATTTCTCCCTGCTAGAGCTGACTCAGCAGCCAGCTCTTCCTCCACCTGCCCTCAGGGGAACTATGTCCAGACTAGGATCCGATCCCAACTGTAGATGTTTTTATCTGGGTCACAGTCTGGATTTTCAGAGAATGTGGTTTATAGCATAATGCAGAGATCCAGGAAGTGTAATTTCCTAGAAATCAAATGGAATAATTACAGGAAGAGAGGGTGGGCTGAGAAGTATGAGGGAACACTAAAACTTCATAGATGTACTAGATGTGGACACTCCAAGAACAAAGAAGCTGAGGTTTGCAGAAGCCCCAGCAAAAGAAAAGGAACACATTACTCCACGGGGAGAAAGTTGGCTGTGACCTACTATTGCTGGCAGATGGAGCTTCAGCCTCAGCTGGCAATCTATCAGGCTTTAAAAAAAGTAGTAAACTGTCTTGGCAATGAGAGGGAAACCAACTGTATTGCTGAAGGAAGAAAAACCACATGCTCTGACAGCTAAGTGGTTCATGACTCTTGCTCACAAAAGAAATTGAAAGGTGGCAGTGGTTGGTGATTCATTTCTCTGTAACAGAAACATCCATTTGTTGGTATGACCTAATGCTTATGGAGTGGTTCTGCCCAAACCAGAGCTATTGCAAAAGTCTGCCAAGACTCATTCAGCCCTCCTCCATGTGGCTCATTTACTTAAGAGCTCATGCTGCCACTTTAGGAACAAGTGAGAGAAAACCATAAGAAAGAGCAAGGCTCCTGAAGTGATGATGAGAGAATTGGAGCCTCAGCTGGTGTTCTTATCAATCCCATTGGAGAGGGTAAAAGCCCAAGCAAGGACAGACACATCCTGGAGATAAATATATGTCTGTACAGATGGTAAGGCTTAGAGGACTTGGTTTCCTGAAGGGGGAGGAGGTATTTATAATAGGGTCATAAGAGGAATGAGAAGGAAATGACTGAATCAGTAGTAGATATGTGTAAAGTATTTTGCCTTATATGATGCAGGATGCACATGTTCACTCTGAGATCTGGAATCTGGTGGGAGACAGACCTGTTGAAAGTCTCCATGGTAATAACAGAAGTAGGAAAGGACATCTTTAGGAAAGAAATACAACAGGATACAGAAAATGCAAAGCTGGGTGTGTTTAAATTTATTTTAGCCTTTTCATAGGTATCTAATTTAAACTAGTCATGTAGGTTCATATTGCAGTCAGATCCTTCCACCTGCTCTAGATTGCTTTTTTAGGATGGGAAGAATTGCCTCTGAAGGAGTCTGTCTTTACATAGAATATGAAGGAAATCTAGTAACAAGGTGTCTAGATAACTAAAAATCAGAATAAATTACTATCACTTTCACAGTTCTGCATGGAAATAAAAACCCCTTCTCAACTTGATTCTGATCAAAAAGGAAAACATGACTGAAAATGAAGAAGGGCAGGTAAACTCAAGGAGAATGAGAAGTGGTAGAATCGATATTTCTTGGAAATGAAGGAGAGAACAGTGAAAAAACAGGACAGTGGGCTTCAAGAAAGGAGGTTTTCATAACTCAATGAATTGATCGGTAAGACCTATTAGGAAACACAACTATAGGAAAGACAATCCAAGGGAGTTGGCAGCTGGGAGTTTCTTAAATAAAGGCAAAAGAAAGATGCATAGTAAGCTAAGTAAGTATAAGGAAGAGTGGCCACCTCAAGGCCTGATTTAACTTTCTAGTTTAGGGGACTCTGTAACATATTCAACAGCATTCCAAACCAGAACAGAAGCGACATCTTTCACTCCCTCACAAGTTTCTTTCTAACCTGTCTCTTAATTTCCCTTCAGCTGTAATGAAAAACAACCTTACTTATAAGTTCCGTCTCAAATTCTCCTTGGAAACAAATACATGAACTCAATAGCTAGACGCTTCAGCTACCTCTTCAGTATTTCACTCTCAAGAAAGAAAGGAATGTAAAATATAAACTGGTCAAGTTGTCAATGACAAGTGTGATGAATAACATAAATATGAAGAGCCAATGCCAGAAAGACCAAAATACAGGTTAATTTCAATACAGTTGTTACAAAAGAAGAAAAAGAGCAACACTAAAGCATTCCTCGATTTTTTAAGTAGTACAATCTCGTCTTTTGCTTAATGGAAAGGGAAGGCTAATGACAGATGTTGCCAGTGGATCTGAGGAATTTCGTGGTTTTTTGGCTTTAGTCTTCACCAACTGTGAATAGATAGCTAACACAATTAGCATCAATGTCAAAGGAGTATGAAGTCATCTGGCATAGAAAAAGAGCATCTTGGAGTCTATCAAAATAAGTTAAATGCTTTCAAATAATTTGATACCCTCTTTAAATTCTCCTCAGAGAAATTAGGACACTGACTAGAGTAATGCCAGAAAATCTAGTCATTATGAAGGATAGCTGGGCTCCAGAAGACAGAAGAGACAAAATGCAGTGTAACATGTATAAGAAGAAAAAGAAAAGGAGTCCTCAGTCATTTATAGACCAGTAGAGCTTAACTTCAGCTCTACAGTGACACTGGAATAAATAAAATTTTTAAAAAGCTGTAAATATTTGACACATAGATTAGTAAAAACAGAAACACTGTTGAAGGGACTTTGATGACAGAATAAAGGGGTGTGTGGATAGGAAAGAAGAAATAAGTATGACATACTTATGTATGTTTTTTAAGCTTTTGACTCTGTCTTCTATCCCAATTCTATAAACACTTTAGGAATATATGGTTAAATAAATAAATGTGCAGAATTAGATAAGAAATTAAGTGTTAAGCAACATCAAGATGGGAAGATGCATAAAGATGGGATCTACAAGGTTCTGTGTTTGGTTTGGTAGTCTCCAGTATCTGCATTGAATAAGAACAGAAATAAGTTTTTGAAGTCTGAGGTTGTACCAATCTGGAATTGCAAATATAGTAGATGGCAGGATTATAACTCAAAATTACTTTGATAAATTGAATATATTCTTGATTTCAAGAATGACATTGAGAAATTGAATAAGTGGCATGAAATAAATGGGTCACAATTCAACAGGGTTGTTGCAAAACATGGCACTGTAAGATATAAACACAGGTGAAGTACAAATACATCAGTAAATCTACTGGTTACAGGTGAAGCTCTCGACCCTGTGGTGAATGACACAGTGTACAAGTTGATTGTGGCATACATTACAAAAGGGCTGACTTCACACTGGTAATAATAAGCAGGTGCTCCATATGGACGGCATGCCATGGAATCCCTTTCACTTCAAATAAAATGTGACTTCAGCCAGAGATCCATTCTATATATATATATATATATATATCTGAAAAACAGGGCAATTCTTATATATATATATATATATATGAAAAACAGGGCAATTCTGGAGAGGGTCCAGAGGTCAGTGACAAGTCTGGTCAGTAATTTAAAGACCTAGAAGACATAGCAAGGAGACTTGTGGGTTTTTTGTTGTTTTTTTTTTAAGTGCAAATAGAAGAGAGAGAGACCCTTAAAAGCTGTTTTCAACTATACAAAAGTTTATTGAAAAGGGGAAAGAAATGTTTGGCATTAGTTCTTTTGCATTTTCTTTTTTTTTCTGTTTTGTTATGCACACTGAAGACAGAACAAGTACTGGGGGCTTAAATTGCAGCAGTAGAAAATTTCACAAAGTTTTCTCACTGCAAAGAGAGGGAAACTCCAGCTTGGTTTGCTGAAGATGATTACAGGATCCTCAAAGTTTGTTGACCAGGTTAAGCAAACAGGTATTACACACTGTAACGAGGGAGGGATGGATTTTGCTTTAGATTTAGGCAGTTTGGGTTACTTATTTTAGGCTATTTCCTATATAAATCTTTGAACCCATAATCTTTGTTGGATCCTATTCTTTCCTTCTTTGAGAACAAAAATGATGCATAGCAGAATTAACCTCTTTTTGTTGCTTCAGTCCTGTTGTCAGTTTCTGAAAATGGTACCTATTTTGAGAAAGATAAATGTGGAGAAGAGAATGTAATAGTCATGACACTGGGAATGAAAGCTGCTCTGGAGAGGTGCAAGATCTGTGATGGACATCAATAGTACTCTGAGAAACCTCATCTCACTTGCAGATGAGACTCACTGTAAAGGATACAGTTATTCCAAAGGAACTGAGTTATCCATGATCCTAGATTAAAAATTTATTTTTAGATATCCTTGGTTTAAACTACAGAGTATCTCATAGGCTTGGGAGGCAAGTTGTATTGCTGACAGATTCATATTCTGGAGTATGGTATGAAATTAGCCTATTTAAGGAGTGAAAAAGACAAAAACAACCCTTCTTTTTCCTTATCTCTCTGGTAGAGCATTCTTTCATCAGTAGGATATGACTGAAAGTTTTACCCACAGGCACTTCTGCTTGAAATCTTTGACATGTCATAAACCCTTTTTATCTGAGGGAATAAAAGTAGAGAGCTACACTACATTTTAAATATATGAAAAACGAAAAATAAAATTAAAAAGAAAAGAAAAACCAGACACAACAGGAACACAGTTCCTTTCAGCTCTTTATTTAGTGATTTTTTAATCATAAACTCTAATGAAAAACATACATGACAAGCCCCTAAAAATATTTACCTTCAGGTTGTATACTAGAGACAAAAAGAAATTGTATTGTTTTCTTGATTTAATAAAGGTTGATATCTTGTTCCCTGTGAAAGGCAAATAAACACAGTTAGTCTCTCTTATGATAAAAAATAAATAAAAATTAAATTGCCATCCTAATTATTGTGGAACTGTCTTATATCTCTCTGCTTTTTAATGCATATCTTAATCCTAGAATTTTATCCTTACTAAGGCCAATTTTAATTTTTCTCATGCAGGTATGGGAAGAATTAGTATTTAATGGATGACTGCATTGATTTTGCTTCAGTAATCCAAGAAAATGATACAAAAAAAAAAAAAAAAAAGAGAGAAAAACACTAAGGAGAAGTTTTATATTTCTAGAAAATCTATCATTATATAAAATTCTTTCTGACACCTAACTGACCTAGTCCATTTATACCTATTTACTAGCTGAGGAGAAAAAACTCAAATAAAAATAAGCCTTCAGCAATCCCATTAGGTAATGGATTTTTTTTGTTTGATTTCACATGAAACATGGGCATTGTAGGCCTTATAGGCCTCTTTGGTGAACAATTATCAGTTCCATCCAATGCAAATTTAACATTCAGGAACTAATAAAAAAGAAAATTTGATCAATTAAAGTCAGGTGATTTATATATATATATACATATATGTATATATACATATATATATATACATATTTCATTATATATAAATACTGGAAGTTTAAAGAAACTGATTTTAGGAAATTTTTCAGGGGACAAAGATTCTCATATGTCTGTCCGATGAAAATACATAAGGCTTATCCTATGATAAGTCAGGCAATGATTATGTTCATCCAGCTTTTACCATGTCAGAGGGAAAATGGTCCACACCTTTATTGTTCATTTCAGCTGGAATATCTTACTTTTTGAGAGTGGTATGTAACGCTAGAACTGAACACTGGTTTACTTAAATGCTGTTTCTTCCCTTGGAGAGCTGAAAAAACAGACCTTAGCTACCTTTCTGCCTGGCAAGATGCACACAGTGCACATAATCAATGCCAGTAAAACCAAGGTAAGAGAACTAGCTAAGTTGAAAGTTGACTTCGAGGTTTTCTTACTCATAGGACCAGCACAATAATAAAGACCATGGTTAGTCTGACAATAAACTTTGTGCAGTTTGCGATGCAGAGGAGACCGGAATGGAAAGCATCATGATGAAAGGATGATACAATCTTCACAATATAACTGTTGGATAAAATCCCGTGCACCAAAAAATGAGAAAGATTAGTACTAGTGGGACATTAGAGAACAACATGGAAGCCAGTCCACGCATCGGTGTTTCTCAGGCATTGAATGGACAATGTCAGTGTTTCTAGAAGTCTGTTGAATGCATTTAGGGTAGTTTTCTTCCAGCAAAATTAAGGCAAAATGCTGAGTAAATAAGAAATTCTGGAGCACCTCCATTCACAGAATCACACTTCCACAGAATCACAGAACTGCTGAAGCTCAAAGGCACCTTGGGAATTCATCCAGTACAACTCCCTGCTCAAAGCAGCGTCTGCTAAGAGCAGGTTTCTCAGGACTCTGTCCTGTCAGGTGTTAAATATCACCAAGGTAGGAGATGCCACAAACTCTCTGAGGAAATTATGGTGTTAAACCAGCCTTACATTAAAAAAGTTTTTTCCTGATGTTTAAATAGAATTATAGTTCAGTTTGTGACCATTGACTCTTGTATTTTCACTAGATACCACTGAGAAGAGTCTGGCTGTGTTCTGATCAGGTATTTATATGTATTGACAAGATTCCCCCTAAGCTTTCTCTTCTCCGGCATGAATCAGCCTTTACTCATATGTTAGATGCTCCACTTCATTCATCATCTTCATGGTCCTTCCCTGGATCTGTTCCAGTGTGTACATGACTGTCTTGTATTGGGTCCAGAATGTACTTGTAGCCCAGAAGTGAACCAAGCACTCCAGATATTCAGGGCTGAATAGAGAGGAAGGGTCACTTCCCTTGATCTGCTGTCAATGCAGCTCTGATATAGGCCAGAATGCTGCTGACTTCTGCTGTGAGGGCATGTTGTTGGCTTATGATCAACTTGGTGTACAACTGCACCCCCAGGACTTTGAAAAACTGCTTTCCAGCTGGCTGGCCCCCAGTGTGTACTGGTGCATGGGGTCATTCCTTCCCAGTTGCAGGGCTTGGCATTTTCCTTTGTCGAACTTCCTGAGATTCTTGTTGGACAATTTCTTGAGCTAGCTGAGGTCCTTTTGAATTGCAATGCAAGCATCTGGTGTATTAGCTACTCCTCCCAGTTTTGCAATGACATGGATACAAGCTGACACCACGAATTTATGTACAGCATTGCTGGTTCTCCTTTACACAGAGACATATATACACACAAACATGCATATTGTGCACTGGAATATATAAAACAATTGTATGGGCAGTTGGACTAGATGAATGCTGTAGCTTCCTTCCAACTGAAGTATTCTATTATTCTATTATATACATATATATATACATGCAAATGTGGGTATGTAAGGATGCATATATGTACATATACACACACTGATATCCACATAGGTATACATCAGGTGTAGTAGAGAAGTTAATGGGGTGTGAATAGCTCATTTTACGCACACTTTGGAAAGCGTCAGTCCCATCCATATTTCACAGGCAAAGGTGTAGAATGATTAGAGAGAAGTATGATTATGGACAGGGAGCCACCCCCCAAATCCGATCACCAGAATGTGCCAGCACAGCACAGGCACAGCACACACCAACATTCTCCTAGTCCTGTCAGTTCTTCAGAAAGTGTGGAGATTGTTGCAGATATTATCCAGATAGTATCAATTTTATTGAAGCAAACACATAATGTCTGTCATTCCGCTGAATCAAATTTACCTACCTTGGCAGCAAACCACAAAGAAGATGGCATTAAAGTGCCTCCATGCAATCTGAAGACAAAACTCCTTTCAAAAACTCTCTGTGCTGCAAGAATTATGCAGACTGGTAAAGTCAGATATTCAAAATTCAGAACTTGATGCTTTGATGAGTATTTAAATTAATTTAATTAAATGATGCCTAAAGGAGAGCTGGCATTCTTGAATGTCCCTTAACAGGACATTCCAGCCAATGCCAAATCTAGAAAATGAGCTGTATTTAACATCCTTAGCAAAAGGCTTTGGATGTCAGAGGCACAGCAGGAACTAAAACCTGGGTTTATAGAGAAGCAAGTCGATGATTAGATTGAAAGAGATTTAGAGATGAGATTTAGGCAGACTGGACAGAAAAGATGTAGATGGGTAGACACAGAGCAGAGATGGAGAGATGAAGAGACAGATACAGCAGATAGATTCTCATGAAATAGTCTTTCCGTGTTTGGTGTGCAGCTGCATAGCACCTGCCTGACATTTACAGCAGATAGCTTTTATTCATTTCATGGGATATTCATCAAAATGTGGTTGAGAGATGGAGAAAATTCCAAGTATGTGTCATCACTTTACTGGTTTGTGCAGCTGTTTCCTAAAGCACACAATGATGTTGTGTTGTTAAGGAAATACACTGTCACCCTGCTGAACAAATAAAGCATTTAGTTTTATTGAATAACATTACAATAATGGTGGGAAATAATAGACTAAAAATACTGTTTATTCAGTAAGAATGGACAAAAACTTTACTGTCCATGAAAGAATCACTTCATGTACAGAAAATAAAAATTATGTTATTTATTTAAGCTACCTTTTTGGTAGTACTAGTGCAAAATACTTCCTGATATAAGCTTTGATCAAGGATAAGAACCAGCAAGCATCCTTAGCAGCAGAACTCATCAGACTGGAGCTCAGACTACTGGAACCTGACAGAGGACTGTATCTATTGAGTCTAATAAATAGTAAATAATTATGCTGGAAGTCCATAAGCCTAAGATAGGTGGGGGGTGGGGGCATGGGGTGGGTGTTGTGGTGTTGTTGTTGGGATATTAAATTCACAAATTTTTTATCATAAAAAAGACTTGTTACCCTATGCTGGGAATAAACCTGTCTTGATTTTACATCTCTTTTTAAATGATACTAAATATTTCTCAAAAATTGATGCTTTCAGAAGCACTTATTTAAGATATTTCTAATGAGGATGGTATATCGGGCAAATCATCTGAGCCACAGCTCCACAGGACTAGGCTGTTAATTGTACGAGACTTGTTTACACAGGTACATCTAGCCCAAAGTCATAACATTTTCTTATGTGCTGTTTTCTTTCTTCAGATTTTGTGACTGTTGCAGAAGAAAAATAAGAAAAAGAAAAAGAAAAAGAAAAAGAAAAAGAAAAAGAAAAAGAAAAAAAAAGAAAAAAGAAAAAGAAAAAGAAAAAAAAAAAAAAGAAGAAAAATATCTGTTGTGGTATTTCCTTTCAGAGGGGGAGCTGGGACTAATTTTCTGCTCACAGTTTCATTTGTAATAGATTTTTTTAATGTTTCATATATTTGAACCTATGTTTTGGGGCTTTTACTTTATTTAAGCAAACTTTCACATGAAAGTTCAGGGAAAAGATAGAAGTATGTGGTTTGTATTCAAGACTGTGTTGGTCCAGACTGGGCCAAAATCAGACTTAATTTCAAGCAAAGTCCCCTTCACGTGCTTCACTTGTCTCATCCCAAACCTGTCACAAACCTGGAATGCATCTGACCTGTCCCTCTAGGATAGTCCCCAAGGAGTGCTTTGCCCCCCACTGCCCCATGCTGGCTCAGCGGCCTCACTGCACAGCACAGTGACAAACCCCATCCTTGGGCTCAGAAAAGCACTCCCTTGAGAGCAATCCTGGAGTACCCACAACCCACAACATGGCAGTGGGACAAAGAGCAAAAGCAACACCTTACCAGCCCAGGATTACTCAGCAAACTAATATGAGCTCCCCTCGCATGCCTAAAGGCCACGTGCAAAGACAGGACACCAGCACTGTGTGCTCTGCTAAAGCTGCTTGGCTGGAGCAAAGGACTGCAGTACAAATGGGGGACGTGGGGGGATAGTGTTCCATAGATTTATTTTTTTTACTTATTTATTGGAAATCCAAAAAAACCCAACAAACTATTCCGTGAAGAAGTTGCTGCAGAGGGCTGAATGCTGAACTGCTGATGTAAGCCCTTTGGACAATCCCTGCAATCACAGCTACGGTGACATGAAGTTACTGAACCCGTCCAGGCCATCTGTGGTGGCAGCTGAAGAAGGGAGTAGAGATGCACTGTTGTAATTTATGGAAAAAGCTTCAGAGCTCCCTGAGAGCCCTCCCTGTTCTAGAGGCAACCCTAACCACTGCAACCACAAGCTTTTCTCACTTGAGCACTCGGTAGCATCCTCTCAACTAAAAGGAAAGTAGATTCAATTCATAATGCAAACTGTCCACTGAAGCCTCCTGGAGCTAAGTAAGGAATTCATGAGTGTTGGAACATTTTACACTTTGTCCTTTAGAACAAAGTTGTTAAACTATGACCTCATGGTGCCTCTATCCTGGCCTAGATCCAAAGGCAATTGAAGTCAACTCCTATTGACTTCAGAGGGCTTTGGAACAAGCCCTCTTCCACTTCAGCACAAGGCTATTTTTAATGACTCAAGACAGCCTCGTTGGAATCCGTTTTGGCCTTTAAAAATGGAGTATACTGTTGCCCTGGAACTGAAAGTCTCATCATGATGCTTGGCTATGATACCAGGATGGAAGGAGAGATAAAAGCCCTTTTCTTGCATCAAGCTGCTCCTGCTGGAGCTGCCTATTCCTTGTTTCTTGTTGCTAAAATAGCAGTGCTGTTGTTTGCTTTTATTGGTTTCATCTTCTGGGATTTGGAAATTGCTTCTAAGGCAGGCAACCTGCATGCACACACAGGTACCCACACCCCTACCCACACAGACACAAAAATCTTCTGTCCTCATTGCTGCCCAGATTTCTGCAGAGGTATTTTAGCTTCATTGTCTACAATTCACTGATTGTCTATTCAATATAAATTTTGTCCTTATAGTCTAGGACAGATTTCCTAGAAGAATCTGCTATCATATTGCTATGCATAAGCACTTTTTCCATTTCTTGAACAGGTAGCAGAACAACTTTCATATTTCTTGTGCTCAAGGGAGATGTTTTTAATTATTGCCTTTAGTTTTCACAGTGTGTTGTCCTGTCTTAAAAAAATCAAACAATTTCATTGTAACATTAAAAGGAAATACTGATTGACAAAAGAGAGAAAAAAAAGAGATTTCATCTGTTGCTAAGTTACTAGAGAGCACCTCTCCCCACAATCTAAAAAAAGAAAACCAAATCAACTGGATTTTTCAACCATATTTCTATCACATTATGATATGTTAGAGGCAGTGATAGTTTGTATTTCAGACAGTAATTAATGATAAGATGATGGCAATTACGTATAAAATAAGAAAATCCCATTTCATAAGTAAAATATAACACTGAATAATGATCTCTGCCTTGATATTTCAAAATCTGAATAACTTCTTAGGTTATTATGTTCTATAATATTTGTGTCATAAGAAATCATAGAATCATAGAATCATATAATATGCTGAGTTGGAAGGCACCTGTCAGAATCACTGAGTCCAACTCCTGGCCCTGCACAGGGCACCCTAAGAGTCACACCATGTGCCTGAGAACATTGTCCAAAAGCTTCTTGAACTCTGTCAGGCTTGGTGCTGCGACCATTTCCCTGGGCAGCCTGTTCCAGTGCCCAACCACGCTCTGGGTAAAGAATCTTTTCCTGATATCTAACCTAAACCTCTCCTGACTCAGCCTCATGCCATTGTATTTATCTAAATCAGAATGAGAACAATCTTCAACATGTTAACAATTCCTTATCCAAAATTAATTAAAATTTTCAGCTGGCTCTGAACTGTGAGAGGAATAGAAGGTCAGAAGACCTATGCTTCAAGCCAAAAGGTCTTTATCTTGCTTGATATTAATAGAACTCAAAAAAGAAAATATAATGAGCTTTCACTAAGCTCTGTGCATGTAAGTTACCACAGAAATGGAAAGTGTTGTTATTAAAAAGAAAAATAGTGATTACAGATCCTGAGCCAAAATGAGCCAGGATATGGAAAGAGCCTGATCCAAAGCTCTCTGGAGTCAATCACAGTCTTTCCATTGCTTACTGTGGAACTTTATTCAAATTGCAAATTTCTCCTGGTGACATCTGTGTGTCCTTCATTGATGGATGTGGTGAAACAGTGCTAGAGACGATCACAGATAGATGCCATTGCTGCAAAATGACAACTTCCTGGCTTTGTGTAGCATTTCTTCAGTTTTGTCATGCCATTCTTTGGATGTCATCATTCATCTGTTTCCCATGGCTCTTTTCTGTTTCCTACTTTGATTTAATTCTCTCACCTTTTTCTTTTTTTCTTTCACAAGATATAGTAATAACACATACAATCAGATGTAAAAAAATATTCTGGAAGACGATCAGTCAGACAATATATTTTCTGCTTTACTTTATAGCATTTGTTTCTCTGCAAGTATTGAGATTGCTTTTTTCCTTCCATACAATACAACACAACACAATACAGGTAAGAAGGGTGGCAACGAAGTACAGTATTACATTTGTGACAACCTGAGGAATAACACTGTCACTCCTTTCCCATGTGAGATGAAATTACAACTTCCACGTTTTCATGTCACTTTTCCATATGTAATTTCTGATGTTATCTTACATTAGAAATACACAGGGAAAATAAAAGTGCAGTTGTTTCCTTGCTTTTCACCTCATAGGAAAATATACTGATATGACTTCATTCTTTTGCTTTGAGAGCAGAAGAGAGTTTAGGGCCAGTTGGGATCTACCAAACCTCGGCAGTGTTGTTTTAGTTCAACCTGTGTAAGGCTTGGATGAGCACTGCTGAGCCAGACTACTGATCCTCAGTGTATGTATTGTTCTTCAGTATAATTGTCCATCTCATAGCTAGCCCAAAGGGACTAAGGAAGTGCATAATACACATCTGGAAAACAGCAAGTTGCCAATATGTGGGAATGTTATCTCTATTTTGTTCTACACAAAATGAACAACTTGTTTTCATGCAATGGGGATGTGTAGGTTTAGAAAAGATCCCTAGATTCCAGAAACACCATGTTATGGCAGGCTTTTACAGGTGATTTCACTCCACTAAAACAATAAGGCAAAGAGAGTAGAGATTTAGTCTATTGTCTTCCCAAGTAAGTATGACTTGGTATCACTGCCTGCTAATACTTTCCCTTCATAGAAAGATTTCTTTATGTGCTGTAGCTGATATCTGCAAAGACAGCAAGTCCTGTCTCCAACCAGACAAGTATTTCATTCAATTTTAAATCTAGTCAACCCGGCAGAGCTGGTGTGCCAAACTATCCCATTGTTTGGTTACCAAAAAGAGAATAAGATTATTGAATGTGTCTACATCAGATCTTACCTTCTGGACAAGTAAACTTCTCTTCCACTGCAGGTTTGACATGGGCTTTTGAAACAAGGCTTTCCCTTACCAGTGTTTTTATCTAAATACCCTTTTCTCTGTGTCCTTTTGTTTCTTGAGCTCTCTTCACTCCCAAGCTTACATTGAAACTATTTCAAAGGCAGATATTTTGCCCTCTTACTATCTTTTCTCAAAGCATCTGTAAAACTGAACTTATTGCACAGGGTGGTCTCTCCTTTCATTTTCACTGCCTGTATTGTAGGCTGCTGGAAGGGCAAGGAAAAGCCTCTTTCATTTGTTAAGGAAGACTCCACCTCTTTCATTCACAAACAGCCACTAAATAGTGATATGGATACCTAAATCCTGGTAATCATGTGAAACAGCAACTGGGACAAACTCAGGCTGCTTCCTCCATGTGCCCTCTTGAGTATTTGTGGCCAGGGAGTGAGATTTTAGTAGCCTTCCTATGTTATAAAATACCATAGTGGCCGTAATGACTTGCCCAAATGTCTGAACACAGATCTGAACTTACCTGAAGGTTTGGAGTAGGTTCTACTTGAATTGTTATTGATAACACAAGGTCTCATCATGGCTTTAAATTTATTGGACAGCAGAGTTTAGAGGTGTTTCAGGAGGTCCCAATCCATGACCAGAACAACCTTCCTATGAAATGTTTGTCCAATCTGTTATTAAAACCTCTAATATGGAGAAATCTCAAAATCATTAGCCTGTTCTGGGGCTTCACTGATTTAGCCATTAGTAAATCTTTGTTTCACTTCATCGTCCTTTTTTTGCAGGCTAAAGCTACTGTTTACCCACTCACTGTGGACAGAACTATTCAGCAAATAATATTCTTGGTCATGGCCTTCAGATTTAGGAGATTATGCTTTCAAACAAGAGTGAATCCAAAATGCAAGTGTGAGACTTGAATTCAGCCAAAATACAGTGGAGAGGTAAGACTTGGCAAATATATGACAATGGTACCAGTAGGAGAATTTAGTTTGACCTGCATTTTTTGAACTTCACTTTCATTATAAAATATCATTTTGGAATATCAAACTGCTCAAAAATACATAAATAATTGTGTTAAGCAAGTCTTAGAGAGTTACACCATATGAAGAATTATTATTTAGTACATTTTTGAATAAGGAAAGATCAAAGCATGCATTCTTCATGGGAATTTTTGAATGTAACACACCCATCTATTTTTAAACTGATGAATTGCCCTAAAACCAAGGATCAGTCAGAAACAATAAACCAGAGGGGACTGTAGACTACATATAAATATCAAAGTGAAGACATATGGCTTCTGGCACCAGTGTTCTGCAGTTATGCTGGAACAGTGAAGAGAATGGAAAGAAGGAATATTACCTCAAATTATATTGATTTAAACTGTGAATGTCCTGATATGGACCTTTTTATATATGGGCTACATCTGGATATATGAAATTGTGAATTGTTAGCTGGAAAAAGCACACTTGTACACCTGATGAGTATAAACACTTATAAACAGAAGAGTCACAAAGATGGCCCCATGTGTTTCAGGTGAGTTTAGGCAAGTTTGCTGCACAAAGAGCTCAGCTGACTGTTTCTAATCAGCGTTCAGAACAGGGGACACCAAACCTGGAGACAAGTCTAAATCTTGCATAACCTGTGAGATAAGCCTCCTCCAGAGGTAACTTTCTTTCTGTTGAATGTAATGGGAGGCTTTGCTGTCTAGATATCTAATTTGTAGACATCCAGTTTGGGTGAGAAAAAAAACCATGAGAATCAGTATGAGAAACTCCGTTTGGGCCTCCTCAATTACAGCTCTGTGAAAGGAATGAATGAAAAATTTTGCAAGCAATAGAAATTGAGCACATCAAATGTAAATACTGGAAATTTGTGTGTATGCATGTCAGAGGAAGATTTTGAAAAAATAAGGCTGTTTTGCAAATCTCTGGGTTTTTTAGGTACATTTTCACCATTGCTATTTATATCCCAGTCCCCACACTGCATGGGATGGAAACTTACTGTTTTACTGCAAGTTTTTGTTGCATGTTGTGTGACCACTACTAGAGCCATCACTACTGTTTGATGCAGCTTCCTGCATTGTTTTTCAAAATCAGGAGTTTGTCTAAGATATTTAAAGATTTGCTTGTTTGATAGAACAAAAGTAAGAGCAAGAGATGATGCTGAATAATATAAAACAACCAACTTCTGTGGTTGCTTTTTGGTTCATTTCTGGGCTGGTCTTAGCATTTCCTTCTAACAATAAAACAAAATGTTCTTAAAAACAAAGGATGGGAAAATCAGAGTCAGAAACTTTGCAAAGGTGGTATACAGCCCTATTACTTTGAAAAGATACCAGGTTCTATGAGCAAGACCAGCATAGACTGCCATCTAAAAGTCTAGTCTCCTACAAAGGCAGCAGTTCCCAGCCCTGTCTCCTAAGGGGTTTGGGCCTTTCATCAATGGCATGTTGTCTGGCTGAGAATGGAGTCTCTGGCTCTCGTCAACTTCCTACCAGTATGCTCAACCTTTAACCTGGGCAGGGAAAATACTGACTGGAACGACAACTTTGAAAGGGTGCCAGTTCATGATTTCAGTGTACCTTCTGCCAAGCTCAAAGTCTTCTCAGTTTCCAAACTCCTTTCATTCAGTATTATTCATTGTGGTTGAGAGGAGTTTCCCATGCACACCTTCAGAACTGCTTTATCAACCTTTGTACTGGTCTAACTCATATTAAATGTTAACCTATGAGATGCTAAAATTACAGTATTACAAGGTTTGGTTCTTGAACTTGCCCTGTATGAACATGCAAAGTGTCCCTCTTTGGTGACCCTGGCCAGAGTTCTGAATGAAGGCAAGTCTATTTGTGCTCAGTCAGGTGGAAGTGCTGCTGCCATGGAGGGAAGTGTCCTGCCAGCAGTCCTGGCTTGAGTAGATTTGCATAGCAGATGCAAAGTAATCCTGATATGCACTTTTCTACACAGACAGTTTATTAAACACAGTAGAAATAGTCTTTTACACAGGTATGCTATGAAATAAAGTATGTATGTTTTTCCACATAAACATTTTACACCTGCTTGATTTGCATTTGGTTGTTTTTGTCCTTTCACTTGTATTTGCCTGGTGGGTTTGGATGGTGGTTTGATTTGGTTTACTTTAGAATTACACTGCTCTGTGTTTCCATCTTTTTATTAAGTATAGTGTCCTCTTGTACTCTACTGGGCAACTCTCCTCTAAGGGGAGACTCTTTAGGTTTTGTCCTTGCCCCCACTATGAATCTGCTCTGCCAGGATTTCAGCTGACATAACATTTTTCATATCCAGGAAGTTACTGAGCTCCTGCTGCTTTCTCACTTCTGTTTAACTATGGATTAAACATACAGACTCTCTTCAGATTCCTGCAAGGTCTCACCATTTTGCTAACTGGGAACACATTTTTCAGAAGTGACAATTTGGGAGCGTGTTCCTGGGAGAAAAGGGTAACTGGTACACATCAATGCCCTCGATTGTTGTTTGCTTGCCAGTCTATATGGAGAAAACCCGGGTCTCACTATCTCCATGCATAAAAGAAACAGGGTAATTTGAAGCAATATAAAAAATAAATGGCAATAGCAATTTATGGAACTATCTAAAAATATGCCAGGGCAATTCATGTGATATAAATCCTCCAGTATAATCTTTAACTAACAACACTGCTAGCTGCAGGCAGTACAGATTCAAAACACTGAAAGAGAGCCACAGGTAGCCATAATGAAAGCACTGCTTCTCAGAGTAACTGCAAACTACTAAATCTGGTTGTTTCCTTGCCTCTTACCCATTCTTCTTTAGCCTCATATGTTTTTTCAGAAAGTTGATGCTGAAGTGGTATCACATTCCAGAATATCTTCATCCTCCATGTTGGGGAAGTGTCTACAACCCCAAATATTTCTGTTGAACTGAGTAACTTACTGTCTTCAAAAAATATGGCTAGCAGAATTCATGTCTTTGATACTCCATATGTGGAGACAAGAGGAATCAGGAAAGGTGCTTCTCTCATACATCTGTAAGTGGATCGATACACCAACACTCTGCATGGACGACTTATCAACATGTTGTTCTGTTGCTATTTTTCCCACATGTTCTTCCTCAGTTGTTGCAATGAGTAGATATTTTATTCTGACATAGAAATTAGTCACAATATTCAGAGGTTATTTATGCAGTACCACTATCCCTGATGCCAAAGTCTGGGAGGGCATTAGCATCTAGAACTTCCGCTATCATCGGCACATATTGTGCAATAACTCCTAGAAATTGTGTTGAGACCACAGAGATATTAAGTAGGGAGAGACTGAGAGTCAAAATGCCCTCCGAGTCGCTCTCACTGCATGTAAAGGTTTGGACAACAGCGATAACAACAAGCTTCAGGACTGCCTAGTGCTTGACTTCTGGGGGATTATCAGCTTAGTTAAAGATCTCCTTGATTTTTCACTTAGTCAAGAACTAAAGACACGGTAATATCTGAATAAAGGCATTTGTTTTTTTCCAGATGGATATAGCTTTCCATTCCAATAAAAAATAGCATTTCTCCTTCTATTTAAAAAATATCCTGTTTAGCTGAAGATATGCTGTTTGTGGTTACCTGATACCTGGAACATGTAATTCAGGGCTGATTTGGCATAAGGAAAATAAGACATATGCAAGCTATCTTGTAAAAAACAAGCAATAAAATGCAATGCCTTGTTGTATTTATTATTTATTCAGAAATCTTATTTTTGGAGCTTGTGCTGTAGCTTTGTTTGGGCTTGTTTGTTTTGGGACTTTCATAATGAGTGAAAACTTGCAGGCATACATGCTTATTGTTCAAAAGCCAACGGACATAGACAATTGACATAGACAATCCAGAACTTCCTTTTTCTTTGTAATGAATGCCTTTACACCCCTCATGATTTTCCAGAAGCTGCCTCATAAATGGGTTGCTCACACATCACACAGGGGTTATTTCTGCGTAATGCAGAACAGGCTGCAGGAATCTGCTGCAGGGCAATCTCAGGCTGTACTGTGGTCCCTTCACAGGATGCACAGTATGTCTCCAGGTGGAACTGCAAAATAGACTTGCTGGTACAGATTTGCAGAGCTGGCTTTCCAGGTATAAGAATGCTATCTAATGGTTAAAAACTTGAATTTGGTCCTCTCTATATGAAAATACATACAATATGTTACTCTTTAGCAATACAGAGCAGAAGAGAAAAATGAAGAATTTGGAACTTTGTATTTGAATGAGCAAGTAAAACACGTGTTAGGTTGGAAAGCCTAATTGAATTTTCATTGAGTTCCCTTTGTGTACCATCAGGGTGTCTTTAAGATTAAGGCATCATCATATCAAGGCAGGTACTGAACATTTCTCAGATGAAGCACAATCTCATATCTCATTACTGAGTCATAAACCAAATCTTTTTAGGCAACTTGTTAACTGCAATTTTCATTGAGCTGTTCCCACTAAAAGGAACATTTTTTACTTTGTTTTACTCACAGGGTTTACTCAAGTTTAACAAGAACTGTCTATCTTAATCACTCACTACCTTTTTCTGCTTTTTCCTTTGAATCTCCTTTCCTCTCATATCTTTGTATTAATTCAAAGTAATAATTTTCATTGGCAGCTTGCTACATGGTCAAATTAGTGACCAAAAGATTTTGTTACCAGGGAAAGAAAAATCCCTAGTAGCAGGGAGCACCTTTGATATTGCTTTGTCAAAAATAAAAACAGGAGGCCAGGCTAAACCCAACATAATATAAGTAGAGGCCATCTTGCCTGGATTATAATTAATTTTGAATTCCTCCTGTTGCCATGACACCATGCATGAAAAGAAATAAGCCAGGCATTGTGCAGCACTCAAGAGCTTGTTGGAATTTTGGGTTTTGATTCTTATGTTTAAAATAGCAAGAAAATTCCAATTCAATGAAACAAAAGGCAGCACTAATACCACAGAGGTTTTCCTGTCTGTGGAGTGGTAGAGGGGTTCATGCAAGATATCTTTTGAAATTTTGCTTGTTGAAGGAAATAATAATGAATTGGAGATGTTTGCTTAAGTTGCCTGATTCCACTCCTGACAAATCAAGTGATTATCACCTTTTCTAATCTTTGTGGAATACCCTCTTTTAATATTCCCCTGTGACCACCCCCTCCCAGCTGCTTCAGGGGCAGCAATTAGCCAAAGCACAGCACACAACCCACACACCCATCACACAGACCCTATGTTGAGCCTTCAGTACCTCTTCAGAGAGCTAAGAGAGAATGAGTTCTTTAGGGTGGAAAAACCTATCTCACACAAAGGACATATAGGACATATAGGACAATCCAGAGAGGAAAGAAAATTTTTCTCAACCTCATGTTCTGACTGCTTTTATGGCCTGTGATTACAATACTTTCCTATAAACAGAAAATGTTTTCTTCTCCTACTGACATGTTGAGTGCTCCTTGTATCCAGGGGCTTTGTTTGTAGTGTTTCACACGTGGTTGTTGAATACTCCAAAACATAAATGTCTATAAAATCCTTCCACTAGGGCATCCTTAGGTGTTTTATTGGCAAATCCCACCCAACAAAGACTTCTAACTGAGAACAATAACTGTCAATTGAAGAAACACTGCAGTTGTCTCTGTGGGGCTACTGTCCATGCCTGTTTGGAAAGGGTCATGTCTGAGCCCAGACAATCACGAGCACTGCTACTGAATGATCCACAGTGCTGTGAGCTCCAGGAAAAGGGCAGCAAGGCAGCTCTCAGCTGCTTTACTGGCACTGGATAGCAGCTAGAGCTCCTCTACAAGACCCATATTCTAACTGGAATAAGAGAAGTCATACTCCATCCAGCCAAGAGTGGTGTTATAACCCTACCGGCCTGTGCTGACAGGCTGCACATTTGAGCTTGCCATTAAAAACTTTAAAGACTTCGAGTACTGAGTGTCCTGAAGGGTCATTAAGGTGTCCTGTGATTTAAAGCAGATGTTGCTGGAACCTCAGGCATTTCTCAGTTTCCTTTTCCTCACAGCCACAGCTTTTCCCCACAGCTTCTGGCCAGACCCTGTGGCTCAGAAGGCATTTTCTCAGGCTTAATGTGAAAAGCTATCAAAGGGAGATGGTTGCACCCTCCCTACAAAACTCTTTAGGTTTCAAAGCAGCCCTGGGATGTCTCTAGAAGGACAAAAGATGTTGCTTGCAGGTACTATAGCTTATCACATTCAGTTTATTCCCACACACAAACAGCAGAGAAAATATCTGGGTCTCATTTTTAGGGCAAGGAAGAAGCTGAGTCAAGGGGCCAGTTCTCAAGTAAGGCATTCAGATTTTAACTCAGTCACAACCCCCTCTGCCTTCCCTCAGTCTTAGTTGTAAGGAAATGCCAGTAACTGACTGCAGAACCTGCAATGCAGCACATCCTAAGATCACAAGTGAAAGGATAAAAATTGCTGATGAGGATGATGGCACTGAGCACCAACGTACATTTTAGTCACAGCATAAGTAGAGGTGACAGAGAGAAAGATGTTATTTCTCAGTGCCTCTGCTTTCTGCTGCTCTGGATCTCTCTGCTTGCTGCTCAAATTGTGGGAAGCAGTGAGATGGCCCCTCTAGATTTGCATCTTCCATGGGCCATTCTTCAATACTCTGCACCTAGAAACACTACCCTGCTGCTGGGAAGCCAGGAAGAGCTGCAAGGAACACTGAAAGGCTGGAGGCATCCTGAACTGTGAAGGTTCTCAATCTGTAACCCTGACTGATGCTGAAGGCTGGGAAAATCTGCTGAACAAAATGAAGGGATATGGTGGGAGTAAGGTGTTAATGGTCTGGTAAGATACACTGCGCTACCCCAATCCTCTAATTGCATCATTTTGTGTTAAGAAAATTTCAAGGTTCTTAAAAGGCAAAATGGATCCAGCTCAAAACCGTGCTCCAAACACATCCCTAACAGGCTGTAATTGTCATGAACTAGAAGTTTCCTGAGAGTCCCTGAAAGTTTTCACTTTGCTTTACTCAGAAATACTTGGGGGCTGGGCAGGGGAAGGAAGACACATTTATAACTTTGGAACATATATAAATAGAGTGAGGTAAAGGCAGAACCACTCCCAGCAAGCCCCCATTGCAGCTTGTCTCCCCTGCCAAACATGCTGACTGCTGAATGGATGGTTAGTTATTGTTTGGATAGTTGCATTGTTTCTGCTGAACATCCGTATTAAGGAACATAGATACAACAGCAGGCATGGGTAGAAATGGAGAAAATAATAATTTGTCTCAGCTACAACATCCATCAATTATAAAACAGAGAAGATGCAATATTGTTAGTCAATAGTTACTATTTGTAACTGATTTTCGTAACACATTTTCTCCCAATGTGATTAGTCAGCGCTCTTTGAAGGTGGCATTTTGAAAGAGACCTCTGGTATGCACCTCTCATTTACATTTGTAGACTGGAACATCAGCTGTTGAAAGTTCAAACGCTTCAGCTTTTTCCGTTTCTGAAAAGGTTTATACACTCTTGGAGAACAGGAGCAATAACATATGTTAATATCAGAGACTAGAACAGCCCCAGCAGAGTGTGCAGGCCCATCATAACATTGTTATTTTTAGCCGTATCTTTACAATTAGCTCTGCGGAGGCTTTGAAACACAGACTTTACAAGCTCGAGGTAGAAATCTGGCTCACAGGGATTTCTCTGGGAAGCCTACCCGCGCCGAGCCGTGGCGATCGGCGGCTGCTCCCTGCTGGCTTGTGGCAGCACCGCTCACACGGCTGCCTGAAACACCCTTCCAGGGGGGCTTTGCTAAGGCAGCAGGAAAAGTTTATCCCTATTCCAACTCAGGAATCCCTCACTCCACTTCTACCCCTCGTTACATGAGACTTCAGCAAACAATTACTAAGGCGTGAAAACACAGAAACACTGCACTCTGCTCATCTGTCGGGGCAGTTTTAAATGCAATTTTACACAAGCTCATGCATTTCTCCCATGGCTAATCCCAAAAAATGACAGTGGCATTCTCAAAATACAGTAAGACCTCAGGATTTTGAGGCAGCACGAGCATTTCTTCCACCCACCAAAACACCATCTTGAGGGAGCATAGAGGAAAAATTGTAATTGTTTAGAGAATAGCACACAGCAGTGAGATCTCAGGAATGGCTGAGCCTGCATCCTTAATTTAGACTGGTATGAGCAAGTCAGGCCTACAGAATTAGTAATGACATATAATTTTTTTCTCTTACAGTCCACAGTGAAATCACTCTTGTATTGTGTCACACAAAAAAGATCATGACAATTGAAGAAACTCACTGGCAGAGAAAACCCTGTCAGAAAAACACAGTTCTGTCGCAGATGCTCTCTTACACAGCACGATGAGCTCTCTGCTCACCTAAAATGAAACTCTAAACTCACTAGAAGATAATGAAAAGGCTAATCTGTTTTAATGAGCTCTCAGCATCCAGTTCACAGCAAAGATGGATGGAGTCTGCCTCACTCAAGCTTACAGGCACAGTTGCCTTTACTCTTCCAGCTACTTGATGAAAAAAGGCAGTGTTTGGAAGAAGGAAGTGATTTAATTCTATTCCTACTACACTTTCTTCCACGTATGCTACAAAAAATATTGCACAACTTTTACCAGTCTATTTAATATGGGCAATCTGCATTGCTCCAGGATCAGATTTCTTGCTCTAAAAAATTAAACAGAGAATTCCTTCTTCCTATAATCATATATATAATAATTACACTGACTAGAAGCCACATTTGACATTTAGGGAGATGATACACATAAAGTATGTATCAGCTAGACACATAAGTAGATCCAGAATTTAGAAAATTGCACTGAGTGAGGACACCTAGAATTTATTCCCAGGAGCTCTCTTCATTGGGATCTAGGTTCAAGTTTAGCATTTATACACTAATTATTATTATTATTTAAAAAACAAAAGAAGAAGGAATACTGGAATAAATTTCCAGTTATCACATATAACTTGACAGTGTTCTCTCCTGTCACCCCAAAAGAACTGGAATCTACAGTCTCTTAAGTGCACTTCCATTGCCTGCATGTCTGAGTTGATCTGCATGATATACAGCTTCTAAACCTTTGTATATGTGCCACACGTGTTAAGTTATAGTCACCACACACACACTTTCATCTGGAAACACCATATGGGAGCAGAGTAACCTGGTTCTAATTTGCACTACCAAGTTCTGCCCTGGTATCTGAAAGCAGTCCTTGCCATAAGGCACTCTATGACTGTTTCCCTCAGTTTTAGCCATGTAAAAGTTATATGCCTGGACAAAGACAGTTGTCTAGACTTCCTCTGTCAAAGTGCTTGGAGAAAAACCCACACCTAAGAAGCAGCTTGAGAGGCTAAAAAAAGAGGCTAAAGTTTGTTTATACAACTACTTTAGTAAGAAGCATAGGACGTGATGCAAAATGTCCCAAAGACCTCAGAAGATGTGTCTTTGCACTAACGTAAGTTAAAGGCAGACACATGAATGTCAAGACAAATCTCATATTTAAGTGGTGTCAGATGCTAGGCTGAATCCTGGTTCCCAGAGTGCAGAATCTGGGTAGCAAAGGCTTCCTTGTATAAAACAGCCTTACTTATAAAAATCAAAATCAACAAAAGTTTTCATCAGTTTCACTATGCTGCATAAAATAACTCTTGGTATAGATGCAGTCCTAACAGGCAAGTTAGCACAAAAATCTATCAGAAACTTCCTAGCTGATCTCCTATTTAAAAAAAAAAAAAAAAGGTGCTTTGTAGATGTTGTGGATGAACTGTGCTCATAGGTTGATAATGTCAATTCCTAGCACTACCCCCATATGTGTACAAACACAATACAATTTCTACAGTCACATCTCCATTGATACCACTATGAATAGCAGGATGCTAAAACTAGCACAGAGTTTTTGTGCTGTGCAATTCTATTGCCTCAGTCTTTCAGATTTTATAGGACAGTTAATGCCATGATTTTGACCTGAACTCTCTCATCCAACACCCAGGTACATTTCAGGAATTATTCAGGGCCTGGAGACCCTCCTAGCAGAACTTATTACTATGGATGTGGGTCACATCCAGCAACTGAATGATTCTGGACACTATTTACTAGAAGATACATGGGCTATAAGTTTGCCATTTAAGAATTTAACTTAAATGCTCTAATTTTAAACAATCGACTGTTACTTTTAAGAGTTTCTGCAGGGCTTGATTCTCTGACAACAGACAGTTGTGCAGAAACCCAGTCACACAGCTGAAAGCATGGGTTAGAAAATCCTTCTACACCAAGGTAAGCTGAACCTGGCAGAGAGACTGAGGAAATGCCCAGGAGCTAAATGTTACTAAACTACATGATTACTGCATGTGACTACGAAATAATCCTACTCTCTAAGAGAAAACTACAGTGCAAAACATATCCTAATTGGAAGCAACAGACTGGGGGAGTTGCAGAAGCAAACAGAAAGATCACTTTGTTAGCAATACCTGCTCCTGGAATACATCAAAACCCCCTGTAGCTTTTACAGACTATTTTCTGCCCAATTAATTGAACAAAATATCTAAATTGATCTTACCCTTATGGAGAAAGATCATTATGCTCCATAAAAATGAAGAATGACTGAGTAGCAGCTATTACATGGCCCTGATTTCTCTAAAATTGTCAAGTATAAAGCATGTAGATGCATATTATTTATGCACATAATTTTCTTGAAGAAATTGTGCTTGTGCTTTTTTCATGGATAGAAACAAATTGTGAGAAAAACAAAGACAAAAAGGAAGAAAGAAACTATGGGGACTGAAGATTCAAATGCTATTTAGGCAAAATGCAAAGTGCCTGTTGGTGGAGTCAAAAACACTGGAGCCCATCATCACTGTCAGAGTTAACTATGCTCTGTTGTTCCGGAGATTGAGCTTTGCCTTTAATAGTTTCACTTCCGCATGACCAAACTGAGGGGAATAAAAGCTGCTCACAGCCACCTCCACCAGATCTAAACCTGTGGAGCAAGAATATACACACACCTCAGAGTGAGCCTTGGGGCAGCACGTTCACCAGGCTAGAGCGTCCATCAGTGGACTGCAACAGGAGCTGGACCCAGCTGTGGGTCAAATTAGCTCTAGAGATACTCAGATTCCCTCTTTTTAGCTAAATTGGGAGACAGTGAGTCAAAAACCACAATTATGCCCAGAAGTGTAGCAGGAGGTCTCCAGGCTGTGTTTGCTCTGAAAGACTGAGAGGTAGAGAAGCCCAGAGAGTCCCACAAAAGTACAAAAGTACTTTTCTTTAGCAGACATACAGAACTGAAAAGTCACTATGAAGAATCACAGGAGACACATTCATTTAAAATATCTATTGAAATTACAAATTAAACTCTTCAGTATGATTCAAAGTACAAAACACCACATTAAAAGGCATTCAACAGCTCTTTTATACATCACAGTGTTAGTGGCACAAAATGTACTTACATTTCAAATACATCAACAGAACTATTTTTACACTCATCAAATACATTATTTATACATATGCATGACTCCTTCATGCTTATCCCTATACAATTTTAAAATACATCATGATAAAATGATCAAGAAAGGTTCAGTTATGGACCACGTACCTGTACCTAATGTTCCTGAAATTCTTATAAGAGATACACAAATCAAAGCAATAATGAAGACCACAGGGCTCTAAACACAAACAGCATGCCTTACTTAGTACAAGTGCATTAGCAATTAAACGCTGATACAGGCTTTTTTTTATGTCCTTAATATCACTGTTATCAACAACGATATTCTACTTGTTTTCCTCAGGCTTGCAGATTACGTATGTGAAATGTACAAACTTTGGTTTTTGAGAAAAGCAAACCTGCACAAAGCTTTATGCATGTTGCACCTCACTGGGATAATGGCCTGCATTAAACACATTTATTCCTATACAGTAAAAGGCCTACAGATGAAATGCACAGAACTTAATTTTTATCTTCCTGCTCATAACATTAAAAAAAAAAAAAGCACTTCATACTTTTCTGACCTATGAATATTTTATCCTGTCAGCTCCATAAATGAAAGCTTTTCACTAATTTTGATTGTTTCCTGCATGTCAGGAGATCAGATGTAAGCTGAGATCTGATCCAGTCAGCTGTTATTTGAGATTTTGCCTAATTCATAAACCAGAGTATTTGAGGAAAGATCATGCTATTTGGTATGTGAGGGAAAGCATTCCAAATTCTTGGCATGCTAAAGTCAATAGGAGGAAGTTTCAGGATGACTGCCAACATGAATAAATTGAAATAATAACATAAAACAACAGTCAGCTTTTATATATAATCGTTCACGACAAACTCTTGGAGAGCCTCAAAACTAATTAATTTGCCCTCACAGCCCTCTTGTGAAGTAGGCAAACATTGGTTCATCCATTAAGAAGACAATTAAATTGAGACAAAAGGAGATAAGTGACTTGTCCAGTGTGGGGGAAAACCCAAAGCTACCACCATTGAAGTTTATGTGGGCTGTGTTCCTGATCTCTCTCAGGACTGACTTCAGCCCAACTAATGAATGGCAAGGCTGGGGAAATCCAAAGCCTCTGGAGTCGGGACTCAACACTCGCTAGACATGACACCACTTCACCCAGAACATGCAAATGAAGTATGTTACAAACTCCATTAAACACGGTATTTAGGAATGGGCCATTCACTTCACAGTTGGACTCAATGATTGTTGTGAGTCCCTTCCAACTCAGAATATTCTGTGATTCTGTGTGAAAGCAAAACTCCTAAATGATAGCAGAACCATAAAAATGCAACAGAAATCATACTGTGATATCTATTTTTCTGGTGAAAATCTAAAAAGCCATAGCTGTTGTAATTTCATTTGAAAAGCAGCAGAAACAAACGTTAACTTTTCCATGGCAGGGCATTTAAATGTCAGAGTTTAAAATAATGTATTAACAATTCAATTTCAGGGTATTAAATGTCACAGTATCAACATAAGCTGTAACAGTAAAACACTCTCAATATAATACATTACCACCGCAAGTTGCTACTTTGGAACCAAATCAGCATTAAAAAAAATAAAATAATGATAACAAACAAAAAATCCCATACAGATGGAATGACATTTAGCAAACCTGAAAAGATTCGGTATTTGGTAAATATATGTAGGCATATAGTCTATCCCAACAGCCAAGATGTGAAACAAGAGCTGTGTCATAAAAATCTCCAGTAGCAATTCAAGTATGTTGAGATCAGAGATATACTGACATGGTTTTCCCGTTATATATAATGTTACCTGTGAGCATCAATTATAAATTATTATTTAAAAAAATATCTGTTTTTGCAAAGAACTTTTTCTTTCCTTTCTGTTTTAAATTTGCAAATGCATTAATTTTGACATTGATTATTAACTGGCCACACAATACTCTGGAAAACTCAAGTTTTGCTATACTGACACATAAAGGTTAAGAAAGGCATAGAGAAAATAAACCTTATCATACTAGGACACTTGAATACTGTTCACAGGCCACTGAACCTCTGCTGTTTACTATGATCCCAGCAGCATACCTATGTGGTCATCAGAGTCACAGCCACAATACAGCAAAATCTCTTAGTGCCCCCAGTTAGAAAATTAATAACCCATGAAGTCTTTAGATCCTGTTGTCCAGGTTTTTCCTCTTCTCCAGTTAAACAGAATTACAGGGCCATGGAGGAAAGGTTTACCTGCAGGAAGGTAAAAAGGTCCTGCAGGTTCAAGCTTACCTGCAGGAAGCTGTCCTTCTCAGAATCCTTCACTGAAGGTTTTCTGCACAGTGAAGCTATGACTCAGGACAACCCAGGTGCTTGGCTTGGGATATGTCTGGGACATGGACTAGGCTGATGCCAGAGCCAGAGGGAGATAAGCACTTCACTGCCTGCTGAACTCAGCAGTGCTTCAGGCACCCTTGGGAGCTGGCAAACAGCGATCAAATGCACTACCCAGTCTCCCCTACAGATATTTTTTAAGAACAAAGCAATTTTTAATAACAAATTCTAAACTACTAAAAATACTCAGATAACAAAAGATCTTAACTGCACATTGCCATAAACAATCTGAAGATATCACAAGGAGTTCATATTTGCTAGAAACCAGCTATCCTTTTTCTTCACATTATAATGGGTGAACCCATTCAAATCAAGTCAAATAAGTGAACTACAGATAACCTCCAGCTCCTAGAGCTAAAATCTGTGGTTAGACACAGTTTGAATTTGAATAGCATTAAACCTGGAAGATGGGGGAGGAGAATAGTTTTATAAAAAAACAGTGGCCCTTTTCAAAACTGTGCCCTACAGTATTTTTATTAACAGATAGACAGTGTAAAACAAAAGATAAAGAGTAACTTTTTATGCTTGAGCTATGAAAACACATTCCCAGCCCGTGACAGCAGACAAAAGCAGTTGTATTTAAAGGTCTTAAGACATTTTCAGTGTAAAGTTATTCTGGCTTCAAGATATCCATCCACCTCAATACATTGCTGATGCAAAGAACAATGATGATGAAAAAAATGCAGTCACACTTCAGTCCACAAGCCACTCAAAAGAATGTTTTCCTTCAGTACTACAGACATACACATTGTTTCAGGTGCTTCATATTTCATGGCGAGAAGTTATGAGTCAAATTCTTGTAGGCTTTAAAATCAAAGAAAAATGGTTTTCAACAAAATATTTCTAAAGAGAAACCACAATGATGTAGTATGTTGGTTAGGACACTTTACCACCCTGAAAACACAGCACTGAATACTGCAAAACTATCAAGTGATTATTTTTCAAATAAAAACTTATTTGTTACAGTATTGTTATTAACACAATACACCACATATCATATAATATTAACTCTGAAACAGCCTAAGTAGCTTAAATGTAAAGTACAGCTTCCACATATATCCCAGGCATTTTATTATTAACTACAGGGATAACCGTGATATATTTTTATATTTAAAAGGAAAGATTCATTGATAACCCAAGAGTCTGCTAAGTATTAAAGTTAGTCCTGTATTTTTAATAATTGCCCTAAAGACAGAAGCAATATATCCTGAACTTCCAAAATATTTCAATAGCACAGCTATTTACACATTTGGTTTAAATAGGATTATATATATATATATTTCTATGTATCTATAAAAAGGTTAAGATACCTGGATTAGAAGTTATGTAGCCCTATAAGTGTAGCAGAACCGTAAACAACATCAAAAAATAATTCAGAAAAACACGAGTGGTCCAGTGGTAATCAATACCATCAATGCATTTTTGATTAGATAGCAGGTTTGTGTCACCACTCAACCTTACAGCTTCATCAATTAATTTTAAAATGTAGCTTTTAATCAAACAAATTTCTTATAAGAATTTACAAAATCTGTGGAAGGCAGCAGGACAAACTTTGTCCCTCTAACTCTCCGCAAATTTCAAGAAAGGCATAGGATGGCCTATATGCACCTTACTAATTTTGTTATACTTGGAAGAATAGGTACTAGAAAGGACATTGTGATGGCTTTAACAAAAACAATGTGTAATAAACATAGTAAAGTCACGCTAAGTTGACTATCTGATTTAAATGATAGGCAACTTAAATATATACAGGAATAAGACACCAAATCTGGAAGTGAACAGATATGCAGAAGTTTATATTTGTATGCTTTTTCAGCTTGTTTTGCTGATGTCATTCAGTACAGTTCCCAGTACACCAGCAGGGCAGCACCAACATTTTGCATTATTTTTAGCAGTATCACCTCTTCATTTCAGATAGCTACCCAGGTCCCCTTTAGCACCAAACTTGCCTTCTATTCCCCTCCTTGTCTATTATCAAGTGACCTATATAACAGTAGTAACAACAGTTCCTGGAACCAAGACTGTGTGTCAATTAAAAGCAGAATGGGGCAAGTAAGGCTACAGCAATGTAAGTGCAAGAGGGAAACATAACAGCACAATAAAATAAAAACACATGTTGTGATGAGTCCAATCTTTTCCCAGTCTAGGTAGGTAGAGGGTCATCATCTCCTTTATTACATTTGCACTTGCAGCACAGAACAAATGGTGTAGCAAGTAGAAGAAAAGGGGAGGCCACCAAAAGTAGAAGACCAAATCCCGCAAAAATTCCTACGACCTGCAAGAAAAAGGGATAACACTGCATCAGGGATAGCATTGCCTAGAATCTGCGTCTGCTGAACCAGTGCATCATAAGTATCTGTCAAAAAGACCTCAGCAAATGCCATTGACCTTGCCAGAGCCAGGACTCGCCCCAGGTGTACACTACAGTCAGCTCCTGTGACCAGCAAACGCGAGGGAAAGCAGAATGTTCCTGTTTCATGGCTCCAGTCAGAACCACGCCACACAATCTGGTTCGCAAAACGTGATGCAGATGGCTTTTTGCCTTTTTAAGTTTTCCTAGATCTCAAACAACTAATGAAGCAAATGACTACTCAAAAGCTTAAGACTTTCAGTCACAGATTACAAACACTACAGGCTATAGGAGGACTTTGCATATGCAATGGCTTTCTGCAGCCAGACCTAAGCTCATCCTGCTGCTTCAGGGGACAAGACCTAACACTTTCTAAAAGCATTTTTTCATTGACATGTATTAATTGCCCTCTTCCCAGCATGGGAAGAGGACTACAGACTTACCCATCCTGTCAGTGTGCCAAACTAATAATTTCTACAAAGCTGAAATTTGGAAAATTATTTAGAAAAACATTCAAGTTGAGGTTCATTGCCTGAGAAAGTTCCCCATTTGCCATAGATAGCTGTAGGAGTGATGCTGCAACAATATGCCCATAAATTATTTGAGAAAATAATTTAGATTTATTCATATAAGAGTGTCTGTGAATAATTTTAAATAATGAAGGCAGGAGTGGAATGCTAATCTGCTAGCAAAACCTTGCACATCGTTTTGCCATCACTCCACTCCGGGAATTCCGGCAGGGTGAGAGGGCCGGGTGGCTGCGGGAGATGGCGCTGTGGGACAGCACTCACCAACCCCGGCTCCGGCACTCCTGCATTCTGCCTGTCCAAGGATAGGCAGCTCGAACCTCCTTGCCCTAACTTTTTATTTCTTCCCAAAACCAATTTCTTTTTCAGCTTCTGAGGCAGGTACATTTCATAACTCCTTTTTTTGTTGGTGGTGCTGACAATTGGCTGCAATTTCCATTTACTAATCTTTGCATTATCTCCCTCTGATATAAACCAAAGCTAAATTCTCATCTTTAAAAAACACAAGAGCTGCAGCTATCACCATGCTGCTTTTTGGAGACAGTATGCCCTTGTCTAGCTCTCTGCAGCCCAGGCCAAATGCACTGGTCAGACAGAGCCAAGCTAGAAGTTAGCAATTCAGTGGAACAAATTGACTACTAGTAAGTAATATTAAATATCTATTTACACCTTCCTTTCAGCCTCAATATGCCACCAAAAAAATCATCAAGTTTCATTTTGTTTGTTGTTTGGTTTTCTTTTTGTTTGGTTGGGGTTTTGTGGGGTTTTTTTTGGGGGTGGTGGTGGTGTGGTTTTCATTTGTTTATTTTTAAATAAAACTGACTGCTGAGTATTACTTATTTTCTACTTGGTAGTTCACCTGAAGAAATCGCTGCCTTACTCAGCATCAAGCCATTTCCTCTGGCCAAAACCAATATTATTTTAAACCTACAAACAACAAATCAAAGGCTCACCTCAATTTACTTTGGGTAAATCTAAGAATAAACAACTTAGTCAAAGAAACTTAAGGAAACAATTGCAGTGTTGATTTGGCTTTAGTGGGCTTAGCAGAATTATATCCTGATTGCTAGAACATGATCACTTCCTTTCTCAACAATGATCTGATCAAACATACTGTGTATTAAACATATTTGCACAAACTACAGTGGCTTAGGACAGATTCCAACTATCAGATTAATTGCCTCATATTACAGGTGTATCAAGTAATCTTAATGTACTCACACACTTCCTAAGATATCAAGAGCTAAGCCAAGCAAAACCCAGTCCATAGCTCAGGCACCCAGTGGTGCATGTGGAAGGAGAGGGGTGAGACCCTTCTTTTATTTCAGTTTAGCTGTTTGTCCAGACTTGAGGGTTGTTCTATAGACTTGGGGCTTATGCTCAAATGGAAAGAAATCTGTACTTCAAGAAAAGTACTTCATCTCAAGCTAAGGTGGCTTTTTACAGGCACACAGTTTAGGAAGAGATGACTCAGATACACGGATGTCCCCGTATCTCTGACGTGACTGTAAAGGAAGTAGATTGGACCAAATCACACATTAGCATTTATATTGCATTCCTGCTGGGTCCAGCAACACTGAATCTAGACTACAAGAGCTATTCTCACATTCTTTGCAGTTGTCAGTTTGAATCTGTATTTGAAACTACTGATAAGCCTTCAGGGTTACCTTCTATCCAACCTACACAAACAAGTCAAATGGACTCCATAGCAAGATATGGACTGTATTCAAGCTAATTCCTTGCCAGTTCTGGATCCGGACCTAAAGATCCCTTGCAAGAAGAGCTTTTCTGTTAATAATATGGAAGGTGGCAACCTAGTTTGTCCTCCAGGTTCAGTGAGAACATATCAGGACTGGCACTAAAGTGGCTCTGCAAATGTACCTTTTCTCGTTCTCAGTGGCTTTTTGTCAAGGAGTGTCCTCCCTAGAAGAACTAATCGTTCCTCTCCAAGCTACTGCCCTCTTTAAATCTGCTATGAAAATCAGTTACCATTTGGCACAGAATTTTACCCTTAGGTGTAAAATGAGTAAAGACAAACAAAGACACTATGACAGCGGCAGACCTGTACAGAGCTTTTAAAGATCTGAGCTTTACCTGTGTCCTGTGCCAGATAACAGATGCCCTGGAGTGACCCAGCTTGTTTCGACAAGGTCCTTTGTCATAATGTATAAGGAGAAAATCATCCTACAAAATATTAAATGAGAAGGTAGGCAATAAACAGATGTTCTTCAAGTTACAAAATACCATATCCTAAGAACCTAAAACCAGGAATTGTACAGGAAGATAAAAGCAGGTGAATATGGCCAGGTCTAACCTTTCCAAAGCTCCTTTTTTACAGTTATAGATATATAGTGAATTCTTCTCTCAAAGGCTCTCAAGCTGCATATTTAAATGCTAGCATGGAATTTAGCAAGAAGATCCAAGAAGACAAGCTGACTATTGCATATATTTTATACACATAGAGAAAGAACAAAGGAAAATGAATACTTGTATTGCAGACTTCCCAAAGTTGTTTCCTTTCACTAGTTGAAGAATAGAAGAAAGACAATACAGACTTTTGAGATATTATGTCCCTATCAGTTCTGCCATCCTCTCACAAACCAGCCAAGACAGCAGGCCTAGTACCATGGGAATGCTGTTTTTTATCTGAGCATGTGAGAAGCCTGTGACTTCAGGACTGTTATTAAAGTATCAAATAGGACAACCACAGGATTTGAGTCGTCAGAGTAGCTTTCGGGAACCTAACTTCCTTTGCTATTGTTAACAATGCCATAAAGTAAAACTGATAACACGGAAACAGATGTTGTACATACTCTGATCCTTGGGCACGATAACAGGCTGATTTTAAAAAAATATAAACATATGACAGCAACAGCTTATAGACTGATAAATTCCTGGTGTTGGGAGAGTTTTGTATTCTTTTTCCTATGTCAGATCTATTTCTTGTCCCACAGAATACAATGAATGGTAAACAAATCTGACTGTTAGTGACACACCAAATCTAGTTTGTTTGTTAAAACTTCCTCAGACTAATAGCATTGCTACACTCATCCTGTATCTCCTTCAAGAAGGGCACCATTGAAAAATAAGTACTAAAAAAAAAAAGCAACACCCCTCCTCCATGTTAATTGTCAAATAAAGATTGTAAACAGATTATTGTCATAAAATTTTACTTTTCAATAATTATTTACTGACTCACACAGACCAAATGCTAAGATCACACAGGTCAGACAAGTAAAACAGAGCATATAAATCCTATCAAATTTCCAGCAGCAGCTCTGGTGGGTTGTGGCCAAAAGCCAGTGAGTTATTTGTTTAATTCACTAAAGAGACAGCCGCACAGCAAAGCAATGAACTTCTAGGTTTCTGAGAGCCAGAGTGCATGGCATATACTCACATCAAGAGATTCCAGACAGTACCAGCAAAAGGCATGTTTGCAGTTCTTACACATCATTTGGGCACAGCCTTCATCTCTTTCAATGTAAACTTTACACTTTGGACAGCGTTTGATTGGAGCGTTGTCATCTTCCATTTTAAAAACTGAACTGTGGGAGGGAGGGAGAAATTAGTAAGATGTGTGGCCATGTCAGTTTAAAGAAGACCATCTAAGAACGGTGCTACAAAAGCAAACCTGTTCTTTTGTTTAAAAAAAATGAGAACTTACTAGAGATTCGGGTATTAAACTAAGTTTTATTATTCAGATATTTTGGCTATACACTATTCTTCAAACATATCAAACATATCTCTGGAAAAGATGTTTAATGACTACCATGTCTACATAAAAGTTAGGATATTTTCTTTACCACATATTTTACCAACTGTTTTTGTTATCTAGTGATACTAGTATAGATATTAAACTGTTTTCTCCTGGAATATATCAGATGAGCAGCTAGTTCACACCTAAATGTTTTGTACCTCCAGGTCATTTTCCTTTTTTCTCCCTTCTTTCTCAGAAAAGGGAACAATTCCTTGATTGCACAATAAGCCCAGACCACATTCCTTTGGATTGGGCACCAGGGAGAGATTACTTGTCTCTGCCCTCCTTGAGGATCCTCGGTAGGAATTTCCCTCCAAATAAGGAACCATAAGGTTTTGGGGGCATGTCATTCTTCCAGAGTTGATCTCTGTCTCTGTTGACACAGTCCTAACAAGTCACTGTTCACGAGTTAGCATCAGCATTGACTCTTCTTGTCTTACAAAATTGTGCAAAACCACAGGTGTCCCCTCATATAGTGGGCACAACACAGAGTAATGTTGAAACACTGGAAGAACATTTATTTCCCTTGGGGAGCTTTCTACTGTATGCAGGTTTTATGCACACTAATATCTAAAATGTACCTTAAGAAATGACAGTTCCTGCAGCAACTGCCAGTGGAGATACAAGAATAATTGATGGGGAATCAACAGTTTGCTGGAAAACAGGACTGACACTTGATTGATTGGTTTACCCAACAGCAGGATAAAAGGACACACACTAATTACTTACACTAGGAGCAACTGTTTTGTATTGATAAAACGTATATAAAACTCCAAATGCGTTGTAGTACAAGCTGCTACAGGCCCATTATGCTCCAAAATAATAAAAAAATCAACTTTTACTCAGTGAAGTAAAAAATAAAGTGTAAAACAATTAACTAAGAGCAACAAAAAGACTAAGCAAAAATAGACGACATTTTCTACCTTGCCATGAAATTTAGCAAGCTTTTTTGTGTTGAGCTTTTTTGTGTTGATGCCATGACAGCATCCTAGCTAGTCATCTGTTACAGTAAAGCTTGAAAGAAGACAAGTCATTAGTAACTAAGTCCAAGGCTGGGCAGGGCTTTAATGATGCCTTGACGTGCAGTACAATCTTTGAAAAAGCCCAAACATGAAGTGGAACACATGCACAACAGCCTTTCTTACTCAGTGGCTGCAGTATGTCATGGGAAACTGCTTGAAACAAAACTTAAGATCATGGGCCAAATGTGCTGCAGTTAGGATGACTGACAGGGCATCCTAAAAATCACTGTCTGGTGTGATGTTATTGACTCTCACATTGTCCAGGAGAGCAAGAGTAACAAGATCTTCTTTCAAGGAAGCTCATGAGCTGCCTGGATGCCATATTTTCCCACTGAGGCAAAAGGCCAAAGGCCCAAGCAGCTCCTTTGTGCTTTGCTGGGAATGGTGGCAAAGAGCAAGGCTGCCAAGAGCTATTCAGTTTTGGAATATGGCATTAAAAGAACAGGAATGACTAAGAAAAGGAAACAGCTTTAGAACAAAACATCAGGAAAATGCCTCTTTACTATTCATAATCCAATTTGTTCAATAATTGAGTGTTGAGTTTCTAAATACTCGATCTTTGCAATACTTTACCTTGTTTCTCCTGGAAGAAAAGAGATTGGCATGTTCTCTTGACAGCCTTGACCTGGATGCCAATTAGATTTGCAAGCAGAGCAGAACTCAATGTCGCATGCTTTGCACTGGACCAGCTGGGGGTCCTGTGGGCTTGATTCCTGGAGCTGGCAAACTGCCTGGCAAGTAGACGATGGACACCAAGTCCGGCATGGATCCAAAAGCACTTCTGCAAAGGGACATAAAAGAACAAAATTCAGAAGTGGATACAAGACTGGCCTTCCATAACAATGCATTCCAGCTGAGGTTGGCTGGCAGGGCTTTTGAAGATACAAGTTTTCAAAAGGAGCCTTTTAATTTATGCTACTCACTTAGACATAAACGTGGCCTGTTTTGCAAACTAAATACACCAAACTCAAGTGAGCTTCACAAGTCCAAATTCATGGCCCACTTTCATTCACTGAACTAAACTTATTCTGAGAATGAGATTTTTTTTTTTTCAGCTGTACTTCAAGTTAAGCACAGCATATACTATGCAGGTAAAACCCATTAGTGTTTTTACAGTGCCTTGCCCATTAGGACTCTTATTTCAAGCTGGCCTCTGCCCTAATGTGACCACATGATTAACAATGGCATAAAACTCTTATACAGTTTGATCCCTTTCTTGAAGGCTCCTTACAGGTAAGTTATTTCATGTTTCAAAGCCCACTAAAGACAATATAACTAACTAACTAACTAAAAAATGAAATTACTTCAGTGGTTTCTAGGCTGGGTCCCACCCTCAGCAAAACCTTAAATTCTCTATGACTATACCATTCCACATCCCAATAGGTGTGCAGTCAGCTTATACTCTTAACATGAACCTTGTTAATGCTAGTATCATGACACACTACACATAGAACTGCTTGGTAATTCTGCACCAGATGCCATCCCAGGAGATAATGTTGACTCTGTGAAAGAGGTCAGTCTACCTCCCCAGCCCCTACAGTACTAGTAGTCAACTTAAACAGCAAAGCTCAAAATAGAAGTCACTCCCTCCCTTAGTTATATAGCAATATAATACATAGCAATTTTCTTTCCTTAGTTTATTCCCAGAGTGCTGTAGTTCTGGGAATCACACAGGCAAGAACAGAAACAACTACTTTTTGGGTTTTGGTTTTGATTTTTTTTTTGTGATGACCAAACAATTAATGCACAATGCTACTGCATGAACATGTGCAGAGACAGATTTTGATTTATAGGATTGTTCTGGAATGCTACCATTCTCACAGCCTTCAGTGGGTAGTGTTATAGGTGTTACCTCTTTCAAACTGTAGCTTCTTATACCTTTGCATGATTTCTGATGCAACCATGCACTCAATCTGTTGAAGGAAGTAAAAGAAAGACAAATTTCCAATTAGAAGCAGTAATAATCTAACTAATTTTAAACAGAGATAAAATATTTGACCTTTGATGAATTATTAAAACAATGTCTTGCCAACAATGGAAGCTGTAATATAAAGAGCAAGACACATTTAAACATCCTGTAAAGAAAAGAAAACACCCTGTTTGCAGTAAAAGTTTACCTACCTCATTTTCTTGCAGATGCCCTCGCTTTGGGCAGGCAGCATCAGGGCAGCTGATTGCTGTTTCTAGACCTTCTTTGATCAAAAGTTCCACATACTGTTTTAGGCACTGTAAGAAAACCAAAGACTGAGTTCACTATCCCACCAAGAATAAATCACTCAGTATTTTAACAGTTTTCCTCTGAAAATCAGAAGAACTCAAACTTTGCAAAAACAGGTACTGTGGTGTCTGTTTCACAGCCATGGGCCATACTCACAGCTCTTGCCACAGTTATACCTTTAAGCAGAAAACAGCAAAGTTCATTTCCCCATGAAATCATAGAATCACTTAAGTTGCAAAAGACCCTTAAGATCACTGAGTCCAACTGTTAACCAAATAACTCTTCATCAAATTCAAATATGCAGCAAATTAAAAAATAACAATAATAGGGAAAAGGACAAATCAAACAGGGAGCAAAGAGGAAGGGAAAAAAAAATAAAAAATCACCATGATAAAATTAGACACTCCAAAGATCCTTGTCACTGGAAGCCACAACACAGATTAGTTATCAGTAACTCCCCAAAGACAGACATCTGTCAAGCATACCAGAGCACAAAGGGACTTGTGTATCTTGCCTTCATTTTTCTAGAAAATAATAATCTGAACTTCATGGTTAAAGAGATATCTTTTCCATAGGAAGGAAAAATGTGAGAATTAGGACTCCCTGAAGAAATACAGTTTCCATGTGGACTGAATAATAAATATTGGTAATACTAATACTTTTCTCCCCTAGCAACCACAGCATTTTACCCAAGTCATAACTGAAAACGTAGCCTCTAACACAGCAGCACACAACACGGCTATCAACAAAACGTAAGAAAAGAGGGTGTTTTTGACCAAGGTCAAATTAAGACCAAACCTTGTTATTCCTGAAGATCAACAACCCCCTTCCACCTCCACCCTTCCCACATGAAGGCGAGAGCTAATGCATAGGTGTCTGCTGGAAAGGCAAGGGAATGATAGAGAGAGAGACCCTTCTCTCTGCAACTTCCACCAGCCCAATATTACACAGAAAGAGCAAACCAGGGTCTGCTTCTCAGTGGATGGGTCACCCTGTGGTGTTCTCACCCTGCTTGTGAGCTCAGCTGGCAGTGGCAAACCAGAGACAGCTACAGAAGGAGACCCCTAACTCCCTGTTACCAGACGTGTGAATAAAGAGTGAGGCTAGACCAACAGCAGAGTGATATGAAGATATAGTACAAGCTCAGCATCCAGCTGTGTGAGAGGTAAGAAAGATTACACACTCTGCAGCAAACTGGCAAAACAGGGACTTCAGTTACCATTTCCATACACTTGCAAAAGATATGCAGCTGCTGACTCACTACCAGCCTGGGCTGCACCAACCTTGCCAAGGCTGGCGTGCCTGGCACGTCAGAGCACAAAACTGTTTCTTCCTTCCAACCACACCATCAATGAGCACCTTTTAGCCTAACCCTCAAGCATGTGGCTTGCAGCTGTTAATGTCCAGACTTTGAGCCCCTTCTTCTCTTCTGCCTCTTGATTTGTCTATTCAGCTCCTTTCAGAGACCTGTATTAACACATTATTCTAGATTTTAGCCCTCACAGCTTGATTGCAGCAAAAACTTCACTTCCTGCCCATGCAGTCTCTGCTGCTCTGGTCCACAGCTTTTCTGGTAGCAACATGCAGTAGAGAAAACAGGTCTATTTTTTGAAAAAGAAAAAGAGACAGATAACTGACACCTTCAAAATTTTTAATTGTGCAGAGAAATCCATGTGTGAAAGACTACAGTTTATGTCTTTCTCTTTATCAGCAGGGACCTAATGAGGACAACTGCTCACTTAGTAAATGTTTGATTTGCAGGTTTCCAAGCCTTCACTTTAAACTCTGCAGGGCAGGTGGTGGAGCAATTCAAGAGAACTACGAGCAGTAATGACCACAGGCTGAGCTCTGCAAGACCCAGATCCTAGGTTGTATGCCTTGGCAAACTGTAATTTCAGCTGTATTGAGGTATTAGTGCTGCTATAATGACACTGCTGGCTCTTCCCTTTCCTCTCCATTTGCAGATGCTAAGTGTGGATTAAAACAAAAATGCATACATTTTTAATGCCAGCACTTAGCACTTATAGAAAGTACTTTTCAAGCTGAATGAGCTTTGCAATCATTAATCATTAATGTGGCTAATTCTCCTCCTCAACCTGTTTGGGATCATTGCCAAAGCCTATTCAATTTGCTTCCCTTTCCTCGCTCACATCTTCCAAGAAATGACACAGTCCATTCCTGTCACGAACAGTGTCCATGGCCTTCCCCTTCCCCTGATGTGGCACTGGCCCCTGCCTCCTCAACATCAGCACAGTCAAGTGCACTTCTCATGCTTCACCTTCTGGGAACTGTCTCAAGGCCGCAAAATCTTGCTGTAAAATAGGCAGAGGATAAAACACCCTGTCCACTCAAGACTTCCTCACTCCAGAGACTTCTTAAGTGGAGAAAGAGTAACCCAAAGTAGCTGCAAGAGAAGCAGATGCAAGACGTGCCACTTGTACCAGAAATGCTCAAACACTAGGATTAGTATTCAACTATACACTATGAAAAGCTCATTGCAAAACAATTACAGAAGGATGATAAGTAAATTGTTGCTCATTTTCTATGTAACTTGTAGTTGATTCCATGCTGGATGAAAGTATCTTCATAGCCTTTCCAGTAAGACAATAAAGTAATGTATAGCATGAACAAAAAATGTGGGAGTGTAAGTCACCCTGAACAATGTTCAAAATTAACTGTATTACATAATTTTTCTAAGAGGAAACAGGAGATGGAATTAGATACCTAAAGGCTGAAGTTGGACTAAAGTCACAGGATACTTCTTGTTGTACACCGACCCTTATAAAACAAATATGCTGAGGAGCATCTTTATTCCTTATTTAGTAGATGTGCATCAATTGAAAGTTGCTTTTATTTGAAGAAGTACTTTTACCAAATTCCATTTATTTCTTTCTTTAAAAAAACCCATCTCATTTCAGTAAATAAATAACTAAATATTATTTAAGTAACTCACACTTGAAGGGACTCTAAACCTATCAAAACCCGATTTTTTTTTCATTTGCATTTCTGCTTTACGCATAACAATCACTAGGCAGGTTATTCTGGTTTATGTTGCAGTTGTAACAAGCAAAGAGATAACGAGTAGCCTAGATTTCTATCCAGCATACATTCTCTCAGCATATCAAACAACTCAGGGGAGGAAAAGTTATTATATAGTGGCACCCCAGGACACTGCTAAAGTTGTTTGGGTTCCTTAAGGATACAGATCTATACCTTAACATTTCATTTTATGTCATGAATGTTAGACAGACAATGAAAACTGCCATTTAACTCTGGCAATTTCCCACAGACCAAGGAAAGCAAAGCATTGCACAGCATGTTACATATAAACTATATGCAGGCTACATACACCACCTATATAAAACATATATATAAACTATAAATAAAACTTCATATCAAAAGTATGTAAAGCGCAGGTCTAGATGCATCCGGTGCCCCAGATGCTGCTAAGATCGGTCAGAAGAGACTCATTAGCTCCCCTGAGCATCCCTGCTCTGTGCTTGTTCCATCACTGTTGCCCTTTCTGGTGTGTGGATAACTTCCTCTTTCACTTGGTAATTCAAGAATTCTACTATCACTTGCTGCCCCCATGCCAAAGGGCAGGAGCACAACCACTCTGAAGAGTTTTGGCCCAGATCCATTCTTACCTCACAAAGGTAAACCGAGAGCCCAACTCAGAAGCAGTTTTACTATAAGCTGCCTATATTAAGTTGGGAACACTTCTGGTTTTGCCTCAGAAACAGATGGCTAGTAAAGGAATGACTTCCTTTCTGAAGCTGCCAAACGCAACTTAGTATTTAAAGCTCTGCAAGATGTGTTGTACTTCTAACCTTTACAGATCAAGGACTGCACACCACAGAGAAAGGTACTTTCAGTGACCACTGCATGCTGCTGCTTTAGAGCTGTGTATCTTTTTGTCTAATTCTATGAAGAACAAAATACCCTATGAGAATCAAAACTGTTATTTTTTACCTGATTTCCAAACCATAACACGGTCTTGCTCTGCTGCACTTAGCTCTAACAAACCTCCATAGGCCACAGCAAAATTTGTATATAAAGAATTAAAATTTCTGGCTTTTAATTATTTTTCAGGAGAATTCCAGGAACTTCTTATTCATGCTTACTTCTGATGATGGTGCTTTGACTTATTTCTCCTGACATCAAAACTCAGATAAACCCCATCCTAATTCCTAAGAAGGAATCTGGCTTTTGTTGTTTCCATGTGGGGCAACACTTATCTATCATCTACTTTAACAGAAAAAAAATAATGTATTCACTTGGTGCCTAAGGTCATTTTACAATATAAAATGCATATAATTAAAAACACTTGAAGATGGTTTTGGAAAGTCATAAAAAATTTACTTTCAAGAACATCTTGAAATGGCTTTTCAAGATGTCATCTTTTATTTGCAAGTTAGACAGGCAAAAATATTATCCTATATTATTTTCTTAACAGCTGATAGGTGGATTTGGTCAGAATGTAGACTTCTAATTACATTAATGCTGCAGATTCAAGTGCCAAGTCATATGGGAAATTTTATAAATAAGTCAATGGATTTGGAAACCCCAAAAAAGCATGACAGGATTGCAGGGCCAAGTATATCATCATATCATTTGATTTATTTCTTAAAACTTCAAATGTATTTTAGTGCTGGCACTAGGCCACAGTCATCCCCAAATGAAATATGCACTACATGTGGAACCATCACATGCTGGTGTTGGTAAAACATTTTTAAAAAAACACGCACACACTGATAAAATTGAAAGGGGAAAAATAAAGAAATAAAAACAAGAAATGCAGTTTTTACCGAGTTCTAAGAAGAAAAGGAAAATAGCTTTTTACAATGCCTTTGGTAATGGTAAATATCGAAGATAAGCAAAGGGAGTTACTGTTGCACACAAAGATGAACCAGGTAAATAACCCTGCACTTTGGGTAGACAATCACCAAGAGTTTGCACTGCACTTCAGGAACACAAGGAAGGACTGACACGCTTTTTCAACAAGGGAGATTTCTTTAAAGTTCAAGCTGATCAAGAAAATGTTTTCAGATAGGATGATTTTTAATATGTAGACTAAATTGCTGGTCTAAAATTCTGTATCAAACCAGTATTAAGTGAACTTTTAAAAATATACATACATATATGCACACACGTATAAATAAACTTGCATTCAACCACATGAAGAACTAGGAAATGCCAGCTGGTATTTTGTGATTCATATTACAAGTGACATCAGACTAGGTGAATATAAAGATACCTTTGGGCCTTAAGTTCTAGGAAAGAATATGAAGAATATGAAAGGATACTGAGTGAGTAGCACACATTTAGTAGTGTCTTCTAGCTACAAATCTACAGTTTGGTTCTATGGGTCATTTTTGAGCTAATAGGATACTAAACCAAAGCTCAACAATTCATGTGATGAGGCTACACAGACAAACAGAACTACTGCAACAGCTACTTTTGATAGCATTTTGTAATATTTTTATGCTCCGCATACCAGGAGTTTTTCTTTACATTACTTTCAAACAACCACTAAGAAGGTCATATCTTTTCCTGCCATAAGGCAGTGCAATACCAGTTATTCCACTGCTCTGAGCTAATTCCACTAAGCCAATTCTGCAGTCAGTCTGGTGAATAGGTATGTATACTGGTAGACATACTGTCTGTAAATGCTTCAGGTAATGAGATGTAATGCCCTATTTTAGCTTCAGATTAGGATAGTACATAGTGATGCAGTGTGTAATACTCAATGGGGCTGGGGGCGAGAGTGTGTGAGAGTGAGTGAATTTCTGCAACTACAAAAAAAAGAAAATAAAATCAGATCAATTTGGGTGTCCATGTCTCAGGTGAAGACTAATACTCCTGGAATAATAGCTTCCCTCCCTTTTGTCCAAACAGCAAATTCACTCTGGTAGTAAGCTTTTACTTGAATAAAACATCATTTTCTAGAATATTTTCCATTTAGACAAAGCTGAACAATTCCAAGAAGAAACACTCCCCTAAAATAAGCAGCCTACATCTTGTTTGTTCTCTGAAGAGACAAGAATGATACAGTAAGGCTTGACCCTCCCTATTCCTGAAAGAGATTCTTGTAGCCATATATAATTTTCATATGCTTCTTAAAAGCAACAGCTCATCTGGCAATAGGACAAATCTTAGAATGGCTTGGGATGGGACACACCTTAAAGATCATCTAGTTCCAAACCCCCTGCCATAGGCAGGGACACTTTCTACCAGACCAGGTTGCTCAGAGCTCCATCCAAACTGGCCCTGAACACTTCCAGAGATGGGACATCCACAACTTCTCTGGGTAACCTGTTCCAGTGCCTCACCACTCTCACAGAATTCTGTATGTCTTAGTATCTAAACCTACTCTCTTTACACGCCCTTGTAAAAAGTCCCTCCAACGTTCTTGTAAGGCCTCCTGGTCAGGCTCCCCATAGCAGGACCTCATTATAAAGTTACCTGTCCCAGCCCTCCCTTAAATCCTGATCCATAAGCTCTGGGTCGGCTCCTCGTTCATCCTCAAGCAGAGTTCCACAGCTGGTTACTGACACCCCCACCTCATCTCCTCTGCCTGTCCTTCCTAAAGAGCCTGTATCCCTCCATTCCAGCACTCCAGTTATAGGAATCATCTTATTTTAAGCTTAATGTTTCACAGAAAAAGAAAACTACTTTCTGAGAGATTTCCATAGAAGAAAATGTGTGAGAAAAGAAAAGGTAGATTTCTTGGAGAGCTTTTAAGCTTCTTTCAAACTTACTACATGGCCTCTTTGTGTTAAGTACTTATAATCCTGCCTCAAATCTATAGTTGTTTAATAACTGGTTCAACTTGGAATCACTCCTGTGTTGCTGCTCCAGTGTGTGCAATTCTCTACAGCAGATCTACAATCTAGCTTTTTAATATCACTCTAATCCTACTTAGTTGACAAGTTACTTACCAGAAAATATCTACACACACAATCGGAGATCTCTTTGAGGCATACACATGACTGTGGGAGTGATTTTTTTTCTTTATTAGATAGTCTGTCAACTATATTGACCAAATCCACAAGCACAAGATATATCCAACTCCGCAAACCAGCTAGACCAGAGACAGGCGTACACTAGAGATGTTTAATGTTTGTGGTAATAGTTTGAACTTAAAGAATTTCCACTTCTATAGACATCTTCTCAGAGATAATAACTCTACTATCAAAGAAATCTTCACTATTAAAATTCCAATTTTTATTAACCCTGCAGCTGATTCATCATCCTTAAGAATAAATCACAGGAAGAAACAGTCACTTATCTTGACATGCAGTACTTCAAATCTACCAATCTGAAAGCAGTAACAGAGAACAGTCTAACATGTTTATTCTTTATATCCTCTGTTTTGTTACAGAGGCAAAAATTCTGCTACACAAGCATACCAAACCTTGACTCCCAGATAAGCACCTGCACGGTGATCCAGAGCTCTGCAACAGGAAAACATTTAGTGCCCTGTGCTGTGAACAAGAATGCACATGCCAAGAGACTTTGGTCAGGACCAGAGATAGATAGTGTCACAGCTGAAAAATGTTTCACCCCAAGTGGCAAACAATTTGAAAAACCTCTGTTTGACAGGCTTCTTGCCTCTACCTGCCCAATACTTGGCCTCTTAAAAAGAAACCTTTTTGTTCAAAATTGCCAAGGGTAAATGCCTCTTTCTCCCACCATGCTGTCAATTATTAAAGACTGTACCAGCTGTTCTGTAGCTCTGTTCAGACTATATTGTCAGTCTAAATGCAATCACATCATCTTGCCTGTGGATGATGGCCAAACAGGATGATGGCTGCAAAAGATAACCCCTGTGCTTCCATGTCTGAGGACAAACCATCTGAGCATTCTTTCCTGAGCTGTAAAAAATTTCTTGTTCAGAAGTCCTTGTGCTCCCATCAGCAGTGCAATCTCAGGATGGGAACTAGCCAGCATCCTGGCAGGAGCAGGGACTCAGCCACTGTACATACCACAGTGGTTAGTGCAATGATGGCTGTTCATTCATCCCATGGACAGCGGAGCAATTTTGTTGCTTTGGTTCTACCTCTGTCCAAAGGCATTAAGAGTACACCCAAATATTACAGCAGTCCCTGGTACACACTCCTTAACTGATGCAAATAATAACTCGGACAAAATATTCATATTAGGGATGAGGTGCATCACCCCTCTGACTGAATCCAGCCTCCAAACCCTCCATGTAAGACTAACTGCCAGTTTGAGCACAGGGAAGTGGCAGCATCAGGCTAAGAGTCAACAAATGATGAAAGTAAGGCAAGAAGAAATGTACATTTCAAGAATGCAGCAAGAAGAGCCCTGATGACTACTTCAGCTTGAGAAATATTAGGATATGGTAAATATCCTGTGAGACACAGCAATCAATGGCTGCAGCAGTCACAAGCAGGACCAAGCATCCAGAAACAAATGCACTGGAAAAACAAGTGCCTTTTCCCAGGTGAATATCTTAAAAGAGAAAGGGAAGGTAACTCAGACTTACAGCAGCCTAGCCTTTGAAGTGGTGGGGCTGTTTTTTAGACACATTTATTTATGACTGTGTACTATAAAATATATAGAAGATGAACAATTTTTCTTAAGAGAAATCAATCATAGTAGGCAGCAGAAAATGGCCAAGTGAGACAAGGATAATATCTTGTCATTTGTGCCCATCTTCATCTTAGAGTAGGTAGTTCAAGTGGATGTATATGTAAACTTCTTTCATGTTGCGTTTTTACTCCTCCATTTCCTTGCATAAACTGCTTGTTCTCACCTATTCAGGGCTGAAACTTGCAAAAACACATAGAGTAAACTTTACAAAAATAAACTTGTTTTCAAAATGCCAACATATGCTGGATGAAACAAATATTCAAGAGGCAAAAACACAAACAAATAATTCAGTCTTTTCTTACGTTTGAGAAAAGTTTATTCTATTTCAGAACAGAATTAATATTTCTAGTGGGAGGACAAAACACCTGCAGCAAACAAAGGACCTTCCCTTTTCACATGCAAAACACTATGCAAACAAAAGTGAACTAGTTCCCCCAACACTCTGATGAAGGACAGGTAATGTTAATCTCATTTAGTAATGTCACACAGAAGAGGAGAGCTGAAGGCTCTGGATCAAGTTTAGTTTTCACTCAGGGTTCTGCAGTTCCCAACTGCACATTACTCTGTAAACAGGTGAGTTTATTATTTAAACAGGAAGTTCTGTCATCACAGCACCTAAAGACAAGTCAGAACCCAGCCAGCCATGTGAATTGCTATGCAAACACATAGTGACCTCTAACCGCACTGACACATCACATGTCAAGATCAGTATCAGTTCTCTGCTAAGGCTGGGGTGAGCAAAAGCAGCAAGCTGTAAGCTTTGCCAGCAGCTAGTAGGAAATAGGGAAACATTACAGCTAGCAAGGACTCAGAACTCTGTAAAACCTCACAAGCCATTAAGTTCCCCACCCTCCTGTTTCCAAGCACGTAGGGCACCTCCTTTGGTAGAGGCAAGGCCTGGTCTCAGTACAGTGCTGCCCTGATGAGGTAGGTTTCCCTTAGCAAGCAGAGACAAACCATGCAGGATCGGGAAAGCAGCCAAGCCCACCTGTTCTCATCCACACTGCTCTCCGTGTCTGCCTTGCCCCAGGGGAAGGAGAAGCTGATACTGCCTCTGCCTCATTTGGAGTGAGGAATAACACTAAGTAAATCAGGCCTTTTCCTGTCATTTAATTCAGAGAAGCTCTATGCGCTTCCAGTCAAGCATGACAACAAGAAAAAAAAAAAAGAAAAGGATTCTTGATGCCAGTTACAGGCAGGATAATTTCTGCCTTGCTGATCTTTAGTCTATGAGGAAGCTCAAATAGGGGAATAATTATAATTAAGCAGATATGTATGAACAGCCATGATTATGCAAATTCAGTAATCCTGGACTAGTGAAAGCAGGAGTTTGTCACTATCCTGCTGTCATGCTACTTGAGATAGAATGTGCCAAACTCCACAGAACACTTAAAGGTCCAGGTAAGATTAACCAGCTGCCTCAAAGGCTTAAGGTAGAGCCTAAGAGCAAGAATCAGAGTATGAGTATCTACTAAGCAGTCCTAGTTTCAAACACCACAAAGTTGATCCACATGTGCACATCTGGTCAACAAGAAAGCATAAACAAAGCAGAAGAAGGTAGGTCTGAACGTTAGTTTTTTTATGTTCTTTCTGATTGTAGGCCCTCTCACACATCTGAACAGCAGTTTCTCCTTCCATCAGTAACAAGGTGGACTGCAAATGAGTAATCAAAATAAACTTTTCCATCAAAGACAAGTTTTCTGTTAGGCCTCATATTTCTTCTTAGACGTTTTCTTGCCTAGACTACCTACTTGACTGAATTTCTTTTTAAATTTGAGAAAAGTAAGCAATGAATCCTCCAGTACCAGAATGATCGGCATAACATCTTGAAGGCAACTGAACAATCTAATTAATGTGAGGTCAAAAGGAGCTTAGCCTGTCTTGAGTAATAGTGGCATCACTGTACTTGCAACACATTGACACATCTATGTGTATGTTTTTATATATATGAATTATATAGTGTTTATGTACACCAGTGTACATGTAAATCCTGAATTGGAACACATTTAAGCAACTAACAGCTTTACTTATATGCAAGAATATCAACTGGAACAAAAACCTGTTGTAACTTTAGCACATATACAATTGGTAACACATCAAGGAAACATCCTGTCCTTTAAGACACATGAGAATTTCATCATAGATTACAAAATAATCAGAATTTCAGACAGCAAGTTGAATAAAATTGCTTCCTCCTTATCACCTGTTAACCCTTCAAAAAAGAAAAGGCTAAGTAATAAATGCAAAAATTTAGTGCAGTAACTAATAAAAAAAAGAAAAAAAGCCATGTTCTCTGCTTTACTCTCCCTTTCCTTCTATAAATGTCACGAGGAAAGCTTTCTGAAGAAAACATGTACAACCAATTGCTTCTGCTGGGGCAAGCAATTGTTAAGTAACTATCTTAAAATTCAAGGTTACTTGCTATGTACTGTGTGCTATTTAGGTGGGAAGTGATTTAATAAAAAGCAAGATATTTAAGTGTTTCAGTCCAGAATTAGATGAGCACACTTAAGATTAGTCCTATTGTTGACATGATTCCAGAAGAGAGATAGTAGTCTGTCTCTTGATAATACTCAAAAAAACAAAAAGCCATTAGCAGATAGCTTGTTTTCTTTCTACTCTGTAGACTTTTGTTCCTCTGGTACCTTGAGCAATCCAACAAGGATTTGCTTGAGGTGCCAGAGGAAATACATTCTTCTAACATTCCCAATGGATGAGATACACAAAACTTGAGAGGTCACAGCACTCTATGCGCATTAACGATCATAATGATAAAAACCATAATGGAGTACTAAAGGGAGTAATTTGTACTAAATAGCCACAACTGGCAAAGTAATACTATGGGAAATTGTAGTGCCTATGCTTTATCAGAGAGGAGTGGCAGTCTGCTCTATTCAATCCATGCACAGCTCTGCCAAAAAGCAAAAGGAAACAGCGTCCTCATTCTATTTTTCTGAATAGCAAAGTTGTGCTACTGTATAAGTGTCAGTAAGAGACAATTCTTCACGGGATCTTTACTACAGCACTTCTATGATTATAAAGAGTGTTATAATACACAAATATTATAGGATTGAGGGACCTGTACATTGATCCAAAATCTGCCCACATACCACTAGCACTGCACTTCAAAGATCTTTGTAATACATAGTGATGCTGTCTCAGCTTGCTGCGATTTAGCCAAAAGGGCTAGAGCTGGTGGCAAAAGGTGCAGCAAAAGTAGTTCTCACACTTGTAACAGACATCCCTTTTTCTCTTTTGCTCATATCCCTGGAGAGGCCATCAGTTATCTGTTCATTTACATAAAAGCAAGCAGCCAGAACAAAACTATTTATTGGCCAATCAAAAACAAAACAGGTGTACTGGATGTACTGTACATGGACTCCACGCAAAATTTTTAATGAAAAAGGCTTGGTTTTTTTTCCTGTTGGTTTTGAACAATTTTAGTTTAAAATTGTTTTAACTAACCACAGTTCATACTGAAGACTGCAGCATCCTTGGTGTTTCTGGAAATTGTCACTGGAGGAACACAAGAGGATGAACCTGTGCACAGCTGTCATACTTTTCCCTAACAATTGCCAATAGGCTAAACAATCTTGCCTGACTTAGGGGAGTATTTTCTTCAGCAATTTATTTACCTTTGGGACAGCCTGCAGGTTGAGATGAAGGCCTTGGATTTCAGATGAAAGCTGGAGCTGTAACAGTTTTACAGCTATTGCCTCTTTCATTTATTTGGATTAATTCTTAATTTTTTCTTCACCATCATCAGTGACAGCAAAAGTAACATTTCCTATTAATTTATGGCAGCACTTTAGGATAAATAATTTTTTCAGGGCACTCAATATCACTGTAGTGAAGCAAGTGACAAACAAGAGGCAGACAAACTACATCAATTTCCTTAAACAGGACCAAGCTGAATGAACTATTCAAGACAGTCAAACACAAGTGGTACAAGTGGGTTGGCGATTCCACCTGAACAGAGTTCCAAACAAAAGTCCCACGTCACCACAGTCAGGTTATTTATGTCAGCTGCTAAGTAGAGGTTATTGGCAAAGGTTACATATTTAATGTCTATGAGTGCTGATATCTTTCAAATAAGCAGTAAGAGTCAGTAACTATACTCTACCAAGAAACAGATCAATGACAGCAGCAAACATCAGAAGGAACCAGGTGAAGATGAAAAGATGTATGTGGTAACCCAGTCTTTCTGGTACCATTGAAATGTTACTGAAAACCGAAATTTAAGTATTTTCCACACCCAAGCAATAGGGAGAAACAGAACACTCAGCTGTAAGTACTAGAACAGTGGAGAACATTTTCATGAAGCCTATTATTTTATATACTTTTGAATGTTTAAGCAAAGACTCCTTTCAAAGTGGAACTGTCTGTTCTATTGGCTGTTCTTTTTTTCATCAGGGAAAAAAAAATCTGTTATTAAAAGAGAGTATTCCCATGAAGAAAAATAAAATTAAAAAGTAACTAAAATCCTTGATCTTAAACATTAAGAACATACATCAAAAAACTTTGTTGAAAAGGACTTTCAAATTTAACAAAAAAAAAACCCAAGTCACTCAATCCCATATCTGAATCTCTAACACCATGTCAAAACTCTTGGGAAATTAAAGCCTGAGCATCATGTACCCCAGAAATTATATTCTTACTGATAATACTCCAACTCTTCCTCTGTTGAACCATTGTTACAAAGTTTTTGGTGTACCTGCACCCACTGCAAAATTTAAGAAACTAAAATTTTAATTTCAAATCATTATTAGGGATGAAAAATTAGTACTAGTTTTCATTCTCTATTCATAAACTATTAATATCCATTAACTGTGACGATGATGATCTTTGTCACATACTACACTTATGTTTAACAGTGTTTTGTACTTAACTGACAATATGCTTGTTATTCCAGGCAAGTATTTGTACAATACAGTAATGGAAACCTGTTATGTGACTATGATACAGTGAAATTGAAATCTATAATACATTAAATACTTCCGTAGTTACAAGTGTGCGGCTGTACTGGGTACTATTGAAAGGCATTTAAAGAATAATGCAATCATCAGGACCAGTCAACACGGGTTCACAAAGGGCAAGTCTGTTTAACTAATTTGATAACCTTCTATAACAAGGTCAGCTGCCTAGTGAATGAAGGAAAGGCAGTGGACGTATTTTTTCTGGATTTTAGTAAGGCTTTTGATACTGTCCTTCACAGCAGCCTTCTGCACAAGTTGTCCAGCTGTGAGATGAGCAGGTACATGGTGCTCTGGGTGAAGAATTAGGCTCAAAGGTTGTAGTGAATGGGGCTACATCTGTCTGGTAACCAGTCACCAGCACTTTCTCTGAGCTCAATTCTAGTGTCATTTCTGTTCAATATGGTTATCAATTGTTAGGATGCAGGAATTGAACACCATTAGCAAGACTGATGATGATACAAATTTGTGAAGGGCTGTTTATTCTCTTGAGGGACAAGATGCCTTGCAGAGAGGTCTAGAGAAACTGAAGCATTGGGCTATGATTAACGGCATGAAATTTAACAAGTTGAAGTGTCAGATTCTCCATCTCATATTGAATAACACCAGATACAAATCTAAATCAGGAAAGGAGTGCCTGGAGAACAGTTCTGCAAAAAGGGATCTGGAGGTACTGGGTGACAACAGGCTCCATACAAGTCAGCAGTGAGCCCTGGTAGCCAGGAGGGCAAAACCCATTCCAGGGTGCATTAAACAGCCTCACCAGCCAGTCAAAAGAGGTGATTATTCTACTACATTCAGCATTGGTGCAGCCTCACCTGGAGTGCTGTGTGCAGTTCTGGGCCCCATAATTTAAGGACTATATGAAGGAACCTGAATGCATCCAGAGGAGGACAACAAAGCTGAAGAAAGGGCTGGAAGGCACATTCCTATGAGGAGCGGGTGAGAACCTTATATTTGTTTAGTTTGGAGAGAATGGGGCTGAGCCCATTGCTCTCTAAAGCTTCCTGAGGAGGGGAAGTAGAGAGGGAGGTACTGACCTCCTCTCCCTAGTATCCAGTGAGAGGACGTGTGAGAATGGTTCAAAGCTGCACCAGGGAAGGTTCAGACTGGACATGAGGAAGCACTTCTTTACAAAGAGGGTGACCAAACACTGGAACAGGCTTCACAGGTAGTCTTAGGGCAGCAGCTTCCTGTCAGTGTTTAAGAGGCATTTGGACAATGCCTTTAAAACCATGCTTTAACTTTAGATGAGCCCTGAAGTGGTCATGCAGTTGGACTGGTGAACATTGTGAAACAATCCCTTCCAACTGAAAGACTCTATTCTCTTCTAAAGTTAAAAAAATAACCAAAAAGCAATTAAAAAACTCCACCAAAGCACCCAGTAAAAATCCAGCCAACCAAAAAGCCACCCCCAAATCCAAGACAAAGAGATGTAAAAGGAAAGCATGAATAACCTTGCTAAGGAGGTAACTATGTTCAAGTGCTGAGTAAAACTTTTTTTTTTTTTAACAGGCAAACAAAAGTTTACCTGCTAGCACTTGCGCCAAGTACGCAGAAACAGTATTTATTTCCACTGCAACATCAGGGTGAAACCCACACAGCAGAAACATAAAAGTTCTGTAGTTAAAATTATGTTTTGGTTTTTATGCCTAACGTAGAACACAAACTCACCAGGGTACAGAAGATGCATTGGCATTGTGCTATTGTTGTCATCTGCTCCACGGGATATTCACCAAGGCAGAGCTTGCAGGACACTAATGGATCAAGTACCAAGTCCCAGGTAGGCCTGTATCTTGCTGTAGTCATTGCAGAGCAGTCTGAAAAACAGCACAAAAAGGAAAGATACTCCATTATTTCCTTATATTAATACTCTACATTTCTGCCATTGGAAATCACACTGTCAGCTGTTGCCTGTTGGGTTTGTTCTTTTCTAATGACTTCACTGTAAAGAGCAATAGCTAACTTCTTGCAGCACTTGCAGAAGGCTATACATCCTCTGTCTGATGGAACTTCATGTAGAAAGCAGAAGGAAAAAAACCCACACTGACAAAATGCAAGAGTAAGCAGGAAATACCTTTAGCTCACAGGCTTTTGTCAAATATTATACATGTAAAAATCTCCTTTCCAACTCCTGTCATTTTCACCACTAGTTACAAGTTCTCTCACCAACATTAAAATTTACTTATGACATTCCTTAACCTCAGCTACCCAGGCAAGACTCAAAAGGTCTTTCATAAGCCAGGCATTTATTATGTCCCTTTTCCAGTGTGATGATATTGCAACTCACAGAGCCAGATATTTTCATTCCCAAGAGCATCACAAATCAATCAGTTTGCTGTTAATTTTAGCAAGAACAATAAATGTTTTGAGTACACTATGAGTTTTAGCCTGCATTTTTCTTCCAACACTTTCAATATGCTGAGACCACAACTTTGTGCTCTTATCTGCCTCAATTGGTTGTTGCAACAACAAAGTGAGCTAAAAGAAGAGGCTATAATACCTATGTATCACCCTAAAGACAGCAATAGGATAGGACCTGTGGAGCATCTTTATTCTAGACTTCAGAGCCCAGATGGAGAGTTGTCAACTGACTAACCAGAAAGAAAATCTCACACATAAACAAATGTAAATTAGCTTTCCTCTTTTTGGGAATACAAGTTTTACAGGAAGAAAAACAAAACAGAAAACTACACAACTCCCCCCAAAAATCTAGGGTAATTTATGGAGTACATCAAATATTAACAATATATTTACTAGTAACGTTTTGTCGCTATGACATTGACCTTCCAAGTGTAGAAATTTCACATCCCAAGCTGCTGGGGGGCTCTGCTCTTCAATAATTAGATGGTTCCTTACTTTCTCCTCATCAGCAATTATGGTACTTCAATCATGTTTACAGTTTTTTTCAATTCTGGTTTTCTTTTTTCCCTTGCCTTCATCAGTCCTTGCAGGAACTGCTTATACCTAAGTCATATCTGCGAACTTCGCAAGACCTCCAGAACTGTAAAAAATTACTTTAATGCTTACTAGACTAGATTTAGGCAGATGTTCAAGCAAAATGTGCTTTTTGTCCCTGAAGAAATCACATGCAGACTTCACAAACACTTCTTTGAAGTCCAAGGCTTTGATATGCAATTAATTGTGGGCATGACTTCACCAAGGTCTCTAAAATTTCTGAAACAAAGTGAAGATTTTGTCATGCCTCCATTCAGTCTAACTCATTAGAAGATGCTTTTTATAAGGTAAATAAAGGACACCAAAAATCTTTTTTCTAGTTCAGCCATCAGGGAGAAGAGGAGGGGAGAAAAGAAATATTAAGCAACCCCATTTCCAGGGTTGCTCTGGATCACTTCCTCTGAAAGCCCACACAAACTCTACACTGTTTCAAAGGAAACAGATGAAATAGCCCTGCAGAACAGCACATGAATAATGGCTCCACATCACAAAATACAACTTGTGCTGTGCACTGTGTTCTGAGACCTTAACATCAAAGTCTGACACAGTGATATTAATGAAACCCCAAGACTTTTAAGTTTATTAGGCTGCTTCTTTACTGTCAATCAGCACTACTCTTTAGTTTAACACAAATTACCATTAAAACCCATTTTCTTCTTCCAAGCTTTGGTTTAGCTGACATTTACAGGCAGTTTAATAAGGTATTTGAGAAGAAGTGACCAAATACATCTGAACTGTTTGCTATTAATTGGACTGTACTTTGCTTGTCCTAACCCATTTATTGCATATCTGACACTTATGGTAGCAAGTGGATGAAACTAGCACATAAATCAAGAGGGATAGATTTAAGTTAAGGATGCACTTGCATACATCAGGCAGACCAAAATCCTAGCAAATTTTATGGTGAAGATGTAAAATCTTTTACAATGCAGACTAAAAGCTCACCAAATATATGATACAACCCAATTCAGACAAAAAAAAAAGAAATTTAAATATATATATTCCATGTGGGACAATAAGTGAAGATAAAGGGGAAAATATCAACATTTCAGCCCCAAAGCTTACTATTTTTCCCTAGGACATTCAGAGGCTTACTGGTATCCCTGTGGTAATTCCTCTTGCAGCACAACTATACTGCAGTAACACCTTGCTAGCAAATATTTCTCCTCTTCATCTGCTGCAAAGTAAGAGTGAATCAAAGCAAAATGTCTTTCAAGCTGGCTCCCAACAGGCCAGCAGAAACTGGTTGCTGAATTCAGCCATGGTGATAACCAAGCAAAACCTGAGTTCAGCTTCAAATGGTAGCTATTCCTGCCCACCTCTCCTTGTCAAACACCTTTTAATAAAGAAATCTTACATTCATTATGGGACAGGATCAAGAAATTTGCCACCTAGCCTTGAAAAATATATACAAAAACCCTCCATATCCCAGTGGATCATCTCTGCTGGGTATCTCTTTAAAGCTACAGAGAATGAAGCTTTCTCAAACACAAGCTAGATCTTGTTTCATGATCATCTGGCACACTGCTACAACTAAATAATAAGCTTCTTGTTTACATCATGATGCTTAAAAAAGCTTTTTTACCAAAAAACCCACAAACAAACAAAAAACAACCCAGCACAAAACCAAACAACAAAAACTTACAACAGAAAAGCAGAGAAACAAACACCTTCTGTCATAAACAGATAAGGACACCTACTGTTCCACAGTTGTGGCTTCCTATGGCTTCAGATTGTGTTCTCATGCATTCTAGCGATGAGCAATGTTTCAGGAAGAATGTTGCATAATTGCAAGAAAAAAAGACAAGGCAACTAAAAGGAGTTCTAGAGGAACGAGATATTGAAAAACGCCTTGGTTTGTCATTGTGCTCAAGGTCACCAGTTACACAAACAGCCAGCACAAAATTTTGCCTCTTGGTTTGGCTATCTGCTATGAGGCCCCAAGAAACAGAGCTAGTGAAGGTATAGGACTACAGACCAATATACCCAACTGAATATACCTTAGCCCACTAAATATTTAGTTCATTGGAGATTTAGTGTTGCTTACCCAACTCAGACCAAACACCAATACTGAAAACAGACACAACAAAGCAGACTTAGAGGCACAGAAAATCAGAAGGGAAGTTGGTTGTCAGTTCAGACTCCAAATTCTACTGCTCAAGGTCAGTCTCATTTTTGTATTTTTGCTGACTGTGGCCCATATCTGATAATATTGAATCTGTAATAAATATGGTCACACAGCACATAATTTTCTAGGACAGCATCCCAAAGCAAGCTGAAAGTAGGAAGCATAAGCAATAGCTTTACTAAGAGTTTGTTCAGTCTTGTCATAAATAATCAACAACCTGACTAATAAATGTTCAGTTCTGCAATCGTGTGCATGTCCACACTAAAAGGAAACCACTGCATAAAGAGACAGAAGTCACTGAAGCCTTCTTGCTGTAACAATATCTCAATATATTTAAAAAGTGACTGTTAGGTATTCCAAGAAATGGGTATGGAGGGAAAAGGAATCTTTCGTTTTTTCACTTCTGCAGAACAATTAATGAATTAAGTGAACACAAACTGTATTTCTGAACACTAATCCCTCAGTTTTTGGTCCACCTACACAGACTGCATTTTCCAGTGAGAAACAGCTAATTTGACCTCTAGTGAGTCAAGAATAGAACAATTCTTTCTTTCTCAAAAAGTTGCAGAAAACAGTGAAACAGAAATACTGTGAAAGCTTCTGTGAAAAAAGGAAATAATGTAACTTTTTCCCATACAAGTCATTCAAGAAGTCATACAACAGGATGATTTTTCTTATTGCTTGCTAGTCAAGTGTTTCACGGCATTATACAATCAAGCTGCATTTGCACTGCCAACACTTCAGATACATGACCACCGATGTGAGAAAAGCGTGACTAGAAAATAGGGTTGAATAACAGCCATATGAGCACACTAACTGGTGGGTCTTTTTCACCAAGCAAGACTCAGAGATTTCAGCAGAATCTGAATTTCAGCTTTAGATCAGGGATGGGCCTAATTTCTAAATTAAGAGCCTCAGACTCTTGTCCTACCAGACACAGTTTATCAGGTACACTTAAGTCATCTGCCTTAAGGAGTTATCTTAATCTGAATTTACTGACACGATGAAAAGCAGCTCTTTTAGAAGTCAAGGGAAGGGATTCAAACAGGATTTAAAATTTGTTCTCATTCCTCTCATCCCTCTTCATCAAAATAACTTTAGTTAAAATCGTACAGACTAGCAGATGAAATCAAACACGTGCTATAATACAGTTTTAGTACTGTGTATATATATTTATAGATATAAGTGTATATGTAATTCAGACTACATTTCCCCCTACATGAAGTGAAACACATCTGTCACACTGTATTTATTTAATATCTGAAGTATGATTATATTATTGTATTTAATTTTTATAAATACCTAAAAATATAAACCTATAAAAAAACTCCATGTTTTTTACTTACATGGAAAAAACCACACATTTCTCAAGTGGAGTCATCTGCAGAAAGGCTACTACATTGCACTGTGGAACTGGCACTGCCTGACACATCTATTAAGTGAATATTTTTGACTCTGACCTAAACAATTCTGAGCCTTCCCATGCAGCCACAGCTGTGGCTCACTGCACACAATTCAACAGCTTTCTGCCATACCCCAAGGCAGCAGGGGACCTGTTTACATGATCAAAGTCGGTGGCTTAGGGTGTTCAGCAACAATCTTGCAGCTTGCATTATTTGTTACCCCTCTGTCAGAGTTTGGACTTTGACTACGTTCCCTTTTTCTGTGTTCCTAGGCTCTTAAAAAGATCCTTAAAAGAATTATGTGAAAAAGCCTACATGATATAATTGACCACTTAGCAACTATTTTTTTTGGTGTCCACAGTTGTTGTTATGCAACTATACCATAGATAAGGTCTTTTAAAAGTCACTTTATAAAACAAATTGATTAATAAATCCACCCACTAGGTGGATTTTACAGTAACACAAGTTGGCAGGCAGACTTAGTATCTCACTTATCAGTCAGTTAGTTACTGGCATATATCTAAAGTACTGTCTCCAGTTCTCCATCCTCACAGAACTGCTTGGGAGGTAAAGCAGAATCATTCTCTGACAGATATCAGGCAAACTAACACACAGAAATTTGGATTTACATGGATGTTGAGAGATTACTAACTTCAGAGTTTTGATGCCTGCCTTCTTAGGTTCTTAATTTCTGACAAATGCCTAACTCTAAAGGCTCACTCATAAATGTGATCTACAATCAACAACACGATCTACAGCATAAGTCCAGCAGGTAGATATCATCCTTTGAATTCCAGATAACCCCAACCCGTAAAGCCATGTTCTGTCTTCCAGCAGTATAACAGGCTGCTGTTTTCAGGCACAACTCACTTCAACATGTAAGAAACTTCACCTTGTGCAGGATACTGCAGAAATTCATGTCAATACATTGTCCATTCTGAACTCTCCAGACCTGGCCTTTAAGTCCTTACACAGGTTAACCATCAATTTCAACCTCACTATGTTTTATCTTCAAGCTATTCCAGTGCCCAAGCCCAGAAAGGATAAAAGATCAGGTACAGGCTCAGAGCACTGTCAGCAACTTCAGACTCTTGGACAGCACAGCACATAGGAAACAGGCTCTTACCCCAAGTTGAAACAATTACTCCACGGTCTTCAGTCCACTCACTAACAGCCACTATGTTTCTTTGCTTTACCTTCCTGACTGATTATACATGTATAAGATATGGCTACATGACTAACATATATAGAGAACATAAAAATATACACACGTATAAAGATTACATTGAAACATTCCAATGCCAGAGGAAAAAAAAAGAAAGAACATTTGGTTTTTCACTAATGAAAGGTATTTGAACAATAACATTATGAGTACAAAACAAAAGAAATGTACTGTACTGCTTTGGGGACAAGTCACTAGATCTATGGTTGTATATGACAACACTGCCTATCAAATTCATGGGTGAGAAGAGACAAAAAGATATTATGGAGACAAAGACAGAGAACAACAGATTTTTAGCACTCCAATTTCAAAAGACATGCCATAAACTAATCATCTCTCCATGCAGAAGTGCCTCAGAGAGCTAGATCCCTGCACATATTCCAAAAACTACAGCCACTGAATAATGTGACAGAGCCAAAGACTTTCCTGACCTTGCATTTTCCTGTGTTTGTCACCAGCTCTGGTGCCACTGTGGCTTCTTGAAGCACTGCCAAACAGCAGCAACCTGAAATAAACTGGGTGAGGCTGTTATTCAGACCCCGTAGGCAGGGCTGAAAACATTTCAAAGAGAAAACAAAAAATCACTTCTCTCCATCTGAAAAACTGTAGATGGGAAAGGCAAATGGTCAGGCAGAAGGGAAAGAACTGGAAGATTCAAAGGTGTGGAGAAAAAGAAATTTAATAAAAAGAAAAAAAGGAATAAGAAGACAATAGAGAACAGGAAAGACAGGAGAGAAATGAAGAGAAAATAAAAAAATAGATCATCTTCCTGGCTGTTCTCATAAGCAGTCTATTTTGCTGTACAGAGTAAAATAACAATTGAAGTGGAATTCCACTGTACTATGCCCAAAACATTCAATATCCCCAAAATATGGCATGAATAAAAGGACAAGTGTGGAAATACTAAGGAACATTGCCCAGAATTCATGTGTCTAATCAATATTTGCTATCCAAGAGATTACAAAAGCAGCAGAGCACCTCAGGGAAAAGCTGGGAAGTTCTTGGACCATCCCATTTCCCAGCACTGGAGTCCCAGGCCCTCAGCACACCTCAGAGCACTCTCAGCAGCCAGAGACACAAGGCCTTACGAGAATTTGAAACAGCTAGGTCAAGAGGATATTTATCTTAAAAGCATCCTAATCCATGATGAATGGGGAAACTTCATCCCCATCATACAGGAGGAAAAGCCTGGGTACTGTAGCACTGGTGTATCAACTGGATCTGAAACCACCATGAGTGCAGTATGTTTTGGTCTGGAGAGAATGAGCTTGCCCATCTCACTTGTTTTTAAGAGTCATGAACCTACTAAATCCTCATTAAAAATTCCCATAATTTTTTTTTTTTTACTTTATTGCAGTGAACTACTGCCTTTGAACACTAGGGCCAATACCAAGGTGCCGTCTATGTATTATTGTGGCAACCACTAACCCCATACAAAAGTGTGGAAAGCCATAGGTTAAATCATTAACAGTCAACATGTTTAAGCTCTGAGTATTTTAGAGACAGGGAGATCAGCTGCACACAAAAGAGGTCTGAAAGTGAGGCCAGATGAAACCAACCTAAAAGAGACTGATTGTAAAGCCAGTAAACCTAAGCATGCAACTCAACTGCAAAAACCCCTGAACACTATCTGTCAGAAGTCCCTCAAGACTGGATAATGTTGTAGCACATGAAGGTCACAGTAATAAGAAGGGCACAGGCAATTCCACTGCTCTCTAGGGTAACATTTTATTTTATTATTTTCCAGAAATTCCTAAGCCACCCAGTCAAAAACAACTGCTTTGCTATGTCTTTCCTCTCACCCCTTAAATTTCCCCATGTTTTTCCTTCTTCCCCAACTCTTTTCCCCTCCACCCCTTTCCTTGTTTCCTCCTATTCTTTCCCTCCTCTCTGCTTACAAGAACTGAAGAATTAGTACACTCTGGGCTGTCTCCACAATAGCAATAAATCAGTAAGGAGCAGTTTCAAACTTTAACATACCACAAGCTTTTTTCTTCTCCATAGTTGACTCAGAAAAGTAAGAGCTATGTTTACACAAAGCCCAACTAACACCAAGCTTGAGTTCTGTGAGAATTTTCTTTCACAGGGTGGGAGGCGGGGCAGGGCAGAGGAGAGGAGAAAAGATGTGGAAGCTTAGATCTAAAAACCACATTTAAAGCCCCAGTTCTGACTGAGACACTGGGACCACCAGTAAAAAGGAAATCAAAACTGTCCTTTTACTTGCAACTATGATAAAATGTATGTTTAGGATATGCTGTACCTTCCACTGGGCTTTACAAGTCTCAGATGAGGAACAGAGTACACAGGATTGAAAAACCCACCACAAACCCGCTCAGGGTCTGTCACCTGCATGTCAACAGTGGAGCTCAGGTTTGAGCAACAGCTCCCATGTTAGTTGTAAAACAACACATATGCAAGTACCACCCACTCATATGCTACACCAGAAATCCAAAGCAGATAAGCTGGTAGCTGAAAACAGTATTCAGAGTGGTGTGCATTCTGGTTAACTTACCCATAGCTCCTTGTTCCTGTGACTCAGTAACAACCAAATTATTCCAAGCAGATATTTGTAAGAGCAGCATCTTTCACAGCTCCCTGTGTGGACAAGCTCCCAGTCTCATGTCTCAGATCTACTCCACAGAGATTAGAGTGAAGGTTTCCCTTGTTCTGATGGGTTATCTTCCACAAACAATATTAAGAGGAAGAAGAACCAAAGGAGCACACATCAATAGGACAAGAAAGAATATATTGCCAAGATGCAAGAAAAGAGGAAGACTCTTCATAGAAACAGTAAAACTTCATAGAGATGTTTTGTGCAGTCATTACAGTCGTATGGAAAGTTACTTTTAGTTTTTTCAAAACCATGCCTAAAACCAGCAGTAGTACTACCAGAAGTTCTACTTCTCGGTAGAAGTTGGACAGCTTGTCTGCAGAAGCAACAGCTTCTATTATACCATTTCCCCCTGTGAATTAGATGTCATGGTATACACACTCATTCACTATGCTGGTGTGATGCACCAAACATAAGGAAAAACTTAAGATGGGATTTAGATCACCCAAGATAGTTATCCTATGGTTGGTACCTAAAGAAGCAGATTTTAAGATAATTGCCCACACTACTTATTCTGTGAGAGAAAGGAAAGTGATTTCAAAGGCCTTCAGAGGAAGACTATATGTCTAACACCAGGCACCTCAGCCAAAGGAAAAAACACCCAAAAAGAAAAAAAAAAAAACAGACACCAAAACAAACAAGAAAACCCAACACAAACCCAACAACAAAAAAACCTCACCACATCTTTCTGTAAGAATAGTCTTCTGATAATAGAAGAAAATATTTGAGAAGTCCTGCATCTCTCAAAAACTAATCAACTGTTCATATAATCTGATGCTTTACATGATAAAAATTACATCTATCAGCTAGGACAGTTTACAACAAACCTCTGGCCTGACAAACTTGATGACTCTGGATACAAATATCTCTTTCTGTATTGATTATCCCCCTGCATTCTCCTACAAGTTGTTTTGTCTTTCTATCTCCTTTCCTATGCAAAATACTATTGCTCTAATTTCCTCCTGCTTGAAGCAGCCTGCCCTCTTCTCATCATATCATCTGTACCGCAATCCAGTTCTTCACTCTTACCTCGACTGTACAGTATCCAAGAGAGTTCAGCCCAGGTCAGCCAAACAAAAAGAGTTCAGGGTGTCCTACTAGGCAACTGGCTCGGAACAAGTTTTCTATTTCTCTCTGGGAGAGAAGCAGTTTGCCTATAAGCACAAGTTACAAAATTTAGTTATATTTTGGTCTATGTTAATAGCTCAGCCATGCTAGCTTGGTGAATAAAGTGATGTTTGTTTCCAAGATTCTTCTTGCACGTCCAAAATCACAAGTTTCAACTACATTTCTCCATGTCCTGGTGTGACAGCCAGCACATGCCTGTGCAAGGAATGTCACTCACATGGGCTAGGAATCTTAAAAAACAGATTCTTATTATAGAACAAAACTTTAATTAGGGGCAGATGCTTAATTTGGTCTGGTTTCTTTCTCTTAGAATGTGATGATCTAGTCATTGAGCCCTAGCCTTGCAAGACCTTCAGCAAACACAATCACGTGAAAGTAAGAATGTCAGTGTGAACCACTTAGACTGCACACACCAAAAAATGACAATCTGGTGATTAGAACATCACCTGAATCATATGTAACTACTGATAACCTCTTGTGCCTCAAACTGACTGCATAACTGAGCAGCTCACACAGCTTAGTCATGCCTCAGTCAGACACATCAGCTGGTACCTACCGCAGCACATAGGCTGAGCAGTGGATGGATGGATGAGCAGTGCATTAGCTGCCTGAGTACATGTTTTCCTTCACTTCTCCCTCTGCAGAGAATTGGCACTTACAGTAATTTCAGAGGTGTAATGTATTAGCCTCAACATCAGCCCCAGCTCTAATCCTTCACAATAATATTACTGTTGCACAGTAATGGTTCCTGCTTCATTGTTGGTTTTCCCTCCCTCCCCACATTTCGCAACATTAGCAACAGAACATATATAGAACACTTGTTTACTGCAGAAAGCAGCAGCATTCTAGCACCCCATCTGCACGTGGCAGAGACTGTGCCTAACACCTCTGCAACCGCACAGGCATAGATACCAAAACCAGAGGCTGAAGCACTAAGGGCATGTAGAGACAGCTGAAAGCATCACAGGGAAGAAATGAAAGAGCACAGGATCACCACAGTGGAAACACTCCCTTCAGGGCTCCCCTTGTCTAGGTAACAAGTACAATAAGTTACAGACCTTTGATTTTGGGAACAGACACAGAAGAATGTTGTTGGGATTTTCCCTTTACCACTCCGTATGCCTGAACACAGCTCAAAAATCAATAGGCATTGGTCTTTGGTTTATTACTTCTAGTTTCCATTTAGTTTTCTCCTTTTACTCACTGATTAATTGTAGTAAACTAAGATGCTTTTGGATGCTTGAACTATGGTTTTTCTTTCCTCATTTATAACAAAACCTTACGAACAAACTACTGATAATTATACGGTAGCAAAGGGCTTTCCCTGTCAATTAATCCATTTAATAAGAATAAGAGGCAACAGGCAGAAACTAATGCACAGGAAGTTCCACCTGAATGAGGTGCAACTTCTTTACTGTGCAGTGACCACACACAGGAACAGGTTGCCCAGAGAGGTTGTGGATATTCAAGAATGTCAGGACACAATCCTCCGCAATGTGCTCTAGGATAATCCTGCTGGAGCAGGGAGCTTGGACCAGATGACACCCTGTGGTCCCTTCCAACATTGCCCATTCTGTGATTCTATGATTAAGAGTTTCTTGACTTTTAACCTTTTATTATTATGGAAGAGACTTGTCTTTTGAGTTACCCAAACAGAAGAGATGTCAAAAATTATTGCAGGAATATACCAACTAAGAATAGAATAAGCTATCAAAAAGTCATTTAAATAAAGTTTTTCTAACATACAAGCAAAATAGATTTGAATTGCAATAAAAATATAAACAAAGCATGTTGCCTTACATGTCACTGTATTGTTATAAAGAGAAAACTGAAGGTACTTAGTCAACTACACCTTCTACATACCCATATAGTTCATCCTGCTAAAGAGGGAACACCGCAGGTACCAATGAAGCAAAGCATAAATACTCAGTGTGATCAGAGCACTTAGCTTTGCTGTAGATTCAGTATGCAGTAAAGAGTGACAGCCTACTCAAGATAGAAATTGCCTGCTAACATTTTGCATTGTCTCTTAGCACTCCCAGACCATATTAACTCCTTTCCCAAATTAACACAGACATGGCAACAGGTAGTTAATCCTAGAGTTTTGGATATACCCCATGCTGCACATTTGTCAGAGCAGTTGATTTGTGTCTCTGTACATACTGCCTGCATCCTGCTCAATCTGTAACTCCTACCTGCTTGTGAATGGGGGCAGGAAGGATGCTGAAACACAGCCCTTGCTATGCATCTTGAGGGTCACAGTGCTGACCTGCTTACTAGCAGAGAGCACACTGGGCACAGGGATAGAAAAAACCTACTTACTCTTCAGTTTCCCAGCAGAAAGACCTGGCTTGATGCATAAAGCAAGGGAAATTTGCACATACTTATTCTGGCAAGGCAAAAAACATTTTTGGGGCAGCTTAAGCTTGTGGTCATTCTAGGGGTTTATAAAGAAAAGGATTAAAAACAAAATAGTAAAACAAAGAGCTTTTTTCAGTGAACCTCTGTGGTTTTTAAAGGAAGTTAACAGAATCAGAATTAAATAGTCTTACTTTCTAAAGAAGGAAACAAAATAAAGCAGTGATACTTACATATAAAGCACTGACACAAAAAAGCCACTTCATAAAATAAGCTCCTTCCACAGGTCCAGGTGACCAGTCCATTACCTAAAAGGTGACTAAAGTTTGTCCCACAAAAACAAGATCCCGGAGGAGACTAAGTTCTTTGAAGACATGCTTCTCCCTTCGCAAAACATCTACGTCAAGCCTTTCACCTCAGACATCAGTTAAGTACAAAAAAACCTTTTCAGGAGCTTGACAGATACTCATATGGGTGCTCTGCACAGTCCCAACCAGTTTATTAATAGAAACCAACTGCAAATTCCTCTGTGGCAAAAAAAGATTTTAATTTTTATGTTTGCATAGTGTACATTGCAGTGGACTAAAGGTTACAGAAGCTAACATCAATAAAAACAAGTTATAAGACAATTCAACTAATGATAATAGCCTTGGTACTAAATTCTCTGCCTCAGGAAACAGCTGAGCAGCTGAATTTAGGGGGCAACCATTTTATCCAGACTCCTGAAACACTATTTGAGCAGTTCTGACTCCTGCAGCTTCCACCTTTTTGTACACAGCCTAAAAAAACAGAAGCAATCAAGTCAACCACTTAACATTGAAACAATGTTAAATAATAAAGAAAAAAAACCTTTTTACTTGAAAATGTTACTATTAAATAGTCTGAATTAAAAATGGTAGGCAGAGATACTCTACACTTTCCAGAGGTCAAGTGTTGAACATTTTAGATAGTAGGAAACTCTCCAAGTTCAACTCATGCTTTCCCAAACCAAACAAGACATAAACCACAGAAGCCTGCACTCTTTTCCAGCTTCTGGGAAGATCAGAGATGAGGTCGTCGATTATGGTCCCAGCCAAGTAACACAGTACACACACACCACCCACCTCTTGAAACATACCCCTCTATTTAAAGGGAATCCACTGTACTAAAAAATATATTTTTTGGGGGGGTAAGTTCTGTAATTGCTACTTTTTCCTATTTACTTTAATGGTCACCACAGTGTTTTATGTTAAGGACACTGAAAAAGCAGCCACAGAGGTCTAACCCACCAGTTTAAAATAGATATTTGGAAAGGAATTGCTGCAGGGGTTCTAAACCAAACAGCGTGGATTACAACCCACTGTTTAAAATTAGCTTTTGTGGTTTGTTTTTAGATATTCCTAGTAACAAACTCAATCTGATTGCTCTTTCTTGGTTTATTTTATTGCACCTAGCAATCTAGGAGGCCAAAATTAGAAATTTAATTTCAAATATGGCTATTAATTTTCCTAAATATAGCCTACTACATGAGTGTCTGAAGGTCTGAAGGCTTTGTGGGGTTTTGGGGTTCTTTTGGTCCAAGGACAATAAATGCTTGACTAGGAGCTAACTAAAAGCATGTAGAGCTCTTAAATAGTTTGTCAATATTAAAATTACACAGGTAAAAAAATCCAGAAGGAAGGAACTGAACCTGGAACATCTTTGAACTCCTATTCCATATTTAATGACAAGAACCCACCAAAGAGCAACTGCTTAACCATCAAAGCTATCCCACATTTCTTTTCTGAAGTCCTTGGTTAACCTACATTGTCTACCAATAGTGTATTTGTCCTAGTTAATTGGCAAAGGCAGCTCTTTAGTTTCTTTCCAGCAGGAAATCAATTAAATAAGATTCAAGAGCAAAGTAGTGCTACTTTAAAAACAAACAAGAGGGAAGAACGCAGTAGCTGGCTGCTGCTTCTCCAAAAGAGTTGGAACAAGCCATTTGTTTAAAAACTGGAGACAGAAGGCAGTGCATCTCCTTTACAGTGGTCAGTAAAGATGAGAGCAAGAGCATCACAACTTGAACAAAGGTACTTGGTGGGCTTCAGAACTCAGGTGGGAAAGGCTAGAGCAGAGCAGTGTAGGAAGACCCCACAATGCAACAGAATATAGGAAATTCAGGGTTTCTTTCATCCACACCAAACTCTCTTCTAGACAGAGAATAGGGAGTTTTAGTATCAGACATACTGCATCAGGTGTAAGGAACATTGTGTCACAAACTTTAAGCCTCTGATGTCACACACGAGTTAATGGGGAGTTTGGGAATATGACTGACAACACCAGTAGGTCAGTAACTACCTGCACATTTATAGGCTTTCCATACTTCAAAAGAATAAAAAAACCCAAACCCTACTAATGAAGGTCTATAGGAGATTGTGAAAACGAGAAGGACATGCAGACTAGGAAACACCTAAACACCAGATTTAAAAACAAGGTACAAGCTTTCTACATGGGGCTCTTGCACTTGGGCACAACACTTCAATACTGAGTGACAAACTGAGCTTAATTTCTAGCACAGATTTCAATCACCTGAGCCTGTCTGAGGAACACACACCAATACCTGCTAGTGACCTGAAATAACCAGTAGGTTTGGGCTGTTGCAATGCCAGCAGTGGTCAGAGACTTAGCAGATGGAAAAAGCAGGCAAAGTGGCATGTACTGCATAAAGCAATATCATCTTCCAGTGTCACAGACTGTTTGTATTCTCTCTTGCCTTTTCTACTAATACTCAAAATCAAATGTTTTCTTCTGTGCAGATTGGTTTTGCTTTTCGGTTAAAGAAAGTGTTGTTGAAAAGTGGCTGTTGTGTTTGGAACAGCAAGCACAAGGTTCGAGAGGGCTCCGAGTTCCTGGAGAAGTTCTTTCCATCGACCCTGAAAAAACTACTCTGCTTATGCAGCTCAGCTTACACCTGTGACAGACCAGCCACCAACCTGCTTTCTCCCCAGGCCTGGGCTCAAGGCTTTACAGTAATGGGAACCAGCACTCCAAGATATGACGAAGACATTAAAAGGAGAGCTAATCAATATAACAAGCCGTAAATCAGCCTTTTACCACAATGGAAAATGAAAGGGATGAAGTGGACAGTTCCTTTCTGAGATGCAGAGCTCTTTAGCAGCTTCATTCCTATTGGCAGTTCTTATTCTAAAGTATTGTTCAAGCCAACCTGCAAATTTTATAGGGAAGTGAAACTGGATTGAGACATGCAAAAAGCAAGCCAGAAGAAAGAAGAACTTAATTTCTAACTACTGGGAATAGGAGGAAGACTGCTGAGATGACAGCAAACATGGAGAGAGCTATCAATCCCTGTCGGAATCAATATACTAACAGGAGAACAAGAAACTGATCAGAGAAAATTGCCCCACTGCAATGTCTGAATCCAGAGTCAGGAAAATTTCTCAGTTACTGCTATAATGAATTTGTGTACACTGCATTCAAAAGAAGCAGAAAAGTGGAACACAGCTTGTGAAAGCTCAGGAACTTTGTTATGCAGCAACAAAACCCTTTTGCACAAGACAGATGATTGCTTAAAGGACTGGTATGCAGTGGTTGCCTAACTTTATGAAGGTCAAAATACACAACAGCAGACAACTGCCTTGACTTGTGCCTCTTTCCCTACTTCCATACATTGCCAGTACTTTCCAACACATTTATATACTGGAACCCTACTGCTTTTCCCTATTGCTTTGTGCCTCTGCAGTAGTCAGTGTCCCCTACTCCCTTCTCACTTTGCTGAACTGGAAGAAAAGAACTATCCCCAATTCCACTGACTCTTGCAATCACCTCTTAACAGAAAGGTGACCAATTATACAGAACTTGGAACAAACTATACAAAAAGCCAATTTCACCTATACATCAAATCTGAAAAAAAAAAAAAAAAAAAAAAAAGGTGAACATTTGCAGCCACATTTTGTTCTACAGACTGAAAAAGAAGAAGAGAGAAATAACTCCCATTCAGGTTTTAGTGTATGGTAGAACCCCAAAACATCATTTTCAATCTGAACTTATTAGAAGCTAATACTACATTTAAAAAAACAACAATCCAGCAACACTGAAACTGCAAAAATGAAGGAGAAAAACCTCTAGTGTTTGAAACAAAGCCTTAGAAATGTAACCTACAGCTGTTTATTTCAATAGGATGCCAAGTTCTTCTGCAGCAATAGTGGGACATTCAAAACTAAGACTCAGAAAGCATGAAGACCAAGGTGGCCATACCTGGTCAGAACCACTTCCATGTTGCTCTGCACAAGCCAGACCCAAATATACAAAGAACCAGGCAAATAAAGGAATGCAGATGGGTTGAGAATGAGCTAATTTACTTTTAAAAATTTTTCTTACTGAAAAAAAATACTTCCAACCTTCAAACCCTTCTTTGCTATGGGAAAAGATATTTTGTGACTAAAGCTAGTAAGTTTAGTTTTGCATCTTGTTTTACAAACTATAACTAAAACCAAATTTTACTTTGTGGCCAAGTAAATGAGTTTGTTGCCTCCACAATGCAGTTCTGTCCTCTAGTCATGGGCTAAAAAAGCACTACTTGACTTTTGTAGGCAGATTGTATTTACATCTTTACTAAATTTCATTTTAGCTATCCGTTTTCTAAGTTGGACTGAGCCAAGCTGTGCCTTTGGCTACTGATACGAGACATAACATCATTACCACCATAATTATTAGTGTATCACTGGAGCTTGATCACCCACACTGCACACTTGTCACTAAATTATGGTACACTGACTCAGTTATAGAGGTCTCAGGCACCACTAGGGTTAGAGACAGTTACTTAGAAAACATCTTTATCTAAAGCAAAGCCAAAATATTTTGATTGCTTCTTTCCACAGTGAAATAAAACATTATAACTATTTTAAGGTTATAAACAATGAGACAAAATTGACAACTCTATTAGAAAATCCCACATTTTCAAGCAAACACTGGATCATTAGAGAAGAATTTTGCATTTTACTGGCAAGCACTGACTTTCCCCATCTGCTCCCTTCTCTCCCTACTAATGAGCAGGAGCAAGCAACATCTATGAAAGCATCTCTAAAGATGACAAGAGCACAGGCTTTTCTCTAGATACTTAGGAAGGTTCAGTTAGTTGTGCCACTATGCCCACTATCACACTGACAGGAGTGGCAGGCTCTTGCCTGCCAGACAAGGAAAATCAGAGGGCAACACTCCTCTGCTTTGTATTAATCGTCTGAGCTATGTATGGTATGTTCTTGTTCGCTACACAAATATCTCATGATCATCCATATGCCACAAATATTTTCCAGTACAGACCTCTGCCAGGACATGCTCCATTCCAGTAATCTTTCAGAGCCATTTCAGTGAAATAGGGCTGGCAGGCAGCAGAAAGATTGAAAAGCTCAAGGCACATTTCAGCTATGTATGTGCACAACATGTCAGAGCTGCTCTCACACTGATCATCCAAGTCCATGAAATATCGTAGAAGTTCTGGCAAATATGAAACAACAGCAAACAGCCACACTCAAGTGAGGTTTCTGTTTCTTTCAGAAAAAAAGACAGAACAGCTATGCATACCTTTCCAAGAGAGTGGACACAGGTCCAGAGAGCACTTAACACACACTTTTCTGTTTGGGTTTCAGAAAATGGGATATGGTGCCTGGAGAGGTTTGAGGATCTTTAGAAACACCCCAACAGAAAACTAAACAACCAGTGAGAACCAGCTGCACTGCTGATAAGAACATGGTAGAGAATGGGTACAGAGGCAGACCCCCATGGCCAAAGGCATGGGACTGTAGGAGATGAGTGAAGAGCTGAGCCCAGGGAAAGAGGCTGGGGGACCTTGGCTTATTTGCTTCACACATGGAGATCAAGAAGAGATATAGTCACTCCTTGAATACACATGATGCAGGGTAATGCAAGTCACACAGTGGGAGAGGAATTATTTAAGCTAAAAAGAAATCATTGACCAAAAGGACAGACATGTATAAACTCGCCATTTTCCATTTGTTATAGAGATTTTATTTAAATTTCTAAGTATCAGAGATGAATTACACGTTTCTGTTATAGCTTTTCAAAAAGTAGGCAAAATGCTGATTACTTGTAAGCTGAAAGTTTATAAAAGCAATTAACTAGCTATAGCCCAAGCTGTGAGGGACACAAAAAAAAAAATTCACTTCTCTGTATTTATATCTGAAATCAACTAGTTAATTAAAGAAGAATACAATTAAATTGGGGTTTTTTTGAACCTCAATTTGTTTTTTATGCAAGAATATGGAACATAGCATCAGACATTCTGGGTTTAAATGAAATCCATATCTCTTTTCTTCACTGCCTCCCATTTTGTTTTTCTGCTAGTAAAAAAAGATGTGGCAATACAGATTTTTCCACTTAGTAATAAAAAACAGAACAAAAAAAATCCAGATGAAAAATATTTCAACTAGCCATGCAATTAAGAAGTACTTCTTTACATTAAGGCATGTTATTCAAGCTGAGCACACAGCTTGTTACGTTAAAAACTCAATACTTAAATACAAGCCAATGAGGCCATGATTATGTTTTCACAAGAGGTTTTTCCTGTGATCAATAAGAGTCAAGCAAAAACACCATTATATTTTGATAATAAAGCCAAGAATATGAGTTCCAAAAAAAAAAAAAAGGAGAAAAAAAAATTACAATCTGTGAGCCTGAAAGTATATGACTTTTCAGTACTACCTCCAGGAGATGCATGCATATAAAGGTGGCATTGCTGGGAAATATGGAAAGATACCAACAGAAATTCACAAGGAAATGAGGAATCTAAAAATGTCATTATTTCTGCATATAGCCATGTTAGTAACCAGAGTGGTGTTGGATCAAGGGTTGGACTTGATGATCTCAGAGGGCTTTTCCAACCCAGCTGATTCTACAATTCTATGATTAGAGCAAGCATAATGCAGTACTCGCAGATCTAGTGATATTTACAGGATGATCTTTTCCAAACCACAGAGAAATAGAATGGCTTAAATTATTTAAACAGAAATTTTACTGCCTTGTAAAAGACAAGAAGGTAGATATGTACTACTTTTTTTTACTGACTGGAAACACATTGATCAAATGTATCAATAATTGCTACACAATACAGATAGAACTGTAGCCACCACGAAAAGGAAATCACTCTTATTATCTCACTTCCTTATGTGGAGTATGGAATACATGGGAAATATGGAGGACATGGGAAATCAAACTATTAAATCAAGAACCATATATGAAAGCAAAACAGGCTCTGTTAACGAGACATAAAGAGACATTATATATATGTATATATATGTCTATATATATGTTGAGATTTAAAAATAAAAGCCTAGTGAACCCATCTTAGGTAGTCATAAAATTGCACTTTTCAGACAGTTGTCAAGCTACAGCAAAACAAGTCTCTCTGTGACTTGGATTTTCCTAGGGAAATAACTGGAATGTAGTTTGTTGTTTTCCTACATTTCTTTGGTAAATGAACGCTTTTCATTCTAGAGTTCCATAATTAAAAGCAAACTTTGACAAATTCCCTCTTCTATAGTACCTCAGGCTATGTGGCTTCTACTTTTATGGAGAACCACAACAGCAGTTCCAAAGACTATAAAACCCGTCTCTCAGGCTGTTTTTCTCCCCTCTCTCAGCTCCTGTTGGCCTAAGAGTACTATGAAAGAGTGGCTGCATTGGAAACTGCATCCGCCTGTGCCCTGGCCAAGTGCTGTCAAGACAGTCAAGGCAAATGCCTACCACACAACAATCTCTTCTTTGTCAGTCACAGGGATTCCATGAGAAAGCACCAACCAGTCTAGGAATTTGGCTCAAGGTAGTGTTAGACAAGCCTGAAAGAAAAAAAAAATAGAAGGGTCAGACTTTATTTAGATTGATTATATGAACCCGGAACTAACAGCTCTATTTTGCCAATGAGCTTTTAAAACTGTGCGGTAGCACAAGCAGTCTTAGTAAAGACAGACAAAATTCACCTCCTAACCCATTCTACTCTCTGCACTTACTGGATCAGTTTGCACTTAGCAGCTTGGAAAGATTAATCCCATAACACAAGAGATTTTTACTATTATTATTTTTGGTTTTATCATTGAATTTCCAAGCCTGAAAATTCTCATTTTACTATCACCCTACATAGCTGCAGCCCCCATAACCAGAACTTTAGGAAAAGAGGAAGAGCTGGAAACTACTGTGCAGCAGGAAAGCTATGACAATTGCCATCACTGAGACATGCTGGGATGACCCACAGAACTGAAGTGCTTCAGTGGATGGCTATAAATCCTTTGGAAGGGAAAGGCAAGAAAGGAGAGGTGGTGGGGTAGCCCTGGAGGTCAGGGAGTGTTTTGACTACATAGTGCTTGATAACAAGTGAAGTGTTTATAGGTAAGAATCAGGGGTAATAAGGTCAATAAGGGAGGTATCCTAGTGGTAGTCTGTAGCAGACTGTCCAACCAGGATGAAGAGGCAGATGAAATATGCTATTAGCAGCTGTGAGAAGCGCCATGATCACGAGCCCTCTTCTTTTGGGGGACTTCAACTTACCAGATATCTGCTGGAAATACAATAAAACAGAGAAGAAACAGTCTAGGACATTCCTGGACTGTGTGGGAGAACTTCCTGAAACAGCTGGAGAGTGACCTCAACCAGCAGAAGTGCTCCACTGGACCTGCTTTTCACAAATACAGGACTTGCGGCTGATATGATAGCTGGAGGCTGTCTTGGGCACAGCAATCATAAAAGGCAGGTTTTGACTTCTGAAGTAAGAAGGGAGGTCAAAGGAGACATTATGACCTCAGCAACTTGCAGAAGGACTACAAGAATGTCGTGAGGTTATGCAAGGAGAAAATGAGAAAAGCCAAAGCCCAACTAGAACTAATTCTGGCTACTGTCATAAAAGACCTTAAAAATATTCTATATATACATCAGCAACAAGAAGGGCTAAAGAAAATCTACATTCTTTATTGAATTTGGGGGAATATAGTGGCAAAGGTTGAAGAAAAGGCTGATGTACTAATGTCTTCCTTGCCTCAGTTTTTAATATAAGACCAAATGTTCTCAGGGTTACCCAGCCCTCAAAGCTGGAAGAGAGGGAGCAGAATGAAGCCCTTATAATGCAAGGCAAAATGATCAGCAACCTGATACACCACTTTGATGCACACAAGACTATGAGGCTGGATGGGATCTACACTCAAAGGTACTGAGTTTCTCCTGGAGAAACTGGCTGCTCATTGCTTGGACAGATGTACTGTTCACCGGGTAAAAAACTGGCTGGACAGACAGGCCCAGTGAGTAGTGGTGAATGGAGTTGCTCCAGCTGGTGGCTGGTCACAAGTGGTGATTCCCAGGGATCAGTCCTGGGGCCAGTCCTATTTAATGTCTTTAACAATCATCCAGATGAGGGAATCAAGTGCACCAGTCCATTCCAGATGACAACATATTGGGCAGAAGCACTGAGGGTAGGAATGCTCTGCAGAGGGATCTGGAAAGGCTGGATTGATGGGTCAAGGCCAATGGTATGAGGTTCAAGAAAGCCAAGTGCCAGGTCCTGCCCTCGGGTCACAACAACCCCATCCAGTGCTACAGGCTTGGGGAAGAGTGGATGAAAAGCTCCTGGTGAAAAAGGACCTAGGGGTGCTGGTCAACAGCCAGATGAACACGAGCCAACAGTGTGCACAGGCAGCCAAGAAGGCCAAGGGCATCCTGGCTTGTATCAGCAACAGTGTGGCCAGCAGGAGCAGGGTAGTGATCACTTCCCCATACTTGGCACTGGTGAAGCCGCATCTTGAATCTTGTGTCCAGTTTTAGGCCTCTCACTTCAAGAAAGACATTGAGGTGCTGGAATGAGTCCAGAGAAGGGCAGTGGAGCTGGTGAAGGGTCTGAAACTCAAGTCTGATGAGGAGCAGCTGAGGGAGCTGGGGTTGTTCAGCCTGGAGAAAAGGAGGCTATGAGGGGTGAAATTCATCGCTCTCTACAACTACCTGAAATGAGCTTGTAGCCAGGTAACAAGCAATAGGACAAGAGGAAATGGCTCAAATTGCACCAGAGGAGGTATAGATTAGATATTAGGAAAATCTTCACTGAAAAGGCTGTCAAACATTGCAATAGGCTCCCCAGGGAATTGGTGGAATCACCATCCCTGGAGGTATTTGAAAGACTTGTAGATGTGGTACTTGGGCACATGGTTTAGTGGTGGACTTAGCAGTACTGGATTAACGGTTGGACTTGATCATCTTAAAGGTCTTCTTCAACTAAACAATTTAATGATTCTATAAATTTGTAACACAGCAACTGGCAGTAGTCCTACTTTCACTGCAAGCTATTTCCCATTTTCAGATTTATCCAACAGTGTTGTTTCTCAGAGATAAATCATCAGCTCAGTTCCTTTCCAACAAATACTCAGAAAACTTATATCCCCAAACTGAGTATGTAGGTTTTTAATATAAAGCCTGCCCTTTGCTACCAAATCTAAAAAAAAAATGCAGTTTGGAATTAGTTTATAACCAAACACACAAGATTCCAGTCTTCCTTATTCATCCTAAATTTTAGACAACGTGGTATTTAAAAATATTTGTAATTATAGAAGTTCCCAATGTTAAGGAATGCTTCAAGAAATACACATTTAATTCCTGAAAGATTCTCATCCTCCACTCTGATTTCCATTTAGAGGGAGATGTGATATAGGAAAAATATGTACCATACATTTAGGAAAAACAAACAGTAGTTACTGTTACTCAGGCAACCAATACTTGAAAAATGTTCATATACATATCACTCTAACATTCTAGGCTACTGATCAGTTATTCAGTCAGCAGCTCTGTCACCAGAAAGAGGCCCTCCCCTCACTTCAACCTTCCCCTGGTACTTCTTTACAACAAATCTTGCTTGAAAACTAGGAAATCTGACAAAATATGTTACAGCCCTCTTCCTAAATTTTCTTGACATTTCAGGAGGAAAAACAAACTATTTTCCTTATGGTGTAACTGTAAAACAAGAAAACTGCTTCCTTAGGGTCAGAAGGGTCACTAGATTTTTAACCTGAACACCACAAATTATTACATATGCCCAAGTACCCCAATAAGTACAAGTAACTTGTACATGGATAACCAAATACTGCCTGGGCACATGACCTGCCTTGGGCTGGAAACCTCAGGAGATGCACTACTTTCTCAAATGGTGAGAAGGGCAATTCACTGATTTAAAGAGCTACAGCCACTTTTCCGTTTAGGTCTTCAGCCAACGTTTCTAGCTATACCTATCACTCTGTAAATGAGAGAAGGAAGAAAATAAATTAAAAAAGGAGAGTAACAGAAAGTCAGTACAATATACTTTCTTGTCAAGGCAGTCTCTTCTCATACTGTCAGGTGATGGTTAGTGTTTAAGCTGCTTAAAAATTCCTTTCCCAAAATCTTCACCACAGATGTTTTTCGGCTCTTCTGCCAGCCCAGTACTCTCCCATCCAGTACTCTCAGTCATTGCATTAGCTTCATCCAACTTATGCATCTCCTGATCTCTTTCTTCCTCTTAAAACCTTGCCCTTGCCAGCACCTCAGTCAGCAGTTCACTAATTGCTCTACCAGCACTGCCTCCTGGGGCCCTCTCTCCCACTTCTATCTTTTAAAGGCTGGAGGGATCTTGAGGAAACCAACAGATTTTACCAGCAGTGTTTATCTCTCCTGTTTGCCCCTGGGCAACCTCTTCCAGCCACAAAAACTCAGTTATCCTCTCTACAGAGGGACCTCACAGAATTACCTCCTATTCAAAACCTCTCTTCTTATCCAAACCCGAAATTTCAACCCTTCTCTCTAACACTTCCTTGGAGTTATCCAGCTACTAGGTTAAGCTCTACACAGAAACAGGCAAACCTCTTATCTCCCCTGCCGTACAAGACTTTCCCAAGAGGCTCTTCCTTGATTAGCCAGCATCCTGCCAGTCCCCCAGTCTGGAGGATGATTATTATATTCAATAAGAAGTTGTGTGTCTAAATCCTCTAGAAAGGACATGCATAATTTACACAAAATGCAGTCCTTCTTCTGATTTCTCAGATAAAACGTAACGTGGCCAGTCTTCACGAACGAAGATTTGGGAAAGGTCATTTTATCTTTCAAGCCTGCACAATGGATTTTTTAGGTGAGACACAGCCTGCGCTGAACTGAGCCCACCCTTTAATCCTAAGG
>JAWWLV010000121.1:98608445-98628176 GCA_035041135.1 Platyrinchus mystaceus | reverse complement strand
GCAGGACCGGGATTCGAACCTGTGGCCTTGGTGCTGAGAGACCAGCATCTTAACCGCTAGGCCACCAGGGGACCCCACACACAACTAGGAAAGAGTAATTGACACAAACATAACCTAGTAATTTAAAGTAGAGAGAAATGTCACCTACACACCTTTCAAAATCTAAGATGTCAACAAATATCAGAAGGACAAACAAAAAACTGAAAAGCTTTAATAAAAGGTATGGTTTGTTTTTTTAAAATTTAAATATGGTCTGCCTTTCCACAAATCTAAGACACCTTCCACATCCTCATCATGTACCTTTGGTCAGCACTTTTTCCACAAAAGTAAGGGCAGTACACATCAAAGGTAAAAGTAATGCATAATTAATGTAAAGAAAGTAGGTGTAGGTGTTTTCTCCTCTAAGCTCCAACTGCATGACAAGAAATACATTATTCATGAAGGAAAATGATGGTCCAATGTTAATCAAGTCAGCATGACAAGACAAAATACCATAAGATGTATTCAACAGATACTGGAGTGCAAAAATAATCAGCTAACTGCAATGGTCACATAGGGTCTGTTTACACAAAACAAATACTGAGGAGAAATAAAGAAATAAGACTAAACTGTTTCAGTTTGTGTCCTGTCAAGTTATGTTCCATTGGGGGAACAATCTTCATACAATACAACTATAAGAATCCTAAAAGTTTCTGGGTGCCTAAAAAATTGCTACAAGGCAAAATTAATCAGAGTTAAAATAATTATTTTAAAATAAGAACTTGCATAAGTAGAACATGTATGAAGAACAATAATAAAATGTTAAAAAAAAACCAAAAGAATCTTTCATTTCTCATCATGCACTTTTTGCCACATTATAAAGCTACTTGAGGCTAAACACTAAACACTTGCTCTTCTTCCATATTCAGAACTGTTGCAAAAATAACTAAAAAGGAAGTGACAGTCTAATATGAGACAATGTAAAAAAATAGGAGCACAATGTAAGTTGATTCGTAAGCAACTGAGCCAGTAAAATCCAGTTTCCTAGGAATGTGTGTCAAATTTGTAGGAAGAGCTCAGACTTCAATCTCTCCTTCAGCAGGCATCTTTCCATCTGCTGAGGCTACCTACTGCCAGAAAACTATAGGTTTATTGGAGATAAGCTTCTACCCTCTCAAAAATGCAACTGGAATGGCTCAAAAGATTTAGAAGACAAGAGCAAGAGTGAATTAAGACATTCACAGAAAGAGTTGCATGCAATCTCTATTTTCTCAGAAAATCAGGCTAAAAATATACATACACTGACTGCAAATAGCTTGGTCTTGAATTTGCAGTGACTGTGCTGGAGACATAAGCCTGACTGCACAAGTCACAGAGCATCGCTCCCATTCTGTCTGGATGGATGTATTTCTTAATACGGGTATAGAGAGATGAAGGGGAAAACTGTTTCCTTAAGCAGCAATAGAAGGAAAACTGGAATTAAATAACATTCATGTTCCTCCTAAGAGGACAAACGTTGTCTAAATCATCAGGCCCAGAAAAATACAGTTGCTTTAAGCAATACAGCAAGACCCTTCCTGTCACCCCAGAGAGGCAGGCTCTGCTCACCCACACCACGACAGATACCCTGTGTGGTCACTGCAGGGAGACAGCCCTGACTGAAAACTGTGTGAAATCCTCCTGGCAGGGCCTGTAACACTCCATAGGAACTGGCAACATCTGGGCACTTCCCAAAAGTCCTTCAAGCAAGAGCATCTGCCTGTACTACAGGCCCAGGGCCATGGCAGATCCACCACCCTGAGCTACTCTGAGGATCATGCTGCATGTGTAGCTTCAGCAGCCAGCTACCAGGCACACCTATGGTAAGAACAGAAAGCATGATCCATCAGAAAGACCCTCTTAAATACCACAAAAGTGAAATAGTCCCAGGTTCCTCATGGAATGGTTTGAGTTAGAAGGAGACCTTTAAAGATCACCTAGTCCAACCCCCACCATTGGAAGTGTTCAGGGTGAGTGGGACAGAATGCAATCACTTTTGACAATTCTGCCAAAATTTTGATAAGATCTGTCCCCTATTAGATGCTGTTTAGAGAAATTCAAGAATAAAAAATATTTGGTTTTATATATATATAGAACATTATATAACATTATATAACAAAATACCATATATAGCCTAAGTTTTATATATAATATAAATAACTATATATAGAAAAGGAAATAAATATCTGTGAGATTATGAAATCTGCATAGAGTCTTACCAGCAATCAAACATGAAGTAAATCAACTGTTAAACAGCAATAGCAGAAATAATAAGAACAGGAAAAAGCTCATCAGTACCTGATTATGGTGGGCCAATATTGAATTTTGGCCTTAATATATTTTCCTAATTTCATCTTCATATTCCTTACTAGCCAAGAGTCCTTCACAAGGGCTGTGTACAACAGTTGCCAGGTATTATACAATTCTTATGATGTATCTGACCTATTTATTAGAGACTGGAGTTGAGATGAAGGCAGTACAGCTGAAACTGTCTCCAAGAACCACAGCGATAGCTTTCATAGCTTGTAGTTTTTAATGGAGTTTTATGATAACAGGAAATAACCCCAATACTACAGCAAAGACGGAACAATTTTACAGTCAGTAAAATTTTCAAGTGAAACTCAAGAATAAATATAAAGACTCCAAAACTATGGAATCTAGCTGTTCACAAGCAAAGCAATGATCAACGAAAATAAAGCTAAATGTTTGTATGTAGTGAAAAAAATTGTGCCTGAACCTGGTAAGTTAGAATCTTATTTTTCAGACAACCTAAAAGAACCATCTTCACTCCCAATTATTTCAGACAAACCTTTGGATATCATACAGAAGGAAAAGGTTATATTAAGTAACCTTTAGTGCATTTCTTCAATCACCAGTCACTTCCATTCAATATAAACAGGAAGTACTTGTATTAAACTGTCATAGCAATACCTGTAGGATAACAGCAAGGTACTTTAATGCAAAAAGCTAGCAATAACTTGTTATTCTTTGAATGAAAAGATGAAATGATCCTATAAGAAGGCAGTAACATTGTCATGCCATCTGATGGGAATTTTTTTTCATCACACTAAATAAAGTTATCAGACATATTGGTTCACTTACCCTGTTCCTCATTTTCTTCAGACTTTTTGAGAAAGGACACTTATGGTCCATCAAACAATCAAGCTATTTAAAAACCCACTTTGTATTAGCACTGTCAGCTCCAGAATTTGCTGACTACATATGCAGAAAATCTGTAAGCATTTCTGATACCATTTGATTACGAAGTACAAAAAACATTCCTATCACTTTGCAGCAGACAGCCAGAGGAGTGAGTGTATTTTCAACAGCTCTTCCCAACCATCAGAACTGGAAAACAGACATCATTATGATCTTTTTGTCTGATCTTCTTCAAAAGGTCAGGGAAAGATGAATTTTTGAGGTCATTTCTGCAAAGCAAAACAGAATAGGATCCTGCCTTATAATAAGAACAGCTGACTGCAGCCTAAGACTTAGCAGAATCACTAAACCATTGAAACAGAGCGGTGGATTAGTTTGTAATTGTTTTCAGTTTCCTTTTTGTAACTCAGGATATAAAAAGGTTTCTAATCAAACTATAGACCACTAACTCAAGGTGTAACTATTGATACTACTCCACAGGAAGCACAGCAATCAATGTAACAGGTTCCAACTCCCCTGCTGCATCAGGTCTCTAGGAGAGAAAGGGTCTACATTTGAAGACCAAGCTGTGGGATGATCAGAGCTATTATTTTTCCCTGAATCAGCACTGGGAGGGCAAACGAGTTCTCTGCCAGCCTATGAGAGCATACTTGTAAATACAGCAGATACACTGAAGCCATTCATACCACTCTATGACACTGCAGCCAAAACTCATGTTTAAGACAGCAGCCTTGTCCTTTGGCTTAACTAAAATAAAAGCTGTATGAAGTTATTAAAAAACCTCACATGAAATGTGACAAAGACTTGGAACGTAAAACGGGGAAAAATACAAGAGCAGCACGTTAGAACAAGAGGAGTTAAGCAAATAGTCTTTTTTTCCTCAAAAAATTATTGCCTTAAAATACTAAAATATGCAAAATTCAGACAGTAAGTGAAGATAACATAAGACTGTGATTCAAGGGCAAAAATCTACAACAACTGCAGACAGCAAACACATGATTTTATCTAGCAGCTCCTAGAATATGAATCAGGGAGATTTAGAAGTTATCTGTTTTACATAAAGGATGGCTCATTCAAAGTAGTTTTATCAAACTGAAACACCTATCATTGTACTAGTATTTCAATCACAGACGGTTTCCCCCCCTCATAATACACAATTGCTCAAGAGGATAATGAGACCTGATGGCCGTGGAAAGGGGGGAGGGGAGTAAAGAAATACAGCTTCATCCCGAGGGCAGGGGAAATCCTGTCTTTTTCAAACAATTCCTAAACAAAAGGAATTATTCCTCTCTCCCACCACCACTCTTCTCACTTGATCTTGTTTCTGTTGGGTCTTTAACAAACTTCAAGTCAGGTCACTTCGACTGATGCCTCACTACCAGGAAAAAGCAATTTAAGTTCTCCCACACCGCGAAGTCCCTTATAAGTATAAACAAAGCATTTTCTTTAAATGCACCAATCTGCCCCTCAGGACACCACAATCCCACACACCCTTCCTTCCCCTCCCCCCCAACCACCCCTTCACTACATCTGATGCTTGTAAGAGAAGCACACACCAGGCCAGGCCACCAGAAGTTTAAACTACTGATGTAATCTCTCCGGTAGCACTCTGTCCAAGAACATGCAGCTTCAGCTGTAGCCACTCCTGGGTAAGCACTGATAAGCTAATGTGAAATGAAGCAAGCAATTTCACAATGTAAACAGTTGTTTGGCTACACGGGGAACAATATAAACAAATGGATCTATTTATAAATCATCATTTATGCCTGCTGCAGAACAGGGAATATTATGTTCCAATGCAGAAATGACAGTATTTCCAAGAATACAGTAAAAATACAAACAGCTTGCATCTTTTTTCATCAGCCTGCCCCACTGACACTCCCTGTTCCACTGCTATAGAAGCCATAAATACATGATGCAGGGCCTGATCTTTTCAGGAACAAGATACCCTTGATTTAAAAGGAAATTGGCGATCTAGCGGGTGGGAGGCAACCTTGTTATCTTACCTATGGTTACTTCCAACACCTCAAAAAAGTCAACGGTAACATCTCCTCAGCTCAGCGAGAGAAGGAAAAAGCGAGCCTTACTCCTACTTTTCCACCCCTGAAACCCAAACGAACCGATTTCTCCCCACGCCGCACACCTCGCTAATATCCGAGAACGCCGGCAGGGCACGGCACTTCACACACCCCCTCTACTCAATTACCCGCTCCCCCAAGAGAGGCCACCGCGCTCCAGGGCGCGGGGCTCTTCCGAGCCGCTTCAGCTCCTTTACGGAAACCACCGGGCAGAGCACACGGGGCTCCGCGGAGCCGCTGTCACTGCGAACCCACCGCAGCGCCCCGCCGTGCCCTGCCCGCGGCCAGGCACCGCTCCCCACACACCGCCCAGGGGCTCCGGGAGCCGAGAGGGCAGTGGGATAACGCTGGGATAACGCCCCCGCTCCCTGCGGCACCCCCGCCGCGGGGAGCGCCCGGCACAGCCCTTTATGTAAAGGGCCGGGGGTGCCCGGCGCGGTTCGGCACCGCCTCCGGCCGCCCCGCCGGGGGGAACGACAACACCCCCAACGCCCTGGAAGGTTCCCCCTCTGCCCCGGGAGGCTCCCCCACCCCAACCCGGGCTCCCCGCTCCCGCCGCGCCGGCTCCCCCGCCCGCCCTTACCGTGCCGCTCCAGCCGCTGCCGGCGCGGGGCGGCCCGCGGGCGGTACGCGGCGCTGTCCCGCGCTATCCCGCGGAGCCACGGCAGGGCGCCGCCGCCCCACCCATGGTCTCCACCCCCCGCGAAGCCGGAGTGTGCGCGGCGGGCGCCGCTCCCGGGCTTTTCTGCGGCGGGGGCGGAGTAGGAGGGCGGGCGAGGGCGGGCGCGCCCGCGGCGGGGCGGGCGCCATTAAACCACCGCCTCCCGCCGCCACCCGCTTTGAAAGCGGCCACGCCACGCCAGGCACAGCGGCGCCCCCTGGCGGCAGCGGACGCGGGGATCCCGGGATTTCCTGCTTGGCAGCGCCGGGCGGGCTGAGGGCGCCGGCCCGGGAGTGCCGAGCGGAGCCGAGCCGAGCGGAGCCGTGCCGAGCGGAGCCGTGCCGAGCGGAGCCGTGCCGAGCCGTGCCGTGCCGAGCCGAGGCGCGCCGGCGGTTTTACTGTGCGGTTTTTAGTCTGTTGTAAGGAATATTACCTCGGGTTGCCCGAGCGTGACGGCCCCGGCCCAGCAGGTCCTTCGGCGGCCGGAGAGAGCAACAGGGGCTGGTGGTGCAGAGGGGGCGGGGGGTTTGTCCTGCCTGCCGGGGAAGGAAGGAGGGAAAAGCATGGGAACCATGACAGGTGGGGTTGGGCTGCGAGCGCTGTCCATGCTTCCCTGGTTTTGGTGCGTGAACGGATCAAGGGCCGGTCCTCCTCCGACAGGCACGGCAGGAGCCGCACGGAGCTGGGAGGCGAACGGGAGATGCCCGGTGGATTCACCGCGGCGCCGCTCAGCCCTCGCCCGGGCCGCGCCGGGGTGACAGAGTCCAGTAACAACCCCGGGGGTGACACGCACACAGCACAGCGGCCTCGGGGGTGGCAAACACACTGAACACAGCACCCCAGGTAAGACACGCACACAGCACAGCAGCTGTATGGTGACACACAAACCACAGCAGCCTCGGGGGTGACACACACACACCATCTCTGCGGCGCTGCTCCAGGGCACCCTCACCCCACCTCAATATGCAGGGAACAAAAAAAAAAAACAGGCAAAGGGAGGGTAAAAGACTAAGCCTCCTCTCACATCCAGACAAAATACTGTGAAAAGCTCGATTTCGCATTGTCTAGTACCAGAGTTTTCACTTAGCCTCAAGAGGGGAGATGAGCTTAAGAAGCTGCTTGTCTTCGGTCTTCTAAATAGACTGGCTTTTCTCTCTTATTTACCATGACAGAAAATAATCTGGTTTTGTCCTCAGATATTTATGGGTGGCTGCGTCTTTCGTAGCGGCTGTCATCTGAACAGCACAAGGTATGTGAACTGTCTTCTTCCCAGCACAGCCCAGTCCACTCAGGCTTCTAACAAACGCCTTTCATCACAAGGAAAATCACCACTATTGTCCTCCATTTCAGCCTAGATGCTGTCCTTGGCTCTGTGCAAGCGTCCCCCGTTAAATACAGACTGCATCCTGAATTACAGATCTCTTATGAATGCAGACATACATTCTGAAAGTATGGGTTATATTACAAAAACAAACAAGCAAAACAAAACCAAAAACAACCAAACTTAAGAAAATAGAAATATTTATTAAAATGTGCAACATACTCATGTGAAATACTTAGTGCTAATTATTTGACAGCATCATTATAAAATTCATCTTTTGTAACACTCAAATATATCAGTATCCTTCTCACTGAAAAAGAGAGCATCCTAAAGTGCATCTTAAGTGACAATTTTACTCATTACCCACAGTATAGTCATAATTTTATCAGAAGTTAGTTCCCCAGACACTCATTCTCTAGAAATTTTTTACTAATAGGAACAGCTCAGTAATGCTAGTACACTACTACACTACAGTGTCAGTTCCTTCCCAATTCAGCATCTTATGTAAGTCCTTTGCTGCAATACTATGAGATTACACAAGAAAATACAATAGAGCATATCTGTGTTTACAAGACTCAAAAGATTTAAATCCTGACTCTTCAGGGTCAAGATGTACCTGTAGTTGCTAAGCCTGGGAGTAGCTCTACTGAATTCAGTTTTGTTTTTTCTAATCCTATGCTGAAATTTAGGCCTAACTACATCATGAAAGCCTAAAGTCTATTTTTGGTCCAATATGAACTGTGTTTATAAATTAAATCCTCCCCAAAAAACTAGATTAATCAAGCTGTAGGAAAAAACCACAATGTTTTACAAAACAATGAATTTTGCATATAAAAATACCAATAGTTATTCATCAACTTAAATGACTTTCAGTTGAACTGTGTAATGTCAGATTCTTCATTTCCAATGTACACAACTGGTATTTCCTTTGAAAAAGAGTATCACACAGAACAGAAACCTTTTTCTTAATTATGTATGGTAGCAAGAGGTAATATAAAATCTTTAACTCTTTTAAGAAGATAAGAACGTAGAACCTTCTGATAAAAGCTATCTCCAATGTCTTTACATGATTTACTGGATTTTGACATTTTCAGCTCCATTTTGTTTCTCCTGCAGCTTCCTCTGTAGGCACCATTTACAGGGTAAGATGCAAAGCAAAGAATGGCAGAATTTTGGGGTCTGAAGGGGAGTTTGTGTACCTTGCATCTGCGTGCTGTGCTACAGCTGGCATTTCCTGCAGAAGCTGCAAGCTGGTAGATTTACTGGTACATTGATGCACTAAATCTTTCCCTATGCTGGGACTGAGCCAGCAGCAAAGGAAAATGCTCCTTTTCTATCATGCAGCGTAGGTGCTGAGGAAGAGGCTAGATTTAACATTTGAGCAGTGGGAACGCAGAGGAAGTCAAACCCCAGTTACATAAATTGGCAGTGTCCGTAGTTGCTTCTCAGGCAGAACTCCAACTGAGGTCAGTGAAACAGCTGCCAAAAGACTGTGGGGTTAGTGTGTGTGGGTCACATTTTAAATGCCACTTACTATTAGTACAAGGGAAACAAAAGACTAAAATGTGTCTAGGACGTGTTGTGATTGCAAAATTCAAAATACATAGAGAAAAAAGAGCACCGCTGAGTACGCTTACAGTTAGGGTAGTAAAAATAGAAACTGAAGGAATTATAAATGGAAACATTTTCACAGTGTATTTGGAGGTGCACAGAAGTAGCAGCTCCTACTTAAGCGCTTTTCCCTTCAGCTTTGAAGATGCACTAGGTGAGTGCAAACTATTTCTCTCAAAAAACTCTTAAAAAAGATCAACTAACGTTACCAAAAAAAAAAAGGGAAAAAGGTGTCATTTTCTGTATGTGATACATTTAATGCATGCTGACTCCCAACTGCTGCAAATATTTAGAAGTGTGAGATAGTCCAGACATTCAATGGACAGGATGAATGAATAGTGCCAGCTCACTTCTGCTCTCTGCAATACTTATCGCCATTCCCTTCAAACAGGAGGAGGATGGGACTAGTTAAATTTGAAAAACTGCATTTATAAAGCCATAACAATTGCCAGAAACCCAAGAATGAGGGTAGTATATTAGATTATTTTGGTTTTTTTTCTTTTTTTTTCCTCTATTTTATATTGATGCTGCAAGCTCTTAATCAAAGGCAGCTGTCACAAACCCCAATTAACTTCATTTAATATCTGCAGCTTTGCAACCAGCAAGATAATTAATTACTAAACCAAGCAACCTTTAAAGCAAGGTTACATGATATATGAACTTTTCTGGTTTTTACTCCATGGCTTAGCAAAATAAAAAGCCACTATGCAACAGAAGATTCATGTTAGGTTGTGCTACATAGTATTAATTGAGAAGGAATCTTCATCAGAACTGTATGCATGCAGAGAGAAAAACAGTTAAAAATAAATCAATATTTGCCGATAAAAGGAAAATGGAAGAATTAATAAAATGCAAACATTCTCACTGTAAATATTAGAACTAAGGCCATTGGCAATGTGAAATAAGAAGTTGTTTATCATTAGGTAGAACGTACTTCTAGGTTTTAGGATGGACAAATATAATATTCTTTCATAACTAAAAATATGTTTTTACAGAAATTTATATCCCCCAACACTTTTGCAAATGTTGTGTGTGTATATGGAGGAGAGGGAGAATAAAACCAGATACTTTTACAGTTAAGTCTTAAAAAATTAGAATGGTCAAGTTTTTCGTCTTGATTTCCTTTTAAATACATTATTACAGATAATGATTCCTAGGTTCTGACCCTTTATTACCACCGAAAGAGTCAGATGGTGCTTCCAGTGTCCTGCCAGCTGGCCCTCTTGTGATCTACCAAGGAACTGCAATCCACCTTTCCCTGAGAAACAGGCAGAATGCATTCCCCGATAAGAGTTTTGACTTCTGCATCATTACAGTTGTTTAGAATGAAGTAGAGATTGGGGTGGGGTTTGATTTATCTGGCATGCACACTCATGTAGTATTCTAAAAACATTTACTGCATGACGTTAATAGTTTGGCCTTAAGTCCTTCATAAAGTGGATTAGAAAGTTTATTTCAGAGATCTGTTCATTTGACAGCTCTGAAAGTATTAAGTCATGCTCAATAAAATAAAAGTACATAATCTGCATTTAAAAAACATGTAACACATTCTCATACAGAGTTATACTGAACATCAGTCTGCATAATATACCAAATGTAGTTAAAAGCATTAGATACATGTATATACTCATAATATACACACACATTTTCTTTACATAGTGCACTACCCTAACTCAGTATGTTGAGTTACCAGTCTAGTTTCATGTCTGCTTTACTCCACACATACTTTCCTCCTCTTGTTAGGAACATCTTCTCATCAAATCCACTGAATTTTATAGCTGCTTCCACACCAACATCTAGGATAGACTTGGAAGGCTCTTTCCGCCCATTTCTACAGTTTAGAAAACGCATCTGGAACATCAGTAGATAAGACATTAAAAAGTCAATTTGCAAAAACTTAACTTTCCCACAGAATTAAACAAGTTGCACTGCAATCCCACAAAAGCCTATGTAAGTGCATGAAGAGTTTCACTCTAGTCCTTAGAAGGCTCGGAAGCTCATGGTTAGACCCATGGTATACCTTAGCAGGAACAAAGCAATACCATAACTCCTGAAGACTGGCTCTTCAGTTACACATAAACTAAGTAGGCACTTTGAAACTTAACTTTCAGGGCAAGTTCTGTATTTTTAAATTAAAGAAAAAAAAGCAAAGATGTCCTCCAGAAATAGACATCTACACTTTGAATTTGTGATGCAATCATTATGCATGCAACCTGATTGCAGGTTCTCCTCAGCTCATATTATATACTATATACTATACTCTTACTACATCTGATAGTAATAAATCACATCTATTCCTTGTACTACATGGTAAAATTGTTTTATAGAATGCATAGTAAATTGAATTGGTTATCACTGTCGATACATACATATATTAGCATACAAATACTAAGTATCAAACAAAGACTTACATATTCATCCAGAATGAGGTATGAATCCCTCATCTGTAATAGATCAAAAGAAAAAAAAAAGCAAAATTAATATACAAATTAAAGTTCCATTCTAGTGAAAAATGAAAGACGAAACAAATAACTATTCTAAGTGAGATACAAATCTTTGAAACAGCTACTGTATCACCACTATTTCAGTGAGCTTGGATCAAATTTATAGAAATAAATGACAGAATTACTAAAATAATTTAATGTATAAATAAACTAGTAATTCTTGAAATATGACCTCTGCAGTGTCTAATTGAAATGTGGGTGCCCAACTGGATAAAGGTGTTTTAAATAATATCCAAGTTTTATATTAATTTCTACAGCAGAAGAACTTACAGTTTGCATGCTGGAATGATTATGCCATTTTCAAAACAAATGTTGTAATCATTTAATCTGGGGAATCTCTATTAGAGATTAGAAACTATGCTTAGAGTATAAAGTGTGTTTTTATTAACTTTGAACCTTTTCAGGATATTGTGCCGTGGTTGGGAAAAGTACTCCCACTGGTTTCCACAGGACTGGGATCAATGGGTTTTTACTTTTCTGCTAATAACTTCATGGTCAATAAAAAGCCTTAAAGAAAATTAAAAAACTTGGCTTACACCATAACAAAACCAGTAGCTGATTACGTTGTACTGTACCTCTTCTAAGCCACTACTTATAGGGAAAGTACTAATTGCCATGAAAGTTTCTAGTTCCTTTCCAGTTTTCCAACATTAGTTGAAAATAAAGTTATAGAAGGACAGTTTAATTTTTACCTTCTGATTAGATTCAGGTACCAAACAGGAGACATCTTTGTGGCGATCCAGGAATCGTTCAAAGTCTTCATCACTAATAACAAATTTTTCTGCTTCTCTCAGGGCATCCTCACCACTGTTCTCCCCTTCGATGAGCAGGCACTGGAATACCTGAAAACAGAAGGCATCTGGTTAAGATTTTACATTTTCACTTGCCTTGAGGATGAGAGACTGTCCCCATGATAAAAACCTTCATTTGTCTCAGTAGCAATGTCTTTAATTTTTCTGTCGGTGGGGCTACACTGACAAAAATTGTGATAACTGAATATTACACAAAGGGCATAGTGCAGATTTATTTTTAGCAAATTAACCATTACAGAGTTCTAAATGTTCTAAATTATCATTTCCAGTACTATCCTTTAGTAGGACCAAGATTTCACTTAAAGTGTTTGTTTTTTGTGGGTTGGTGTTTTTTTTTTCTGAGAAATTCTGTGTGTATAACAATTTCCATGAAGCAAATAATGAGAATTATTCCACAAGTTCTCCCATATTTATGTCACATTACCTCTACCCATTTTCAAACTGATAACATAATGTATTTAATTCACTTCTAGTAAAAAATATAAGTGCATTAACTACTAATACTCTATAAAAGAACATTAATGTACACATATCTTGTTAACAATATATTGACTTTAATGTATCATTATATACTGGTTTTTCATTTTCTCTACACCATGACACATTTTCAAACCTAAAGACCTTCTATATTAATTTTAATATATTAAAGTACCTATATCTACATACACTGAAATAGTAATTTTCTGTACATATCACAACAAAAAAAGATTCTTGACATACTAGGCTCCATGTAAGTGCAGAATGAGACAGAACCGGTCTCAACACCATGCAACATTGACAAGAAGACCCCTAACACCAGCCCAAGCTGGAGCTGGAGATACATCTGAGGTCATCAGACATTCAGAAAAGTCCAAAACCTAATTATTACTTTTCTTTGAACAAGAAACCTATTGTATACACTGCTTTCTTACCTTCCAGCGCACAGGGTTGAGTGCCTTGATCTGCTCATTCATATCTTCCTCAACATTAAATCTGTTGATCACCGAATTTATTTTGAAAGCAACAGCATACTCTCGGCACCACTGTCTTAGTTTATGCAGATTTTCCACGTGGTTCTTCTTTCCTTGACCACGGCCAATTAAAACGTTGACATCCTCATCAAAACTATCGCATGAAATTGCCAGAATGTCTAAATATTCACCTGAAAACAAGTTTTAAAAATTGATTAATACCACTCCCTCAGCTAAAAGCTGTCAGGAATCTGCCCACTTTCACTTCCTTATCATCTGTCATGAAGTGCCATGTAAATACAGTTCTGTGGAGTGATCCCATCAACCACAAAAGCCACAGCGACAGCAGTGTCAAAACACATAGTTTGAGTGTGTCTGTCCCCAGCATTATGGAGACAGGCTGAGCTATTGTTTTATTACGTCATTATACCAAAGAGGCCTTTGTGCCTGTGTTCACAAAATATAATCAATACTATTTCACTGGTTTTTATATTTGGTTTGCATTTAATGTAAGTGAACCACTAAAAAAACATTTCTCACTTGCCCCCAAATCCATCTGTGGGTGAGGCTGCCCCGCAAAGGCCCCCCAACCGGGCCAGTGTTCCTGTGCCCAGCAGTTCCTCCTTACCGTACTTCTTGAACCACCGCTCTCTGATCAGGCTGCCATTGCTAACAATGCTGACACTCGGGAGCTCCAATTCCTGCTTGCAAAATTGGACCAGTTTGCCTACAAATTCGCCTCTGTCCTGAAGAAACGGTTCTCCTCCCGAGAAATTTATTTTCTCCATTCCTAGAGAAGGACCAAAGAAAGATGATGAAACTCTGCTGCCCATTGCCTGCTCCTTCCCCATGCTATCAGTGCCCCACGGCAGCGCCACGAAAAGGTACAGGGACGTTCCCAGGGTTAACTTTTTCGACGGCACTTGCTCTTGCGGGGTTTTCCCTCCCCAGTTCCCGCCGGCACTCCGTCCCCCGGACTCACCCGCCTCCTTGAGCATCGCCAGCCCTCGCTTGGCCTCCTCCAGGGGCAGCACGAAGGAGGTCTTGGCAGTGTGGAAGCAGAAGCCGCACTTGTAGTTGCACTGCCGAGTGAAGTGGTAGTTGACACTGGTGGGCGTCGGGGACGAGTCGTCCCACTCCTGCTCTCTCTCCCGCAGTGAGGGTGAGTCCCGCCGCCAGCCGGGCAAGGGCAGGGACAGGGAGAGGGGAGTCAGGCTCCAGCACAACGCGCCCAGCCTTCCCCGCAGCGCCGCCAGCGCCGCCAGCACCGCCTGTCCTACGGACAGCACCCTGCCCAGCATGTCCAAGTGCATGGCTAGGCTCAATTCGGCTCGGCTTGGACCCGGCGGGTTGTGCTGCGGTTCACTTGGAGTCGCCTGGGCACAGTTCGATCGGAGTTGGTTCGGCTGGACTCGGTTCGGTTCAATCTGACCCGACTCGGCTCGCAGTCTGCAGCGAGGTGCCCGGCGCTCCGCATTTAAGAGCGCGGTGAGTCTCCCCGTCCCGTCCCGTCCCGCCCCGCTTTGCCGGAGCACGGGGAACCACTCAGTTTCGTTTTCCGTTCTCGCAAAAACGAAACTTGGCACTGAGCCGCAAGCGAGATGTTTTCCTTCTCCCGCCCCACCCCGAGTGCCCCCGTGTCCCCACGCCTCAGATGCGCCTCTCGGGCACGGCCACCGCGGAACCCACCGGCTGCGCGACGCTGGTAGCAGGTTTCAGCACCTCTGGGTTTGATCAGGTTTAGCACCTGAAGACCACTTTTGATATGTGAGGTCTCAGTGGCTCTGGCTCTCCTGGTTAAAACTCGTGTGACTTGTGAAGCAGGGGGAAAGCTGAGCTTATATAACTGCATTGAACCCTTCTCAGTAAGTCAGGAGCACTTGTAAGTTGAAACAGTTTTGCATTGCAAAGCAGCCCAAGCTAGGGAGCCTCAAGGCTTCAGATACATGAAAGAATATACTTGCAGGTTCTTTAATTCTTGGTCTCCAATACAGGACCTCAAGCAAAGCTACTGCACCAAGCTGAGTACATGGTTAGCCCTGACGGCAGGAACAGCTGGCAGCCTGAGGTGAGACACTAGCAGGGCAGATAGCAGCCCACTCATGGTAACACCAGGAGAGACCAGGACCAAGCGCCCAGTTTTCATATTCCTCAAGTCCTTATGGCACAACAGCTATTGCTAGAGAAGGAGCATCATAGTACCAGTTGCTATTCCTCAGTCTTTCAGTGTGTCCAGTCACACCAATAGGTACACCTCAACTTTTCAGCCTCACTCTGCCTTCAGTCAGCCTTCCTCATTCTTGTGTGGGCAGTTTCATGTTGCCACTGCTGCCAAGGTGAGGAGCCATACTCATATCTGATCACCTACCAATTGCATGTTGTCCATGGCAGGCTTCTCTCGCTTTGGAGCTTCCCTCACTTCCATTTACCACACAGAATTGCTGATGTATCTGGGCAGTCTTGCCCTCATGTTGCTGCCTTTCTTTCTTTTTTTTTTTTCCTTGGAAAAGGGGTAGGAGAACTAGTTTCATCCTATTTACAAGTTTTAATGGGAAACAAAACGTTCTTGTGAATTGGAAGTGTTTCCTTTATGTTAGTTAGGCCTGTTGTTGGCTATCCTCAAATTCCCATCACCTTTCCTTCACTTTCCTGGAGATGACCTACTCGCTCAGTAATGTCTGGATCAGTAAATTACATTTCAGATTTTCCCCTTTGAACAGTTTTTATTGTCTCTATCAGCTGTTTCTTGCTGGAACAGATTCATGCCAGCAGGGCAGGATGGGAGACTTCTTGCTATGACTAATCCCAGTAATGCCACTTTACGAAGGTATTGTTGAAGCAGGATGGGAAATGTCTCTATTCCTGAGGATTTCCAAAATTGTCTCTGAGGTTGTCAGAAGAGACTATTCCATCAGGAGAAGTTAACCATGTGCCTGTCCAGTTCCTTGAGATTTATGTAAGACACAAGCTTAAGAATGAAAGCAGGATTTTCTAATAAATGAAGGGTTTGTTGATCACAAACTTGAAAAAGGAATTGAAAAAGAAGAATAAGACAATGCAATTTTACACTGAAATCTGATGTTGAAGTTGCTGGTTGTTTCAGTGTTTCAATGAATTTGGAGAAGTTTGTATGGTCTATACAACCCTTCTGCTGCATGTTAGGAACTCTTTCCAATTTCCTATCTTCTCTGATCCCAACTGAGGTTCCTTTCTCCCCTCATTCATATCTCTTGTTCATGTTTAGTTGAGCCAATTCAGATATAGGGACTATAGACTTTTTACCTTTTTTGAGGTGGAAAATTTGATTACTAAGAATACTTGTGGTGAACACGAGATCTCAAAAACACAACACTTCAAACTCTGCATCTCAAGAAATATTATGTTGTGCTTGTGTTTGTATATACATATATATGTATGTGTGTCACCAACCACACAATCTCTAAATATAGTTTTGCATAGGGATTTTATTGCAGGTCACAAATTATCATTTAGCTCACCCTGTCTCAGAAACTTCCCTGACCTCCTGAAAGTTTGGGAATTGCAGAAGATCCACAGAAAATGACACAGTGACCTAGACCTTTTTGTGGCTTCAGCCCTGAACTTGTTGGCTAGTGCCTCAGCTGGATAGAAAAATTAGGTTCAAAATACTTCATTTCCAAAATCAGTAAAGAGTCCTTGATGATTATCAATTTATCTCAGTACAAGACTTACATCTGATGCACAAACACTCCAAAAGCATATCAGAAAAATGTTGCTCAAAGAATCAGCAAACTAAAACATTACCATTTTGAACTGTTTTTCTTTGAAAGGGAAGATCTCTGTTTCAAGGAACTAAAACACAGAGAACCTAACACTCAAGCATACTCAAGACTTCCTGTTCTCTGTAATTCTATCAGTACTTTCTTAGAAAATGGCAATTATAAGGGCTCTATTTTTTGCCTCAATTAAGTATGCTCTCAGACAACACTCTCTGCATTACTGTAAAGCTCCACAAAGTAAACCCAGACCAGGACATGCCCCCTACAGATGTATAGATGTTGCTATACTACCTTGCAACAAGAATGACAATCACATTTTACTTCCTGAACGGTCCTAGTGCACACGCTGTATGGTGAGACCTACAAGGAATCACAAATGTGCTCTTTTATAGAGTAGCTTTGAATCTACAAGCAATGTTGCAAGCAAGAACTACAACAAAATTTTTTGTCCTGGTGCCTTCTAAAAGAGTCTCAGAAAAACATGATGTTCTTTGAAAATGGTAGGAAATCTGATTCCTTCCCTTTGCTTCCTATGGAAGTCATCTTACAGTGACACAAAGGAGTCCCAGTACTCAAAATGTTTTAGTTCTTTAAATCTGCACAAAACACTTTTAAAGATTAATATAATTTTCAAAAATGACTGAATAATGTTACATTATTAATGATACATTGGTACACAATTAACATGGAAGAATCCAACTGGATAAACGGGGATAATGCTCTTGTGCTCCCTAGTTGTTAGGAAAGCAAAACTTTGAAACAATTATTTATCTAAATAATGTATTTTTATTTTTAAAAAATAAAGATATTGATTTCTCCAGTGTGGCTTTTTGACAATTTCAGTCAAACAGTATCTTGCTAGGGAAAGAAAAGTACTGACAGGAGTCAGAAACATGAATAAGGTTAAAGAAGGAGTCATTATGACTTCACCTGTGAGGACCAGAAAAGGTCCAAGGACAACCAGGCAAGTCATGCAATGACAGATGTAATTTTTAGCATTTGATAAATGTATTACTTCTTGCTCTAGTCCCAGCTGGAAATGATCTCCGTCTTGTTGCATCTGCAACACTATAAATGGGTTTCTGTCAAGGACCTTGTACTTAGTGACTCATCCCTCCCCGGGATGCAAAAATCCAAGGGGAAGTTACCATACAGAAAGTTAAAACCCACATGCAATTAAGTTATGAAAGACATATGAAACACACAATGTAAATATAGACACAGATTAGACACATTTTTGAAAGAGGTCCATCATGGGGCCTTAATAGTGCATATGTGATTTCCCACTCAGGAAGTGTTCAAGAGAGGGTTCCTAGGATATGGGACAAGATCACAGAGTTGTAGAGTGATAGAATACCAGGTTGGAAGTGACCTCAAGGATCATCAGGTCCTTTCTTGGCAAAAGTATGTTGGGAGAAGGATCATTCTTTGTCCTTTCCATATCCTTCTCCAAACATCTGGCACTGGATGTTGTCATGGGCAGAAGAGGGAGCTCTTTTGGCCTGAGACTGTACTGGCTTCTGCCTTCTTATGGTCTTATACCTAGACCTTTTTACTACCGGAGGGCCCTTTACTGATGCCCTTTAAAGTTTATTCTGCATTAAAACATCAGTTTTATTTGTGTGTATTCTCTGTACCTATGCATTTTATGGGCCTTCAACTTAAGTTTTTCTTTGTCTCAGACAGCCGTTTACAGGACTGTGCACTTCAACATATTTTTAAGTTACAGGCTAAGCAATTTTCAGGGTTTTTTTTTCTCTTTTTCCATTTTGGGTGGATCAAAAAGTTTTTGAATATTCATATGTCTTTTTATTGTCTCTGTATCTCTTCCCTATAGCTTCATGCAAGCACAATGGGCACTCAAAGATGTGAAAAGGCTCCTGAACAGTCTTTTTCACATAATTAGCATATTTTCTCTTCAACATTTTGTCATATTATATATATATTATTATATTATATTATATTATATACAGAGGGCAAAAGTATAAAAGTCCTTGCAAAAATGCTGAAAGCTGCTTAAAATAACTTAATTTCAAAACAGAGTCATACTCTCTACACTGATTGTAAATACAAAGACCTATCTTGGGCACAAAAAGCAACCGTCTTTTCCTACATCTGTACTTGAATCATGCAAGAGGGTAATCAGCCAGGAGGACAGGGCTATTATGAATGATCTCATAAGCATGTTATAAATGCAGGAAACAACCAATCGACAGTGAAGTAACCAACTTAGCTCAGGAATGCTTGCAACAAGGCTGTGTCAAGGCAGTGGGAGGGGAAAAGGGAAAATGAAAGTAAGCAGTTTCCATTCAGCAGAGAGGGAAAAGGCAACAGTAGCATCAGGAAAAAAAGAAACACAAACATACAGAAGAGCAAGGAGACAAAGGTCAGTGAAGAAAATAGCTTTACAAGTGCTTTTGAAATGAAACTTGGCTGCAAGTCAATTGGGTGTCAAACAAACAAACGAATGAACAGAAAAGTCATAGATTAGTTTTTTTGTAGATAAAGGTGAGACAGTGGAGATAGGAAAGAATAATTGAAACCTTGTGTGCCTGATGGTGAGCTCAGCAGTGGAACTTGCATTCAGGAAGGAGGTTTCAGTCACTGTTGTTACTCTTCTATAGAATCATAGAATCATAGAATTAACTGGGTTGGAAGAGACTTCCAAGATCATCAAGTCCAAGCCTTGATCCAAACCCACTGTGATTACTAGATCATGGCACTCAGTGCCACATCCAGCCTCATCTTAATAACCTCCAGGGACGGTGAATCCACCACCTCCCTGGGCAGGCCATTCCAATGCCTGATCACTCTCTCTGTAAAGAACTTCTTTCTAATATCCAACCTAAACCTCCTCTG
>JAWWLV010000121.1:98586938-98600101 GCA_035041135.1 Platyrinchus mystaceus | reverse complement strand
AAGGGACAAAAAGGGACAAAACAGAACAGATATGCACAATTAAAATCCAGACTAGCAAAATATGGAATCAGCAAAATGATAATCTCACCACATCCCTTAGAGAGACAGGCTCGGCAGACACGGCCAGCACTCTCCAACCTCCGGCATGACAAGACCAGCGGTCACTGCAGGCCTCAGCCTCTAGATAAGCGAGACCAACGCAGGGACATACTGCTCCTGAACCTCACCAGAAGAGCGAGGTCCCTAATCTCCACCTTATTTATACCTTGGTTTACGTAAAAATGGTATGGAATACTGGGAAATGGGCATTTCCTTAGCTAAACTACTTACCAGGAAGGCCTAGGCCTAAACGATCACAGTCTCACAGAAATACTGACTTCTGCCTTATTCTGAATACTGTTTTATTCTGTCAACAGTAATCTATGCAGGTTGGCTGTTTTGTGGTTGGCTAATGTACTTTTCTGTATAAGGCAAAATACTACTCACATGTCATTCAGCATTCTTTGTACAGACACAAACATACTACAGTCATGTACGAAGTACCTCAGAGTGCTCTCTGACACCATGACATTTTAAGACGGTATCATGTTGCATCTTCATCACCAGGAGAACCTGTTCAGACAACCCAGTGGCCCAGTGTTGTTTGCTGGAATAGAGAATGAGCAGCTGCTGCTGTGATGGGCATCCTGGAAAAAAATGTATCCTAAGCGAGCGCCAGTAAACATACAGGCTTCTTAGTAATAACATGCAAGCTTGTCTGCTTATGCAACTGAAATATCAATTAATTTTAGGGGGAAAACAGAGAATTCTGGCAAATTAGAAACAGGCATGAGAAGAACCTGAAATTGAAAACATTTTATAAATGCTAAAATATTTTTTACAAAATTTTTTTCTGTATCCTACTAATATTTGTTATGTGAACTTACGTTCTTTTGAGAGAATGCAAAATGGAAAACTGCAGAGAATTTGAGCAATGGGGATGATCGAACCTTTTCACCTTTCCTTTCTTGTGTGGATGTTTGCACATGTTGACTGTGAAAGCAGGCTACCATCAAGACTTCAGTTCTGCAAAGGCTTATTTTTTATGCACATTGGTTACACTGTTGTTACTCCTAATTGTGAAACTAAGAATATGGATAAGCCTTTGTGGGGTCAGAAATGAATGCAGTTCAAGAAAAAAGCATAACTAAATTGTAAATTTGATTTAAAACTATTTTTACTTACTTTCCTGTGTTAAGCAATTGCAGTTATCAATGAATTTGTCTTCTAAATAAAAATGTACTCAGTGATGTAGTTCCTATATCCAGTCTGCATATACAAGGTAACAGAAAGAAAAACTTCTAAAAATACATTTTTTTCATGCACTGCTTAATGTTTTTGAGTATGTGTTATTAATATAATACATTTATACATACCAGTAACAGATGCTGTTGTGTTTGGTGTGTTATTTGTATAACAGTAGCCTTAGGATTTACCATATATGTACACTGAAAATACATACTTATAGGTGCTCCGTTCATTTGAGAAATTATAAAGCATTCATGTATTCAGCTCTGGATGGAGGAAATCCTCATATAGAAGTCAACACTGTGCATGGATGATTAGGGTGCAAATACATGCCTGCCCTAAACATTGTGTAGCCTTTGCTTCTCCACGTAAAAGATGACTTGGCGTGAGAAATCCCACTAAACGCCTTTCTCCTTATGCACGTGAAGTCAGTCTGCCTGGCTTTTGATGATGAGTTCTTAGAAGTGTAGGTTCATATTTAAAAGAGTGCTGATAATATGTATGCAAAAAGTGACATCAAACACTATGAATTGCACAAATGCAGAATATATCCATAGTCCATATTTTTCTTTAACCCAAAGCTACTGATGCAGACTAGGAGACCAGCAAAGCAAGGCAGACCAAACTAACATTCCCTCTCTCATGTCTTTGTTAAAATTCAAGGTCTGCAAGAAGTTGTGTGCTACATGCAGGATGTGTTAATGTGAATAATCACTCCCATACTTCCCATTTCTGTGGCATTTCTGCCACATTTTTGTCCACAATATCTAAAAAGACTGCAATTCATTTACATTTAGAACAAATCATAGAATCACAGAAAAGCTGGAAGGGTTGGAAGGGACCCTAAGGATCATCTAGTTCCAAACCCCTGCCATGGGCAGAGATACACCCACTAGATCATGTATCTCAGGGCCCCATTCAGTCTGGTTTTGAACACTTACAGGGATGAGGCATCCACAACTTCTCTTGGCAAACTGTTCCAGTGCCTCAATACCCTCACAGTAAAGAATTTCTTCCTCATATCTAATCTAAATCTCCCCTCTTTTAGTTTGTCCTGTCACTATCTGCGTGTGTAAGAAGTCACTCTTCCTCTTCTTTATAGAAGAGAGTACTGGAATTACTCTTTTAGGTACTGGAATGCTGCTCTAAGGTCTCCCCAGAGTATTCACTTCTCCAGGATGAACAGCCCCAACTGTCTCAGCCTGTCTTCATAAAAGAGGTGCTCCAGCCCTCTTATCACGTTTGTGGCCTCCTCTGGATCCACAGAGATGTTCAAATGTGAGGTTTGTATATAAGTGCTGGAACACAGGCAAGTCTGGGAGAGGAGCAGCAGGAATACACAAATGCCAGCCATTGAACACTCAGCAAGAGCATCACCCAGTTTAGGAAGACAGAAACTTTTGCTGGGCAGTTTGATGGCCACAAGAGGTCAGAATTTTTGTTTAAGTGTTTAAAAAGACCTGTAAGCTCCAAGTATTTCCATGCAGATTCAGAAACTTAGGCTGTTTCTTGGTAGGTAAAGCTGGTTTTCTGCATCTTTGGAGTGTGATCGCTGTGTCAGACTGGGAGGTTAGTCATGACACAGTGCTGGCCTGTAGCCACCATGCGGTCCCGAGTGAGGTCAGCCCAGGGAGCATCCCTGCTTACCTGTAAGCAGCCCATGCTGGACATCAGGAGTTTGCTAGCACAGATGAGGGCTGCTCTCTGTCAGTCATCCTCAGGACAGACGACATGCCAAAGCCTGTTTCTTTTATTACTAGCCCAGAAAATTTAGGAATTTGATAATTTACTGATTTACTAGCTTTAGGACATGGTCCTAAAAAGATTCTGATACTGCAGTCCTCAGAGCATCTGGGGCATTAGACCAGTATGGAAACTTATTTTCAAGTTTCTCAATAGTTTTGTTCAAGTCAGTGAATTCAGCCCTTACTAAAGAATAAAAGCTATTTGTAATTGAGGAATTTCTTGAGGGACAAAGAAATACTCTTGTTGTCCCAGATTTGTGTGTTTTTTAATTAAAAAAAAATTAATCGCTAAGAGTTTTAGATGAGATAATTTTACAAAAATATTATTTTTATTTTATTTTTGCTATTTTTTTTGTTTGTTTATTTTATTTCATAGAACTCACCATAGTATTTCAAGCACCTCCTTTCTCATTTTTAATTTCATTTGCTTTCATTTTTTTGGTCTAGAGGGGAATAGATGCTAAAATAAAATGGTATTTAGTTGCGTAAACATAGACAGCCCCAGCACTTAGCCTCCCTAAGGTATCTGAGATGTCTGCATGGGGCTGCCAGATATGACAGAAGACATTTGGTTGAGCTGTTGATCCACAGAGTGGCAGCTGGAAGCCTGCAGGGGTACCATATGGTGCCTAAAATGGCACTATTCACCCATTTAAGCAGTGAGAAGGTTAGAAAACAGCAGTACAGCCTCTTCGGGCTGTGTCTACATTAGCAGGTGGCCTGGAACAAGTAGGGACAATCTGTAGCACAGAGAAGCTGGCACAGAGGACCCAGTGTGTGCCCTCCATGACAGCATTTTAGAGATTTATTTGAGACCAGCTCTAATCTGATCACATTGACTGGTCTCGGTCTAGCAGCTGTAGTGCAGTAAGTGTGCTCCTACACCAGATCTTTTTGGTTTAGCTTTGTTTGGATGGAGTCCAGTTGACAGATGTCAGGAAGCATGGCATGAAGCAAAGTGTAGTAAGGACAGGAGGTCAGGAAGAAAGCTTCAAAAGTGCGCTCCTTATCCAAGCTGAAAAGCTAATGTGGATGTATTGTGTAGATAAAATGTAGAAGCAACACATACCCCTTGGAAAAGTTTCCTTGGAGCCAAAACAGACTTTGGGTTTTTTCCTCAATGTCCTGATTGAGGGCTAAGCTGGAACTTAATACAGCTCCTTTTGGTCCATGTTCCCAAGTTGCTTGTCAGGGGTAACCATAGGACAGCAGCAGAGTGAATTTTGGTGCATGCTTAGTTCCATCCTCCTGTGGCATGTGGTACAGCCATGGGCCTCACCCAGTGTTGGGAGCAGTGAGTGCTGCTGTCAGTCTGGAAGGTGAGGAAGCCACTTGCAAGCAATACCAAACTTCAGCAGTGAAATGTAAGGCTGGTTTTCAGCTAGTCCCCTCCCAAAGACAAAAGTTTGCAAGACAAGTTCCCCCAAGTCAGATGCTAGGAGATGACATGCAGGCTCTTTCAGATGACATGAAATCTCTATCCCCATTACAGACACAGTTTTAAAGTCATGATTTTAATCATTATTTTCTGTAGAGATAACAAGCAGTTTTATATACAGACTGATACTTTATCAAATAGGAGTTCACTGTGCTGAGTGCCTGGAACTGCAGCTAGAGAGGCCAGTTCTTCACTAGGTTTTCTTCACACTGCTGTATTTTGAGTCTTTTCCCCATAGCATTACCAGCTTCTAGAAATTTGTCTAAAAATGTGCCTGCTGCTTTTGCTATTATAAAATTCATTACATTTTCAGAGGCAGAAGAGTCAGGACACTTGATGGGACTTTAATGGAAGGAAAAATGTCTTTTTTCAAGTTCAGGATAACTAAAGACCCCAAGGAGTTTTTATTTTTATTTTCATTACCCCCCCCACACTTTTACAGTCCCAGTTCTCCTGTTTTCTTAATTTGAATAGTTAAAGAAACTTTTGAATTGTTGCTGCAGGGGGTTGCACTGACTTTGATCTTTTAATGGAAAGCCATATTCAACAAAATTAAATCAGGTCTTTTGTAAAGACAAAGATCATCACCCTCTGGCTTAACTTAACTAAACAGATGTAGGGTTTATGTAAATATGCAGTCAGTGCAATGTGAAACAAAAGCTAGAATACCTTGCCATTAGTGTAAAAATGCATTTTGTGTTACCAGCTGTCAAGTCATGACCTTTTGTTCAGCCATGAAGACAGTGCATGCTATGTAGTCCAAAGCAGGGGAAATATGGTGAAAAATGCTGTGTCTGTAACCTCATTGCTTATGAAAAGAGCAAAATGACAGAAAAGCCACATTTTAAGCATTTGGCATGTATAGAATGAGTTCCAGTGGGGCAATTTACTTTTTCTGCTGCTCTGCCCCTCCTGGGGCCAGTTTCACCAAGTGAGAGCTTAGTGCAGGCTGCAGAATTACTTGGGGCTTAGTTTTATTTCATGAAAATATTGTAACCAAACAGGCACAGCTTTTCTTGAGAGGACAGAAGACAGAACTTTTGTAGAGTTTCCAGAATACCTCCCACAGCTGTAAGTCTCCTGGGCCAGCAACTGAGGCTTTTGTTGGTGATACAAATCCCACACCTTGAGTACTGTGTTCAGTTTTGGGCCCCTCACTACAAGACATTGAGGTGCCAGAACATGTCCAAAGAAGAGCAATGAAGCTAGTGAAGGGTCCAGACCACATGTCCTAGGAGGAGCGGCTGAGGGAGCTGAAGTTGTTTAGCCTGGAGAAAAGGAGGCTCAGTGAAGATTTTATCATGCTCTACAACCACCTGAAAAGAGGTTGTAGCCAGGTGGAGGGTCAGTGTTTCCTCACAAATAGTAAGCCATAAGACAAGAGGAAACGGCTTCAAATTGTGCCAGGAAAGGCTTAGATTTAGTAATTAAAAAAACCCTTCTCATAAAGATTTGTCCAGCATCGGAACAGGCTGGCCAGGGAAGTGGTGGAGTCACCATACCCAGAGGTATTTAGATGACGTGTAAATGTAACACTTGGGGATGTGGTTTAGTGGTGGCCTTGACAGTGCTGGGTTTAACAGTTGGACTCAAGGATCTTAGAGGTCTTTTCCAACACACAAAATTAAATGATTTTGTGATCCTATGACCATTTCCAACTAAGTTTTCTTTGAGTCTGGTATCAGTCAGATTTGCAGCCAGGTTGAAGTGGTAAGAGCAATGCCATGTTAATGAGTGTCATCTACTGATAGAAGCAGCTTTTGTTGTATTGACATACAGATAATATTGTGCTGTTGCTGTTTCTGAAGTCTGGTATGTATCCAGTTTCATGTATTCCTGGCTGCAGCTCCAAAAATCTTGCCTTTCCCTCCTGCATTCTAAAGTAGTGGCAGTCCGAGCTTCAGACACCTCTGATACCCATTTTTTTTCCCTCCAAAAAAGAAATCCTCAAACATCTTAAGACTGTTTTTCATTTTCCTCAAAAATAGGATGCAATGCTCCTGCATTAGTTTGGCAAAAATATCACTGTGATGGTTTTTTAACTTGAAAATGTCATTCATGCTACAATGATATTTTACTGGAGCTGATTACCTAAGTGTGTCTTTTCTCAAACAAGCTATTTAGACATTCCTTAGTCATGTAGTTTATGTATCATTTTTGTGTACTATTTATGTGTATTGCTCAAACAGTATGGGTTTTGCTCTGCTTTTCCAATTTCCACATCAGATTTGTTTAGTAAATGGAATATAGGCTATTTTAATGAAGGGAAAACACAACTAACTTATATTTAGCAGTTCCCAGCTTCTGAACTGCTGTTAGGTTTAACTGTGATATTTAAGATCAGAAGCCTTAAACTGGGTCTGATTCTGCTTCCCCATGGCAGCACAGCTCCTCAGCTGCCAGGAGCATTCCCATATGACTCTTGTAACACAGCAAAGAGTTCATCTCTAGAGTTCATCTACTTTACAATTACAGCTGCCTCTCTTGGAGATTGCTCTCAACAACTGTTTTCAAGGTACAGTGAAAAGCCTCTCCTTTTTCAGTGTGGGAGTTTCACTGAGCAGACAGCTCAGAAATTATCTGAATGTGGGCTCTTCATAGGAAATTAGGACTTAGTTATCTGCAGCTGCAATTCAAAGGGAGCATCTATATGTAGCTTTGCCAGCAATCACCAAAACCATATTCACTTTCTCAAAGTGTTTGATCTTAGGAAGAAATTGCTTGGGTTTTTACAAAGGTTTTCCTATAAATCTGAGTCTGTTGAGACAAAACATGTTGCTCATGTAAGTTTCCAGAGGTACTGAATCTACAGAGTGGATTTTCAGGATGATTTCATAATATTCTGAAAGGACAGATGTTGCTACCCTCACTTTTCAGGACAAAACTGTAGGATCGTGAACAAGTTGGTATCACTGTCACACAAAACAAAAGAACACCTGTGGAACTGTCCTGGAAAAGGGGAGCAGAATGGTCTGCAGCCACTTGTACACACAAATTCCCTAACCTGACCACAGATCCCTGGGACACTGCCCATGCCTCAGAAACCTGATCAAACAATATTGCAGGAGGCTGAAGAAAGCTCCTTGAGGAAAAAATTCTTCCAACACAAACAAAACGACCTGGGAACTGCTCCGAGTTTGCAACCCACCTGGCAAAGGGGAGATCTGAGTTACGAGGGAATTATCAAGGGCTGTTTTCAGCCCATGCCATTATAAAGGATGAGAAAGGTAAAATGGGGAGTATTCAAATGAAAGGCAGGCTCAGTGGAACACACATTTCCCTCCTGAAAGGCCATGCTGCAAAAAGCATAGTAAATATTCCATACAAAGTAGTAATGAAAAAAAAAAAAAAAAAGAAGAAAATGCAATGGGTAGAGGTATTTTTGTTTCAAAAACTCTCCTCTGTGGTAGAATCACATTGATGCAAGATTGAAAGGATGCAAACATGAAAGGATGCTGGACTGGATGCACACCATCCTGAGCTGTGCAAGTGTACCTGTGTGAGAGTAGGTGTGCACACACGTGCTGAGGGAAGGCACAGGGAATTACATATGTCTCCAAATACATAGCTTGGTTATATGATGGGTATTTTGTTTCAAATGTCTCCTAACTGAAAGTTTAAGGGGCACCCTTAAGGAATGACAACTGCAGGTCAGTTAATTCCAGAAGTTCACTTGGGCTGCCTGTACAGCTCACCAGTGAGGAGAAATGATCCATGCACAACCTGATCCATGCAAAGGACACTCGAGTCGGTGCACTGATCCACATATGTTGTTTTGCTTCCCTAGCCCTGAATACCATTTGGCACACTTCTAAAACCAATCCATATGTTGCTCAGTTTGCACTGTGATCTGTTAGTAGAGTTTGACTTCTCTCAGATATAAAAGACAATGCTGGTGATTTCCTAGTCTTTTCCTCACAGGGTTACAAGAGCAATCACTCTCTTATTCCCAAAGCAATTTTAGCCTGACTCTTACCAGAGAAAAAAGACAAGGGATTAAACCTCTGGAGGCAGAGTAAGGATCTGACCTGTGGTTATATCTTCTTAGAAGATACTGTGTCAGTCTGCTGTACTAGGAAAATGTATTTCTGTCTCTGTGCTCTCAAGTGCAGTGGGTGAGCCTTGGCCATACTTTTCACTAAAAGGGTACCACCAGGGTAAGGTTGTGCTCCTGGGTAGATGTGAGTGGTGTATCTGATGGGAAGGAGGATTTAATATGGACCTTCTTCTCAGTCCTTCTACTTTGCTACTTTTGGAGACCTTTAAGCTGTGCATAATTGCTATAATGAGCTCCTTGATCAAAATCTACACTCTGCATGTAAAATGCAGACACCTCATTCAGATTTCTGACTTCACCTTTGGCAGACAGCAGAAAAATCATGTATTGATCAATTTTTAGAAAACATCAGCAATAGGGATAGGAGAATTATTCTGGACACAATTAAAACTCTTAAAACAAAATTGTAGCCCAAGAAACCACTCAGGAAGCTTCTGAACCTCAACTTCTTTCGTATTTCTCACTGCCTTCACCCAAGACTATAAACGGTGAAACAGTGAGAAATCCTGCTCATGAAGTGGTCTGTATCAACAAAAACACAGCAGGCTTGAAAGCTTCACAGGAGGCATGTTCTCACCATTGTTTCACCTCTCTGAGGATTTGTTTTTATTTTGTTCTCTTCCTCACAGCTGTACTTACTGAGAGAGACATGAGTATATCGTTCATAGTGTTGATTCATATCCCACAGGAAAAATTGCAGAGGTGAGTGATTTTAGTATTTTCCGTTGCCAGGTTAAGGATCAGAAAATAGCTATTGAATTGGAGGTACTGACATTAGAAGGGATGAGAAGATGACCAGTGGGAAGGAGGAGTTGAAAGGTTTCTATAATCAAGCTCTTTGTTTTCATTCCCACTCTGCAGAGAAACAGCTTTTGAGTAAATACCAAACCTTGCTTTACCTTAGTTTGCAGTACTGAGGAGAAAATAAGAAGGAACATACTAGCACACTGCAGGAGAAAACAAATCATGTCCTTTGCCTCCAGCCATGCCACTGGTATGGCCAGTTGTGACAGGGAAAGCCTGTAATCCAGTTTCAGTAAATCAAGCACAGCTGGGGCAACAGCAAGTCTGAGGTTTGCTTTTGTCCTCTGGGATTGGAGTTGTGTTAATGTTGCATGCACAGTCTGTGGAGCTGAAGTAAGTCACAAATCTCTGGATCGGAGTCTGAGCTCCTTCAAAGGTCACAGCTGCTTCGGCTGGGGATTTTGGGTTAGCCTCATTACAGATTATCACTCTGAGCTCTGGTATTCTTTCTCAGCGTGGAGTTAACAGGATCCACATGGTGGATTTGGAATCTAATATTTAGATGTGGAGAGCCCTGGGCACTGAACTCCAATCTTTAATGGGAGATGTGCACATGCTGAGACTTGGGCTAGCAGGTCCTGCATGTTGGTTAGCAGGAAGAAAGATGGTCTCGCTCTGTTTCAGACAGTAGAAGAAATTTACAGCCTCAAGATATATTAATTTTCAAATGCTTCAATAAGAAGAATCAAATATATGAAGCAACAGAGTTCTACGGAAAACACTTAAAGGAATTTCAAAAGACCTCCTCTCCTCATAATCTGTTCTATTGCATATAAGGGCATGGTTGGAACAGCATTACTTTCAGACAAAAAACTCTTTTTTTTTTTTTTTTGGTCAAATGTTGACTTTTGTAAGGGCTGTCTGCTCATCCCAGACAGAAGCAGGGATCTCAGCTTGCATGGGTTTTCCATCAGTGGCTGCCTGCCTGTATGCCTGACCTATTGATGTCCCTGGTGATCTGTGCAGAGACTTGTACAGAAAGGAGCGCTGCCTCTTGACATAAGATCCCCTATTTTGACCTCTGGGAAAAGGTTTTTTAGAGTGAATTTTGCCTGAGGCAGGCTTCTGTACCATGAAATCCTTTCCTTGCAGGACCAAAGGGACCTAAGGCGAGATACAGAGAGCTCCATAAAGTCTGGGAGGAGTGGGAAGGGAGGGCAGAGCCCCAGCGGCCCACTGGAGGTGACTCTGAGTTTTGGCAGGAGCCCTCAGAGATCAACACACCCTGGGGCTTTAGCTGTAGGGTGGCCAACATCTGACAAAACAATCTACTGGAAGCCTTGTGGAGGGAACCTTGCAGACTTTCCTGATGCCTGCCCAGATTCCCCCACACAGGGAGCAGATCTGGCATGAGGTGTGTGAGCAGCTGGATTTCTAAATGAACTGTGCCAAAAATTCCATCAAAGGGGGCAACACTGTTGATCAAATGGGGGCTCCAATACACCTATCTCACTCCTCTTTTGTGCCTAAACCAGTAAGGATGCCAGTTCCTTTCTGTTAGGATTCTTTTCTTTAAATTCTTCTATTAATCCAGTGTATCTAGCATGTTTGTGCATAAAAGGAAATCTGCAGCAGATTAGATTAACGCTGTCTCTTCTGAAGTGTTTGTCTGCAGTTCTGGAAGCCATCTTTTAGAGTTGGTGTGTGGAGAATACAGAGCCACGAGAGGGAGTGAGAGTACTAAATAATACAGTTTAGGATTTAAGCTTTAGAGTGACAGAAACACATAAAAGATAAAGAGCTGGAAGAACACAAGGCGTGGCTCAGAAGATTGTATTTAAATATGGAAACCCCAAATATATTTTAAAGCCCATTTTGATACATGTGGTAGGTGGTGGCTTTTTTTGTTTGTTTTGTTTTTGTTTGTTTTTTGTTTTGTTTTGTTTTAAATTCTTGATTTCTTTTTATAGAAAACACTGGCTAAGCTCCATAAGCTGCCAAATGGCATAAAGATGTAGCTATTACAAGTACATTTATACCATCCTTCTAAGAGACATGGAAAAGTGAAATATTAAATAAAGTCATTAATATGATCCCCAGTTGCACAGAATTTAAACACACTATCTTTACAACAGCACTACTGAACCAAAGTTTGTCTCTTCTGTCACTGCTCTGTGTGGCTGTGTGCAAATCACCCAAGCCCAGATCCTCAGAGATAATGAGGTAACTAACACTCAGAAAACAGCAGAACTGAAGTACCTAAATAATACTGAAGTCCTATTTCCCTTATGCCCCATTTGCTCTACGTGTCTGAAATGAATGTGCTATAACTTCTTCCCCTCACAGAGAAATGGAACATGGTCATTGCACTTAGGAGTGTAAGGGACCTGGGCTGCAGGAGCTTTGACTGTTACAGCTAGCATAAAATAACTGGGCTTTTTTAACAATGTTATTTTTTGTTCAAGTGCTTTCTGGGCGGGTTTTCCGTGCAGCCATACAGAAGGCTTGTTGCTGGTGCTGCAAGCCAGGCATTCTGATTAAAAAGTCAAGATCTCCAGAACTCTGCAGCATAGCATGTACAGCATTGGTCTGACTTCCTATTATAGACCTGTCTTTTGTGTCTCCAGAGTTTTATCAGTTTCCTTTATTGTACTGGGTTCATTCAGGTGGCAATAATTAAGGGTGTGTCAGATTTTTCCATCCCACGATCTTATTTTTCAACAAGCTATGAAATTTCACTCTTGGCTGAAACCTGACATATGTAGTTGAGAACCTGCTGCTTTTAGAGCATTTTTCAATGCCTTGAAGCCTTCTTTGAACCAAATTGGGCCATTAAGAAAAAGTGGATTGCACTCCATAGAACATTGGTTCTAAAGTTAGAATTCCTTCCCCCCTTCTCCTAATATCTTTCAGGCCACACATAATGGTAGGAGTTGTATGAGTTACTGGTGTTAAATATCACAGGATCATTTAGGTTGGAAAAGACCTCTAAGATCATCTGGTTCAACCATTAATCTAAAACAGACAAGTCCAGCACTAAACCATGTCCCCAAGTGTCATATCTACATGCCCTTTAAATACCTCCAGGGATGGTGACTCTACCACTTCCCTGGACAGCCTGTTCCACTGCTGGACAAACTCTTTCTGTGAAGAAGTTGTTTTCCTAATATCCAATCTAAACCTTTCTTGGCACAACTTGAAGCCACTTCTTGTCTGTCACTTGTTACCTGGGAGAAGAGGCCAACACCTCCTTTCAGGTAATTGTAGAGAACAAGGTCCCCCTCTCACAATGTCCTTTTTCTCCAGGCTAAACAACCACAGCTCCCTCAGTCACTCCTCATAAGACTTACTCTCTAGACCCTTTACCAGCTCTGTTGCCCTTCTCTGGACTCGCTCCTGCACCTCAATTTCTTCCTTACAGTGAGGGGCCCAGAACTGGACACAGCACTTGAGGTGTGGCCTCACCAGTGTCGAGTACAGGGGGACAATCACTGCCCTAGTCCTGCTGGCCACACTATTCCTGATACAGGCCAGAATGTCATCAACCTTCTTGACCACCTGGGCACATTGCTGGCTCATGTTCAGCCAGCTATCAACCAGCATGCCCAGGTCTTTTTCCGACAGGCAGCTTTCCAGTCACTGTCCCAAGTCAGTAGCACTGCAGGGGGGTGTTTTTACACAAGTGCAGGACCCAGCACTCAGCCTTGTTGAATCTCACACCATTGGCCTCAGCCCACCAGCTCTGTACAACCTTCCTACTTTCCAGCAGATCAACATTCCCACCTGTGGCAATGGAGTTATCATATGAAGAATGCAAAAGGTCATGTCAAAGATGGGCTGGTGAGGAAAAAGAAGAAAACAGCCCAGATTTATAGAAAACAGAAGTTTTAAT
>JAWWLV010000121.1:98540257-98586838 GCA_035041135.1 Platyrinchus mystaceus | reverse complement strand
AATAAACTTCCTCTTTCGTCCATCCTCTCTGCAGTGGTCTGTGTGAGCTCTTTCAGGGTTCGCAGGGCCACGTGGCGGGGGGTGGGGTGGGAGAGCACATGCCTTTCAGGTAATGGGCTAAGACCCAGAGCCTAAGGCTTCCCCCCTCCACTTCAACCGCCGAACCCACCCAGCTCAGTGGGTTGCAAACTGACTGAGGGTGCACTTGATCCCCTTGTCCAAGTCATTGATAAAGATATTAAACAGGACTGTCCTCAAAACTGAGCCCTGGGGAACATCACTGGTGACTGCCTGCCAGCTGGATGTGACTCCATTCACCGCCACTTTCTGGGTCTGGCCATGCAGACATTTTTTTTTCATTGCAGAGGTAACATCTTCACTCCATAGTTAAGGTTGTATTGAATTTTGATTTTAAATCAGGGGAAAGATTTACTGTTGCAAAATTGTGGGGCCTCAAAAATTACATGTACTGTGTAAGTCCATGCCTCTTCTAAACCATATGAGTAGTGGTATTTATAGTGCATGCTGTCTGAAATGTGTCCTTTTAAGACACCATTTTTGGTTTCTCATAACTGCCAACTTGGCTGATTTGAAATATCCCCCGCAGTGTGCTTGCTCGAGGGTTAATGCTTTTGGAAAAACGTTAAAAAACATCCAGGAAAAACATTGCAAAAACAGTGCACTGACTTTCCAGCATGGCATGCAGGAAAAGACAAGCTGCTTCACCCATTCCAGAAAGTTTCAGCCACCATTTGGTTGAAGGACTGTAACATCTCCATGGTTTGCATCGCAGTTGAAACCTGTGTTTCATGACTGGGTGTCAGAAACATGCTGGCAGCGTTCACAAAAAAACCCCCACAACCTATCAACATCTGGCCAAGTCATAAACCTTTGTACTGCAGTGATGAGCAGGGTTGTTAAAGAAACGTGATGCTCCTGTTGGTGAGCATGTTCTGGCAGTGCTGAGCAGAGCTCTGCCTGCAGCCTCATCACCCATATCCAGCATTAGGCACTGGGCACGATGGCACAGTGCTGCCTCCTCCAGCTCTCCCAGCTCGCTGTTGGGGCTGCTGGGCAGTTAGAAGAAGAGCTTTGTGGTATCAGCCTAAGGACGAAAAAATACTGGAACGAGCCAAAAGCAAGGAGCTATCTACTTGAATATGCACATAGAAGATCACTTTCTCTATGGAGCCAAAGGGCAGATCTCATAGTTTGAGGCTCGTCTGCTGGTGAATGAGACGGGACTCATCAGGTTCAGTCTGACAAAATGTTTTTTTCTATATCCTCACCTTATGCACTACAGTTGATAGACGGGATTCAGGAAATGGATGAAGACGGGCTTTACCAATGCCTTGTTAAAAAGGATCCTTGTCTCACCATGAGAAAGGAAAGCAGTGAAGGGTTTGCAGCCACAGGAAGTCTGTATATGTCATTAAAACGGAGAGTGATACACAGTCCTACCATCCTTGGGTGGGATAACAGTCTCCTCACCAGTCCCTTCAAAGAAACAGTCTAACAGCAGATACAATGTGGGACCGATTTTTTCAAGTGTATGTCAAATTCAAAGCAATCTGCCTGGACAAGGCACAGTCCCCAGAGCTGTCCCCTGAGGAGCTGCCTAACGTGACTTGTCCCCTGCCAGTCACCTCCATCTTTCCCTTTGTACAGGCAGATGGGCCAAGTCTGGGACAGGTCCTGCAGAGCCCCGGTGCTCTTGCTGGGTCAGGTGTCCCTGAGCAAGTGGCATAGGTCACTTTTTTTCACAGGTGGTGAAAAAGTGTGTATGTGTGTGTGCTCTTTGCTGTAGTGCCTACCAGGGGACGTCTGGTGCCTGGCTGGCAACAATGCTGAGCTTTCAGGGTGACAACCCAAGCCAGTGGCAACTATACTCAAAGTAAATAAAGCCCTCTACCATAAATAAAACACCATTTAACAACATGGTTTGGAAAATCTGGGGCTTAGCATTTAAAATTTAACAAAAGAGGAAGAGGTTTTGATGTGAATATTTGTGCCTTTTTCCTCATCCGTAGGAGGAGAAGGGGAAGATCTATTCATGTCGTAAGGATGCTATCAGAACAAATCCATTTGGGAAGCATTCGCATACTATTGTGATGGAGCAATATACAAATTTGTCACAAAAGGACTAATTTGTTTCCCACGGCTGAAGCTTTCTTCAGGGATTTTCCACTGAAGTTTTATTTTAAAAAGAAGACAATAAAAGTAAAACAGTCTCAGTATTTTTCAGCATAAAACATACACAGTTTTTGCTGCAAACTGAAAAAATAACAACTCTGTTTTCTCCAGGATTTTTTTTCCCTCAGAATTAATAAAAAATACTTTTTCCTTCAATTTGGATAGAAATAATTTGAAATGTCAGAAGCTTTGTTTGATTGGAAAAAAACCCCACAAAATAAACACTAAAGCAAGCAACCAAATAATTCTCTAAGAGATCTATTATTTTGAGAAAGATCTAGGAGCTTTTTTTGTCAATGGCTACCTTCAGATGACTACAGTGAGGTTAGAATTTTGTTCTTTGATCTTGCAAATGCACCCGTCATTAAAGTGTGTGAGGTCCTTAGTAACAGCATTTCTGCTTTCAGATTTGCATAAATCCAGGAAAAAGCATAGCATTACAGCTCAGTGTCAGAGATTAACAAGGTACCATGTTTAAGCAAAATGTGATTATTGCTGACCAAAGTGGATAAAGGAATACACACAAATAAATCAAAGCACTATATAAAATAGTGATAAAAATAAAAATAAAGCATATTTCTGACAGTTTCTGAGGAATGAGGATCTATGATTCTGTTTGAGATGAAAATAAGAATTAAGTCAAGTAAATTAGAAAGGTATGGATGACAAGAGCATCAGATCTAGGTTTTTGCAGACAGGCAAGAAGCAGCTTGTAGCAGGTTTCATTTCAGTCAGTACTTCAAAATGGTTCAACAACTTTCAGTAAATTCTTATATGAAAAATAAATGCAAATCTAAGCAGCAAGAATGAAAACAGTTTAGTAGTTTGGACAGGGTGATTTTCTTCAGCTATCTTGCTCTGATATATATTGTTGTTTTATTGAAGAGAATACACATGGTTTGAAATAATTTTGTTTCCTATTGAAGACAGACCAGAAAAAATTCCTTATAAAAATATTTCATATGTTTTCTGAAGGCTTTACTGTTGCCAGAATCGCCAAGGGTGCATTATCTAGAGTGCAATCAAATGTCATGCTAGAAAAGTACTAAAGCCTTTTTAATCAAAAACATCATAAAGGATTAAGTGAAATTATAACTGCTGGTTACTGTAACCTTCTCAGAGGGGTACTCGTGTGTCTGTGTGTGCCTGTGTGAGCAGGGGTACGTGGGTGTGCTGGAGTACAGTAGAAAATGAACCCTGTCAAACAGTAAGACACAATGTCTGTGAGGGTTCATCTGAGCGTGCAGCTGCGCACAGGCTCTGAAGGAGCTGAACCCTTTCATGCTGCTCAGCTTCCCAGGCTGGCATGCACAGCTAGTCTGCTGAACACGCTGAGCACAGCCCTTAAACAAGATGCGAATTTTGCAATGAACACATGATTTAAAAGCTCCCAAGTGGCTGTTTCTGTTGGCACGGTGCTACACATGCAGTGTGTCTTTGCCCCTCTTGCTGCCGGAGTTGACAGAGGAAAGGGAAGAAGTGGCACTACAAAGTCAGTGAAGCTCCAGCTGTTTGTGAGAGAGAGAATCTGAGGTAGGATATCTAAAAATTGCTCAAGGCAGGGTCAGAGCAGGTAGTTGCCCTGAGAGAGGATATTTTACCTTGCATACTCCCCAGCTCCAGCCTCCACACAGGAGTATACAGGACGGTTACCACTTCAAGGCAGGCACTGCTCCCACTCAGATAAAATTGCTGCCCAGCTCAGAAGTATCAGGAAAGAAAAATATTTCCATTTCTAGCTTTCTGCTGCTTTACCTTTCTGCCACAGTTTTTCCTTCAATACCCTCTTACCTAAGCTCCCTTCATTTAAACTTTTGCCCCCTTAAACCCACCTGACCCCTTTTCCACTTCTTCCCCCCAGCTCCAATACAGTCTGTGCTACCACTCTGCAACCAACCGTAATTCTAAGTTTTGCCTTAAAAAACTATGCTAAGTAATAAATAATACCCTGCTACAATGTTCAGAATTCCCACTTAACATGTGCTTGGCCATTTTATTAACCAGCAATACCATGAAACTTCCAAAAGTAACAATTGGTATGTTAATGCTGACAATTCAGGCATAATATGAGAATGGAGAATTATTCTTTCAAGGCCGAACTGTGGCTTTTCTGTGAAACCAATACAAAGGTCTGGATAATGTCCCACTGCCCCAGCAGCAGGAAGCAGGACAAACTGAATCACCAAGTGTCCTGCTCGAGCAGCTACTCACAGTAATTTTTTATGGGGTGTCTGAATCCTATTGTTCCCTTGTGTGGGTCTGGAAATTGAACCACAATTTGGTCCCAAGGAAGTTTAAATATTTTGAGAAACAAATCGCTGAAGTTGCCTGTCCTTTTGTTAGAAATTCACTGAAACAAGCATAAGATGTATCAGTACAAAAATAATCACACAGAGGCTGGTACTCTCTCGTATGTGTGTATTCTGGAAGCAGTGAGATAGAAAATGCGCACCTTGTCATCCTTCTGCTCTTGCACTTATTTGTATAACCTTTTACTTCTCTCAGCTAAATAAAATCTTTCCCAGGCTTACTTCATCCAATGCCTCATCAACATGCTTCCTCAATGCATTCTCATCTGTTCAGATGTTCAATATAGAAGATTTAAATGTTTTTTTAAAAGTCTTTTCCCAACTGTACATTTGCCACTTCTACATCACAAAAAGGTCCCTGATGGCCAAAATGAGTGAATCAGACAAATTTCACCTACTACAGTGAGACAAATACTGTTCCTTAAGCAGTAGTATCTCTCCTTCTACAGTCAACCAGTTCTTATTGTGCCACCAAAGGAATTTTAAATCATTTTGATTTGCTGAGGTGAGAGTATAATGGGCATAAAAACTGCTTGGCACTCATGTTCAGGTTCATCATCTATTACAGGTCTGTTTATTTGCAATTCATGAATTTAAAATTATGAACTCCTTGTACTAAATGTTTGCAATGAAGCTTTTGCTTCATTTTTATTTTTCTTATGAAAGTAAGCACAAGATGACACAATGGTTTAGCTAAATGCATAAATTAGCAACATTTGAATAGTCTTTATTGTGTCAATACACCACTAAGATTTTTATTCAAACTAGTAAAACGGTTTGTGCCTTGATAAGCAGATTCAACAGCATTTCTCCAGGACAAACTCTGCACAAGAAAATCTGTGAGTTCTGAGCTAAGCCAGCCCAGCTTGCAGAGAATGGGTACAGCTGTTGGAAGAACTGAGGTAGAGACTGCATCTGGGTATTGCAATGATTGAAAGATCTGTCTATAGTTTATACTATTTCAAGCAAACATTCACAGTTTAGGAACCTTTGCAAAGGCCCAGAGTTAAGGGTTGAAAATATCAAATACTGGTTTCTGCAGTGGTAAATAGTGTCTGCTAACAGCTTGATGGTGGGGTCTCTACAGCTTCTTGAGTCATTTGCTCCTCTCCTGGAAACAGAATTATTTTGTATTAGTCCATTAAACATTCTCAGGACTGTGCAAAGGATTTAACAGCAGCTTAGCATGCAGATGTAGCTCAGACCTTTAGCTTATTCTGGGGTAGCAGTCTTTGCTCTCCCAAGACGCACATGAAAAATATCTGAATTCAGCACTTTGGGACACAAAGTGTGTCAGTCAAACTAAGAACGTGCTTTGGATTATCCCAAGTAGTCTAAATTACCTAATTTAAAATCCAGATTTATAAATCTCACATCACTGTCAGGTTTTCAATTAATGAAAGGACCCTTGAATTTTATAGGAAATGGAGGGGGACTAGAATTAAAACCTGCAAAATTTTTATATGCGTGATTAAGTTGAAACATCTATGCAGTCCCTGTCATCAGAGATATCTGAGCATTTCCTAGTCACATCAGCATTGAGAGCCAACCCCATTCCAGAGGCCAGAAGAAAATGTCTTGTGTAGATCCGATTATCTAAGAATTAAGAAATTAACAGTATTTGAAGTCTTAACTGTCTTAATAAATGAAGATAATTTCTGCTTTCTGATCTAGTGAGACTGATGCACATATTGCACTGTTTGTTTGCAGTAAGCTATCACAGCATCATAAATAAAACAACAAATCTTCAGCATTTGGAAAACACTTTTCAGTTTGACAGTGTTGCAGGTATGTTGCCCCCCAGAGACAAAGACCGTTCTCAGGTTGCTCTGGCTGATGCATTCAGAAAGGCAGCATCAACATTTCTGAGTATCCATGGGCTGATAGACTCCCTCACTTGCCAGCTGTCTCCTTGGAAATCTTCTGACAGCAGGTGAAGTTCATGTGCTGGTTGTAGTCTAGACATTACCTGAGCGTCTGACTGATTTCCAAAACAGTTTACCTAGGCCTTGGATTTCTGCCGACAGAGGCCGATCTAATGCAGACACCTACCTTGGCACAGTCTTTGTGTATTTTTTTAGTGTTGTCTTCTCTGGTGAAAGACTGGCTTTTGTAGTACAAAGGCTTTTGAGGAGCTGCATCAGCAGAACCCAGCAGTGCAAAATACAAGTGTGAAATTTGGTACCTGTTGTTGAATTGGAGGCACAAACATATGATGAAGGGACTGTCTGATACATGGGGACATGCTGTCTGCACTATAGTTGATAAACTTTTCCCTGTTATGCCTAGGAGACGGAAGTGATGCACGTATAACATACTGGTATACAGTTGCTTCTGTTTTCAATGTAGTAGAAATCTGCGAAGCTAACAACTCTTTTTATTTCATTATGCCACTGCAGGTCAATGTTAAAATGGCGAAAAGAAATAATGCCTTTGCTCTCCATTATCAGTGATTTTTTTTTTAGACAGGGCCTTATTTCATATTATGACAGTGTCTCTTTGTTTCATCTTAAAACTTTCTAACTCAGAATGAATTTCTAGGAATTATATGTCATAAATATACATTATGTGATTAGAAACTGGTACTGCAGGGAGTCTGCAGGCAAAAGAAATGACCATTTTATAAGTATCTGTAAATCTGAGGTTTGCCTATGCCGAAAGAGTAAAATTCTCCTCCCATCTTACATCAAGAAGATATGAACACTGAAGATTATGAGGTGGGTAGGACTGCATTTGGCTGCCTCTAATTCACACCCTGAATCACAACATAGCATTGGATTAGTCTTTAATGTGAGACTCAGCTATATTGTCATAATTATCTTCACCTCTGTGCTATTACAGAGCAGTAATAATATTCTTTTTATATGATAATTCAGCGCAGAGCATGGATGAATTTCTGTATAAGTAATTATGTGTTTAGAAGCTGCCTCCCACTTACATGATTAGACTATAACCAGTATTGCTATTTATACTTAATCAATACCCCAGATACTGTTTGATTGTGGAACAAATACCAGCAATGCTCAGACAATGTCTGACAAAAAACAATGTCACTGCCTCCCTGTTCAGTTTTGACTCATCAACCAAGATGTATTATTAATCCTGTACCATAACTCTCCTTTGAGCTTCACACTACTAATCAAAAAAGCTTTGATTCTTCATATTCTTACTAAAAAAAATAATAATGCTTTTTCTTCTATTTCCCCTCTCCCACATTCCAGTGCAGTATCAACCAGGCAGAAATATTTAGCATATATCTGGCACTAGGCTGTAATTTTAATTTTTGTGCTGCATGCACAGCTCTAGACAGGTGTTTTGAAATGTAAATAAAAAGCAATGTAGTGTGGGACTTGGTACGCTAACTGCCACAGAAGAGTCCAGCACGATGAGAAGTACAACATCTATCTGTTTAATAGGGTAGCAGGCTTGCATAGTGAGCAGAAACTGCTCATTTAAAATCTTTACTACAGCTCCCCAGCTAAAATATAAAACACATTCCGAGGAGGCAGGAGGTGGAATATCAGAGCTCCAGCATAATGTGGAGGGTAGCACCCAGCAGCTCAGTAAAACCCTCTCTGTAATGCATATAGGAATGGTAAGACACGCTCTTGAGCAAGGCAGGAGCCAGCACAGAGCACTGGGCAGTGTCTTCTCTAATAGGCCTGATGTGAGCAGCCAAAAGGCCGTGTATGTGTCTTAAATGTGTGTGCTCTGAGCAGGTTTCTAAGCAAGTTATCCATTTCCAACATTATGTGCCTGTGGTTAAAGGGATTAGCCAGTGGTAATCCAGTTCTGTAGGAGATTAACTTTCAAAAATAAAAGAAAGCTTCTGCAGTGGGCACATTTTTGGCTCTGCTGACTTGGGTGGAGCATTAGGCTGAGTGGGGGAGGGAGAAGGATGAATAACCTCCACTCTCTGTTTATCTCCCCACTAGAGGCCTCTACACAACTGTCAAAAAAAGCTTTTATTGTCAGCATATCTTTAGGCCACTTGGATGACAAAGTGCAGAAACCAGTTAGGCAGCCTTCTACAGAGGGTAAAGCCCTGTGCAAACAGAGCTCCAGACACAAACCTGCCCCTTAGGTAATGAGAATTTACACCATTGTCCAGTAGCAGTCCTAGAAAATAATATATTTGTATTTAAAGCTTGATCATGTAAATGCCACATTCTATTTCTCTGTATATTGTTCTATCTTTTAGCTACTGTTGTCTTGAAAGCTACATGTGGGCTGTGCTACATGAGCTCTTTGGCTTCCCATTAAAACATTTCAAATACCTCTTACTTTCAGAAGCTGCTTTTCAATGCTTCAGCCTTTTCAGATGAAACCATTGCTGATGCTAATGACATCAGCATTGATGTCTATCCCACAGATCATAGTAGGTCTCTAATTCCATCAAGAGAAAGAGTTGAGGAGTTGGCTAATGTCACCAGAAAACCTCAATGGAATTACAGCCCCAATTGTGAGGGTCTGGAGTGTTTCACTTGCTGCACTACAGGAAAGAAGTACTATCCCTTTACTGCCTCTCTGCAGTTTTTCAAAGTAGAGTCTTGTTGAACTACCCTGAGCAGTGTGGAGAGATTAGAAGAGGATACGTCTGTTACCCCTCAGAGTCGTGGAGGCATCTCCTCAGGTTTTGTAAGGCCAAGCAAATTAGGGGACCTCCACCCCACCAGCCTGCAACCGGGGCAGGGGGTCATTTGGTTGTGAAGGACTGGGTTCCAACAACTGCAGAGAGTTGTGTTTACAGGACCCTTGCTTTAGGAACAGGAGGTTAAATTATTTGCATTACCTTAGATGTTGGGTTTAGTGCCCATATTTATATTATGCATATACTGCCAATATTTTTTCAAGATTTCTTGCAGCTGACGTTGCTCTTTGTTTCAGCCTCTTGCTTACTGTGAGTGAACTTTTTCTCTCCCCATCTCATAACATGAACTTTCTGTGTGCTTCTGTTCAGATAGCTAAAGACTCTACTGGCCTTCTTCTACTTCTTTCTCCTTAGACGATAAGAAATTTATTTCATATGTAACCAGAACATATGTGTGTGTACATATGCTTTTCTGTGTGACAGCTGCAGCTATACACATCTATGTTAGCCTTGCCAAAAACATAAGAAAAGAAAATACAGAAGAAACCCAGTAACAAAAAAAAAAAAAGCTCCAAACAAAACAGTGAGTTTAAAAAAAAAAAAAAAGGCAAAAAGGAATACAAAGAAATATGAGCTGTTTCTGGGTCTGTAGATGTGACCCCACTCTCCCCACAGGAGCACACGGCTTTCTCTTCCTGCTGTAGGCAGAAGTCAGTGATCATATTCTGCTTATGATTTATGAAGGTTACCTTCACATAAAACCTGCCTTCTTCCTCCAGATTCTCAACACACATTCTCTGAAACTTTCTTAGTAATGCTAACTTTTGAGGAGCATTAAAATATCTCCTCTGGCCTTCTCCTACCCCTCAACACCCAGGTCCAGTCAGACACGCTTTCAGGCTCTTTTTCCTCTTCTTTCATTGTAGGCTCTTTCAGAAATTACTCTTCGAGCTGAGTTATGCTCCCAGGCTCCTTAAAATATCACAGATTTTCAGCACAAACTGAAGCCTAATAACACTAATGAACAGAGAGCTTTTATCTTGCTTTTTTTGCCAAGTTCAAGTATTATGGCTCAAACCTTCGTAATTACCCCATCATTTTATCTGTGAGTGCTTAGCGTGATGATTTCATGAGCTTTGCTGGGGAAGAGGTAATCTAGCCAAGGAACATTTTCAGGCTATCTGGCAGCCTTTCTTTTCAAAAGATGTATTGTTCCTACTGGAGTTTACTATTTCATCCAATTCATCTTGACATTTTGCCGCTTGCATGGTGAGCTCTTAAGGAAAAAGATGGTTTAGTCTTTGTCCTCTTTATCTCTACCCTCATCTTGTTTGTTGTTAGCTTCGAAAGCAGAGCAATAGCTATCTATATGCCAAAAGAAAAGACAACTGACTTCCTTCTAGGTTTATCTGGCCTGCTTCAAGCTAATTTAAAGAAGTAGTCCTGGCAGGCCATAAAAATGTGGATGTAAATGGTCATAACCTGTCGAGGGAGACTTTTAAATTCACCTAGCAGATTTAAGAGCACATATCTAATTGTGCCTAAATCACTTATGTTCTTTTATAAAATTCCTTATCTCCAGTGTTCTCCTGCAGAAAAATAATGAGTCTGCATGGACAAAAGGAGAGAGAGGGCTCTTGGACTCTGAGATTGTTGAATTTCTTTTAAAGGTTATGTTCAAGAGAAAGGAAAATTAAGCCTTGAAAAAAATTGTATCTCACAAAGAAAAAAATATCTTTAATCATAAGGATGGCCTCTCCTATGATGTCCTTTAGGTTTTATTTTTCCCTGGCAGCATCTTTTTTCTTGCAAACAAAGCATAAATCTTAAGTTTAATATATCTTTTCTGAAGTGATCATGTGCACTTCTTTAACAAAATATATGGAAAACATTATATTCCCATGAGGATCTGCATCATTTCCCATCTGGAAAACTCTTGCAGCTAGCCTTGAGAACATAGAAATGTTTTCCCATGATATTTTCTTTCAAACCATCTTATGCCAAACTAAAATAGAAATTTTGAATTTTATAACAGACTGGATCTTTTATTTTTAATCATTTCCCTCAGTTTGGAAACATCAGAGCATTTATTGCATTTTATTTTGAGAATGTCAGGAAGTTTCAGTTCAGTAATATTAAAGGATTTCATTTAGACCATGGCAAATCACAGTATAAAATATTAAATACTGTAGATATATTATATAGACGATAACATTAATATTTAATCCTTAGGTCAGAGGAAAATGCATGAAAACAATAAAGCCAAATCAATTTATTTTAATCCTAGTGAAGATCTTTATGTTATTTAAATGAAACAAAACCGTATTATTAATTTTGATGTTCTTTTATTGAGAGTGAAAGTTTCAGCTTTGCCAAAATGCCATCTTTAGTCTTTAATATTATCTGCAGTCATGTCTCTCTGTCTCAAAAAGGAAATTATAGAGCTGGTAGCAACACAAAGAAGGTCCAAGAAGCTCAAAGATGTGGAATGGCTGCTGCGATCAAGTGCAAGTTTGGCAGCTGAAAAGGGGGATGAGGGGAGATCTGGCATCATGGTGGCCTGGAAAAAGTGTATCAGAATGGATTATTCATTTCCTGTTCCAGTGTAAGAATGAGAGTGGAGTCAAAATAGGCAAGAGAATATGTTTCTCTGCAGAAGTGCACATAACCTTGCACATGGAAGAATCAAATATTTACTGAGCAACTGGACAAACTACATGATGAAACTCTATGTCAGGCTGCTGGGCACGGAGGCACTGCCTCTGTTCGGGAAGCTCCTGGACTGTGAATGCCAGAGGCTGAGGGAGACAAGCCAAGTGTCTCCTCACCTGGCCCTCCTTGGGCTGGCTGGCTGATGCTCTTAAAGGGCTTTCCAGAGTTAATCCTAAAAACATCTGTTGAAATGGCCTTGGCTATAGCTTTCTAAGTGCTGCAGTTGCTTGATACACCTTGTCCCCAAAAGGCAGGCTCCTCATGGAACCCAATCTCCTTACTGGGTTCTAAGGCTACAGGGAGCAATTCTTTTACAAGTAATATTGATTAAAGGTGTGATGCAGAGGGCAAGTGGGTCATGCCATCTCATTTTCAAGCTGTCATCTCTCAAGCAATGCGGCAATCTTGAGATGCAGACTTTGGACAGCCTGCAAGGAAGAGCAGACTGTGGTTAGCCAAGTAACCACTGGATGACACTGTTGTTCCACACAGCTACAGCCGAAAGGCTTCATCTGGCAGTGAAAATGTGCCTTGTAAAAGAGAAGTGCAGATGTGGGGGTTTAAGTGTTTAGTGTTTTCTCTGTCTTAGTGCAAGGGGTAAAATCATTGCATTTGCCTTTGTGTATGTCCTCACAATTAAATTCTGGCTTTCATTCCTTGGTGTTTAGGTTAAACAGCCTGATTCAATCTGCATTTAGCCACTACTGCCTGAGTTCTCCAGATTCATAGCAATGAAGAAAATAGTAACTTCATATGTCACACAGGGCGGCTTTACTTACAACATCACTAAGAAGATTAAAAATAAATTGAAGCATATGTCACTTCAAAGGGGGCAAGAAAAGGACATCTGCATTATTTGATGCATTAATGAGAAAGTTCTGCCGAGTCTTGATTTGAACTGTATGGGAAATGATGTGATTGGTAAACTTGCAAGTTAAATGTATTTCAAATGAAATTGTTTCTGAAATTTGTACTTAAGCTAAGTTATGGGGTGCTTGCATTTTAAACTTTGCCTTCTGATACCTTGTTCATAAATTGAGCTTTACTCTTTTAACTTGAGGAGTTTACAATTAAAAAAAAAAAAATCAAAGCAATTTAGCTACAAATATCTAAAGCTGCATTTCAGTAGAATAAGCAAGAACAGCTCTTGTGCCCGAGGCAAATTTTATCATCCATGACCATCTGTACAGCTACAAACTAACTACCTCCAGCACTGCATGGTTTTGTAGACATTGGGCTATGGACTAGCAAGCTAATATCCATCCAACCTGATTCCCACACCCAGCTCCAAATACTCCCTAAAACCCTCAATTCTGTTTAAACTGAAAAGAAGCATCTTTGCTTTCATTATATGTATCAAATATCCCCAAAGATATGGAGGTCTAGATAATTTTTACCTTTCCTTTCTATATTGAGTATGAGGATAAGTAAAGGTCAGTCATGTAAAGCTGGATGTTAGAGATGCATAGGCAGAAACACTCATGAAAAATTCACGAGGAACAATATGAGTTTCTCCACGCCATCTTGGTGCTTCTGGCTTGTACAGCTCAGCTGAGCAAGGCTTCTTTGCTTCTGAAGGAAATACGACTTCCAGGAGGCTAATGTTCTGTTTAATGCATTAGCTTCTCCCCTTGGGACTCAGTTACAAATGCAGCTCAGGCCAAACTGATGAAATATCAGTTAATATGCGAATCTGACAGCTTGGAAAGGACACAGCTGCAGTGAGATAGGACAGTTTTGGGGTGATAGAGAAAAATATAAATACATGAAGACCAGTATTTGCATATGTGGATCATTTTGAGGGAGACACTGACAGCTTATTAATGAAAGCAAAAATAATCAGTCTGTTTTTCCAGTGATAATTTCTCTGGTGTTCATCCTACAGGCGAATTTGGCATGATACAAAAAACCTAGGTCTAAACCATAGTCCATTTGTTTTATTGTTAGTATGACATTTGTACTGTATAAAGACTTCAGATATGTCAACTTTTTCGGCATAAGCGTATCAAGATTTTGTGAAAAATTGGAGTGTGGACACTTGCCAGACCCTGAATAAAATGCCTTCCATTTGGTTTACCCTGAAGCCATAGGGATTGTTCCAGCAGAATGGAAGAAGGCCCAGTTTCAAATAATTTCCCACATAGCTGTGTTCACAAACATGTTTTAAACTTATGTCAAGAATCCAACAGAAATTTGTCTTTAAGTATGGAATAGCCAATGCAGGTGGCTAAATAATATATGCAATCAGATGTAAAAATGCTTCCAAACATTGTTCTTAAAAATGCATTTGAGTAAAAGCAGTGTGCCTATAATTGACTGATTTTGTGGATCTCTGTGAGATTCTAGGTCGAGTCGCCCCATCAGTCCATGCAATAATGGCAGGAGCAAAAACCAGTCTTGTGGGTTATACTGGTCCCCTTCTGCTGTGGTTTATTAACATGGTCATGTACTATGGTCTCCACATGATTCCCTCAGTGCCGCAGTGTGACTTGGAATTAGGAGTCCACTAGCTGTGCTTGTGCTCTGGGTTCTTGGTGAAGCAGTGACTGTAGGAACATCCCACACATGGGAAGAACCTGATGCTGAAAGGAGCCCTGCTAAGAGTCCACTGTGTCAGGGACTGCTGTGCCTATGTTTGCTGTGGGAGGCCAAGTATGGATGTGTATTCCTCACTGACAACCTGGAGTGCTTGTATATGTCTCTATCAAGTTATGTGTTGGCCCAGAAAACAGCTGAGAACTCTATATTTTGAGGTTACACCCTCCAGATGGAAGTATTTAGCTCTTTTTAGTCTGAATACTACAGGGACTAAGAGAAGCCAGGAAGAGAAAATCCTTCAGACCTGGAAACTGCCTGTGTGTCTTTGGAGAGGTAGGAATAGCAGAAACGAGATTTCTCATGTCAGTTTCACAGATATTATATAACTATATATGAATTGATAACTAAAGTATTGGAGATAAATTGATTGTTCTCAGGTTCCAGAGTCAATATTCCAAAAGTTAGCTTTTTTCCATAGAGGATGTGATAAAAAGAAACAAGAATTAGTGGGAAAAGAGAGGATGGTATGAGGCTTAAACAGAGATTTTAATAAATTCCTTCTTTCAGGTAAAAGGAGAAAGGCAAGAAAAATAAACTTTGTGCTTAGAAATACTTGGGCATTTTAGTTACTGAATTATGACTGAAATAACTTATACAGTTTTTAACAGTTTTAGATTCATCTTGCTTGTAATTTTCCTCTGATCTCCCCCAAGTTTACAGACACTTAGAAATGACTGGAGAAGTACTAAGGAACTCCTGCTCTTTATAAACATCCCAAACAACTATCAGAAATTGCAAGCAAGATTGCACTGGTGAGTTGATAGAAAAGAAAGTAATTACAGAACAAGTAATTTCATGAGAAAAAAAATTAAAGTATGAGGTCAAACAATAGGATTTATAAAGTCAGACTAATTGTGTTATGGCCTAAAGTTGTGTCAGGGTAGGTTTAGGTTAGATATTAGCAAAAGGTTCTTCACCCAGAGGGTGGTTGGGTGCTGGAACAGGCTCCCCAGGGAAGTGGTCACAGCACCAAGCTCAACAGAGTTGAAAAAGCATTTGGATGATACTTTCAGGCATATGGTGTGATTTTTGGGGATGTCCTGTGCAGGCCTAAGAGCTGGACTTGATGATCCTTGTGGGTCCCTTCCAACTCAGCTTATTCTGCGATTCTGTGATTCTGTGTTTGACTTCTCTAAATCCTACTTAGAAAAGTCAGGAATTATATCGATGAAAAAATGTTATCCAAGTGCCTCTGTCTTTCAAAAACAAATTTTTTGAAGGTAAGGTTTCCATAAAACTTCTTCAAGCAAAGGGATTTCCAAAGTCAGAGCTGTTAGAAAATACAGGCCAGGTCTTCAGTCAGTGTTAAAGGGCATCATTTGAAGGCAGCTGGAAGTTGCGTACTTTGTACCAGCTGATGGGCTCACCTTCTGCACCCAAGGCAAAGTAAGAACAGCAGAGCTGCTCTCATTAATACAGTAACATGTTTTCTTTTCTTATCTCCAGGTATTGGTTCTTCTTTTTCCTTTGAAAGTTTAAGCTTCCACCTGAAAGTTGCCTGATTATAGTGTTAATAAGAAGGAAAATAGTTACTTGAGCTTTGGGCATGCTTTCAGAACAACCAGTAAGTGTGCAAGAATTTATTTTCCCTAGAATCCTGTAAAATAAATTGTGTTTTTCCATTGTACACACAGAGATATTGAAAACCACCAGGGCAAGGTGGCTTCTCTGTGGCCAGTAAACAAGTCACTGGTTCTGAGGAGACACTAGGTTTTTGCCTCAGTTGATGATTTCAAGTAAGGTTAAAGCAGAATCCCAACCTTAAAAAATTACATTGTTAATCCCCTTCTGCAGAGGCATAAATCGTTGCTTTAGATTATATATTCTATTCCATTTGCCTTGAAATATAAGAAATTAGCTTCCTCTATTACACACAAATCCCCATTTAACCAGTGAGTGCATATTGACAAATGATCCTTAAAGCACTTCTTCACCTGCATCAAAAGAGACCTGGTGATAATATTTTGAATTCTCTCCCAGATTACCTATTTTATGTTCCCTTTTTAGTCTGTACTTGGAGGAGGAGACTGTGAGTTACGTTGTGCTTTTGCTAGATGGTGCCAGAGTACACTCCCGCTTTGCCCAGTTTACAGAACTGGCTGGAGCAAAAATCCAGCTGTTTATTAGAAAATCTTGCAGTAATGCGTAAACTATATGGTCCTGACAATCTGCACTGGTGACTGGGCATAGCAAAACACAAAAGCTTAGCTGTGTATAGAAGAAAGATTGCTTTCTGTTAGTAAGTTGAGCAAGTAAGCAGAACTATTTTTCTGTGTTTGAAATATGAAAAAAAAAAGGTGTACTAGATATTTTTGATCCATTAGTTAATGTCATGAAACTAGGAATCTAACTAAGCAAATAAATACTTGTAAAACAATGTAAGCAACATCCACGTATCTATAAATTGATAACACAGAGTGTACAACTAATGTCATTAAGTAATTTCCATCAAGAACTCGTAACTTGACAGGGTTGGTTTTCCTTCTCCTTTCTCTTCTTTTTTTCATTCTATTGCTTTTTCACAGGTCTGCAAGCAATTAACATGGGTGATGAATTGCTAGAATACAGTTTTTTCTTGATGTGCATGTGTCACTGCCATATTACTGGAAATGTAATAATTTAAACTGAGAAACTTATTGCCTAGGAAGTGACAGTGCTAAATGTGCTCTTTCATGGACAGTTCATTGTTGGCAATGACCTATTAGATATGATATTATGTCAGTTATAGTAGCTCTACAAGGGAAACAGTATCTTTACTACTGCTCTGTATTAGGAAAAATCATCCCTTGCAGCTGTTAGTGTTGAACCTATTTCGGAAAGGTAAGCACAGGAGACAAAACGTGGATCTCAGTTACAACTACATTGCTGTACTGACAGCCATTTGCATTGGTGGAGCAGAATGAAACATTTTTTGTTCAAATTAAAATAATCAAAGAGGTAACCCTGCTTTGAAAATACTATTTTTCTGGACCAGCATCTTTTTCTGAAGAGTGCTTGGCACAATTTGGGCACAGAGCGTAAACGCCACTTCTATGGGATTGCCTTTTATTTGTACTCTGTGAAGGTCCTCCCAATATTTTCAAAGCAATTGGAGAAAGTGCCTTCTTTCTCATGGCCTTGTCAGCCTTGGAGGGAGAGGGGAGAGTTGAAAGGTTTAAGTTCTCCTGAACTCCATAACAAAATCCACAAGCAGGAAGATGACCCCTACATTGTCAGATAATCTGTGCATGGAGAAAGAGATGAAAAGGGAACACAACACACCTTGGAACTGAAGCCTATATTAAAACAGTTAATGAACTGCACAGAGGGAAGCAAATCAGGCGGGCACCGTGTACAGGGCTAATACATTCTTACTGCATTGTAAATATTTGTATTTATGAAGATTAATGGACTGAAATATTTTAGAATGAGATCTGTTGTTTATCTATGAGCTGCAAACACAAGAGATAGCTGCAGTGTGAGTTTCCCCACACCATCCTGTTAATGACCTCAACTTTGACCCTGGAAGTTCTCTTGAGGGAAAAGGGGAAATTTAGTCCAGATCATTTATGGCCACTTCCTGTGTAAAGCCATGCAAGACATGCACTTGATGATATTGCAATGTGAGCTATAAGCAATGATAATAAATTTCTTAGTGCTTGAAACCTTAGATGTACTAGAAACTCCAAAGTTAAAAACCCAGATTTTTCAAACTAATTGCTAATCCTTGCACCAGTACAAAGACTGGATCATCCTTAATGATCTGCGAAATACACTGTGTAGCTTAAACCTGAACTGAATTAACACTTGACTCTACCTGTATGCATAACTGTGCTGCAGGGATTCATTTCCTTGTCTTAAACACTCTGTCAAGAATTCCTACTAATGTGTAGTCCAAAGCAAGGCGTACAGTTCAGGGACAGGAGGAGCAATGGCAAAAAGTTAGGTCTAATCTGCTGCAGGGAGATGCCAAAGAAGGGGTTTTGTTATCAATTGTAGTTTGACCACAGGAGAAGACTGAATACAAACAAAACCAATTAATACTTTTCATTGCTATATGAATATATGCCTCCATCAGATATGAAATGCATCTACTTTATCCTGTTTATGGTTAATTTTTTTCAATTATGGTAACATAGCCGGGTGTCCTGACTTGGCCAACAAACAGTAGTTCATTAAGTGCTGGTAATTCAATTGATTTTCCTCACCAAGGCATATCACAAGATAGACTACCATTACAGGAAGGGTCCAGGAGCTGGTTGATCTCCATTAAAATCATGTGATTATGCTCCCAGTTTCATAGTTTTGCAGCCTGACCCTAGCCACTGCTAGATTCAGTGGTGGTGAACTAGCGTATACTACACAAACAGAGAGGCAAGATGAAATGGAGGAATATTTGTAGGATTTCCCAGAGGGTGTTGGGACTAAGGAACATAAAAAAATTGGATGAAAATCAACAAAATATAAAGATATAAACAGCTTTGCTGTGGTCCTCAGTATAGTGAATATACATATATATATATTTATTATATATATTGAATATATATAATATTCAAGCTTACACAACCATAAATAGATTTGAACTTCCTATACCCCTTTGGGGAAGGCAATAATTTTTCATGTTTTTGAAATAAGGAGCTACGGCACAGGGAGGATTAACTCATGTTTCCAGTGCCTCCTTTGAGTGACCCAGGAATTCAGCCTACATGTATGCAACCTGAGTAGTGCACTGCAATGATGACAGATCCACATTTTGTCCTGGAAAGAACCTATCTCTGGATCAGAAATCTTGTACCTGGAGTGCTTATAATATACACTCTATTGCTCTGTAGTGACTTTAATTTTATGATTTACAGGGGATAAAGTACTAATGAAAAAAATGGGCTTTTTAACAGATCATTTTAATTTAAATGATATAAAAAAATAGTACTATAGCTACAACTATTCATGAACAAATAATTGCAAATCGTTTAATAACTTTTGAGACAATTGGATATTTAGACAGAGACAAGTTTTCAAGCAGAGGCCCATATATGACTAGGTTTTGCTCAAAGTTAATGTAACTATGGAGAGAATACACACAGACATATGCCTGGTAATGGTGACTGATGTGGTCTTGGACAGAGAGGAGACACTGTCAGAGTTGCAGCATTTCTATGTACTCTTCCTAACCAGAGTTATTTTTTCCTGTTACTGCTACAAAGACTGGTCCTGGTCCATCTTGATTTACCTGATCTTATTTGACAGGTTTGGGGTAAATCACCTGCACATATTTCTCATCTGTATTTGACTCTTGAAATGTCAAGGCAGGAAACACATTCTGCAAAGCAGCAGTTGTTTGGTTTCCTCCTTCTCACTTTTGAAGATGTATAATGGCTACAAAGCTCATTGTATCAATAAGAGAGGGGGTTTGTGTCAGGAACAATAAATGAACAAAAAAAAATTATTAATCCTACAATGAGTTTTAGGGCGCGGTCAAATAGTAAAACAAATAGTTCTTCAGCAGTCTTTTAGGCCTGAGCATTGCTGAGTAAGTTGTTGGATGCTTTAGTGGAACTGCTATGAGGATTGATCAAGTCAGGACAAAAAGATTGCAATTTTTGCATTCTTTTGAATTTCAATTTTTAGGGATTATTTTAAACTATTTCTATCTTGGTACAAACAGTAACAAAAATGAAAATAAAAAAAAAGGAGACTTTCCTCCTGTTGCCACAAAACATCCTTCCTCACTCTAAACGAATAACTATTTATAGAGACAGAACAAGGAAGAGAAGGCAGAAAGGAAATGAGGGGGAAAAGGAACAAGGAATGAAAATAATCAGTGAATATTTCTTTGGGCAGGTCTGGTAGTGGGGTTTAATACATGGTTCTACCTCCTTATTTTCCTGAATAAGACAGTGAATTTATTAGATACATGCCTGAATCTCTGAAAAATGTGTTTTAATGTTGTTAGAACAGGTTTTCAATTCTTTAATATTTACACATGCAGTAAATAACATTGCTTCCTATTTCAGTGCCATAAAATTGTTCTGCACTGTGGATTTTACAATACCAGATTTCCTAACCTCTTCAATAAAGCATGGCCTTTTGTATAAAAAGAGGAAGAATCCCATGGTATTTAAAATCTCTTTCTTCTGACCTTTCTTAAGGGTACATCCGATTTGCAGCACTGTATAATGTGTTAGCAGCAGGCAAGACTACATCTTGAAAATCATTCAGAATTGATAACGTGTCCCTATGCACATGATCCTCATACACAATTTCCCTTTTCAAAGGTACCTGCTAAGAATCTGAGTTTGCCATTTTAAAACTGACAATAGTGAGGCTGTTTGGGTTTTTTTTATTTTGTTCTGGGGCTTTTTAAAGGTTTCAATGTTCAAAATATTTATAAAATAACAAATTAAGAAGATAATACTGCTGTGGGCTACAGAGAACAAAGCAGGGGCCAATGCTGCCAAAGCATAAAAGATTCCCTAATCTGTGTATCTCAGCCAACTACCTCTGTGACTATATCTGATAGGCAATATGCACTGCTTCTCCTTTTCCTTTCTTTTTAAAAGAATTTCAATACTCTCTTAAGCTTTCATATGAAAAATGCAGAAGCAGGGCATATATCAAGGATGAAAGGATATAGTAGAAGAAAGACACCTTTCCATTTTTATTGCTAGCATTTCTTTTTCTCTTTTATAAACTTTCCCTGTCACAGGCAGTTACATGAATATACTGGCAGTCCAGTTCTTTTCAACAGCTTTCATTTGAACTTATCCATGATAGATTTATATGGTCATAGATTCTTCATGTTGAATTTATTCTTTATATTTCTATAAATTAATGCCATTGCTATCAGAGACAGCTCCTGACAATAGACTTCCCTGTTCAGGACCAGCATTTAATGTTTTGTGTGTACTAGTGAATTCCCCATAAAAGAACTCCACTCTATACGGTATAAGAGCCCAATACAATACTGAGTTTTCTTCTTAAAAAAAAAAAAAAAAATCACTAGAAGGAACAATTGATGATAGAAAAATGACTAGCTCGACAGCACATAAGATTGTTTTATGAAAACATTTTAGCACTGATAACCACATCTTAGATGCAATCCACAGCTGATGGCAAGCCATCCTTGTATCTGTTCCCACTGCATGTAATTAGCTTCTAACACATATCCACATCATACGTTTTAAATCTTCCTTTCATCTTTCTACTGCAGTACTGATGTCTCCAACAACGGATTCTTAAGCAAGCATTTTATGACAGATGCTCTACATAGTCATTTTATATCTGTGGCATCAATAAAGCAATAAAACTTAATTGGTTACTTCAGCACAAAGAAGCCTACCTTGAAGCTGTAGATTGACAGACAAGCTCACTGAGGGGGAGAGGAGGGAAGAAATGGTGGGTCAAAGCAGATATTGCTTTATGAATTACTTCTTACAGTGCTGGCTTGGCAATCACTGCTGCTAGAGGCACCTTACCTCATTTAGTTTGGTAATGCTGGCATACCTGTGATGTGCCTAGACAGACCAGCACAGCTGAGCAGAGCTCGGTCAGAGATTCCAAGGTATAGGCTCTCTCTGTCTAGACACAGAGTCCCAGCAAAACATTTAAGCACCGGAGCACATTAAAAACTTGTTACTGTAGATGAGTCAATGAGACTTCAATCCTAAAGTGCAGTATGCTGTAGGTGATGGTAAGCAGAAGATTATTGTAATGGTTGATCCTAAAGCCCCCAAACCCCTTGGTTTGGTTTTTTTTCATGAAGCTAAGAGCCTTCCACAATTCTTTCAGAAAGGGTCTGTGCTCGTTCATGTAAAGATCATGTTGAGACACAAGAGCAGTCCTGGCTGTTCAAAAAAACATGAGGAAGATGGTTACATGCAAAAATAGCATTCAATGCATGCTCTGAACTCCTCCAGATCACAGAATGCAGCATTGCTATAATTTTGCAAATATGCATAGCATGGTCTCTGATTGAAATCAAACCAAAGCAAAGCAAACCTAGGAAATTTATCTTCTGAGTCATGGAAGGAAATCAGTCTTTGAATGAGTGTACATCATCTCACCCTCAACTTTTTTTCTTCTGTTAATAGATTAACAGAATTTTATTATTTTCTGTTCATTTCTTGAGAAAGAAGATGAAAATGTGAATAGAACCAAGATGATTTAGAGGTAGTAATTGGAAAGTTCAATGCATATTAACTTATGACTACAATTTATGGCTATTTCTTGTCTCCAATAATCTGTTAACTTAAGTCACGTATTATTCAGCAATGTTATTTGGTTTATGATGGGGCTTCTGCAAAGGTGAAGGTTGAAGGTAGGCTTTTCATGCTAAGTTAAAACATATCCTGTTGCTGCTGAATATAGATTTATTTTTTTGGCGAACTGTAGCTGGGAAAATTGCTCACATAGTCCTGAACTTCTATGACACTTACTCCATCTCTGACCTCAAACATCACCTGTTTTCACAGTGCCCTTTCACTACTTCTGTTTATTGGTGGGTGCATTCAGTGCACTTGAGCGATGTCAGTGATAGACCTGAAAGGAAACAGCTGTCCTCTGTAGACTAGCAGAGAGGACAGCATGGGCTGGAAGCGCAATGATTCACTTCCCTGCTGCTTGCATGGGCCACAGGAACTATAAGGGAAGACCAAGCAGGAGCCCAACCACTACTGAGGTCAACTTGATTGTCTTCCTCACTCATTTCCCTCATGTTTCTCCCTATCTGTTCCTCCCATCAGCCCAGGCTACCACTGGCTTTACAACGGGGAGTTGGATGATAATGCAGATCCTCAAACTTTCTGGAGCCTATGCAAGTCTGTGGCTCTCCTGAAAGGCTCAGAAGTTCAGCAGATGTTGCCAGCACTGTGGGCTTTCTGCAGGCCCTGAGTGGGAATGAATCAAGATCTGGGCTTGATGCCCATTTCTAATGGCTATGGCTCCAGGATCTTTGCACTAGCTAACTTTTTTGTGCACTCCCATGAGATGTTCAGTGGAATGGCACTGATAGAATGGTGCCTATTGCTCTATAAACTTCTGAAAAGAAATACTTTTGCAAGGCTTGCTTGTGGAAAAGGCACAGACATGAGAAAGTATTAAAAAGCATGTAGATCTCTATGTAGATCTGTCAGTGAGAAATACAGAAGCATTTTGGTCAATGGCTTCTGGCAGTCTGTACTCTTACCCTGCCCCACAACACTCCCAAACAAGTATTCTCTTCAGCTGTGCAGTTCTTCCAAAACAAAACCTTTAAAACTAGAAAGCACAGGTCAGGGCTTGATTTCATTACTGTGAACAGGACCAGAGGCTGTGATGTTATTCCACAACCATCTGAATAACTAGATAAAATTGATGGTTTCCTTATGGTTTTATTAGATTTTGTGTCAGTTCTTACAGTGACAGATTTAGAGAAAAGAAATAAAAAGACAATGTAATTTAAAAATCAATAGTGTGGTGGGAAGGCAATGAGGAGTGGGAAGTTTTGCATAGTGGGTAATATTGTATTGCAATGTTTAATTTCTCCTTTTATCCTTTTATATTTATTAACATTTAAACAGATTTCTAGGGATTTTTATCTTTTATAATGACTACAGTCCTTTTGCTGAGCTCATTTCCATTACACAATGTTATTTCAGCTGCTAGGCAAGGAGATAATGTGCCCTTCATTAAAAATAGCTAGGAAGAGGAGAGAGTAGCATACTTCCTTCCCCCTTCCCCCCCCCTCCCCTTAACAAGCATTTCTCATCTCTTATCTTTTTTTTTCTCTCTCTCTTTTTTTTTCCCCTTAACATGCTAGTCAGATCTTTTGTCTGTGGAGAAGTTTGATTATGCCTTAATCCAAATGGCTGGTTCAATGTATTTTAATCCAATTAAACAATTCAAACTATGCTGGGTGTCATAATCCATTTCTTAATCCAATTAGCTGTTGTTGTTCTGACTGTGGGTGAGGATTTTGCAGAGCAGAGGCTGTTGTTTGTTTTCAGTTTCAAAATGCAACATCATGTTGCACGTTAGTTTAGACTGTTTCCCTGGTAGCCCAAACAAGGAATGAAAGTGAGGGATGTCAGCAGTGTTTGCATCCTTCCTGGGTTTGATCTATTTTATCAATAATTAAAATTAGTAGGACTTGATTCTCATGATCAAATTGAATTTGACTCTTTGATATTTTCTTTTCATGAAACTGGCAGAGATGACTTGTAAATTTAGCTGGTTTAGCTTGGAGTGCTCAGCTTGAGAAGGTTCAAGGCTTCTCTGTATTTTATGAAAATCAGGCCCCTTTTAAGAAAATGCAAAGTGACTCAGTTCCATAATCAGTCATGAAAATCTTGCCTTTTGTATTTTGTCTTTTCAAGGTAGTAGGCTGAGCAGTTCATCCAGGGAATGCAAGCTAGGATCTTATTGAAACATTCCAATTACTTTCCGGTCTGGCTAAGCCTGGAATATTTATGAACATATATTGTAATTTCATCATTATGAAAAATTCTCAGCATTGAATACTAACTTTCCAAGCAATATTCAATTTTTGCTTTTATCCAAGATGGAAAAAATGCTGAGATTTTCAGAGTTCACATATTATGGAGATACTGACTCCGTCTGTTAAATCCTGTTCAGCTTTAAGGCAGCTGCACTTTCCAGTTTGCTTTTCCTTTAGACAAGTCATGCAATCTGATCTGAAAAGAACTTGAAGTCCTTTTTTATGAAAAATCAGATGAAGAGTTAAGCTGCTCTTGGGCTGTTAAATGCTCTTCTCCACATATTAAATCTATGGTGTAAATCTGTACTTGAAAGATGAATCAAAAACTGTCTGAAGTGTACACCTTAGCAATATATGCTTCTTTTACAAATATTTCCCTGATTCTGACACCAAAGGATGTATGTCTTTACTTTGCTACAGTGAGATTTTAAAAATAAATTTGAATCTTCTTTTTTTTTTAACTAGCATAAAAAAGCACAATATTGTCTATATATATTATCTATACACCAACGTAAGAAAGAAAAGCCACCACCAACAAAACAAAAAAACACAAAACAACAAAACACACTTAGCAAGGAAAAAAAAGATTAATGTGAGCAGGCAAAACAAAAATTCCCTCTCAGAACTTTAACAAACAGGCTGCTTTTCTATCTTAGTCATACTTTCCATAAATATGACTTTGATATTTTCTTATCATGAATCTAAGTCATGTAAAAGGGTTGGAGATGTGGAATTTTTAATCACACAAAGCTGGTCATGAGACTGGTGAATTTACCAACACAGGTGAAAACATTATATGAAATCATCAATTTACAAATAAAAATAGATTGTTTCATCAAAATTGTTTTGATATCAATAGAGAATTGATTAGATGCTAAATCTATTTGGTATCTAAATCAGGGATTCTCCGGGGAGCTGAAGGTGCTAACACGCTAGGCACCTCCATGGATCCTGAACAGTGGTCATGTTTCTTGAGCATTATACCAGTGGTCTGTAAGGATACTGGAGACTTGCTGGAACGATAAAAGGTGAAGCTCGTCTCCAGATTCAGATTCATAAATTAGATATCTGCATAGATGTCTATGAGCTGTGGACCTGCATTTACCTGTAGACTGGCCTCAACATATATGGCAGATATAATTGCAAAGACTATTGGACAGAACAGAACGTGCAAATAAGAAATTGAAGCTCAAATATGGAATGTGCCTTTTGGCCACTGCTTTGCAGTGACGTTTACATGAAGCTCCTCCATTTCTTTCAGATCATACAGTGTCCTTCTGCATTGCTGAAGCTTCATAAACAAGTTATTTTCAAGAAGAATGTACAAGGACACAGTAATGGAGGTTAGCTGCAGCTATGAATTTTATGAACAGTTTGATGGAAACCACATTAAATGGCAACATCAACCCACAAATCAGCTTTGCAATGTTGTTACTCCAATCTGGTGTTGAGGGTGATTCACTGTGAATTTGCTTTTCATGGCCACCATTTCATGCAGTGTCATTTATCAGCATACCAGCCACTTGTGCTGAAAGAAACTCTGGTATTTTGTTTTAACAGTGTTAACAACTAACATTTTTACAATGCTGCTCATGTTAGCGAAGTAAGTACTGTAAATAACATCACAAATTCTACAGTAATTGCCCTTTTTGTAATGTGCCTGTTCACTGTGCTATCACCAAAGTCATAAAGCTGTCACATCCTCACATGTGTTCTGTCTTCGAACAGTAGCACAATTTCTACTCAGACCAAAATGGGTCAAAAAGCACATAATGGTGATCCACAAGCAGAGGAAGAACTGGACAGTACAAGGAAGAGTCCCCTTATTCATAAGACAAAGAAAATTCTCTCTTTAGAGTTATGCCTGAGAGATGTCTATTAGGAAAAGATTTGGGCTGTTGGAATGTAAAATATTAGCTAGAATGAAATATAGAGCCTTGAGTTCTTTTTCCTTATTTTGACAAAGTAGTAGCATCCTAGTATCCTGTGGCTCCTGCAGTCCGAATGAATGTAGTCCTTTTCAGGTCGTTGACTGTCCCCTGACTTGCAGTTCTCCCATGTGAAGGCTGGGCCTAAAACAGGGTTGGACCCTGTTGTTCCCATTTCTCTGAGGCCATGGCAAGGCAATATATCAGAGTCACAGAATCATAGAATGGCCTAGGTTGGTAGGGACCTTAAAAATCATCTAGTTGCAAACCCCCATGCCATAGGCAGGGATACCTTCCACCAGGCTAGGTTGCCCAGAGCCCCATCTAGCCTGGCCTTTAACACTTCCAGGGATGAAGCATCTACAAATTCTCTGGGCAACCTTTTCCAGTGCCTCACAGTTATTATTTTTTTCCTCATATCTAATCTAAACCTACTCTGCTTTAGTTTGAGGTCATTCCCTCTTTTCCTGCTCATGTGAAAAGTCCCTCTCCATCTTTTCTGTAGGCTCTCTTGAGGTACTGGAAGGCTATCCTGAAGCCTTGTGTTTTCCAGGCTAAACAATCCCAATTCTTTCAGCCTTTCCTCATGGGGAGATGCTTCATCTCTCTGATTTACTTGATGGCCCCTCTCTGGACTCGCTCCAACAGGCTGATATCCTTCCTGTGCCAGGGACCCCAGAGCTGGATGCAGAACTTCAGGTGGGGTCTAACCGGAGTAGGGTAAAGGGACAGAATCACCTTCCTCAAACTGCTGACCGAAGAAAGGTGACCAAAAGCCTTCTAGAAGTGTGATTTACTTAGAAGGAAAGCATAAATCCCCCCAATTAAACATTTAAGTTGCTAAATGTGGCATATATTTGTATGAATATTTTCCCTACAGCTTGCTACATCCTTGTTCTGGAAAGGCACCAATATCTTAGACTCTTGCCACAGAATCTCTTTCTTTCTTCCTCTCCCTCTGTTTAACCCTTCAGTCTGTTTCCCTAGATATATTATGAGAAGCATCCTATCCTTTCTTCTCAGGAGACTTTTAACTACTCATTAGCCTTTACATTTTCAAGTTCTGAACTTGGAAAAATAAACATACATCTTATTAGTAGACAGGATGCCATGTCCTTGAGGTTAATAATTTTTCCCATTATTTTTTGGAGAGCTGGTGTAAGTATTTGTTTTGGGAAGCCAAGTGTTGCTTCTTAATTAGTTTTCTATGAATCCCATGGTAATTTAAATCAATATACTTACAAAGAGAATTCCTGAACTCAGTTGGATATATAAAGCTTTCACTGTAATACTCTTAAAAGTATTCACATTTTTTGTTCAGTTCTATGAAATGCGATCAAAATAAATGCATTTCAGCAGAAAACAATGAGGCTATTTTTTATCCTTTGAAGGCAGCATTGTATCCCTCTTCTGTGAACAGAGAGTTGATGACCTTGCCACAGCCCTTTGCTATGGTATAGGGCCCCTTTGCACTGTCAGTGGAAATATATATGTTTGGATCCAGAGGTCCCAGGTTTTATTCCTACTGCTGATAATTTATCTTTGCTTGCAGTGGTATAGCTTACTCTTTTCATACCTCAAGATGCATGTAAGGAGAGTCTTTAAAGTTTCAAAGCAAACAAAACTGAACAGCATTTGTTTTTAAATCTTTAATTCTTATGAAGATCATAAAAAAACACAGGAGATTTTTAGTGGAAGAGCAAAATCTATATGACACCAGTTCACATATAATTCACATACTAAATGTCTAGGTTGTCTAGGTTAGAAAAATCTCCAAGACATCTACTAGGGCATCCCTACAGGATGTCTAAGAGGTGTGTAGACTACAAAACTCCTCTGAAACTCAACACATTACCTGAATAGAAAGACCAAGCCCTTTAATTATAAAATATCCAAGAAAGAACACAAAAAATAGGAGGAAAACCTCTAAAATCAAGGGATTATTTAATTCCTGCAATTTACATTTTTTATATAATTTTTAGAGACCCTGAGGTTGGTGGGAAGAGGCAGCAAGAAAAATAGTCATATTGTTGTTTAATGAGTATCTTTAGCCAAAGCATTATCCAGAAGAGTTATATTCCTATATTACAACACTTTGAGCTTGATTAAGTTGCCTAAACTTAAATGTCTAGGCTTCGCTTCCTAAGAAGTCTTGGGATATAGGAGATATCTATGGGCTCTGCATATACAGAAGAAGAGTAGATGAGACCAGGAAACGCTTCTCAACTGGCAGCTGGAGGATACGTAGGACACTTCAAATGACATATAATAGGTATTAAGTTACATCAAGGATATTTATATCCTATATATGTATATATAACATTCTAGGTTTGACTGAAAAATGTAATTGAGTCCTTTATGTCCTGTTGGTAAGAGAAACAAAAAATATATGGAATGTTAAAGAAATATATATATTTATAGATCTGTTGCTGGAACAAGTGGTAAGACTTCCTCGTATTTCAAAAGAAACTAAGCCAGTGTCTAACATGGTTGAATAAATAATAAGAAACATAAATAGTTCACTAGCCTTCTTGATCCATGCACAATGCCCAGATCATAACTGGTTTTCCACGCTTCTCTCTGCTTATAATTAAAATTTTTTGCAGGGCTTTTATTTAGCTAATGAAATATACTTTTAACTAAGTCATTTTCTTCTGTAACATTGATGCTGGATATTCAGAATTTAACTTTTTCTGTGATGTTGGCAAGCTGTGTTCCTGTGCTGGATGACCAAGCAAATATAGAAAAGTCAACTAAGCTATTAATCTTTTCAGGCAAAGAAAGGAGAGATTAAATACAGCAGAGAAGACTAGAGAATTTGAGCAGTTTTTTCTTGCTTTCATCTGTAAAGTGTGTTCAGAGACATAATATTATGGATAGTTGTGAATAGAAGGTTTCTACAGAAAATAACAGAAGATGTCCCCCAAGCAATTACAGTCACCACTTACTTTGCCAGTGAGGAGGTCAGCAAAAGAAACTGGGAGGAAGCACTGCTGGGACAGGTGACCCAAACTGACCAAAGGGATATTCCACACCATAGAGCATCATGCCCAATATATAAACTGAGGGGAGTTACCCAAAAAAGGTGTCGATCTGGGCTTGGGAACAGGGGTCTGGTATCAGTCAGTGTTTGGTGAGCAATTACATTGTGCATCACTTTTTTTTCCTTTTTTATTACAATTATTATTATCATTTATCATTATTAATGTATTTTACTTTATCTTCAATTATTAAACTGCTCTTACCTCAACTTACAAGTTGTACTTTGATTCTTCACCCCATTCTGCTGGGGTGGGGTTGGAAAAGAGATGGGGTTTGAGCAAGTGCCTATGTGGTGCCTTATTTCCAGCTGGGCTTAAACCACAACAGAGGGAAAAAAAAAAAATAGTCCACATATTCCTGTCCTAGTGGCTGCTCTCTGGGCCAGGTGGAAACCTCTGAAGGTAGAAAGAGGAGGCAATTTCTTCAGGAAAAGAGCCCAAACAAAAATCTGACAAAATCTTCTGAATCTGAAATGTGAATACAGGCTGAAGATATGTCCAAAATAACAACTTTTAAAGCATTGGAACAATTTTTGGGAAGTGGATTGTTTTGAATGCAATATTAATACATTAGCCCAATCTCTGGCATGGTTAGCTAGTTAGGATGAGCCAGGCACCATTCCAAATAAGCATTTTCAATGTGGAAAGTTTGTAATTTAGAGACCAGCAGAAATGAACAGAGCTGGGGTAGATCCTAAGAAATGCTTAGTTCAGTCAGATTGGGGATCCATCTTGTACAGTATACTGTCTCTTTTATGTTTATTCAACAAAGACAAGTTGACAAGGGATAAAAACTGATAAAAAGAAAGTAGCTATCACACCTTTCACAGAATGTGTGAGAGCTTGGGGTAGGGAGAGAAGAGTATATATGGTTATGTCTCTGCTTGTTTAATGAAAAATCCACAGAGTATAATAAACCTCATTTCCATGAAATTAGCATATGGGTAAGGCTTTGTAGGATCTAAGAAAGGCATTTTGTTTGAACACATAGGGTATCAAAATTCTCATTTTAAATCTTTAATTAACTTTTCCCCCTCTTCATTATCAATCACTTATTTCAGCTATTCATAGCCTCAATAAGCTTCCTCTGCTGGCTAAGAGATAAGACATTTAAGAAATAAAAAGTCAAAGTCTGTGTTGCTTTTATTTATACTGCATTTGAATTTGACCAGAATGCTTTGGGTTTTTTTATCAAAGATTTGAGTGAACAGAGTACTAAAGCTGCTTCGGTTATATACTTCCTGGGGATGCAATATATGGGTGTTCACATGTAGTCGCTGAATAAAAGCTGGATAAACATGCGTAAACTGAGATTTTAATGTTATATAATGCACAAAAAATTTCTCTGGGTATTGTTTTATATTCACATGAAGTCTCTCAGGGTGTTCTATTAACACATGCAACCTTGGAGTGAAACTGAGAAAGTCTAGGAAGTTATTGTCATATGACTATTGGTGTACAGCAGTACCTGAAAAAAAAAGAAAAACGAAACAATGTTCATGTTAATTTTGGTAACTCCTGTACACCCTCTTAGCAAGTAAATACTGTAATCTACACAATTGGTTTTGTATACAAAAACCCCCTTGTTCACTATATCGTGTTGTTCATTTCCTTTCTTGCTCCATATCTATTATAATTTACAAGTCTGATTTACTAGCTTACAGTGTAGACATGTAATCTTTTCAGTCTTGAAAATCCTGAAAACCCCTTAGAGAACTGAAGAAAATTGTAAATGTCACAGTTAGACAACTCCAAACGTCCTGACTTGGTAAAATCCTGGAAGATTACAGTAGTCAGATGGAGAAGAACACAAGTACAGCAATTGACTTTGGGTTGGCTGTGAGCTATGAATGCCAAGAAGGAAAACTGAGATCTAGGATACGTTGTGAAAAGTATTTCCAGGAGAAACTGAGAAATACTAGTACCAGTGTAGCATTCATCATATGCTACAACAGTGGAAATAAAATAAACAGGACCAAGACACAGGCCAAACAGTGGTGCGTGATCATCCCTACTTTAAATTGCTAGTATAGCCCTTGCATGTTTTTCGTTTAGGTCCATTTTGTCTTTCCCAGGCAGTCCCTGAACATGGCTCAGGGGATAATGTGGGCTGGGAACCATTCTCAGGACCATGTTGAAAACCAGGGGAGCACTTGCCTTTGTAGAAGCGAGTCATGACACATCAACCAACATCCCTCACATACATCTTGTTTAAAAATACAGGTGTGGCCATCTCAGTGAAATTAATTCCTTATTTTAGACTAAATGCTTCTGATCATCTGAGTCAGGAAAGATGCATTCAGAGACCCTACAGAGAAGAGACAATGGGATGATGAAGGAATTTCAGAATTTAATTACAAAAAAGAAGATTGAAGGAGCTTGGCTTGTTTAACTTCACAAGAAGCTTTTGTAAAAATAGTGCACATCAGAGAAGGAAAAGATGTATTTTCAGTGAAGAATTATCAATACTTTGGTATAAAAATAAATAAGAGATAGTGGCCACAAACATAATTTTCACACAGGATGAAAATTATAAAAAAGTTTTTTTTCTGCTCTCTGCCAGAGTGAATGCTTATGTGAAGCAGATTTCCATTTGGACCAGTGGACAGAAGCTAAACTTTGGGTTCAAAATGGAAAATGGACTGAGATTACACAGTTGGATTGGTACTTGAAATAAATGTCTGGTTTAAGCTAACTAAACAATTTTTTCCATTTTTCAGCTCTGTGTTATTGGATATTAAAAAAATTGGTCAGCATATGAATTTTTAAGATTAATCTTTGAGGCAATATGTTGAGTAATCTTCCACATTTAGACTCACAACAGTCAGTTTAAATTTTGATGACAGTAAAATTAATAGTTCCTTGTAATAATTTTGGAAATGCTGTTACAACTTCTATAATTATGATTTTTAAATTCTACTTAACAATAAATTCTTTCCTTGTTTTACCAACTGCTGAGAATGCAGCATGCACCAAGTAAAATACAGGAATAACTTCACAATTGGTAATTTCTCTACACAATTTAAAAGTATCTTAGTATTCATTAATGAAATGGGATGAAAGATAATTTTTAAAATAAAAATCTTTACCATGACCTTCTCTACCCTCAGGTTTTCAAGCACTGTCCATGATCAGGAAATCCAATAATTTATTTATTTTTAAATAAATAAAGGAGATTTTTAAATAGTCACTTTAGTAGCTTGAACCTTAGGATAAACACTACAGCACTATAAGATATCCAACAAAATTGTTGTAACATGCAGCCTAGTTGTCTTGCAGTGATCTCAAGTATTGGTAGATCACTTTTAGCCTTGGCAAATTTATTAGAACATGAATTTTCAGCTTAAACTCAGAGGGTGAAGAGAACCTTTTTGCCTTGGAGGAAACCTCAGTTGAATCTGATATTGGAATGGGAGGGCAATTTTAGCAAAGGAATAAATGAACACAGTTTTAAATTCGGACGAATAACGTATAGTTCTAGTCACAATTACCAAACGTGCTTATTGTTAGAAAACAGACAGTGCAATAATCCCTTGTTTATGGAAAATTGGCACATGCAGTATGCAGCTTATGACATAATTTATAGCGTTTTCTGTGGAGTTCTGGTAATTATTACTGAACTATTCATTATTGCTCTCATTTGGAATGTTAATGGATTTAAATCCAGCTTGTTGAAATGCAAAAACAACCACAAAAAATCTATTGGTTTTGGGCAATTCTGCACTCACTGAAGCCAATGGAAATGTTCCCACTAATGTCAAGGAATACCATCTGAATGTGGCTCCATAGTTGTTTTTATGCCTGCTGTGTTCCTGTTTAACTCCATGATGTCTTTAGTAGCTTATCTGTGACATGGTCTATGGGAGCATCCATAGGCCTGCCTCATCCCTGAGTAGTACCTGAAAAGAGGCTACAAAAAAGGTGGAGAGAGACTATTTACAAGGGAACTATTTACAAGTGCCAGTACAAGGGGGAATGGTTTCAAACTGCAAGAGAGTAAGTTTAGATTAGATATGAGGAAAAAAATATTTACTGTGAGAGTGGTGATGCATTTGAACAGGTTGCCCAGAGAGGGTGTGGCCATTCCATCCCTGGAAGAACTCAAGGCCAGGTTGGATGGGGCTCTGAGCAGCCAGGTTTAGTGGAAGGTGTCCCTGTCCATGGCAGGGTGGTTGGAGCTGGATTATTTTTAAGGTCCCTTCCAGCCTGGATCATTCTGTGATTCTATGATTCTATGGTTATAAAGCTTTAACAAAGTGAATAACGTTGAAATATTTGATCACTCACCAAAGAGTCTCAGTCCAACTGCTGTGGACAATGTAATGAAGATATGGAGAATATCTCAGTTTCCTAATGTCCTCAAAAATTAGAAGTATTGGTGACTTCTACAGCAGAGTGAAGTGCAGCTGGAGCATGTGAGTGAAGGCACACTGTAGCCCCCTTACAGGGGTGGTGAATATGTCTGTTTCCCTGTAGGCCTGGAGAACAATGACTCTAGCAGCACAGTGAGAACTGATGGGGTTTGTTTGTTTGTTTGTTTGTTTCTGGGTTTAATTTTTTCTTTGTTTGGTTGGTTTGGTTTGGGTTTTTTGTTTGTTTTTGTTTGGTTTTTTGTGTTGGTTTTTTTTTTTGGGGGGGGTTACTTCAGGAGTTAGTATCATCCTAGGATGCATAATGTGAAAGTTTCAACTAAGTGCCATGATGTGGTAAAACAACAGGAGCTAAGCAAAATATTGATGACTGTAATATCTTGTTGTTATATCCTGCTTTCAACTTATTGCTGGAAAGAAAATATATTTGAAAAGAAAATTCATGTTTTCAATAAAAGTCTTACAAAAATATTTTATGGTAAAAATCCCTCCATTTATTTATCTTGCACAAGAGGTATTTAAGAGGCAACTTAATTACAAATACAAAGTGACTCCACAAGGATAGCATATCTGTTAGTAGGAGACTCTTTGACTCTGCAGACACAGACAGTAAAATGTACTCTCAACAGTTGAAAATCAAAGGTAGAGCAATTTAGGCTGAAAATAATGTGCATATTTTAAAATCAAGAATGTGCTTAACTATCAGGGCAGCTTGCCAATGGACATGTAGATTTTTTTCTTTCTTCATGTTGTCAAGTAAGATGGCACATGTCCAAACACACATGCTAATTCAAATTGCATATAGCTGGCACTGAACATGGAAATTACTGAATGAGGTTTTATGGCTTGTTTTACTCAGAATGGCAGATCCTGTTGTGCTTTTTGCCCTTAACTCTAATACTCTGAAAATAAGCTTTTTTCATAATCTGGCTGATAACATTACTCATATTTACATCATTTGTCATAACGATTGTCATACTTTTATAGCTTCATAATAACACAATTTCAGTTGCCAAACTGAAAAAAAAGGTAAGTATCAAGAATTCTCTTCCCTTCTCATTTTCTTTGTTACTCTGGGCTCAGCACTAAAGTATTCATATATTTTCCAGTGCAGTGAAAAACATGGCTGTCAGCCTTTGAACATCTGTTCTGAGCAGTTTATTTTTATATTCCCTCTGCACCAGGGAAAGTGTGTTCAGTGTCTTGGTTTTGTTAAGTCATTTTTTTAATTATTATTTTTATTATTTTCTTTTTTTTTTTTTTTATGGAAAGGAGGAGGAAGAGGAAGTTTCTTAGTGAGGAGTTGTTTTGAGGGCTTTTTTGATTCCCTCAGTATTCATGTTGCTTAACACTGGTAAAACGAATAGTTTGAGGCTTATGTTGCATGTGCTGAATAAAGCAGCTAAGTTTATAAAATCCTGGGTTTTGGCCCTAAATTCCATCATCTTGGATTATTCCCTTCCCAATAAAATTTGACTCCGACACAGAATTGACTGCATAATAAACTGTGGCCAGGTATAAGTGGGATACTCTAGATCAAATGGGACATATTACATCAAAACAACCATGCAGAAAAGGACCTGTGGGCAAGAAGTTGAATGTAAGCCAGGGTGAGCATTGTAGAACTTAAGGCTGACAGTGTATGGGCTGCACTAGAGAGAGCACAGCCAGCCAGCCAGTCCAGGGAGGTGATATATTATTTGTTTTCTATCCAGTATTTGTGAGGTTGCACCTGAATTACTCTGTCTAGTTTGGGACTGCCTATGACAAGAAAAATGCTGAAGGAGCAAGAGGCTGAGGAGGCTGAGTTTAACACACTTGGAGAAGACTAGGGGGAAAACACAACTGCTGTGTTTAGCTAAACTAATTGGGTGGTTACAGAGAAGTTAGAATCAAATTTCTCAGAGGTTTATACAATGAAAGGATGAGACCCAATGGTTAAAAACTGCAAAAAGGGAAATACACTCGTGTCACAAGAAAAAAATCACCATGAAGGTTGTCAAAGGCTCAACTAGGTAGCACAGAAGAGTTTTGAAATCTCTTTACTTGGAGAAGCACCATATTTGGCTGGACAAGGGCTGAGCAACTGACCTAACTTTGAACCTGGATAAGCTTTGACCTGAAGCTGAACTAGATGACCTTCTCAGGTCTCTTCCAGCTTAAATTACTCTATAAATCTAAATACAACAGTGTCCAAACATAATCATAAGGTGAATCACAACTGGTTGAAGACCATACAGGGTTGGAGCATGTACAGAAGCAGCTTGGTCTGGCCCATAAAATGCCATTTAGATTCAGTTATAGGCAAAGGGTAGGGAGTCCATTATATTAGAGCAAACTGGTAACAAGTTATCAAATCCGGTTTTCATCATAAAACTTTATGAAGACCTTTCCATTCATGACCTTCAGGTATGGTGTATCCTGAAGGAAGGAATCAAGACCTTGAACTTCTTTAGGTAGTAAAGGTAAGATAGAAAGGTAAGAAAAAGCCTGGGGGATATGTCTGATATAGTTCCAGTGGACTGCACTGTTGAAATGAGATGTAGCATTTTTTAGTAGCTGAATTTCTCTAAGTACTGAAACAATATAATCATTTATATAGAATGCTGAATCACTGCAGTTTAAATGACAAAGGACAAAAGCATGAATAACTGAGGCCAGGTCACTGCCTTCCAGGAAATAACTCTTTTAGCCAGCTGGAAAGAAAGCTTTACTGATGGTTGCTGTTATGTAAGCCCTGAGAATCAGTGAATAATGTGATGTGCTTGCAAAGATTTAAGGCCAGAGTGAGCCATCAGATCAAGTATTTTGAACTGCTACTGGCAGTTTTCCTGACATAATTTGTTTTGGATTTTTTTAGTTTGGTTTTTTTGTGGTTTTAGATTTTATTTTTTTTGGGGGGGGGGGGGGAGTTGGTTGGCTGGGGTTTTTTTTTTTTGTTTTTTGATTTTTTTTTTTAATTGAAAAAAATATTAAAATAAAAAAATTAAGAATGATAAATAATAATAATAATAATTAATACTAAAAAAAAAATCCTTCAAAGTGGCCAGCTGGTTCTGCAAGCCTGTAGTTAACCATCCTCATCGTTATCATCCACTCTTTAACTTCAAATTTCAGTTTGCCTAACTTTAGCTTTACAACACAGATTCTTTACACCTTTCTTTGTTACATTAAAAAGCCTGGTAACATTCATAATTGTCTTCTTCTAAAGGTACTTCCTTAAGTTTTTTCTCAATCTTCTTTCTTTAAATCTTTCAGTAGGTGACTATTTCTACAGTTCTCAAACAATTTTATGGCTTTTTTTGAATACTCTTCAACTTCAAAAATCCTCTGATTATGAATATGAGATCATCTCATCTACTAATTGTATTCTACTACCAGTTTTACTCAAGACACTCTCATGTGTTTGCAGAATTGGAATATCTGCCTCACAGGAGTAAAGTGTTTGTCATTTCCTTTTTTTCTGGCCATGAATCATGTCATCCATTTATGGTAACATTTTAATGAGAATTTGAATTGGATTGTTATTCTCAAATATTTTCTGTGTCACTGATTACCAGGTTAGAGCCCCTCATTCTGTAAGTGTGGAGTTCTTTTCCCTGTTGCTCAGTGACATTGATTTCTGTTAAAAAAAATAAATTATGAGAGCAGTTCCCCAAGCAATTCAGTTAGCTCTGACTTCAGCATCCGGCTGATCCCATTTACTGCCATTCCAAAAAATATATGGAAATTTTCAAGGCATTTTTATAACCAAGTACTTCACACTGACTTTGAGACCATTACTGAAGAGAATGATTAGTGTCCTCCACACTCTGTATCCAGGTGGAACCCTGGTGAAAACAAATGCCTTTGGTGGCTATTGCTCACTAGGAACTGTGAGCTGACACTTGTCAACAATTAATGTTACATGAATGAAATGTTAATTAAATTAGCAAGTGTTAGTGGTGTTGTTTTGCATGATGTTTGTACTTTGACTTAATGACAAAGTCCAAAATGGCTACCAAATCTAAGGGAGTGGTAATGTGGTAATGTGGTGTGAGGGATTGACAACCTCTTTAATCCAGCATTGAACAAGTTGGCTTGAGAAAAAAAAAAAAAACAAACAAACAGAATGGTGTTGTACCTTGGCTAGTTAGTCCTTCTAAGAGGGAAGCCGATCAGAATGGGTGTACAAATACATCTATGAAACTCTGGTACTGGAGTTCATTCAACTGATGGAATTAAGGATACGTAAGGATGTGATATCTGCACATGACTTTTATCAACCAAAATTTTAACACTATTAAAGTGAGATAAATTGGAAAAAGCTATTTTGTTTTTCATACAGTCAGTTTAGTTGATTAAATCCTGAGCCAGATTTTACTGGCATTTCTACTGAGACTTAAGACCAACTGACTAACCTGGTTTTAGCTGTATCACTCTTCCTTATCATTTGGGCTTCCTGGCATTTTCTGAATGTATGTATGAATATATATATATATATATATATGCAATCTTTAGTGTAAATAGATATCAATGACCCACAAATTTCCTTGACCAGCATTTATGTGACCCCCTGATACAAATTTTCTAGGCCTCCTGATTCAGAAATGTTTATGCTAAGTAGATGTTATCTAACTTCTTCCTAAGGCTTATTAATAATAGCCTAGAAATTGCTTCCCTGTCCTCATATGGTATGAATGAAGTGCTCCTCTTCTTTCCAAATATAGAGACACAATATTTACTCAGAACTTCTGTTCTTTCCATATCAATCATCACTGAAAATTTTACAATCTTCATTTGGCAGTGGACCTTTATACAATTTATTTTGTTCCCAATGCACTTTCAATATTTTTTTCAAATGTCTTTAGCTCTGCTAGTCTGTATATTCCACTGTTCCCCTATACTAGTTTTGGCAATTCATAACTCTTATTTTGTTAACTATTTAACTTTTTCCCCACAGATATTTTCCTTAAAATTCTGTGCTCTTGTCTTTGCCAGTGAATGAAGAAAAGATTCTAGCTAAGGTCATTTCCATTTTTAACAATGGCACTGTGAAACTCCAGAGGTTTTTATTCATTTTTTGCCTGTCAGCATTTTTCCTTCTAATTGGTATTTTCATTATTTTCTTCAGATTTTGAATATAAACTAGTTTGGAGTATTATGCATTTTCCTTATATATCAATGTTTGGGTCAGTGTTTGTTCTTATTGGATGTAAGGTCATGATCCCCAGTTTCTAGGCAGTCATTAAGTCCCAATACCATGATTATTCAGCTTTATCTGGCACAATGAAGTCCAAAATTAATTTACCTTTTCTTGCTGTAATTCCTCGTTCATTATAAAATCATCATGCATATTTCTAGGGATTCTTTAGATGTTTCACTACCAGCTATATGAGACCACCAGTCTGCAAATTCAAGTTCCTGTAAGGGCAAAATATTCTTGCACATAATCAGTAGATACTTAGGAAGAAGTATATTCCCATAATTTAGAGGGCAGTTACAGGCAGTGGCAGGTTTTTTTGTAAGGTATGTTAAGTAGAACATTAATCTGTGTGATTGCATGGTCCTTGGGTTTTTAACCACCAATAAAACTTAAACAGATAACAGTATTTTTAATGGAGAATTCAGCTTCTGTGATTTCATTAACCATTCTACCATTATAAAACAAATTGTATGAGTTTCATGTGCCAATTCGATGCATCTCAACAAATTGTGACAATACCAGTTATATCAAATTTCTTCTATTCCACTGAGTGCTTATAATTCTCTTATTTTGTACCTATTCTTACATGGAGTCTGTAATAATGACTTCCAAACACAGTTGCCAAATACACATTGGTTTCAATATATGCTGACAGTATTGAAAATTAGGCATCTGGTTCATGTACTTTGCTCTCCATTGTGCCCATCCTGCTTGCCTTAGTGCTGAAAACATCTGAAAACAGAAAATGTAAGGAATTTTCTTATCACCTACATCTTATATCATATTTAGAACCAAGTCTAAATATGAAATTCTCATATTTTTTCTGCTGCCAAGGTCAAGACTTTGCTTTCAAAACCAGGATCCATTGCATGTGCCTGGATTTCCCCTTTCCTTTCTGAGCGCTTCAATCTATTTCAAAACAGAGGGATTCTTTTGTCTTTTATGGCTGAGCATCCATACTTCTCCTCAGTGACTTTTCACTTTTATTGAAGTAACTTAGATATGAACTTGTGGCTGTGCAAATGATTTTGAAAGGCACTATTATCATTCTACCTACATATATAGTATCTGACTCATTGCTGAATACTTCTGTGAAACACTGTGAATATACAGTTCTACATCTCAAAATGGGAATTAAGGGTGTTGTCACTTCAGCAGATCGGCCTTCATCCAGGACTTCTGATAGGATGATCTGCCCATGTGGGCTGGGAAGCTCATACACTTAACTACTGCATCTTACCTTAAACAGTGAAATATTTGGTTACATCAGGAGAAGTGCATTGAACATTATGGAAGATCTTAGTCAGAGAGCAGATCAAATCAAACCAACATGGCTTTCTTGAAATAATATAGCCTATACTACATTGTATCACACAGAATTAAACTTGCAGCATATTTGTTGCTACCAGTGACACAGAGTTCTAAAGATATTATCTGAAATGAAGACCCCAAACCAGTGTTAACACCAAGAGAAGTTAACTTACCACAGATAGTAATAATTCATTAAAAAGGGAAATGGAAATCAATAGTTGTGTTGCCTTAAAGCTCAGAAGATGGCACTGCAGACTAGATGCTTAAAAAGTTCTATTTCTTCTGCCTTACAAGTAATCACTGGTGTTATAAATCTGGAAGAACATTCTATTATTTCTCATTTCTAAGCCTCTGTTCACACAGAAGAGAATAACACTATTCTGTACTTTTAGTATATGAAGTCCTTAAAAGTAGTGTCAGCAAATATGAAACCTGGTGAAGATCTGGCATGATGGCTGTTACTGCTTTTTGAAACTGAACAGCTACAAATACTTGTGAGATAGTAGCTTATTTAAATAAATTTTATACAAATGTTCTGATGATGTACACTAATAATTTTTTGACTGTCCAGATCACTCTGAAAATGACTACAGTTTATTTTGACTGCACGATTTTCTCTGCAGAAGGATGACCAAAGGCTTCTTTGGAAATTACAGTCTGTTTCAGCAACATTATTGATAAATATTAATCTAGAATAGATTTCTATTGAACCATAGAATGAAAGTTGATTTTTAATAAGGTATTTAATCATCCTATAATAATTTCCTGAGGGTGTGGAGGAAGAAGTTTACACAATCACCAAATGGCGAAATTATAAAATCACCACATGGAACCCCTGTAATGATAGATGTAGCATGTTCATGGTAAATGACTTGATTAAGACAACAAGTGAAGCTCAATGAACATAAGATTTAAATCCTGTCTTTTCTTCTGGCTACTTGACTAAAAGAGTCCTTGAATTGATGGTGATAGGAACCACTTTTAAAATATTAATCCACATTCTGTGGGTGTATAAATGTGTATAGTACAAAGATAGGGAAGGTTGAGAAGTGTGATGGTCTTCTTGTCTTGTTACCCTGAACTGGGTTTCCTCCCATATAAAACTCTTAAACTCTCAGCTGAAAAGTTTCATCATGCCCATGGTGGAAAAACAATGATGGAAAATTACAGGGAAAAGAGTATTTATTTCTTTATACATTCCAATCTTATGTAAATGCCATAATATAGAGTACTGCAAAAATGCCAGGAGCGGGTGAGTGTCATCAGCCCCTCTTAGTCTTCCTCTCCCTCACCATGACTTGTGCTCTTTTAGTGGAGAAGAAAACACATTTTTATCCTCTGAAATGGAGGGAGGGAATTTTTCCTTCTCGACCCACAGCACTTGCATGCACTATTTCCCCCTGACACCCACTCCTGTGACACCCTCCAGTTTGTGTAGCCAGCAGTCACAGCCTCTGTTTCTCCACTGTTTGTGCCAGTTCTCTGGCATGGCCACGCTGACTTCACTGTTCAGCAATGTAGGTAGTAGTCACACCACTTAAAGTTCACCTCCTTTTTCATGGTTCATTAGTGCTTTTTCTCCTACAGATCACAGGTCTCACTTTCTGAGTTGAAAGATGGATGCCACAAGCATTGCTAGGTAATGGAAAGCAGATCTGCTCTCAGAATTCTCTCTTGAAAGGTGAGGTGAAGAGGTTGAGCACCTAAACAGTGATCTGAAGCATTTTCAAGGCAATAATAAAACCCAAGAGAAAGCAAATGCAGAAAAGTTGTGCTAGTACTTGACACCTTCCTTTTTCCATTATGGAAAGTCTGCTCATTTTCTGCATGAGGTGGTGTATTTATTGCTAACTATCTGTCAGACTGCAGCATAAAAATATCAGCCATAATTACATTCATGCTACTAGCCTTGACATTGAAGTTAATCTGAAAAACACTCATTTTCCTATACTACCTTATGTAACAAGAACTCAGATGCAGAGATAGTTCACTGTCAGGTTTTGTTCTACTGTGTTTCAGTGTCGAGTGTTACTTGACAGCTGTGAAAATGTTGGCTTGCCCTTTGTCTTACAAAGGAAAGTATTAGAAGAGCCTGACATTTGTCAAATGAAACTCTTATTGGTATGACCTATTTTTAGGTACCCTTTGAAACCTTATAAATACCTGGAAAATAATGATGCTTCTGTTTCAGGAGAGAACATTCAGAAATGGCTTATTAGAAAAGAAGACACAGGGCCAGAGACATCCTGGCAGTGTGTTGTGATAAGTTGCAAGCTTAAGGTTCTATAAAATAGTTTAATTTTTAGGAACGATTTAAGAAAACCAAAAACATGCTGTGAAGCAAGTTGTAAACACAGAACTGTGTGACATGGGAAAATTCTGCCCCACAACTCAATTTGAGTAAGCTTCTTGCTGAATTTAAATTTATCTTCAATAGAAATCATTCATTATTTTAAATATACAACTATCTGTCTGCAGATAGCCAATGTCTAGGTTTTGGGAACTTTTAGATAAGGCAGATATTTAGCAGAGAGCTTCACAGAACACCTGTGAGGGAGAGAGTCATATAAATTATCATAGCAATTTTATTATAAGTGTATTATAAAGATATATATATAGAATAATTAAACAAGTATCATTGTGGGAAATAAGTAGTGTTGGATGTACAGTATTTTCCCTTTTTATTACCTGCAATCATGGCACCCTGTAAATAGGATGAAGAGAGGAAAGAGGATTTCTTTTGTCAAAAGGAATGGGTCACAGGGAACAATTTACTAGGGGAAACTTCAGGTTTAGTGCTAGTACCAATACTCAAGATATTAGATAACTGTATGTACACTTGGGAAATTTTGTGTTCAGAGATCCCAAACCGTATCAAACGGTGATCAGAGATCAGTGATCAGTTAGATAAAGCAAACTGGACGTGTATGGCATAGGTGTTGTTGGTCATAGCATCATAGAATGGTTTAGGTTGGAAGAGACCTTAAAGATCATCTAGCTCGAGTCCCCTTTCCAGGGACACTTTCACTAAAGCATGTTTCTCAGGACCTCATCCAACCTGGCCTTGAACACTTCCAGAAATGGGTAATCCACAACATCTCTGGGCAACCTGTTCCAGTGCCTCACCACCATCACAGTAAAAAAAATTCTTCCTAACATCTAATCTAAATTTCTTCACTTTTAGCTTAAAACCATTCCCCATTGTCCTATCACTATCTGCTTATGGAAAAAAATTGCTCTCCCTCTTTTTATAATCTCCCTTTAGGTGCTGGAAGGTGTTACAAAGTCTCCCCTGTGCCTTCTTTTCTCCAGGCTGAACAACCACAGCTCTCTCAGCCTGTCCTCATAGGAGAGGTGCTTCAGCCTCTTCAGCTTCTGTGGACTCCTCTGGACATTCTCTAGAAGGTCCACATTTTTCTTGTGCTTAGAACCCCAGAGCTGAATGCAACACTTCAGGCTGGGTCTCAAGAGGGCAGAGTAGAGGGGAACTCAGAACACCACACCCTCAGAAGAGAGGTGCCTTCTTGCTACGCTGCAAATATCTAAGATGGACACCTTTAAAGGAAAACAGAGCATGGAAATCAAATTCTGGGATCCAATCAGACTCAAATACAGAGCAAAATTCCAAAATATCTAGGTACACATTTACATCTGACAGATGCATTTTTTCAGAAATAAATAAATCAAAGGTAACAAGTTCACCATGAAATGGCTCAGAGTTTCTCACTTATTGAGTCAAGATTCAGCTCTGATGTTGGGGATGATAAAATAGTTTTCTAGGGAGCAATAAAGTCACAGGGAAGTCACTGAAATTTTGGAGAAAGCATATAGGAAGGTGATGGGTGGAGACACTTGGCTTCATGTAGTTAAGAGTTGTCAAAATGTGGGGTTAAGGCTGATGTTATGGTTAAGACAGAGAAAAATGTCATGTTCAGTGGGAATGCGAAGAATCCTCAAAGGAAAGTTGTCAACCGGGCCACCAACAGGGACCTGTGGCAAAAGCCACAGCTTAGTTTTAGAGCTACGGTTAGGAGACTGGCAAAGCCTAGAGACCCAGCTGAAGGGCAGTTGGGAAGGACTTCCCACAGAAGGTGTAGGCTGCAGATTTTGCCATAAATCCCCTCTCCTGTGTTTCCCAAGCTTCACCATACTCACTCTGGAAGCAGCTATCATTTTCTCTTCTCTTTCTTCCCTCTTCCTGGAGCCATTCTTTTTCACCCCCTGTGTTTCCTGGGCCTTTAGAGCTCAGAGCATGGGAGGAAGAAGGCTAGAACATTCTGTCTTTCTCTCTTCTACTGGACAGCTTCTACTTAATTGTCTGATTTGTCTGTGACTTGAGACATCTTCTAGTCAGTTCAGACTGAGAAGTAAAATGTAGAAATAGCTGAGCTCATTTTAAGCCACTCAGAGGAAGAAGTCTGACCATGGCAGTATGGATAAGGAGTTCTGTGGGCCAATTTTTTCCTGTGTTTCAGATACTTGCTGTGCATGAAAGATTGCAGCAAGCAAATGAACTTTTTTGTATACATATTCACTTCTGATCGTTCAAGCAGTGGTCGATACTCTGTGTGATAGTACTTACACCAGGTCTGTTTGCAATCTTAATTTTAAACACAAATTTATCAGCAAATTTTTTCAGCTGCAAGTCCAAAATAATATTTGATCACAATTAATTCACCAAGTAGGTGCATCATCTCCTCTAGCTCAGATATGATATGTTTTTTGCCATCAATACATATCTGAGATTAATGAGTCAAATCACAGAGTGTAGAAAAGTCGTTTGTCACCCCAGATGGCACTTTAATCAGTTGGAAAACCAACCAAGTGCACTTCCAGAATATAGAGGTTTTATCAGAATGATTGCCAAAGTATGGCCTGAGGTTACAGAGTTTTAAATAAAAGTTTTTTGTTCAGCCAGGTAATGTATTTAGGTTCCTCTGTGGATGCAGAAGGTACTTATGCTACTACATACAAGATGGATGCAATAATATAAGATCCTGTGCCAATAAATGTGCCATGCTTAAAATAATTTTCTTCTCTCTTGACATAAAATACTGAATTCGTAAAAACTTGAGATTTGTTATTGTCAGCCTTTCAACAAATTTGATACTGAAAATTCCAACAGAAGATTGATCCAGAAAGTTTTAAGTTGCTGTCAGTAAATGACACTCCTGAAAATGACCCAGGTTATCGAGGGTGCTTGATTTCTACATTGGAAGAATTCTAGTCCTTTCGGTTGGGTCAGCTGGTTCCATTTGGCTTACTCTGCGGGTGCAAAAGGCTGAAGTAGAACAAGGAGTCCTGTCTCCAAACAGTATTTGCTCTGATGAAACCATCTCTCATTTGGGGAGATGTAATGAAGACATTTCCTACTTTCACTTTGGGCCATTACTGCTGGTAAGACTGCTCGATTCTCAGAAACTAGGAGCATAGCTGATTTTAAATGATTTTCAGCGATAGTGATATTGCATCAGTATCTTAAAAAAGTCTAACTCTAGAGTCTGCTGAACTATTTTCCATGTATGAATAAGTAAAAGAATGTTACACTGGGAACTTTTAAAAAGCAGGGTTACTTTTATAAAGCTTGTCGATTAATAAAAAAATATACACATAGGTTAATTAGGGGTTTTCTCAGTACCAGAATATCTCTGAAATGGAATCTGAATCTCCTATTCCAAGTGCTAATATTGCAACTATATGAACCTTCTCAGCTTCCAAGGCTGTAGTTCAGGGAGTTATGGTCTTGTTCTCAATCATGGTCTTCTAAAAATGGTTTGATTTTCTTTTCTACAGAGTAAAGTAAAGTGGCCAGACTTCGCGAACGAAGATCTGGGAAAGGTGTTCCCACCTTTCAAGCCTGCGCAATGGATTTTTTAGGTGAGACACAGCC
>JAWWLV010000121.1:98510228-98531889 GCA_035041135.1 Platyrinchus mystaceus | reverse complement strand
TTTTTTTCATGTTGCCTTGGCTTTGCTCTGACAGTGAAAGTCATTCTTGACAAATATATTGTAAGTGTGCGGGCAAATTGGTTGTCCATTTCTGCACCTAACTTGAAACATGTGGGATATTTACTGCTCTGGGTTTATGTCCCACTCGAATATAAATGTGGAAAGTTGGCTAAAAAGAAGAAATCTGTAAGCAGGCGGATAGGAAAGAGACTTGGACAAGAGGGAAAGTCTAATTAAAAATAAAGGAATGCAGTATAAAGTAGTATGTTATCTACAGGCCACCCATTTGTGCCAGCCAATTTTTTAACGAATAACACATGCTTCCCTTTAGCAACTAGGAAAACATGTCTTATTTTTAATTGAATTATACTCAGAGGATGTAAGAAAAAAGAGGAGTGAGGCAGGGGAGGAACATGGTTTTAAGTTACAGGGGAAATATATTCAGAAACGGAACTTTACATATCCCCCCCACACACTTTGAAACAGTTGAAGACATTTGGAAAACTTCAAATGCTACTACATTCTCACAGTTACGGAACACCTTATTGTTCCCAATATTACACTGTCATAGGCAACTGCCTGTGCTCTCTGTATGAAAGCATCAGCTCCGGTTACACATGCATCTGTTGCTTTGTGTTGGATCTGGGCTGTAAAAAAGTCATGTGGCAATACACACTTGTGGATTAAAACCCATTACGACACTCCCAGTGGCCTAATGGTATGGGGTAACAGGCCATCACCTTATAATTGCTGGAACTGAGAACTGGTGACTTTTAAATAGTTTAAAATTAAATATTGCTTATTTGGACTCCACCTGCTTCTGTGTTATTTCTTAGTGGACACATTCCAAAGACAAGTTTTGCCTTTAAGACTTTTATTTGATGTAAAATGAAAATGTACATCTCATTCCCATTAGAAGCAATTTTTCCCATCTTATTTCACATGTCTTCATCATTACCATTGTTCCTGGTTAAACATTCTTTTAAATGGCATCTACTTCCAAATTTCAAAGCAAAACCTATAAAACCTTCAAAATTTTATTTCAGAATTTCACAAGGCAGTCAGTTTTCTCCTGTGATAGAACTGTAACACAGAAATAGCATCACCATCATCAAAGAGTTCTTTTTCATTCTACATTATTTTTTGTTAATGATTCTGTAGAGGGCATCATTAATATACCAAGGAACTCCAGTAGGAGAATAAAAAACCAGTTGACTGTGCCCTATAATTTGAATCAATTGGCAGCAGAAAGTAAACCTAGGGACAACAGAAGTATATGGAATAATATAAGATAAAATTTTAAATAGTTTAGAAGGATTGTGAAATTTATTTTACTGTTACAAATACCACATTTGTGTTATGGTTGGAAAAAGGAGGTTAGCTGGTTGGAAACGATCAACCAAATACGAAGAGTCACTGAAAGAAAGGCAGGAGAGCCAACAGAGAGCCAATAAGAGTCAGGGAGCCAGAAGTGTCTGTGGCCAGAATGAGTATCCTGAGGGAGAGGCAGTAAGTAGCCAACTGGCATGGATGGGGAGAGGAATACCCAGCAAAGACTACACAGTGCAACAAAAGCTTAAACTTTAAAATTCTTCTCTGTGCTGTTGTACCATTGCTCTAGTCAAACACTTCATCATGACCCATGTGTTAATAGCAAATGTAACTTTTCTGTATTTGCCTGCTTTAGATAAGTTAAAAAAAGAGAGAGATTTCATTTTGTTAGCTGCATTTATTTATGAGGTGTGAGCTTTCTTAATGGACAGAGTGGGAGGTAGGGGAGTACTCCAACATTCAGCCAATACAGAATCTCCTACCTCACAGTAATAGTAACTGTTTTTAAGGAAAAACCTACTCTAAGAGCAGATTTTAATTGTATTGTGACATAATAGCTGTATAAATCATGGAGAAACTGAACCAGCAAAAGTCATCTCCTTGCTATATAAACAACTTCAATTCTTTTTGGTTTCATGCCATATATAGTTTGCAATCAGTAACCTACTCATTTTTGCATATTTAAGAAACCTATGGCAGATATACTTACAATACTTTACAAAAATGAAATAGGCATATCAAATATGTGACAGAATATATGAAATGTATTTTTTTCACTCTGAAAAATTTAAAATATACTTTTAATTTAATTTCTTTAAATTAAAAAGTAAAGCGGCTCTTGTGAGCATATTTCACTTTGCACAGTGTCCCTAATTCTATTTGTACTTATTTCTAAGAAGTCAATAATTCAGTATATGGTCACTGATTTAATTTATATTCATGTTAATTGAATTTTCAGAAAACATCAAAAATATGTATATAAATATAATTTTTTTTCTAAATAGGTGTGTGATTCCGTTTTTTTAAGACTGGAATTTTCATTATGGCAGACCACTAATCATCATGTGAAGGTTTAATTGTTATGATTATGGTAGAGCTTAACTTTGAGAAGTATAAATATCTTATTTCTGAATGGAACAAGTGTCTGAAGAAAAAAGAAGGGTATCTTAATCTTTTGACACTGTAGTGAAAATTTCTTGCTGCTGGTGAAACAACACTGATATCAACTGCATTACCCTTGTTCTTTGGGTGATTTCTTGTGTTTTCTACTTGCTAAAAATATAAAAGTCCAAATTTACCTCTACTACTTCTCTAAATCAAGTCAGGATCAAAACTCCTATTGTTTTCAACAGTTCAAATATTTCTTAGAGCTTTATTGTGCAACTCTCTGATTTCAGCTTCCAGAGGTTTATGGGAATCATTTTAACAGGCTTGAGTGGGTTTACAGCCCAACATTTTGATTTGAATAAACCTCAAAGCCCAATGGGAATTTCATCTCAAATCAAAAGAACTGAATCAAGACTATGCATAATCCACTGTAAACTGTATGTCAGCCTACTTTCTCTGCAAACCTCTCCTTGCATTGTGAGAGGATTTGAAAAGCTCAGCAAACCTTGAGGAGAATCTAGTTTCTTGGCTTGTGACCAAACCACAAACCTTAGAAATTGATTTTCTTTTCCTTGCAAAGGTTTTACAGAGTTCTCATTGCCCTGCAGTTGTGTTCAAGGCGATTCTTTGCTTTTCTGTGCATGTCTTCTGTGCTGCTTCTGAAGTGAGAAAAACCTTTCCTGCAGTTAGCTGAAAACTATCTCCTTCACCCTTGGACGTTTTCCCTACCCCAGTCTCCATAAAAAAGAACAAATTGTGAGGACAGATTTTTAAGCATATAATATGTATAAATCTCAGTATAAAGTTGTTTTATTTTAATTTTTAAATTTTACCTTTATTTCTTCATATATCACTTCTTCTGATGACTTCAATTGCCTTCAAGGTAGACTATATATCTTTGTGTTCATGCAGTCCAAAACACAGCTGGAACATGATCCTGTGTGGGGCCTCTGGGCACATCAACAATGTAAATAAATAGTAGTAGTACTACTACTACTACTCCTACTAGCCTCTTGTACAATTTACATGAGCTATAGCACACATAATAAGAGTAAACCTTTCAGGAACAACGTTTCTTGGAGCCAGAGAAGTTTTTGTTGTTCAGGAGTCCTGTTCTGACTCTAACAGCTAACAATTGTGGGAGCAATTCCTCATGCCAGCCCCCCCTCTTTGGGGCTGTAAATTCTCCTCTTTGAACCTTATAAATCCATTGACCTCTATAACTTGGCACTTTGAATCAGAATAAATGACCCACCTGCTAATGAATTTATTGAAACAAAGCATACATTTTACTGACATGACTCCATGATTTTCCAAATGCTGACTTGGAAATCTCTAGGGAAAGTCATCTGCTTAAAAAATGGTTTTTTAAACTAATTCCTTGGCTTTATTTAAACATTTAAAATATATGTTGAAATGCTGTATGAAATAATGCCAAAAAGTGAATTATAGTCGATATTATTTTTAAATGTTCATCTGTAACTATGTCTTTCTAAACTTAAAATTTATGTTTCAAGAGAGTTTTTTCAGGGAGGAATGCATTTTATTTTTAAAAGAAATTAATGACCTTCAGTAAAAGTAGAGATGTCTGGCAACTCTGCTTTGTGCATAGTAATAAAAATGGTTTATTGGCCTAACACAGTTAAATGCAGGAGCCAAATTATACTCAGGCTCAACTTCATATCTTGTGTGACTCTGGGGGCATCATTTGCTGACCTGGATTCCTCCCCTTCTCCAATCCCACTTCTTTTTCTGCCTGAAAGCAAAGTTTAGATGAAGTAAAGTAAATAGCTTTTCTTTCATTTAGCTGTATTTGTTTTCCATTGGCTCCTTTAAAGCAACACCAGTAATGTCCCCAGAGTTTCCAAACCCATTTATTTTCTATCTACTACCTGACAACTCAAAGCAGAAGCTAATTCACCCCAGAAGGTTTAACTGGCATTAGCTTCAGTATCAGGGGCATATCAGTGCCACTGTGTGTAGGTAAAGATCAATAGGCTCAGGAAGTATAGAAAGGACATGACTTGAGGAAAGCAGAGTTTAGAGGCTGATCATGAAAAAATCAGAGGGACCTGGTATCTTGCTTTGGCAGGGGAGATTGTTCTGGAATAAAAAGGAATATTCTACAAGGAAAAATGGAAACTTAAGCCTATTGTAAAAATTGAGTTGTAGTTTAGTAGTTTTCTCTTTTGAGAAAGTAAGTTACATAGGTTAGAGAAGGATTTTTATGGCTCTGAAGGACTGAAATCTTAATTTTCAAAGCATGACTTAGCATCTTGAAACTTCTCTTCCTCAGCCTCTTCCATGAAAACAATCCGTGTGTACTTTATGGACTCCAGACTGAATACTCAATGTCAAAGGTGACAGGAGCTAGTCAGAAAGATCCAAATCCATATATGTTATTCATAGAAGTGTAAAACCATCCCCAAAGGAAAAACTATGTGAAACACTTACCATAACTGTGAATGATTATGTAAGAGTAGGATTTTTTCTGGAATTCTTGTGTTGTGATCCCTGACAAATTTTTTTGGCAGAGTTTTGAAATACAGTTTATGTTTCCATAGTCTCAAATGCAACTTGTAGCCTTTAGCTGTTCTCCTAATCTTGTTGCTAGAGAGTCCTCATTAAAATAGTTTCTATGCTTTCATCGCATTAATTTAAAAGGATTACTGATCATCTGATTTTGTGTGGCACTAATTTTTACTTATTCTAAAAGTATAGATTTTATATAAACTAAAGCATTTCCCCACATCGTGCTGGGAAAAATAAATTGTATGTTACAGACACAGAAGAGGACAATCAATGATGCTACTACTGTCTGAACTGTTACTTATGCAAGAAACTAAATATCTACGACAAACACAGGGCATCCCAACAGCCAAACCCCTCAGCCTCTATGGGGGAAGGCAAATTGCACTTTCTTTGCAAATCTTGGATTTAGAAAAGGATTTCCTCTCAAAATTTCAACATCAAGAAGTCAGCATTATCATTGATCTCAATGTGGCACAAGAGCAAGGTGCAATACCAGCTGGGCAGCTAAGCAGCAGAATTCTCTGCATTGATTTTTAACTTTCTTTATCTCTGTGGGTATAATTTGTCCTAGGTCCCCTCTTCAGCCATGAAGATTTCTTAGAGGAAGGCAGAAAAAAGCAGTCTCTTGAATGCAAGCCAGACAATGGTATGTTCACAGAAAAATTATTTCTAACAGTTTAGGGTGACTCTTTGAGTCTTGAAAGATGACATTTGCCCGTGCTATGAACACCAGGTACAATATCAGTAAACCTTTTCTCTCCAACACCAAGGAAAAAGGGAAAAATAGGCATATGTACATACTGATGAATGGTGAGACAGGTGACTAACCTAATCATCCAGCTCGATCCAAATGTACCTCACTCGAGATCCAGTCCATAGCCATCATTACACCATCATGAGAAAGACTAACAATGTCTGAAACTGTGAAATGTGTTTTCCTCCACATACTGTGGTCCATTCAACATCTCAACTTCTCTTCAGCAAACTGGGCACCTGTGTTCTATAAATGTTACAGCCATCTGTCCAGTGAAATTATACCAAAACACTCATATTGACACAACACGCTGAGAGAGTTGGGGCTGTTCAGCCCGAACAAGAGAAGGCTACACGGAGACCTTAGAGCACCATACAGTACCTGAAGGGGGACCTACAGGAAGGCTGCAGAGGAACAGTTTACAAAGGCTTGTAATGATAGGAGAAGATGGTATGGCTTTAAGGTGAAAGAGGATAGATTTAGATTGGATATTAGGAAGAAACTCTTTACTGTGTGGATGGTGAGACACTGGAACAAGTTGCCTAGAGAAGCCATGGATGCCCTATCTCTGTAAGTGTTCAAGATCATGATGAATGGAGCTCTGAGCAACCTGGTCTTGTGGAAGATGTCCCTGCCCATGGCAGGGATGTGTTGGAATTAGATGATCTTAAGGTCCCTTCCAACCCAAGCAGTTATATGATTCTAGGATTCTAGGATTCTATGGTTCTATGATATGATATTCTTACCATGTGGACACTGGCATGTATTAACTCCACCTAAGTTTAGGCACTTAGGTGAGGCATCTAAGTTAGGAAAATAAAAACCTTGCACACCTCAGTTTCAAAGCAAGATTGTTTAAGTACTACACAATTAGAATAATTATTAAATGTAGAAGGGTTGAATTCAGATCAAGAACCGGACAGTGGCAGTAAAGAGGAAGTCTTAGTAATGATATGCTAGGGTGTAAATTCACTTCTATCTATATGATCTTCCTCCTCTTATGTTTAAATTCATTCCCCATGAAAGGACAGCTTTATGTTTGCACGCTGTATGTGCCACCCTACTTGCCTGTGCTTCCTCATTCTCGGTTTCTCAATAAATTCTGACTCTCTCACCCAGTTTCTGTATCTGACAAAACGGATGAGATCCCAAACATTATTCAGGCCCCATATATAATCTTTTATGAAATCAGGTGAGCAGACAGAGAAAAGAGATGCAGTAACTTTTTCAGCTAAAAGATAGGTTATAACATGAACTTACGACTTGTTTGATACTGGACAATCCATTCATGGAAGAAATTTTATAAATTATCAGCTTGGTAAACCTTCAGATGGATCTCAACTGTTCATACATATTAGAGTATAGCAATCATGAGTGAATGGGCTGAAATTGGTTAAGAACTCCTTATCTTTATAAAACAGACTACATGGAACTTTTATAACTACATATTTTATGACTACAGTATTTTTGCAATTTTAGTATACTTATCCAAATGATAAAAATGCAAAAGTATTTCCTAATTCTTATCAAAATTGGCATAAAAACCCTTAAAAATTCAGTAGGAAGAGGAATTGTCTATGTTACTGAGAAGAGGAGGATCAGGAAATATTTTAATGACATTTCATTCACGAACCAGAAAGAGTTAACAAGAATGTGTTTGCTTATGTTTTTTTTCCCATGAATGTTTCACAAACCACCTACTCACGCACACACATAGATCTCATCCCTAACATTTGGATTCCTCTTAATCAAAAACTGAAAAGCATTTTGTTAAGTATTTTATCTTTTTGATCTTTAATTCTTACCAGTCAAAAACCCCACTTCTTCATTGAAAAAAAAAATCTTAAAAATGTTTTGTCCATATGAAAACTGTATTCAAGCTTAAGCAAATTCTAGAAAAGAAATAGATATTGATGTCAAATCCACACAGGATTAACAATGTGACAGCTCTAGAAAACTGCTGCTGCTGCCACTCTCTTCTGCTTTGACACAGAAGACATTTGAAGTTATGACTGTGACTAGGGTTGTGAGACTGAGAGGAACAGGACCCTAAATTCATGTAAAATTAGGTGATATTTGGGGTTACCTTTTAGCATGTAATGGAATACAAGCAGCTTGTGAAGGTTTGGAAACTTTTCAAGAGGTAGTTCTGAGCTAGCTTAAAACCAAAGCTACTTTGAGTTCTTAAAGTAAGTTTGACCTATTGTGTCACATGAAACTCTTTAAATAGTGTAAGAATTTAAACCACTTTAAGAGTTTAACATGCAGTTGGTAGAAGAAAAAAAGTCATATCCTGAGGTTTCAAAGGGGAAGTGGTGGGTTGTACAATGCAAAACCATTTATGACATAGTGTTATAGTATGGGCATCTGAACTAGTGCCAGAATTTAGGGTGACCATTTTGGTCTGACCTTATGTAAAAATGATGTCACTGACATCATCTGATATTTTTGGAGGTGGTCTTCACCATGTCCCTTTATTCCCATTCAAATTATTGGACCTCAGTGCTGCTTTTGATGTGACTGGTTACAGAAACCTGTAATGTTGCTGAATCACAGAACCATAGAATCACAGTTGAGTTGGAAGGGACCCATCGAGTCCAACACTTAGCCCTGCACAGGACCATCACATCCCAAAATCACACTATGTGCCCAAGAGTATCATCATTCTTGAACTCTGTCAGGCTTGCTGCTGTGATGACTTCCCTGGGGAGCCTGTTCCAGTGCCCAACACCCTCTGGGGGAAGAGCCTTTTTCTAATATCCAGCCTAAACTTCCCTGATGCAACTTCAGGCTATTCCATCAGGTCTTGTCACTGGTCACCAGAGAAAAGTGCCTGAAGGCAGTGCCTGGGTGTTGCTTTAGTTATTGCTCTGAGATTGAACACAGAATTATTACTAACTTTTGCTTTCCCCAAGGAAAAGTATACTTCCAAGCACTAAGTGCTTTCCTTTGCTGTTGGAGATTTGATAACTGGAATAAAATCTTGTGGTTCCATATGAATCTGATAAGGCAGAAGAGTATGCAGACTGGAGGAAGGAACCACTTCAAGGAATTCAGTTTGGCAACCAGCATGAGAGGGCTTCTTGCTGGAAAATGGGGAAGACTTCACTGAAAACAAAACAGTTTATTGAAACAAGAATTCAAACCCAGGATCTTACTCATCCCTGGTGAATATGCAGATCTAAGCTGTGCCAGATATTCTCTCTCACCCATATTTGCAGCACGAAGACTACAGACCATCTTCTAAACACTCCTGTCTAAACTGGGCTCCATGGGCAGCATTCTAATTCAAAGGCAGCTCTCATGCAGGTGTGCATGCATTTTTCTGAGAGAGAATGAAGCGATTCATATACTTTGTAAAGTGCAATAGTTTCTTTTCCCAGGTAACAGGACACACAAAGCAAAATGTCAGATGCAGTCGACCTACTGAACACAAGTTAACAAGATCTTGAGCAATTTTCTGCAAAGGAATGTGATGAACCCATTATAAGGAATGATGTGGGCCCTCTGTGGGCTCTCAGTGTTTCAATTTGTCATATTTACAGTATATGACAAATGAGCTAAGGGGAGAAAAACCTGGACTGGAAAGAGATTAGATCATCTGGGATGAAAAACTGCCAACACTGAGGCTTTACACCAAAAGAAAAGTAATAATCATGCCTTACATAAAACGTATGTAAACTCTGCAGCTACCTTGAAAAAATGCCCCCCTTCAGGACATTTCTTACCTTTTCTTCTACACACAGTTCCCGCGCCTCATTTATCTTCGAGGCAAAGATGCATTTTCCTTCTTCTTTGTCCTCTTCTGCAGAAAACATCATATGTGGAAACATGAGCAGACTGTGGTTTGAATCCCTTCCACCCTTTCAGAAATTATTAAGCATCCAGCCTACAAGAAGCCATGTTTCTAATCACTTTTATGTTCCATTGACCAAGCTCTTTTCCCAATAGCACTGTCATTTAATACTGAATACTACTGAAGCCTGAGTGTTTTAGAAAGATTTCTGCTTCATATTGTTTTAGTTTTGGGGTTTTTTGTTTGTTTGCTTTTTTTTGGTTACCTTTTTTTTTAGGTTTTTGTTTTGTTTTGGTTTTTTGTTTTTTTTTTTTACCCTTGAGATGCATTTCTACATCACCTTTGACATCTGTGTATGCAACCCTATATCAGTGCAACTCATCTTAGAAAATTTTTTCCTTACGTGGCTCTACTCAGCTTACAAGATGCTGTTTTGCAGATACTTTGAATGGATACAGAGGTTAGATGGTCCTTTAAAATTCAACCTCAACAAAACACATTTATGAGAACTTGGTGGCATAAAGTGTAATGTACAGTATGTGTCTAAGTATTTAAAGTGTATACTACAGAATGAGACATTGTACTGGCTGAAATCATATAATTTAACTTGTGGCAGTGGCCTCCTGCTGTGCAAAATATTTTCTGTGTGTACATAGACGCTACATGGAAGAAAAAAACCATACTACAGGCAGCTCTAACAAGACCCAGGTATTCAATGAAATTCAATTCCTGTTTTCTGTAGCACTCCTTTTACCATTGAACAGCTTCTTTTTCTTTCTTTACTTTTTTCCTTCTCTCCTGAGTTCTCTTTCTTGCAGAGTTCAGGGCTATGATGCTGATTCCTCTCCTGACACATCCATCCTACACTGATCATACAGAGCAGGAGGCTGACAAATAATGTCGAACAGCTTTCCATGGGAACTCATATTATGCAAGTACAGTTTGATCTCTGCAATGGTTCAGAACCACTCAGATGCACATTGTGCACTGCTGCCAAAAGTTTGTCTCGAGGCTACTAGAGAGATATTTAAGGCACTGTGATGTTTAAACAGAAAAAATATGTCTTTTATTAATCATATTTGCACAACTGATCAGGAAAATTCATTTCTTATGTTTTCAGAATTAATTTTGTGGAGCAAAGTGAAGTCAGATTAACCTATAGACCTAAGCAAAACTATGACTTCTTTGTTTCAGGCTGGAGAAAGGCCAAATCACATTATAGCATAATTTACTGGTAAGGTTATATCGTAGGAAAACCCCAACAGGCTTTGAGAAGGAACCAGTATCTAATAGAGTTAGTAACTGGCTATACAGCTCTATCTTGTACTATTTCCAGATTCTTACATTATAAACCACACAGTTATCAGTTTTATTGTGACTATGATTCCAGATAGATAAATATATCACACAGACACTATGGTAATAAATTGACAAATGAAAGGATCACTTTTTGCCCAGACAGTCCATTCATAGAGACGTGGAGAACATCTATGTAAGACTCTTGAAACATATCAGCTTCTATTTTTTCCATCGTGCATCACTTGCTTTTTTATTGGTCATTTTTGTTCTCTAGAAACATTTTTTTTTTTTGCTCTATTCCATTATCTTTCAATGTTATTAATCTAAATTTATTGCTTAAAAATTTTATCTAAACATATGGTTTCTGATTAACAGTCCATTGCCTACTACATTTAAAGACTTGGGGCAGAAGTTTAAAATATGCTGACCTGTTTTAGTAGGATGTTTTAGATACCTAACCAATCTTTTCTGTATTTTCAGAAGTGTTGAGAACTGTTGTATCTACTGAAGTTAGTGGGAACTTTGCCTTCTCAGCATGTCTGAAAACTGGACTTTAATTAACATTTTATTGGTTATTAAACTATCTATGTGTTCAGACAGTAGCATAAAATTCTAATGACTTCAGTTTTCTGGCTGTTTTCAATGGTGTACAAAAATATTCATAAGCAGATGCTGTGATAAGGAAGTTGTTGCTTTTATTGCAAATCCATACTCTACATCTCTTTTAACCCTAATTATGTTCTATTGCTTAAACAAAGTGTATTTTACATAGGGTATCCAAACAAGACAACATGTAAGAACTTCAGAAATAGTTTTTTTAACTACACTTTCCAGTCAGAATGGCTAACTAAACCTGTGTCTTCACTGCCAAGTACAACAGCTCTTCCTTCTAGCTGTCAACTGCCCCCTTTCAGGAATGGCAGAGGAAATAGGTGTTTCCTGCATACCCTGCCAGCCACAATGATATCAAAGGGATTGATTTTATACCCAGTAAGGTCTAGGTGAAACCAGTGGAGGAAATGCCCTAATTTTGTTAATAATTAGAAATCCATTTAATTTTATATTTGTTTAGATAGTGAAAGAGAAACTTCAAGGTCTTTTTTCATGGCATCATCACACAGTAATATACTTTCTTTACACAACAAAGACATTTGATTACTTTAGTAAGATACTCAGGGACTAAGACAAACTATTCTGGACCACTGACCTCCATTCATTTTGTTTATATTTTATTTAGCCTTCTTCATCTACGTAACAGTCCAATTCTACCTTAGCCCCATTGTGCTAAGCCTCATTCCAAACCACGTGGAAGCATAAGAAGTATTTAGATGTAGAACTTGTGTGTATACCGTACCATTAAATTTTCTAACTATTTCAAGGTTCACAGTTAATCAGAAATAAATGTAAGTACTGCAATTAAATCCAGATTATTATTCTGAACATCTAGAAGTCTGAATATATTTGCTTTTGTTTACCCCATACCTAATTTCAAGAAGGTTTGGTCCCACAAAGAATTGAATCCCTTTTACTTCTAATGAAATCAGGTGTTAAAAGTTGGTCGGGATCCCTCATTTTTACCTTGTCCTTGAGAATCAGCCAAATGACTTGCAATGAAAATCTATTTCCAGAAGGGAAAAAAACCCAAAAAACCAAAAAAACCCCAAACAAACAAAAAAACCCCCTGCAGCCATCCATTTCAATGAATATTTTTCATATCCAAACAATAAAAGCATCAGGCTTAAGTATCAGACTTAAAGCTGTCAAGTTACTGGCCAAAAGAGATGTTAGTGTTTCACATAATCTAATGTATACATTTAGGCAGTTTCATGGTTCACTCACTTCCTCCAGTTTCTTTTTCATTTGGGATCCATTCCAGTCCCTGTCACTGAGACCCAGATTCTTTATTTGGTTGTAAAGGCTCCACAGCAGCATAGCCTAGATTGTGTTGAACCTCGGGATACCTGTGTAAGTCTGGGTGATCTAGGAAGGAAAAGCTCTAAAGGTACAGTGCTAAGGTAGCACTAAAGGTACAGCTAATAATAATACAACTAAAAACACAACCAATAGCTCTAAAGATACAGGACTTTTAAGGCCAATAAATTGGCTGTAGGAAAGATCTCAAGAAGGTGTTATTAATGAAGAGTTTGAAAGCCTTCCTTCTCAACATTTTCAAACCAACATAAACATGAATTCTGCTTTATTTTTCAGCATTATGAAACTTTAACAGCACTGAACTGTAAAAACAACTAAATCAATCTTCTTCTTTCCTCTCCAGAGTACCTCCAAATCCTTCTGTTGAATTTCTGTACTGTCACAGACATATTTTTATTTTTCTCTGTAATTTCTTTGTCTCAGCTCTGAAGATAAATGATCCGATTACCTTGAGGAGAGGATTTCTAATAAAAATTTATAACGAAATGGTAAGTGCCATCCCCTTGTCTCTCTATTTTTCCTTTTATTTCCCTTCTCTGCTGTCAGTCGGGAAATAAATGCTTGCACTGACATGACCATTTTTGTATGAAAATATAGACAGAGCAAGGGAAAGAAAGATTTTATACTGTTTCCTGTAAAATCCATTACTGGATAAGATGTGGTAATAGTTGTAACTGGCCAGAGTTTTCCTCAGATCACTCTGTTGGAACAGACATGGGATTCATCCAAAAGGGGATATTAAAGGATTTGGTCCCAGAACTCCCAGGGGAGCAGATAGACTGATGGGAAAGGCTGCTCTGGTGCCTACTGACTCCTCCACCCCCAGGCAGCTGAGCTTCCCTTCCCCTGGCCATTCCTGCTGCTGAGAAGATTTAGGAAAAGAGAAGAGTCAGTACAAAATTAAATGCAGTCTTTAGTTTAAAACTGCATTAACATCTGGATACATCTGAATATGATTACTAGACGGGTTATTGTATATTTCTTGGTGTTATGCTTTTCTTGTCCCCAGTATTTTCCACTCCCTGTCACTCACTGACTGAACTTTTGATGCACAGATAACTGCAATCACATTTGCATATTTTGACTTTTCTGCCAGTATTTAGGAGTCAGGAACAAGCATTCTAGTTTTCATGTATGAGTCAATGGATTTGAACTTTTCACAGTGTCATTCTGGTGTTTTCTCTCTTTCTGTGGTACTTTTCCGTCCCAGTGTCTGTCCATCAAAATGTCTTCCTGACTTAATTTTTTCCTCAAAATACTGTTCTTCTGTGAGGCTTGCAAAGTGCTCAGAAAGGACTTTATAGTGAATGTGCTACATGTCCAAGTTCATTTATTCTTTCTGATGATTAACAGAGTGAATTTTTATACACATTTTTACATTCATATAATTTTGCATTGATTTAATTTATTAAATAAGAAAGCCATTCTTGTTCACAAAAGTACATTAAATATTTTAACTAATTTATTCATATTTTTGTCATTTACACATTGACTAAAACAGTTTCAGATTTTTTATTAAGTGACTCTTGGGACAGTTTTCTACATTTTTTTTGCACACTTTGACAGTTTCACTGGGTCATTTTAAGAGAAGTCTTAAAGTCCTAATGTTAAACCTAGATTTTTGAAACTATGCTGGTATGAAAAAGGAATAACCAATGAAAATATGCTAGAAATTAGTTTAAAATCAACTTGCTGATCAAATAAAAAACCTCTACTAAGAGTTGGATTGTACTTAGTCTCCTCTTGTAATGAAGCTGGAATTCCTGTTTCAATCCCAACTTTCATGTTATAGCTTTTCAAAGCTTGGTAAGAAAGATATCTGAGTTATTCCATAACTGTGATAACTGGTAAAATAGTCCAGTGCCTTCTGGGCACCTCCCTTATGACCTCCCAAGCAGGAGAAACAAAGTCCTGTTGTATTCAGTACTTGTAGAGGAAGCCTGTTGAAGGGCTACTCTGTTGCTGAAACTTTACTGTCTTCCTGAGAACTAGTTGCCTTTTTTCTCTAAAACATAGTCCTATTTGTTAAAAGTTGCCTGGCTCTGTAAAGCCCATGGTGCTTGACCACCTTTGGTTAAGGAAGAAAAGTAAGACTGATTTTACTGATTTTTTTTCCATTAATGAGTTTGAATCCTCATTCCACAAGAAATGTCAACACTGTTAAATTCATTTTAGAAAAAAAATCTGCTTTCAGGTTTCAGACTTTTCCAAGGAAGCAGAATTCCCATTCCTGCTCTTACTTTGAGTATGTTTATACACAGAAAATTTCTTGACACCATTTTAACCCAAGATTGCTATTTATTATAGGGACCCATTAATGATCTTTCCCCCTCTCTCTGTAGTTTAATAAAAATAGAGTAGATGGGAATTCAGGCCTGCATTAATTTTAGGTAATAAAGGGTGTTTAAATCCATGCTGGGTTTTTACCTTTTTGTTTGGGACACAGTTATCCCCTACAATAAGTACATATTTCAGGCAGAGGAAAATAACTTGATTGTAAGATAAAAGACACAAAACCAATAGCCATCAGACACAGCAGCTAAGAGAGAATCATAAAAGCAGAAGGAGGTTAATGCACAGAATGTAATGATTCTCTTATAGGCAGTTGTAAGTAGGCTGCACTGAGGGGTTGTATACTCTAGTTGTAAATACTAGGTTGGGTGATTGAAATTCCTGCTGTAAGTTCTTATATATAAATGTTTAGTTACTTATCAACAGAATGAAAAAGGTCTGGGTTTTGGTGACATCTGAAATAAAAAGCAGCTGCCTGGTGTTCTGGGAACTGCCTCAGTTCTGTGAGGCTCAGAACTTTTTGTATCCTCAAGGGCATCCAGAAATTAAATTTGCTAGTTAAAGGCATTGTGCACTTGAAAAAAATGCTTTGTCTTTTTCTCTACCTGCTTGCTTTTCTGTTTCTCATTCAAGATCTCATAAAATTTTGGTAGGAAAAGTGTTTTAATTAGTGTAATTTGCATGTACTGTCTCAAAAGAGAAATACACTCCCAAACTGCTCTGAGTGCTCTTCTGATTTGTCAGGCTCATAAATTAAATATGATAAACTGAGCATATGTGGGGGGCTTTCTCTTTCTTTTTTTTTATTTAATATTTTAGTCGTTGTACAGTCAGCATTCTGCACAGATATCCTCTGCTATGAGACCGCACCTCACTGCAATGGAACAAGGGAATGTTTGACTGTGTCTGCATTATATCAAATTGCATCCTTACATTTTTGACAAATTCAGAGTAGGAATAGTTTTGCAGGTATTTCCACTGTACTGTCATTGGCATATATGTTTTGTTTAGGTCTTGTCCCACACTTGCAGTCATGAATCATCTGGAAAGTTTAGGAATTTCACTTGTGCTGGGTGCTATAACAAAACAAACTTCAGTTTTCATCTCTCTGTGCTCTTTTCAACCTATATCTGAGTTCTCTCTGCTTTTTCTAAATTCCAGCCCTCATTCTCTACAAAGGAATGACTTTAGTTTACTTTATACTGTAAAGGGAGAAATGAGATACTGTAATGCCATGAAAAAGCGACACAAAAAATCCACCCAAAACCAGTCTACGTGGAGTTTGTATCTCTTTGATGGGGGAAAAGAATCAACAAATCTTTTTTGTTCCTTAAATGTATTCATTAAACACAAATTAAATACAAAAAAGATCAGATAAACCTATTACAAGTAGCAAACTTGAAACTGTCTGCCAGAACAGAGTTCTAGTAAAAGAGATTTCGTTGGAGAGACTTCCTTACTTCTTAATGCAACTTTTGCCAGCATCATCATCTCTTTCAGTGCCTTCCACTCAGATACTTGTGTGTGTCCTAGTGTGTAATGAGATACAGTAATGTAATTAAGACACTTGCATTATTTTTCTAGATGCTAAAGGTAGTAATAAAGGAGAGAGTGATCTGGGAAGTTGGTTGTTACACTCAACAGTCAGTAGCAGCTGTTCACCTTTTTGTAAAGGAATCTCATCCTTGGACCTTGAAGGATTTCTCACTTGCACAGATTGTGGGATAAGACTTATCATTTTTGAGGGTCTATTTCTTAACAGCTTAGCTGGAAACATGATCCTTGGGAAGATCTTCCCAGGACTGACTGGCTTGAGTCAATTATTTTGAAGCAAGGAGTCCATGTTAATTAACTCATGCTGTTGCCAGAAGAAAGACTGAAGTAATCTTCAAATATACAACTGTGTCTAGTGATGACAGTAATGAGCTCCTTAAAAATGCAGACAGCAACTCATGTAATGATTAGCTTGTGTTATTGACAGACTGATATTGAGTTCAAAAATATAATACACTGTGAGTCTTTCACATCATTTCATGATGCATGTTTCCAAGTTTCAAGGTAATAATAAGTAAAGATGAGATTGTGTTTAAAATAGCATTTCTCTGGATGTAAACAGAGGCAGCCTTCCCTCTTTTTGAAATGGAACTGTGATTATGGACATAATATATGAAAGGTTTTAAAAGCATTAAGTTTCTAGGCAGAGTTACACCTTCCTTGTTTATTGGATATTGCCTATGAAAAAATGACAATGAGAAGTGAAGTCTGCTAGTATTTGTCATGCCTACAACAACTACTCTATTTCCTGTCAGATTGCATTGTATGCATTGTGCATCTTTTAACAGCGCTTAGACGTGCTGACATAAAATACAAAGATGATCCAATTACATTTTCTGCTACTGCATCTCATTTTGCTAATGCCTACAAATTAAGGGTGTCTATCACTCCGTACATGATACAGAACACGGATAGCATTTTAAATCCCTTGAATTTTATAGTGTACACCACTTAAATACAGAAGCAGCCCTACTCATAAACAGTTGACGTGTAGTTCATAAACTAGTCTAGTCAATATGAAAATGCAACCATGTAATGAATCCAAAAATGATTCTTCCTTATTGCTTTTGGTAATTTATTTACCAGAGAATGTTTAAATGTACAGTATTAGTGCTTATCCACTTCCAGAATGATGATCAGTGTGTATTATCTTTTTTTTCCTTTTTTTTTCCTCCAGACTCTCTTTCCATGGGAAGCAAACCTTGGAAAATCCAGTGAGCCTTTACAGAAGTCAGGGTACTGGAGCACATTCTTTTAAAGGATGCTATTTTTTGATATATCACAGATTTGTATGAAATAAAAGAATCTCAGACAGTAAAGGAGACTCATACTGACATTGCCAACAGTTACCAAGTGGGATGGCAAAACCTTAACCCTATGGGCATAGTTTCATTAGATGTAGAATTACAATTGAAACCCACGTTCTCCAATGGACACATTATGCAGGATTTCACTGAAGCAGTTTCACTCCAAGTAAAATAAGACCTGAGTTGCTGCTGATTTAAAAGTTCTTCTGCTCCCCTTTTGTACTTCCTTTCTGTACTGGACGTTGCCTGATAGTTTCTCAGGGGTTATATCTTTCTTGTTCCCGCCTTGTGGCTACAGCCACTGCGCTGAAGTGGCGCTCACTTTGCCGGAAAGGCTGAGGCTGGGACAAGCAATCCAAGCTTTTAACAACACACTCCTGGAACCCTTTGGGATGAGTCAGACTTGGGGTGCAAGGTACAGACTCTCCACATCTATCAAGATGAACTACTTTTCTAACAGCATTTTCTATTAATGGTGAATGGCTGCAGTTGGACAGTCCTACTAATTTCCTAGGTCACTGCTGTCTTCCCATCACATCTTCTCAGGAGAAATAGAAAGGAGAGTGAGGAGAAATGGCCCAAAGTGGGTTTTGCACAATAGAGAGCAGTGGAAGTCTTTGTGAGTGGCAGTGGCTGTGACCTTATTCAGCTGCTTTTAAAAACTTTTCATCAGACGCCAGGAGATTTCAAGCACGATATGTTGGGAGAGTTTGTTCCTCTGTTTGTCTTTGTTCTTGAAACTGGCTGTTTAAGCAGAGATAATATTCTACAACTTTTTCATAGAAAGCAGTCATTAGAGACTCCGTGACAGGTTTAATTTTTTAGCTGAACAGTTGTTTATGCCTTTCCTGTGATTTCCACAGGAAATGGCTCTCTATTTCATTTGTGTTTGAAGAGCAAACTGAATTACCTTAGTGTCAAACAGCTCAACTATCTGTTTTACTTTTTTTGTTTTCATCTTTATTTTTATTGCCATTAACATGGTTACATATGGGCAACCGTATGGTGGGATACAAGTATCAGATGGTTGGCCAGAAGTCTGGCATCTGCAGAAATTATTTCCAAATGGGAAACTGAGCAAATGAGTAATTATGGAATACATGGAAATCGTAGTTGGACAAGTAACCCAATGCTCCTCTCCACTACTCAGCACCCCAAACTCAGCCAGATATTTTGAGAGGTGATGTGTCACTCAGCCTGAGCAAGAGTATTTTTGTTGCATAGAAGTTTCTTGGTCTGTGAAAAAAAAAGAGTATTAGAGACATATTATAGTAGTGTTGACTTCTTGATGTCACTTCTGTGCCATAAAGTCAGAGTCATAACCAGTAGCCCCAAGAGACCCCAGCCCAACAATAAAGACCTTGCTAGAATAAACATAGTACAGATTCTCAGAGCTACTTACAATAAACCCAGGGGTGTATCCTCTAGCCAAAAGTTTTGCTAATGCTGGATTGATTTTTTTTTTTCTCAATATTTCGTTCTTATTAGCGGTATCCCAAGGGATGGCTCTTTTCTCTTTTTCTTCCATTCTAAGTTTCCTTTCTAATATTTGTACTACATTGCTCAACTTTAGCAACATAATAATAGCAAGAAAAAGACTCATTACCTGTAGTCAGACTCCCATCTGTATAATTCCTCTTCAGTAATCATTTTCTCTTCATTTCTTGGCCAAGGAGTAAGAAATGTTTAGCTCTTTTATTCATATAATAAACTTTGCTTATAATAAAGTCTGCTTTTGCTCCAGGAATGAATCTTGTTTTCTCTTTAGCAGCAGCATCAGCACTGGAGATAGACCCAAATGAACAGAGGGAAAAGAAAAACCTGCATGGATCCCAGAGCAAGAGCAGCTTTGGATGGACAAAGCTGAGATACATGGAGGTCCATGAGGGATTTCTTTGCTGAAGAGAACATTTATTGCTCCTTTCCCTGAAGCATCTCCAATTCCCTGCAGATGTGATTCTCTAGTGACCAAGATGCAGAGGTGAGGGTTTTGTATGAGCATGGTTTTGGTGGCTCCTCTCTGTGTTTTTCTCACTTTTATGACCATATGAGCCATACAAGAAATCTGGATTGCTGTAATATGTATGGCTTTTGAAGAAGAGAAAAAAAATATTAGTTTGTTTGACTGAAAGCTGTCTCCAGAGTGCTTTATGAAAGCCAAGTCTGACTTGAAGTTTTCAGAGTCTTGCCTTCTTCCCACTCACACTCTCTGGATGAAATTATCATATTTTCTGAGATTTGCAGTGCTGTCTACCTTTGAATAATTTTGGGAAAAATGTCTTAATTTGAAAGGTCTGCTGTACTTATGCTACTAAAGCTGTTCACCCTTTGAGTATGGAAGCCATCAGGTCTGCCCCAGGCCCATCCCACCACCCAGAGAGCTGGCTGTCCTGGACAACAGGAAGTGGTGAAATTACTTACCTTTGGTGGTTTTCACAGTAGATCTCTGGGTCCTGACTGTCCTGGATCCCCAGCTCAGAGACAATATTTCCACTGCACAGCCAAGGATCTGAAAAGTCAATTGAACCTGCCTGGCAAAAACAGAGCTCAAGAGCCATTGAAACAGAAAATTGCTCTTAGGAAGTTTTACTTTTAGCAAAGAATCAAAGTCCAGGTGAAAATATGCCGTCAATTTTTTTTCAGTGTGCTGTGAGGTATTGTCATGGGTTTGCCAGTCAGCCCCCCCTGGGGCTGAAAACAGTTTTGCCAGGTAGATTTCCGGAGAAAAACCCCCAATCAAAAAGTTTTGGTAAAGCCTCTGCCAATTACATTTTTAAGAAAACAGAAGAGAAAGGTGGTGATGCAGAAGCGATAAGAGCCATGAGGTGGCAAGAGAAGAAGGAGCCATGTAGGGGTAGGCAGCTGGCCCCAAGTGGGGCCAGGCCTCCCTCCCCCCGGCCATGGGCCAGGGGCAGGTTGTGGCATTGAAGCCCTCCTGGCCTAGACATGTAACAAAAAGTGGGGGGAAAGCTTTAATGAAAAACTGCCTGGACAAGATTACTGCAAGAAGAATTCCAGTCAGAGAGATAGTGGAACCTTCCAAGGTCGGAGCGGGTGAGTTTTTTCTTTTTCTCCCCCCATCTCTCTCCCATCAGCAGGGAAAAAGACTGAAAATTAAAATCCCTGCCATCTGTGGAAGATTACAAAGTGAATAAACTCTCCTGCAGCTCATAGAGAACCTACGCTGGAGCAAGTCAGCTCGGGTAGGACTTGTGATCCTGGTACGGGATCCATACTGATGCAGCTGAATTTGGGACCTCACAGGAAAACAGGAACGGACTCAAAAGTCATTATTTCCTGTGACACTGTGAGAAGACCATGGCAAAGCCAGTGTCCCCTGTGTAATCCATGGAGGACCCTCACGAGGCCTGGGTCTTAGCCCAGGATGGGGGTAGACCCAGCCCTGAAGTCAACACAGAAGAAAAGGAAAAAGAAAAAGAGAGACAGTTCCAGCTGCAATGAATCGGAGCTGTTGTCCCAGAGATAACAGAAGGAAAACTTTCAAATTCTGCAGAATTGTTTTGGAAGACCTGTAGCTCTGGAAGTAGAAAAGAGACTGTTTTCTCCTCCTGAACTGATTCAAAGGGGGGAGGGGTACTACTGTAAATATATAATATTTTTTGCCTTGTTAGAATTGTTGTATATATATATAGTTCTTTATTTTTTTTTATTTTGCTAAGTAATAAATCCTAATATTATTTCCCCCACATCAAATCTCTTTTGTCTGCATAAACCTTCTCTCAACTCATAGCAATT
>JAWWLV010000121.1:98486330-98500740 GCA_035041135.1 Platyrinchus mystaceus | reverse complement strand
CTAAAAAATCCATTGCGCAGGCTTGAAAGGTAAAAACACCTTTCCCAGATCTTCGTTCGCGAAGACTGGCCACGTGTGTGCCCATACACAGGCTGGGCACACTGCTAGCCACATTCATGCCAGTGGTGACACCAGCCTGGCCACGAGGCTGAGCTGAAGGCTCACTGCTGCTGCTGCTGCTCCCTTGGCCCCTGGAGAAACCCCTGGTTCTTGGGAATATAGGTGCTAGCAATTGTGAGCATGGTCCCTGTTGGTGAAGCTGAATTCCCATTGAACTGTGGGGGACCATTACTTTGGAAGAAGTCTGGCCTGAGGCTAAATTCCTTTGCATCTCTGATGAGTCCAAACTTTCAAAGCACTGCAATGCTTTTGTCCAGGCAAAAAAGAGATCAACTCTTTCGGTAACTTATCTTCAGTTACCTAAGTTTCCTCATCTGCTATAAGATGATATCAAAACTTTCTTAATTTACAGACCAAAGTCACTAATGGCACTCAAATACTGTGATAATAACTCTCTATAATTTAATAATAGGTAATATTGGTTTAAGTCATCTTGTGATTAATATGCATTTCTGCAGCCATTATGTGACTAGCCCCAATGACTTCCTTACATAAATAATGTCATATATTCCTTCTAAGTGCTTCAATATCATTTCTTGACTGATAGTGGATTTTAATATATTTTCCTGATCTACAGAAGCAATGACTTTATTTGTCCTTCATCTTCTTTTTTAGACTTAAACCCAAAGATCGTTTCAGTGACCAGATTTTCCATTCATATTTTGCTAGCAATTTCACTGTTAATTTTGGCATTCTAGCCACTATTCCACTCAGGATAACATGAATTTGTAGTCATTGCAGCTAATATGTATGAGAATGTATGACAAACCAACCAATAAAGTATCTGCAAATTTTTAATAATATATGTATTTGACTCTTCTATTTTTTACAGTTCCACTGAAATCAATGGTTCTACTAACTTGCAACATTTTTTGCTATATATGATTCAAAGTTCTGTTTAAGGGGAGTAACTCTGCAAAAAAATGTTTATCAGTAACCTGACCTTTAAAGAGAGAAAGACTACCTTATAGAATTTACGTCTTAATCAACTTGGAAAATAGATTAATAGTTTTATGTGTCTACATATACATTATTCATATTTTTCCAACATAAACCACGCATAAATTCACCCAAGAAGATATTAGGCATGTCTAAGCAGCCAGGAAAGAGCATATCTCTACCTACGTTAAGGCTTGTCTTCAACCCATATTGCTTATATGCAAAGAATTACTCAGGCAAAGACCTCACCTGTCCTCCCAGAGAGAAATCTCAAATCTACTTAGTATGTATTGACAGTTTGAATGGATCAAGTCCTGGTGGACCCAATATGTACACCTTGGACCACAGAAAAATTACTTGAGTTCAGGTTTTCCTATTAATTCTGTGCACATCTTGTTCCCAAACTTCAGCTAGTCTTAGCTGGCAGTCTGGGAAGGAAACCTATGAGACAGACTGACTCATGTTGCTCTTAAACTAACATTGTAAATAACCCATGAGTATTACAAAATTTACAGACTTATCAGACACAGACCTATCAAGCACATCCTTTAAATGTTGGTGCTAGCCTCTATCAATTTGATTTCCCTTAGATTTCATGAAAGAAGATAAAGGACTTTTTTAAAAAAATGTTAGGACTTCTCAAAGCTTTTGTTGATTCTGCAGTGTAATGATGGTAAGTCTAGCTGTGCCCTTTATGGTCATTTCAGTAGAAGTATTTAAGTGCTTTGCAATTAGTAAGGACAAACTGCTGTTTAGTGAACACTGCACTGAGAAGGAGGAATTTATTTATGCTTTACAAGAAGAGAAACAGGAAGCGTAAAGTCCTGAACAAGGACATATGGGAGGAGGAGATGAGCAAGGAAGTACTACTAGGGCCAGGAGCAGCAGTAGGAGCCAGCTTTGCTATAGAGGAGAAGCTCAAAGATGAAAAAATCATTCTGTAATTTGATAAATCTCAAAATAGATAAAGTTTGAACATCACTTCCCTCTTCTCCCTTTCCCTTTCAAATTTCTGCTTGTTATAGCTCATCAGTTTGGCTGTGGAGTCTCTTCCATCTTCTTGTTTTCTACTCATGAAGCAAACGAAGTTTTGCAGGGTAAAAGTCAGGAAAATGAAAAGGTATCCCTAATTGCAGCTCAAAGTTCTCACTGAATCACATCCCATTAAACAAAACAGAATCCCTTGCTAGCCTTGCTGTACCTAGCAGGGGACAAGATGGTCTTGGCCAGAAAAATGCTTTGCAATAACATTTTCAGTAATATATCTTACAGTATAATGCACCTCATGATTCCCAACTGGATGAGACTCTTGCCACTGGCCTCTAGTCACACCAGTAAAGGACAGTCCAAAATGACAACAAAGCAAATCTAGATGACATTTGTGAAGTATTTTGGACAACTGATCTGCATTTTCTCATGCTTCATTGTTCTTCTATGAACAAAAGCAGAAAATAAAATAGAAACAAATTTAAAGTCAGAGCTGCAATGTAGTTATGGGACTGCCTATTAATTAATTTCATTTTTAAAAATTAAGTTTGAAGAAACTGTAAACAATTCCTTCCAGTGGTTCTATAGGAGGCTGACAAAAAGCCAATTTATTCTTTGCATATGACCTGCCCTCTGTATATAAACCACGTATATTTGCCAGTGAGAAAGAGCAGCTGGAGGTTTACTAACATCTGAGGGACAAGGAAAAACACTTAGAACAACCAATTGGCTGTTTAATGTGTCTCAAATTTCTATAAAAGACACTATTCCAGAAATACAATTGCTTTGTGGTGTTTGCCAGCGAATCTTCTGCATATAAAGGACACAGACATATATTTTAACCAACTGGTACACTGTTTGCAGTGCCTGCTAGCTATGTCTTCTGGTACCTATCTGCCTTCTGTCACTGCCCCACTGTCAGGCTAACAATTAAATGTTAGGTGTTCTTACCTTAAGGAGGAGTCTGCTTCAAAATGTAATAATTTTAGTTAGGGAAATACTCTGAACACTTGGCAGATTATGGATAAAATTCATTCTCCTTTTATGTGGGCTCTTTTTTTTGTTTGTTTGGAAAGCTTGGAGATATCACCTAATCCTTCCTCCTGCCTCACAGCATCAGAAATACTTGACTGCTCCTCAAGGCTGTTTGTTTAACCTGTCGTAAAACACCTTGCTTGGCAACAATTCAATCTAGCATTTGCTATCCTACAGTTCCAAAAAATGTGGGTTTTTTTCATAATTTCTAACCCAAATAGCTCTTGATGAAAATTTTTCTTAATACCTGTCCAGTCTGTGAAGAGAGATTATTCCCTCCTTCCCCCCACCCCCCTCAGGCTTTTATGTGTTTGAAGCCTGTTTGTACATCTTCCTTTAGATTTGTTAAACTAGGTTGTTCTTGAGACAAGAACAGAGAGAACTAAGTTCCTCCAACAACAATCTCAGCCTTTTAACAAGATTGAAACAGAGTCATTGCATATCAGGTTCTTGGTGACAGTGCAAAATCTGTAACTTCACAAAACTTGACTAAATAAGGTAGAAAATATGGAGTCTCTTTTTATGTTAAAATGATATAAGCCTCAATATCTTAATTATATCTTTGAAGAAAAAATATATTTTTACAGAAATAATTCAATATTTCACAGTGTCAGTCAGCAACAAGTGCATTGATAAATATGCTTTACTTAAAAAAAAAGAAAATAAAGAATTAACATATAAAGCAAAATAATCTTTCTGGAGAAGGCATTTTTCTTCAGACTGTGTTAGAAAGCCTCAAATGGTACAAAGTTCAGAAAGTGGGAATATATTTTGCAAATACCTGTAGGAGAAAATAGGAACAAAAAAGGACAAATTAGAATATAAAAGGTAATGAAAGGCACAATCCAACTGTGTAATATCCAAAACAACAAGTTTCAGGTCTTAAATTTTCCCTACAATTAAAACCACTCTGAATAAACTGGTATCCTGGAGTTAAAATACACACTGAAGAAGCTGGTGACCTGGATATAATCTTTATACCAGGGGGAAAAAGAAAAAAACAAAAACAAAACAACATACTAGAATTCAAAACAAACATTGCAGAAGCTAGTACCTGGCTCTAACACTTCCCTGAAGAAATTATTCTGCCTGGAAGTCACTATTTTTATGGTCATTGGGGTGTTAATCTAAAATGGAAGTTCTGATAGTGCTTGCCCATAGTGAATATTGGTTCCATGCTGGGATTTTAGCCACTGGTTTTCTCCTCTGAATGCACCTACCCAAATGCAAGACACTGATGAGACTTATTTTACCATGAAATAATGTAGTTTGGATTGAATTGTTCTAGATTGAAACAAAGAAACATAATTTGCAAGGATTTAAGAGTTTATACATTTCTTTTAAAAGTAAATAGAAAATATTAAACCATCTCAATAATGTGACATTATTGATTGGTAAAATCTGCTTGAAACCAAGACCTTCTTCACATGGAAGGTTTAATGTTGTTTCAGCTGATGTCTTTTGGAGGGAATGAATTTTGCTCCCAGAAATCTTTCAGTTCGTCATTCTCTCTTGAAGTTTCAGGGTACCCTTGATCTGTAAGTAACACTTGTTCATGTTCATACAATTTTTTATTCCACATAATGGGCTATTTTTTATCTTGATCTTTGAGAACAGTAATTTTCCTGCCATGTTGTCTCCACAGAATGAATTTATTATTGTATCTAAGTACTAAAACAAAGTTCTGTATTTGCCTCAGTCAGTGTAAATAGCCACTCTGTGACAGGCTGATGAGTGGCAGCAGGGATCCATCTATGACAAGAGCTTGAAGCTGCAGGGAAGATTTCTACCTGTAGGATTCATTTTGTATTCCTTCTCTTTTTTGGGCTAGAGTGGGGGAACCCGTTCTTCTCACAGTGTGTAGGAGAAGAGAGAGCTCATATCCTGTTTCTTGTCTTTCTTCTGGTTTTAAAATTATGTTTCATTTGTCAGAGTGTTAGAATCATAGACTAACAGAAAGTCTTGACTCTCAGAGGAAGGAAAAGATATAAAACTAGGTGAAGAGATCCAGATAGGCCAGAGTGACCTTCAAGACTTGAGCAGCCTTGACGGTGAGCAGTAATGATGTGGATTATTACTTGATTAAAGAAAATCAGGGAAAACTAAAATAAGAATTTATATATGGGTGGTGAAATGAACTAAGTTAGATTTTGCTGGGTAATTAGCTAGTTACACTTGACCACATCGCCTCTTTGCAACAGGGCATTAACAGATGGTGCTGTTAGAACAAAAAGTGCTGCCTTCCCCCATCAAGTGCAGTTGCTGCTGAAGGATCAATTTTTCGGTGCAAGCACTGGGGGGCTAATAAAGACTCCAGCCCTGGGAATAGGAGTGATTTACAATTGAACTCAATCTATTTGAAAAATTCTAGCAGCCACATTAAAAAAAAACCCCAAATCTCATCACACACCACCTGAATTTCCTCAGCGCCATCTGTCTGCTGCATTAAACAAAGCCCTAGAGACCCTCAGTGGGAGAGAGGCAGAGTTTTAATGATTAACCTAACCTGGCTGTCAGAATGGATAGCTTGATATATAGGGCCTTGGTTGGCAGTTTCTGCATAGCTAGTCACTGATGCTGCAGAGGAAATTTAAGCCAGCAGGAATTCCCCTCTGGTGTGTAAACCAGCACGTCCTCCCAGGATGCAGCGCCTGGCCTGCAAAGAGGCATTACCCTGGTGCTCCCCGGCTTTGTGGTGAGATTCCCAGGGGGCTGGTCATGGGGAAGAACTGTCTGTATCTTATGTCTGCCAAGGAGTTCTGCAAAGGCAGCACCTGGCCATCAACCATCAATAACCCTGGAAGCTCATCTGCACCTGAATTCTTTGTAGTGATATGGCACGGACATCCGGCTTTGTTTCTGTTAAAGAGTTTACCTGCTTAAATACCTTGAAATGTTTTAAGTTGGGTACCTGAGTATTTACCTTGCTGTACTGGGGTTGCTGAATAGTATGAAATTGCCAGTCCCAATTTCATGAGCTGAAATTATTTATGAGATTTTTATGAAGATTCAGAATTGAATGTGGTATTTTGATCATTTCAATTTGATCAAGACAAACAATACCTTTCTTGATATTAAGCTCAAACTTGGATTTATGGGAGATGCCAAAAGTGAGAGCTTTCAGTTTTATGAGAGCAATATTATTTTAATTTCTCAGTAAATATTTTGCCTCTGAATAGAAAGGACAGATTTCCACTATAAAAATAATTCTGAATTACATGTACTGTTTTTCACTCACTCACTCACTCACTCACTCACTCACTCACTCACTCACTCACTCACTCACTCACTCACTCACATTTTTCATCCCATGTTGATGTACTTGGAATATTTAAATTAAATTGTTGCTGCTTTGTATTTGTGGAGAGGATGTAAACAGTACATCTTTCCAGTTAGAAACTTAGAAATCATCAAGAAATTTGTAGGCATTATTTAGTGAGTAATCCCACCTTCTTTTACAGTAAAATTAACAGTTCCACTTTGCAAATACAGAAAATGAAACCTAAGCTATCATTTTACAATATATTATACCAGAGCTAGCAATTTACATGTATGCAAAGTGAATATAAATGGTGAAAACATATTCATAAATTATATATGTCTGAAGGCTTAAGGGACCAAAACATCATCTGACAAGCAATAACCAAAACCATAAACTAATTCAGTGAAAGATTAATAATTAAAATAAGATTTCCTAGAATTAGTTAAATTTTGTATTCATCCAGATGCTTACATGTAGCTACTATTACCTAAATGATGAAGTTATCTGAGTTTTATTCTCACTGCCAGGCTTACCTAGGAATCCTCTTTGGATCTGTAAAACCTTCCTGAAAATCTTTAATAAAACCCTGTGGTCTTAAATTTTATGTTAATTTTACGCAGATAATGAAAACAATTAAATAATGTAGATATCTATTATATTATTTTCTTTGTTAGTAATTATTATTTTTATTAATTAAAAATCAGTTCTGATGTAAATTAACTTTCTGAAAAAAAGTAATTTTCTGTCTCCTTACACTGAGTGCCAGTAGTCAATCCCCAGGGTTTGGGAATAGGGAGAACTGATCTCCCAGTAATTACTGAAGGACTCAGACTCTCACAGCCAGAGAGGGGAGCATGGCTCATGTCTTGATGATGTCAGAGTAATCCTTCATCACACAGGTTATATATATTTCTCATAGCTGGTCCCACGCTATCAATCCTTCTGAAAGATGAGAATCCCATTGAGGTCCATTTAGTCATCCTGCTTCCTATTGTTAATGAATATGACAAAACAAGACAGATCCTAATGCCAGTATCTTCAGGCAGGCCATCAGCCCTCTTGCTTTTATTTCAGTGCATTACTACTACTTATCAGTGCCATTTGATGACTGCTCTAAAGCATGTTTCACATCCAGGTAGCAGGGTTCATATCCAAGCAAATCTGAATTAATTCTTGGTATAAAGTTTCATGAGCAACCATTTCCCGTGATTTACTAGAGATTCATGTATATGTAATGTTTTATAAGTCTCTTTTTGCACGTAACAATAATAAAATAATAATAAAAGAAAAAATTATTTCCTTTTTTTAGTAGCTCAAGCCTCTTCTGACTCTCATGTCCCTTAGGTGCTTACAAAGAATGTTGGCTGCATTGTGCTGAAACAGCGTGTTTCATCTTGGCCATCACTACATTAGAGAAGATGGGCAGCATAAGTTTTGTACATCTTTTGGAATGGATTACCAGGCACACTGAGAAAATTTTCTAGCAGTGGGAGAAGTAGTTTTGTGCCATTTTTTCACAACCTTGTTCCTAGGAACACTTGAAATTTGTCCTGCTGTGTCACTGCTGATAGGGCAATGGAAGATGCAGAAGTAACATGTGTTCTATATCTATCATCCCTGTGCTGTCTGTATACTCTGCTACACCAGAAAGGGAATGCTACCACTGAAAAAAGGGTTGTTTTGTTTGGGTTTTTTATGGGTTTTTTGCTGGTTTAGCACAACTCTTCTTTTCTACTTACATTTGTTTTAACTCAAGGTGTATCAGGATCATGATGTTGTCTTCTATTGAACGTGACCGCAGAATAGGTGACAGCAGTGATCAATAGGACTTTTGTACTTTCCTTTCCTCGAATCTTCCTATTCCTTGTAAATTAATTACATAATGAATTTAGGCCAACACTCTGAAAAGAACTGCTATAATACATCATATCTTGAAAAAAGGAAGGATAGTTTCTCAGGTAAATGTTTTGAAAAACACGTGTAAGAGGGCTTTAATTCAGGTTATCATGGAAAGGACTTTGTGCGCATTTTCTGGCAAATAAGTTTTTGATCAAAGAGAAAAACTTGTGTGTTTTGAATTAATTTTCATTAAAATATTTTTAATAAAACAAAAGGTCTTGAGTGACATAAAAAATAGTATGTGTATTCTTTTACCAAAATCTATTTTATTATGAGAAAGAATCAAGTAAAGTTCTCTGACTCAGAGCAGTAATTGGATATACTCTGTTCAAGCATTTTTGACACTAACCTATCGTGTAGAAAGACAAAGAACACAGACTCCTTGCTTTTTTAATAAATAAAATCTGTATTGCCAAAACGTTTTTTCATTGGAATAATTTTTTTTCATATGAATAACTTTTTTATCAAAATAATTAGAAATGTTTAGGATAATGGGTCACTTTCTTATTTCTCCTCATTTTATGCTTTTAAGTGTCATCTAGAATGATAAAAATTAAATAAATCTTGTTTACTTAAGCTTTGCTTTTCTGTAATTCCCCTGCATATTACATATTAAAAAAACAGTCTTGTCTTCTGAGAGTATGGGCAATGAGGATCACTTGGTAAAGTGTTTTTCCTCAGACAGTAAAGCTGAAAAAACTTCTCCTTAGATAAGGATAGCTCCACGATAACAAGGCTCTTTATCGTCTTCTAATATCCCATCAATGTGTTCCACCATTTCATTTAAATCCTACTAATCAAAGATCTTTTTTGGGGTAGAGCTAGTAACCAACAAAAAGAAGAGGGCAGCATGAGCCCAGCACAACCTCTAGAAAATAGTTTAGATGAATTACCTTCAAACCATGACTTGAATTTTCCCTTTCTACTACATATTTGTCATAGACATGTTTATCTAACATAAAGGACAAATTGATATTGTCCCCTGCCGAATGACTGAAGAACAAACTGCAGACAGTACAATTCTGGTCAGAAGTCTTGGAGTAGACTTCATACCTGAAATAACTGAGATTCATAAGGCAGGAGGTTTCCTATGCAGAGTTCTGAATATCAATGGGTAACAAAAAAATTGCGTGAATTTAAGCTACTGCATTTGAGTGTTATTATTCACAAAAGATATATTTAGATAGTATTTGAAAAGTTCACCATCTAATTCCAGTTCCAAATAATGTGTTCTGCATCTCTTCTCTTTGAATACTGTTCTTTTTATAAGTTTATATCCTTAGGAGATTCCTGATTTTAAATGTGACTTTTTTTCTTTTATTGTTGTTATCATTACAGCTCTTACTTGAAAAAATTTGGAATGCCCTAATTTTTAGCTAGTTTTCTGGCTTGTGTCATGGTGTAATCTAGCAGGCAGCTCAGGTTTATACAGCCACCACATTATTTCCCTGCAATAGGATGGGGGAGAGAATGGGAAACAAGGCAAAACTCATGGATTGAGACAAAAGCAGTCTAATAGGACAGAAAAGGAAGGGAAAGTAATAATAATGATAAAAGAACACACAAAACAATTGACATACAATGCAGTTGCTCACCACCCACTGACTGATGCCCTGCCAGTCCCTGAGTAGTGACTGCCACCCCCCAGCCAACTCCTCCCAGTTTTCCTTTTCAGCATGATGCTATATGGTATGGGATATCCCTTTGGCCAGTTGGAGTCAGCTGTCCCAGCTGTGTCCCCTCCCATCTTCTCATGCACCCCCAACCTCCTCACTGTCAGTGCCACATGAGAAGCTAAAAAATCCTTGACTTAGTGTCAGCCCTGCTCAGTAATAACTAAAACATCAGTATGTTTTCAACATTATTCTCACACTAGATCCCAAACACAGTACTGTTCCAGCTACTAGGGAGAAAATTCACTCTATCCCTGACAAAATCAGGACAGCTGGACATAAAAGTTATGCCTCTGCCCTTGTGCTTCTATCTTAGTTATTTTAACTTCACTTTTAACTACCAGAAATGTTACATTATTTTGTGTTTGAAGAGTTTTCAGAATTGTTTCCCTTCACTTGTCTGAAGCTTTAGTGTTTTGTTTTATGGTTTAAAAAATCCTACATTTTATTTTACCTTAGTTCCATTTCTGCCTCCTTAACTGCATGCTGACAGGGAACATACTGAGAAAAAAAGGGGCCCACGCCATTTAGAACTGCTTCTCATTGACCTCTTTCTATGCTTGCATTTTCAATGCACTCTTCAGGTTGCTTTTCTGTGTTAAAATCTGGGTGAGAAGCTTTGAATGATCAATCTTAAATGCTAAGTCACATTAGCTGGATTTCACTAGACTAGTGCAGGTACAGAGGAATGAAGTATATGCTTATTTTGCTCTCAGCTGAATAGCTCTGTTCTTTGAAATCTCTGTTGAAATACTGTTTTATATCAAAAGTAACTACATTTTGTAGAATCATAGAGTGATAGATTCATAGAATCATAGAGTGATAGATTCGTAGAATCACAAAATCACAAAACTCCAGGTTGGAAGTAACCACAAGGGTAATCTGGTCTAACCTTTCTTGGCAAAAGCACAGCCTAGAAAAGATGGCCCAGCACTTTGTTCAGCTGAATTTGAAAATGTCCAGAGTTGGGGAATGCTCCACTTTCTTGGGGACTTTGTTCTAATGGATGATTTTCTCATTGTGAAAAATTTTCCCATTCTGTCCAATGGAAATCTCCCCAGGAGCAACTTGTATCCATTACACCTTGTTTTTTCCATGTGACTTGGAAAAATGGAATCTCCAATTTCTATTTTTTTTGTAGCCACTCTTTACATACTGAAAAATAGTGATAAGGTCACCCCTAAGCCTTCTTGAGGCTGAACAAATCCAGGTATCTCAGCCTTTCCTTGTACGGCAGCCTTCCCAGTCCTTTGATCATCTTTGTGGCCCTTCTCTGGACTCTCTCCAGGCTGTACACATCTCTTTCTTAAACATACCTGTGTAAGCTGGGATATGGTTATTTTTTTAAAAATATAATTAAACTTCTCTATTTCCAACATCATCTTTTGGGGGTTTCAAATGTGAAGGGCTTGGTTTGGTAAAATAGAGGCTTGTCACCCAACTGAGAGGAAGCAGACTGTGTTTGCCAGCTTTTTTTTTTTCCCCCCCAAGGAAATCAGTGATTTGAAACCTGGTTATATGTTTGTTTTCAGAAGTGTAGGTGGAGCTCATCTGACCAAATGTAAACATTTTTTTCCATAGACAGGTGTCAGCCATCCGTTTTCAGTAAGTGGAAGGAAAGAGGTATTCTTAGGCAGTAAATCATCTCATCCTCCATAAGCCATCTGAAGTCAGGTGAATCATCCCCTAGCATTGCTTAATTCTCTGTAGACTACAAGGGGAACCTAAAGTGTTTAGATCACATGCATGATCTACCTGAAAACAGATGAAATCCAGTGGATTTCAGAGTAGAATTCAGAGTATGTCAGAGTCCTACCTTAGGGAAAAGCTGATTTCTCCTCCCCTCCCCTTCCTTTTTTTCTCTTCATTTTTTTGTTTTCCCAGATGGGCATTTGGCCTTAGAACAATGCTAATTGATACAATGTAGGGTCTACAGAAGACATGTTCTATTCTAGGATATATCAAATGCTAATAAATGCCTGCATAGAAGCAGCTGACTTGCACCCCTCTGTGTTTTAGCAAGAGTGGTGATCAGCTGCGTCCATCAGACTTTCAAATCAGTGCTACACATTTTGCAAGGTTCATTGCTACAGCATTTATCTGGCACCCACAGCTCTGGCCTCCAGTTATTCTCTTCATTGGAAAAAAAAAAAAAAAAAAAATTAAGGAAAAATAAAACCAGCCCAAAGAGCAGAGGTTTAGCAAGAAACTGTGTTTAATGTGCAGAGTTTAGTCTTAACAAACTAGACTCTGACCTCAGCCTCCAACGCTTGATCTTACTCCTCCTGCACTGGTTGTATTCACTCAGCATTGCTTGGCTGAACAACCTTTCCTGCTGTTCCTGTCTCTGAGCGTCTGCGTGTCGTGGGAGTGCGGATGGCTCTTTGCTTAGAAGAGCACACTTCTTTTGAAACAATCATCATCCCCTTTCTCTCAAAAATCTTTCTTCCCTGAAGAAATTGCTATGCAACAAGCTGTTTGATGTCTCAAAGTCCAAGCCGTTTTTCTTTAAACTTTTTTTTTTTCAAATTCAAATTTAAAATATAAAGTATATTGTTTCATCTAGAAAGAACCATTATTGTCACATTTTGATATTGTCTTTAGCCTGGTAACAAAGCTATACTCTTCATCACCCAAATACCTCCAACAAACAAGGTAGAGGTTCCAAAATAATATATCATTGTAAAGTGCACCAAGACAGATAATTTGCTTGGGAGTGAAATCAGTTTTTGAACAGAAATAGTCACAAGCAGCATTTTAGGCAATTATGTCTTTCAGGCACTTCAGCCAAAATGTTATTAGCTGGTTTACAGGAAGCACCTCTGTCCTGTGAATTTAATCTGTTTAGGAAGATTAAAGATCTTGTTTAAGAAAAATACTCCAATCACAATACTAATTGCAACAGGTCTTTCCTTCCAAGATTGAATGATGTTTCTACCCTTAGGATTTATCTTCATGGAGAAACCACCATGAAATAAGTCAAGATACTAATTTAAAATGCAATAGCTATTCATCACTGATTTACACTGCTATTCGTCACTAAGAAATGCACCATATCTTAGCACTACCTACCTTAATGTAAGATCTCTAATTCTGTTTAAGAATCAAGCTGTCTTTAGAAACAGAAACAAGAAACAAAAGGCTTGGAAGCAGGACCAGAGAATTGCAAAGTTGCAGCTGCTGAGGCCTGCAATGCACAGCCGAGATCCAGAAATAGTGACAAGCTGATATTGCAGGTTCCTTCACAGATCCTGCTATTCAGCTAGGAACTGGACCTGTGGTTAAGAATTACAACATGCTGAGTTTATCTTCTCCCAGGAGAGACGGATGGCAATCTGGCCTGCGTGTGACCTTCAATATCTGCATAGACATACAAAAATAAAGTATTTCTCCAGGCATTTTTATAATTGTTATTATTATTTTTAATAACTATTCTGGACTATTCCTGAATGTCAACAAGTCCTTAGAAAAAGAACTTACAAGAAACATATCAGAGTGACACCTGGTAGCTCCTGTCAAAACTGTGCTCATCACTTCCTGCCAAGGAAGCTAATTTCATTAAAGATGAGGCTGGAATTGTCACTCAGCAAGTTTATTAATTCTCAAATACCAAGAGTGAAAAATGCACCAGCTGGGTGATAATCACTGAACGTGTACAAACAAGCACCATGTTTTGCTAATCTTCACTCTGCTGCTGGTTATGGGCCCCAAGCTTTTAAAATAATGTTTAATAGACCAGATTGTTCCCACAGATAAACAAGGGCATGAAATTGTTGCAGGCAACTCTCTCCCCATCACACGGTGTTCAATGCATGTGGACGTCCTGCTTGACCATAGACTGTAGGTTCTTCTTAAGCTCTTCAGGTTCAGCCTCTATGAGGCATTCAGATATTCAGACTCTCAGTACTCAGGTGTTCTTGAACAGGAGGCCCACCTAAGCAAGGTGATCTTTTGGGTTTGGAGATCCTGGAAAGAGTAGGGCTGTGCATGACTGTGCAGAGAAAATCCATCACACCATCATCTGTTCCAAACAGCTCTGCATCTCACCCCTCAGCACAGTGAGAGGAGACCCTCTGTGGTGCAGAGAGTTGTTTCATTGCACAGCAGATGTATTATTGCCTTGCAATGCACCCTGTTAATTCTGTAAATTAACAGAATAGCACAGAAGAGGTAGGTCAGACCAGTCTGTGCTAGACATACAATGAGCAGTAGCTCAAAGGGAATGTTTTCAGGGTGGTGGCTGTTTTTGGAAAAGTACCACTGGTAGGGATAAAGAGATGCACTGCATTGTCTCTGGAGTGGGGCAGCACCTTTGTAGGCAACAGTGACATAAATGTCACTTTCCCTTTGAGTTCTATAGCTCAGATCGAGTCTTAAAGACACACAGATAACTGCAGTTTGAAATCACCAAGGATAATGATCTTATCATCTGCAGGAACCTTTTGGATAAGGCAGCGTAGGTCGGTGTAGAATTTATCTTTTTCGGCAGGGTCAG
>JAWWLV010000121.1:98475776-98486230 GCA_035041135.1 Platyrinchus mystaceus | reverse complement strand
TCTCACCCAGGGAGTCTTTCTGCTGTGCCTTCTGCAACCGGACTTGTCTATCTCGCATTGGCCTTTTTAGCCATCAGCGCATTTGTAGTGAGCGTGGGTAGAGCCCTTCTCAAATCTTCGTTCACGAAGCCTCGCCATGAATTGCAATTTGTAGTGGGGTTTAGTGGCAGGGTCCTCTGCCAGTTACTATGTGCAGCTGAACACAGAGCTGCAGATACACACCAGCCGTGTGCAGTTCAGTGCATAATGCTATTAATAATTACTTGGTACCTCCATGGTCAATGATTTCTAGTAATCCCTCTGTTTTCTCCCTTGTTAGATTTATATGTATCAAAGGCTCTTTGCCTGTAGCAAGGCCACACAGAAAGAGGCACTGTTCTGTAGTCAGGGGTGCTCCACAGATTTGCATGGGTTTTTCAAACCTGCTGTTGGATAAAACCATCAGATTTTTTACTATGCAAGCGTCCAGCAGCAGGACACCACCTCATTAACTCTTATAGCTCCATTTTCTGAGTACTGCTCTGCAGCTCATTTATATTCATATATTCTTCCTCCTGCTGTTCAGAGCATACAAGGACCGAGAGCCCTCACAAGGGAAGTTTGCATTAAAGCTGCACATTAGTTTCCAATGCCCTGAGGATCCTTTATGTTTTAAGGTAGATACAGCATTTTGTCTTTTACAAAAGGTTCTGCTTGAAAGGTTCAGGGTGGGAAACCTAGCTTTGTCCCAGGGCTGACAGATGTACTAGCCAATTTAACAAAAATATTAGGTGCCAAGAGGCTTGGCAAAATACATGTAGTGTCCCAGCTTGATGAAAAAAACCAGGATATACATTGCTTGTCTGTGAGGTCTGGTTGAAAGAGCTTAGAGAAAATGTCATTTTCTCAAATACCCTGCTGTACCAAAGATAAAATGTTTTACACAGACGTAACAGTTTTGATAAGTTTTTTTTCACCTGCAATGTTTCTGTGAGAAGCAGTATTTTTTCTGCTTACTACTGAAACAGCAGGGACAGTGAGGGTGAAAGGCAGAGGAGAAAGTGGAATGACTTTGAAAAATCTGAAGAAAAACTGTCTCAATGAAAGTATTTTTTTACAAAACTGGCTGAAGAATCTTATTTCCCAGAACACAATTTGAAATCTCACAAGTCATTACCAAAAGGCACTGCCATCATTTAGGAAGCCTCAGTGCAAGCTATATCGGTCTCATTACCTGGGACACTACTCAAACAAAAGGACAGATTTCAAACCTAGATTTGAAAGCTATTCAGGATCCCAAAGCATTGCAACGACACTAAAGTCAATAGTAAAATAGACAGAAGAGTGGCAGTTGGTGAGCAAAAATTAATTTATTTTTCTGAAGTAAAAGTTCGAGTTCTACTGCTTAGTTTCTACGTAACATAAGGGAGTTAGTGAAAAGAAGGAGAGGATCCAAATGTCACAGCCTCCTGGCAAGACTGGCCCTTGGACCAGAAGAACTTTTCCTTCATCTGCTTCTGCCTCACGTACCAGTTGCCATCGTCCCTAACAAGCCCTTGAACATCCCTCCTGAACTTTCCTGGTCCCAGGTATGAAAACACAGTTTTTCCATTGGAGCAGTCAGCTGTAGCACCTACTCCCTGTACTTCCATTAGGATCAGCTGAATCACTCTTCCATCAGAATATTTTACAGTAATCTGCTTCTCCATGTTATTCTATGCACTGGATCTATTAGGAACACATTTGTTTGTATTTCCTGTATTCCCATTTTTTCCCCCTTAATATTTTATTAGAGTTCTTTTTACAAGGCTTACTCATATATACTTCATGTTCTTTGACCATATTTTATACAAGGAATGGGATTCAGGTAATTTTAATACACTTGACAGACACAGAAGGCTTTAAAACACTTAATATCAAGGCAGAATTTAGTTTCAGTGGGAACTAGAGAGGAAAGAATAAATGTTTGGAAGTCATAGGATGGTCATAATCTAGTAATAAAACACCTAAGCAGCAGACAGGAACACAGATTAGGCTTTGTCAGTGGTGCATATGGCCTAAACCCAAAGTCAGTTAGTCATAATAGTGCATAGACATGTTCCAGATACTGTTACAAGGCAGAATGGTCTATAAAGGGCCTTCTAAAACATCAATCTTTTCCCTTCAGAACTGCTTATTAACTGAGCTGAGAAATACATCAAATATGCTAATAACGTAGTAACCAGCAGCTAAGGAAAAAAAAAATAAACCACCAAATGTTCATTTACATTAGGATCACAGCAGCAACAGCATACTGATAATTTAACTCCCTCTGCTCTGGATAACAACCTCAATGTGACATTAAGCACAGACTGTATAGAGAATACCGTAATTGAATGACCTCATTGTCAGTTTTAAATAATTAATGATATTGAGATAATTCAAAAGGACAAGTGGAAGCCTGTTTGCTTCATCTAAGACTACTTAATAATCAGTTTTATGCAGTGAGGTAATGAGACATATTAGCCCCAGAGTCGAGGGAGGAGGGTCAATGAAATATCTCAAACTCTCTTAAAGCCTAAGGTCAGAAGGAATACATGGCTTTCCATGCTTACAAGGAGGAATGTCAAACTGAAGCAAATAATACATAAATAAATGAATGAATAAATAAATAAATAAACAAAACAAGGGAAAGCAATGATTTACATGCATGTAATTAAAGGATATTAACTTAGACATTTTTCCAATCTGCACTTGACATTTTGGAAAAGGTCGGTGGTCATTCACAAACAAATCCTGGGGTACCTTGCTTTGTACCATGTTTGGCAGCAACTAATATAAACTGCTTTCTTTTATACTTTTTTTTTCATTCACCTCATGAGTTATGCATGTGAAATTTCAGAATCTTTATTATCATCAGAAACAGCTGCTCATTACAACAAGATTATTGTTTTGAGATATATACTGCATTTGCATTGAAGTAATAAGTTAACCCTCTATGTACATGACAGTATACAAAAACATAGCTCTAGGAACAGGCTGTGCACATATTATAGCTGTGTAGTCCTCGTACTTTGTAACTTTTTGTTTTATTTTCTAGCCAGGATTGTACCCCAGAACTACTAACCCTCCTTTCACAGACTTCCCAGTTTTTCCTCTCTGTGTAAGAACATGTGAATGTCTCACTACCAATATACATCTAGCTCTCAATGATGGGTGAATAAGAGGAGGACATACGTGGATTTGAAACCACTGTAGCCTCCAGCTTTCATTAAATTACTGTAAAAGAATCAATTATTTATACAGGATCAGTATTGCTAAAGCATCAAAATGTCAAACATTTCTGAACAGAAAACTGTTCTTTCCATCTATTCATCTATTTTTGCATATATTTTTAGTTATAATTTAAACCAATTTACAGGATATTATATATGATACGCAGTATTGAATGCTTTGCAAGCAGCATGAGCAAGGTCTTTGCTACTTTCATGTTTTCATTCGTATTGTAGAACTTATGCACTCTTGTTCATTTGATAGCAATGGGGTTTACTTTACTGGATATAGATGCAGTAGTTGGTATATCCTAAATAAGTCTGTATCCCACAGCCCTCTATAGTATCCAGACAGTTAAAGTGGACCAAATTAAACTGTAGAGCTAGGGTTTTTTTACAAGGAAACCATACATCATACATGATACATTTCCTATTTTGCAGTTTGGACAAAATATACTGCAATCCTTTTAAAAGCTTCAGTCTAGCATATTATGAGTTCTTAAATCTCATTAGTACAAAGGCAGGTGATTACATCCCTTCCTGAAGAGGAATAAGATTGTATCAACTTAAATGCCCAAATCTAATGACTGGCATTTTTTGAAACATCTCCAGATACAGTGAGATTTTCCTGACAATCCTGGGAAATGTATAAATGTTATTTTCATGATTTTGGAGAAAAATTCAGGGACACAGACATTGCCCAAGCTTATATGATGCATCAAGAGCAGAGGGAGGTGGTGATTCAGTTTCTTCTCAACTCTCACAAGGTGCCACAGGCTCTCCACAGACATTCAGTTTCATTAGCAGGACAAAATCTAGTAAATAAATGGGCTTCTGCAGAGGGTTAATGAAAAATAAGCATTTCTAGAAAAAATCACTAGATTGAGGAGGAGTGAGGCTGAATGTGAGACTGGAAATGAAGAAAGTGATACTCCCAAACTATTGACATATTGCAGTGTGAAACTGGCTCCTCCAGGGTATTTGGAGCTGACTTTAATTTTGAATCTGCCCCACTGCTATGAATTATGACAGATCATTATGGAGTCCGTATTTGCCTTCCTCTCACACGTTCATCCAACCAAGCAAGATGCTACAGTGTGGCAGAGCGCCAAAACATTGACATCTTTTCTTGGCAAATAATTAATTTCAAAGTATTTTCTCAAATACGTGTAGGCTTCTAGTGAATGAAAATATGAGTTTGCCACTTATTCAAACCATCTGTCTTTATTTTTTAAATTATAATTGTGCAATATGTCCATTTTCTAGGATTATTGTTTCATTTTTCTTAAAACTACTTTGGGGTATCTGAAGGTTTTATCTGTAATTAAAATATGTATACACGTTTGATTAAAGTTACTCTATCCAAGCAAAGATACACAAACTGATTTTTTCTAACAAAGAAAAAAACCCACTGCAGTGCACAAACGACATGCCTTGCAAAATGTAGTGCAGAAAAAGTCACATTTAGAATCCTGACTGTGTATCACAGCATTCAAAGAAGTTCATTAAAATGTGAGAATGGAAAGATCTTCACATTCAATGCTCAATTGATATTAAAATCTCCTTAAAATATACCATTGGGACAATGCAAGGTGTTGATATGCTTAGCAAGTGACAGAGGTCATACCTTCTATATTCTGCTTATTAAAATACGTATTTTATACTAAATTTTAATAATTTCCTGCTTTCTAAAGGAAAATGTTATTTTGGAAAGCATAAAATGATGAGCCCTCTGACCTCTGGAAAAGATCTGGAAAAAAACATCTTGCATTACCAATCATTTATCATTCATATGATCTTTGCTGCCTGAATACAAGACTAACTGAGTTTTGAATGCAAGCTGGTGATTTCTGAATGCAAAGCTAAGTGTTCAGTTTGTGATACAGCTGGGCCATTCTCACCATGCTGAAAAAAAAAAAAAAATCAGCTGAAAGACTTCTTTTCATACATCAAGAAAATGAAAATCGAATAATTATTTTTCTTCACTAAGCTAAGACAAATATGGCAAGCATACATTTTGAACCAAGAGTTTTACTTAATGCATTACCATTATTTTTTCATCAATGAAATATTGAGTATTTAACAATAAATTGAAATATTAAGTATTTCTTTTTGGAAAGGTCCACTTTGTGCTTTCTGGGGATCAATGGATAGGTTGCAATGTTGAGTAGGTCAAAAATCTCAACAAGAATAGGCAAGTAGGAAAAATACAGTGATAAAGGAAACAATTTAGACTTATTTTAGTGTCTGTTTAAGAAAAGACCTAGTCAAGAATCTATGAAGGGTGTGTTTTCTGTGAGACACTGCTGATTAATAGAAAAATCATATTCAAAAGCATCTTTTTCATGCAATTATTGGATTTTTTTCTTCTTGATAATGTCAAATGCAACACATTTAAATCTTACCACTTAAACTTTGTATTATTAGTCAGAGCATCTAGAAATGAACTGGGTTTAACATCAGGAAAATTAAACATTTGCTTCCTAAAAATGAAGGGCTGTGGAATACTTTTAATTTCAGGAAAAAAAGTACATACTCTAACTTTCTCAAAACACTATGTTTTCTAATGTAGTGGAAATTCTATTTGAAATATAGCTTATTGTCTCATGAGGGGACTCACTGGGTGATAGTATAATGACCCATAAGCCCCAAATCCAAGATTCAGATACCAAAGAAGAAACCTACTGCTCTCCAGATGACACTGTAGAGTAACCCTTGCTCAGCTTACAACCCCCTTTGGCATCTCGGCTTGGTTGGTGGGCAGGCTGAGGTGTGCCTACGGTGACACGTCATGGTTGTTTGTAGGTCAGGCCTTGGGGCTGTTCTCCAGCAGCCCCTGAGAGCATCCAGATAAGCAACAGCACAGAGAACACCAGAGAACACCTGGTCATGTACAGCAGTGCTGAACTCAGCCACTGTGGCTGGTGTGACATTCAATCTGCAGCCTAATGAAGGCACAACACCCCCCCCCCCCCCCATAGGTGCTCAGTTTAAACTGATACTTACACTGCCTAAGAGTTAGTGTGTCTAACTAACTAACCTAGCTAAGACTTGCAGTCAACATTTCTGGGAGCTTCAGGTGCTCTGTAAATAACTGTTTTTCTTATCTTCATAGACAGAATTTCATGTTCTTCTGTCCATTATCATGCAAAAAAAAAGGTATTTTTACCACACATCAATATTATCTGCCAAGTCTGTTGCAAATTAAGCACTTTTTAAAACTAGGAATCCAGATTTGAGAGGCACAAGTGTAGAAATGTGAGGAATAACAGATCCATTTGTATCCAGGAGCTCTGCTTGTTCACCTGCTCACTCAGTGAGCAGCATGCACTTGCCTCTTCCTCTCATCCCTGGGAGCTGTATTGAGGTGACCATGGGGAGCTGGGCTTGCTGCAAGTGCTTTAGAAAGAAAGCACAGGAAGAGACTTCTTTTGTGCTTGTTAGAGTTTATACATTTTTTGGGCTCTTCAAGATAGCAATGCTTATATTTTTTATCTTCCATGAATGTACTATTTGTACCTTCAGGTGGTGAAAGGAATCTTTGCTGTAAATAACAAAGGAATATATTGTTTTATACAATGTTTGCCCCACTGTAAAAGCCTGTGCAAAGTTGCAGGAAAACAGAGAATCAGGGAGTTTATTTTGGAGTTCAGTTTATCAGAAAGCAATATGTTTTTGTGTTTACCTGGAAGAAGTTGGTGCACATGAATCATTGTCTTATATATAGAGGGAGAAGGCATGTGCATACACACTCACATGAACCACTAATAATTAATCAAATTGTCAAATAAACAGAAGGGAGGGAGCAAAGTTTAAGATATCCGGACTTGGGAGGCTTGGAGTTTTCAGAAGTGTTTCTGAATAGATGGGATTTAAGACCTACAAAAGAGCATACAGGGGGAAAAAAGAAGTCACCTCCTCCCTATGTAGGCACCATAGCCCTTTGTGAAGCCCTATATGTAGGTTTGCAGTCCTTCACTGACATTCACAGGAGAAATGCGAGTGCACTTGCCTACAGCCAGGGTGTAGTAGGGAATCAGCCTCTGGAGAGCATTGTATTGTGCATGGCACGTACTCTACATGGCAGATTGTCATGCAAGTGAATGCTGACAGATTCACTTTATACACCCGCCCAGTTTCTTCATTCCCCTCTAGAGTCTGAGCCAGATGTGCTGGCACTGCTTATGGGAGAGAGGAGGCTGGGATGCTTCATGCTGATGCTGTCTTTGCGTTTGGGGCCTGCTTTTCCCATGAATCTTAATAAAGGCTCCAGAAAGCTTAATTTCCAGGCGTTTGACAGGCTAGTGCCAGTCCAGAAGCAACAGGGGAGCACACTGTGCATACTTGCATGCAGCAGCCCTGCTGAGTTTTCACTATTAATTGTCCTCTCACAAGCTTTCATATTCTACAGGGAAGAAAAAGTCTCTCTGTGCTGAAAAGGGATACTTTGGACAAAGTGGAGCCAGTACTGCTCTCCTTCATAAAAACTTGCTCCCTCAGGGTCTGTGCTTTCAGAAAAGAGGCATATTAGAGATAACATTGAATTTGGTGTGTTTAAATTACCTGACAAACACCATGAGTTTCTGCTTTTGCTGATTACTGGTCTGCCACCATCATCCACTTCTTGTTTAGTTGATAATGTTGTAAGCATGATGTTTACACTGCAAGGGAATGTAATTTCCTTTTGTCTCCCATGAGGGTCACTTGGAGGATGATCATTCCCTCATGCTTCAGGAGGTCACTGGCATCACACTGATGCTCCTCTCCCATGCACTTCATTGACCCATCAGCTCTGGCCTGCATGCATCAAAGCAGCTGCAGAGTGATTTGCAGGAGATACTGCTTCTGAAATTGCTGACTTAGTGAGCCTCAAAAAAAAAAAAAAAACAACGCCAGAAGAGAGGGCATTTTGACAGATAAGTGGCTATAGAGATACCTTATATACTATTGCAAACAAACAAACACACAAAAAAGGCAAAAAAAAAAAAAAGCAGAGAACTAGCATGCTGGGATGTGGTTCTGCCCCTTCTCTGGGGCTGGCTCAGCTTTCTTTCAGCTTTTCACTGAATCACTATTGTGTGAGACTTTAAAAAAAATCAGTCATGATTTATTTTCTCCTGCTTTGCATGACTTTGCTCCTTTTCTGGAAAAAAAGATGCATACAAAACCATCACTTTCCAGACATCATATAAGATGTTAACTATGCTATATTACTCTTATAGTAATACGACACCTGGAAAAATGTATTATTTAAAAAGCATACTTTCTTTAGCTCTCCCATACTATTAATAGAAGCCACCAAAACATGTATTGACCTTGCTATTGGGAATCTGGGATTTCTAATACTTTTTCAATAAATACAAGAGTCATAGGCTATAACACTGAGACTGTGCAAGATTCTTTACAGTTTCAAGCTAGCAGCCTTATTTTTCCTTCTGTTATGTTCTGTAGAAAGAGGGATAATCCTGAAGCATTTATTGTGAGGAGAGATCTGATTCTAGGGAAGTGTTTTCTTTCACTGTTTTCACTAGAGTCAGACTGATTAAGTTCGTGAGGAATAGGAAGAAATGTACAAAAAATTATTTTCATAGCCAAATCTTTCCTTTCCAAATAAGAGATGGATTATGAAAGCTGAAAAAAAAAAAACCAAAACCACAAACCTGTCTTCTTTTCCAGTAGAACTCTTTAGGAGGTATTTAGGCATGTGCCTCATATCCATCACAGTGTGATACAAAATTAGCTTTAAATGAATAGGACTGACACCAGAAACCAGGGAACCAGCTCCTCTAAATTTGGGAACCAGCTCCTCTAAAAAAGTAGTTATTGCAGATAATTTAACAATGTATTACAACTGTTTAATGCCAAATGCTTGAAAATAATCTATCAGATTTTATCATTGCAAACCTGTGAGCTGGACTTACTCAAAAGTAAAGTGTGTTTTTGCTAGATGATTTTTTGTGGTAATGATGTCAGTGGATGAGAAATTGAGGCTAGTAGTATCAAAGAATTCACCTAGCCACCTTGCCAAATATTTTTGAGAACCTTGAATGTCCTCATTGTCTTTAGATAGCTCAGCCACACACAATAAGCATGCATTATTGTGTTTTACAGCCAGTAAATAGCACAGAGTTCCCAAATGGTTTTTTTCTGCCATGTTTGGCATGTCAAAGGTAGCAGTCACCAGAGGAGGACTGTGTGTGGTAACGTGCAGGGGGACTGGGGAGCAGTAATATATGAATTGGCATCCTGAATAAAACCCTGTGCCGTCTAGTTCCAGTTACCGGTGTCACACATTTCGGAGGATGGGAAATTCTGTCACTGGGCAGCTGTGACAGAACCTGCTCATAGACTTTCATTCCAGCTTCTTGCTCTGTATCCCAGGTTGTTTCAGCTCCTCATGGTGAACTAAAGAAAGATTTTTAGAACCCTCTAGGTACAAACAAGTTTATTTATCTTGGCTTTCTTTGACTCTCTTCTTGTGTGTTCTAACAAATATATTGTTTAACTGCTGAGTCTTCTGCATAAGTGTTTGTTGGCTATGGTCTCAGGCCAATGTGAACAACAAAACTGAGCATGTTTAGTATACTTCTATCCTGGTCTTAAAGGTGAGGACTCCAAAACATCAAGACTTTTATTGACACAACTGAAACAATTAAGGAATAGATAAAAATTTAAACTTGCACTTGAATGAGATTAAATAATGGCTTGTAAACAAACTTGCTTATGTTTCCCTGGACCCTTCAGAATGGCTTCTTTTATCCAGTTGTCCTTGACTAACCAGCTCTCAAGGACTTTCAGCATTGAAACTGCAACAGTTGAATGGTGGATAGGGAAGGAGAACTCCCAGACCAGGGGCTTTTAGCCGCGGACCCTGGAGGGGAACGGTGTTCCCCCCCCCACCCCACGCGGTCTCATGGCCACCACAGAGACTGCACACGGAGACCAGCCATGAGGAGGGGGCAAGAGAGAACTTTATTGTTGGGGGGGTTACATATATAGGTTTCAGGAGAATCCAAAGAGTAACCAATGACAAACTCAGGGGTTCAAACCCACCAACGACAGCAAAGGTTAACAAGACCAATGAGAGAACTTCCAACTTATCTCTTAGAACAGGAGTCCTCAAACTTTTTAAACAGGAGGCCGGTTCACTGTCCCTCAGACACTGTCGGGGGCCGGACTATAATGTCCTGTGCCAACCAGCAGGGGGTGCTGTTGGATCACTGG
>JAWWLV010000121.1:98441464-98475676 GCA_035041135.1 Platyrinchus mystaceus | reverse complement strand
AGAGCAGACTCCCCTCTCCTCTGATGTGCACAAGAGCTGCTGCCAAGGAGGAGAAGGAACGGGAACGGAGGAGGGAGGAAAAAACCCCAACTCTCCTGAAAACAGTTTCTCTCCCAAGGAAGAAAAAGAAGCTGCTGCTGCTCCTGCATGGCCACCCCCGAGCACTCCCCCCGTCCCTTCGGCCGCCGCCCAAAAACTCCTCCCCCATCTCCCAGGAGACGAGAGGAAAAAAAAGTAAAAAATGAACTTCTTAACCCCTCCCCCCCCCAGCTTTGGCAACAGCCAAACTCCCCACACAGACAAAGTATTGAGGACCATTTAACTCGAAATGAGATCTCACCGACTAGTACATTGTGTTACCTGATTGCCCGACACAAATCCAACATCCCTTCCACACAATGGGCAGGGGGAAGGGGAAAATTCCTACTTAGTTTTAACTTAACTTAAACCATGACAGGGGTTCTGCGGGCCGGATTGACAACCCTGGGGGGCCGTATCCAGCCCGCAGGCCGTAGTTTCAGGACCCCTGTCTTAGAACCTTCCCAAAATAGAGATAAGACTGAGAAGCCTGGGAAGAAGAAGGTACATTTGCAAAAAACAATTACAAAGCCATCTTGGAAACATGTTCACTTTAACATTAAAAACCTCTGTTTCCCATATACACTGCAAGCATATTACAACATGAAACAATTTCCACACATCCTCCTCTGCACTCCTAGTAGAGTCTCTTTGTCCATTGCTGCTGAGGTCTGGCTGTCTGCTCTTTATTTTTTTCTGGGGTACACAGCCTGGTAAAACAATCAAACCAGTCTGACAAATGCCTCTCTTTGTCCTCTCTATTTACTTGTTTTTTTACTTGCCACAACCCCATGGTATTGTTTTAGGGAGACAGAACAGCAAAAACCCTGACCTAACAACCACATAAAGTGGGATTTTTCTCAGTAAGTATAGTTAGCTGAACCAAGCCATTGAAGGTCAGATGGATGCCAGTACCATCTCAAGGAATATCTGGACTAGTGGTGGAATAGGGACGCCTGTTCTTGGTTGATCATCTCATTGCTATTGCAAAACTACTGCCTCCAGGTGTAGTTGGAGGCTGGCTCACCACTGTCAGTCCTTCCCCAGCTGTCATAGCCTCCCTCCTACCCTGGAGGTTGAGCTGCTCTTAAAGAAGGGTATGGCCTCCCAGGACCCTTGGGTGCTCAGCCATCCTTGAACACAGCATCCATGACATCCCAAAACAACAGCCATCCTCCTGGTTCCTATATGGTCAGTGAATCATGTATAAATAAAACAGGTTTACACCCATTTAGACAGGCTTGTCTCTGTTACACTGTAACCTTTTTTTTGTGTCATCTTTGCTTCCTTTACAGCCAGCAGGCAACATTAAAGCCCTGTGATTATATGGGTGCTACAAAAGAAATCACAACAGCAAAATGCAATTTGTGGTCAGGTCTAGCTATGGTGTGTGCATCCAGGGTGTCAGTTCTTTCCTATCTTTGTTTTTGAATGATTAGACACAATTCTTAGTGATTAATACAAATTTCTGCTAGAAAGGAGAAATAGGGAAAAAAATCAGCATAAATCAGTGTAATATTCGTATTCCAGAGAGTTATTATTATGCTGCAGACAGTGGTACTAGTAAGTAAATGATTCAGTATTATTGTAATGCTGATGATTATTGTTCATTTCTGTTCACCAAAACAAAGAAAAATCAAAAAATTGCCTGCTGTTTTCAAACCCACCTCATATCAAATCCCCTGGGCTTCATTCCCGACCTGCACCTGCCTGACATCAGTGTGGGCCATTGATTTCCATGCGGAAACACTCAATTTGCATCAGTGCTCACGACTGAAAAAAAAAGGTCCTGGCTTTTTGTGAGGTTTGGCATACTGTCTTGAAATCAGACAAAATTAGCCAGAATTTGTGAATTGGTTATTCTTTGCCTGCTGAAACGAGGCAACGTCTGCAAGCACTGCTTTGAGGATCTGTTCTTTTTGTCTGTGAACAGATGTCTGGGAGGGATTTTGGCAGGACCCACTCTGTCAAACAGTCCAGCTTTGACAGCTACTTGCTTGAGGGACGGCTAAAATGCAAAGCATTTCTGATCAGAATATCATATTCATCTGGAAGTTAATTACTGTGTCTGCCTTGGTATAAATAATTAATTATGCAAAACCCACACAGCTGTGGCTGGACAGAGTTAAGTGACTTGCTGTCAATGTCTCACAGTTCTGGAAAGGATGAAGGGATTTAGAAAATAAGCTCTTTAACTCTTGGGCCACACTATTGTGATAGCCCCTTCCTGATCAGATGAGAATATGATTATCACTGAGCATGCTTTTCTTTACAAAAGGACATTTTCCCAGTTTAGCCTGTTTGGGCCCCACTAATAATCTCTTCTCAATGCTGTGGCTGTGTCAAGCTAAGAAGCCAAACACTGATTGTTTTAGGGGAATGGATTTGCAAAGCCTCTTTGGCTGCACAGTCATGCTCAGAGCAATCATCAGCCAAAGCAACGTCTGCATCCAAGTGTGTATGTGTGCATAAGAGTGTGCGAAGAGTGAAGGCACATGGGTGCAATAATCAACCTGTCCCATTTTATAGGTAACAGAGTTACAGAGAAGGCCAAGTTTACAGAAATTATGCATATTGTTGACAGCAGCAGTCCAGTATCTGATCTTATGAAAAATGGGCAGGGTCACAGGTTCCCACTGCCAAAGAAACAGTATTTCTGGAAGGCAAGGGTGGAGAAATGTGTCTTCCTTTGTGTCCCTTTATGGTATGTAGTCTCCAGTAGATCGTGGATTTTAAATGTACAAATAGAAGCATCAGCCCAGACTCATTTGCGATAAGTGGTTTTCTGCATGTAACTCTGATTTGCCAAAACGTTTTTGCCTGCAGCACTACTAAATGAAAAACAAAAAGAAAAGCTTGGTAAATGTGTCAAATACCTTGGTGTAGGCAAACACTGATGAAATTACTGAAGGAAAATAAACTGCTACAATCCAGAGGACATATTTTATACCTTTGAAGGATCAAATCACACAATTCATAAGGATGAGTATGGATCTCAACACATATTTTATCCTTTCCTTTAAGTAATGCAAATATTCAGCTGAGCAGGAAGGGAAAAAATAAGTCAGTGAAAGCATTAGATGTAGAAGATCTTTATCTGTGAATCTTTCCAGGGTTTTGTCTATATTATTGAGTTAATTTTATATAGAACTTTTATATAGGACTTTTAATCCTCCAAGGATTCCAAAATACAATACAAATTATAGTAGATATGAAATTATAAGCAAGTGCAGAAGCAATTATGTACTTATCTGTAATTCACATATAACCTTGGACACTGTACCACGTGCAAAGTAAAAGGTAGTAGGAAAATGTCTTATCCTTTAAAATAAATGTTACAGGCCTCCTACCTACCACCTGAAAGGGTATTGCTGACAGACATGACAGGACTTTGGCTCAAATGAAGCAAAATGTTTTTTTTCTAGTGTGTCATTTTTTCCCATGTGCTGGATGCAGTGTAAGCTCTAGGTTTGAGTTTGTATTCTTGCCACAGAAATTCAAACTATAGCCCGATTGGTGCAAGGATACTGTAACAAGTGACGGTAACATTTGGGCTATTTCTCCAGCCAGAAGTAAGGCTCTGGTTGAAGGTCCAGGCACTGGCTTGTGATCCTCCAAGCCATTTAATTGCTAACGTGCACCTTGACACAGCTTTGGCCCCTCTGGATAGTGCTCTTTCAGTTCAGGTGTTGCCCTGAGCCTAGGACTTTGTATGAGGCATCATTCATAAGGTTGCCCAGGTTTTTAGAAGAAAGCTGTCTAGCTGTGTGGTACTTGTCTTCAGGGCCATGGGATGGACAAGGCTTGGGAGGAGTCTTGGTCCTAATGAAGCCGGTGGCAGTTCAGTCACTGACTCCAGTGTGAGTGTATGTCAGTAAAGAAGTTCTACCATTGAACAGAAATGTTTGTATGTAGATTGTCTTTAGTTTAAAAATTCAAATACAAACATTATAAAAAGTTGTGATAAAACTCAGAGGCCTCACGTGACCTCTGCCAGAGCCTGGAATCTTGAAGAAAAAGTGCTAGTGTTGCTTTAATGCTGCCAAAATTGGCACCTTAAAAACACATAATTTTTAACATTGAAGAACTCCCTTTCAGAGCAAACCTGATGTGTCTGCATGCTGTCATTTCTGACAATGGCAACACCTCAAATCCCTGTAAGCATTGTTCGGCAGTCATCTTCTAATTTATTTTAAATGTCACTGGAAATTACTAGCAAGAGGGACAGGAAAACAAGATAGAAAAACTTAAATTTGAGGATCCCAAAATACAATAATAGAAAGATTCTTCTTGTTTCAAAAAGATGATCCTTAAGCAACTTTAGGGAATTAAAAAAAAAAAAAAAAAAAGACTGACTGGAAAGATTTGATTATCTCTTAAAACTTGCCAAGAAGCCTGGTCAGCCTTGGTTTGGCACTGGTGGCAAGCATTGCTAACAGAGGTTCTCAGTGCAAGATTATACTGGAAAGCAATTTTTTGTCCACAATTCTCTTGAATCCCAGTTGTTGTGCTCAGTCTAGCAAGATAGAGTTCATTTTCCCCACAGCAGCTCTCATAGTGCTGTGCTTTGCATTGGTAACTAGAAAGGTGTTGATAACACACTAGTGCTTTGGCTTCTGCTGAGCAGTGCTGGCACAGCATCAGCACTGTTTCTCCAACATTCCACCCTCAGTGTCAGGCTGGGGATGGGCAAGACCTTGAGAGGTGACATAGCCAGGACACCTGACTCAAAGTGGCCAAAGGGATATTTCATGCCATATGATGCTTGCTCAGTAATAAAATCTAAGAGAAAAGAGGTGGAGGGGCAGGATTTGTTTTTATTATGTTTCTATGTTTGTCTTTGAGAGTAGCCACTACATGTACTGAAGCTCTGCTTCCTGGGAAGTGGCTGGACATCTCCTGTTGATGGGAAGATAATAAATATTTTGCTTTTCTTTGCTTCCGCTCATGTCTTTTGCTTTTGCTTTATTAAACTGCTTTTATCTTGATCCATGAGTTTTTGTCCATCTTATTTTCTCCCCCCATCCTGCTTTGTGGGCACCTGACATCTAGCCAAGGTAAATCCACCACGGTCCTTTTTGTTGCCCAATATGGGGCATGAGGAATTCAAGATAAGGATAGTAATTGGAAGTGTTAATAGGCGAAACATGGCTGAATACAATTAGAGAGTGAAAAGTGGAATGATCATAGGAAATTTCTGTTATACTTGTGATGAGGTAAATTGTTCACTTTTTCTTTGTTATGGTGATGTTACTTTGATTCTGGTGTATTGAATTTTTTTTGTTGATGTGAGTGAATGTTGTGTGATGAATGTGGATTGTATTAATAGTTCTTAAGGGTGTGATTCACAGAGATGAAGGGTGAAATGTATTGAGTTTATGTGACATGGTTTTGGTTGTGGGGGTAGCTAAAGGGGTAGCTTCTGTAAGAAGCGTCCAGAAGCTTCCCCCATGTCCAATAGAGCCAATTTCAGCTTCCCAGCTGAGGAGAGGAGTGTCAGAGAACCTTTGGAAGGCACCCAGAGTCCAGTCAGGATCAACCCATCACACTGGTACTTCCTGACTTTCTCGTATTCTAGGCAGATTCCACTAAGTTTTGTCGCCCCACGGCGTTCAGCTTTTCTGGCACCACTCAGCACACTCATCTTTCTCCCTTTCCCCTCATTTAGTCTGTTCACATCTTTTTTTGTCTGTGTACTTGTCCTCATTTATCTTCTTTCATCCATCCCTAGGCAGAGCTCTCCCACCATTCCTTCCCCTCAGGGCAATGCCTTAGCACAACCTCTTTGTTCTCTCGTCCTCCTCCCTGGTTTAGTCCTTCCTCTTTCACAGACCAGCCGTGCACACTGAGCACCATCCATCATCCATGCACACTCAGCCAGACCTGTCTTCTTTGATATCACTGTTTAAATTACACCATCCTGACATCCTCCTAAACGGAGCAGCACTTGTCCCCTGCATACAGATCTCACTGAGCTACATCTGTAACAAAGATGGTATAGATAGATATAAAGAAAGGGAGGGTTACAGTGGCAGGTACTGCTATGGGTTTTCATTTTTTGTTTTCTTTTTTTTTTTCTTTTTTTTTCATTCTATATCATTGAAGAAAATACAAAGGGTTTTCTATACATAACTAACAAAACTATCTGTACATACATACAGATAACATGTATCTATCTATCTATATATTTAATATAATACTTTCAGTATTGCCAGAAGGGCATTTATGTAGTCTGTACCAGGAATCTTGTCTTTTAGTTAAAGAATAAAAGAAATTTAAAAATGTATGTTGAGCCTCAAGTTACTGATGAGTTAACATTTCTTCAGTTTCCAACTTCAGCACTTAAATCCTTCTTATTTCTCACAGTAGACTTCTTCTCCACTGTTTTGTGGAACCAAGTTTCAACTTCCCCATTCATACATGATTTAAATAAGAAAGTTCTAAGGTTAAACTAACTATTCTGACTTACTGATATGCTATAAAAATAAGGCTGCATGACCACCTAGTCAAATAAAACCAAACTGTAGATAGGCAAATCAGTTATTACAGCCTCTGTGATTTGGGGTGCAATTTCAGCAGTTTATTCAGAGTAACATCCATTTCTAAAGCTATGACCCATTTTACTCCTTCCTTTCTGCTGTGTGTCTAGGTCAGGTGGCAAAATGTATAATCAGTGCCTAGGTTTGAAGCTCACACAGTTGCACTGTGCACAAATGCAAGTCTTACAGACGCAACAGACTTGTCTTGCCACTTAGAGGGATCTCCACTTGCTCAGAATTGTATGAAAACACCCCTGGACTGCTACAGGGTTTGGGACAAGACTACTTTCTCTCCATGTATTTTAAATCCTTGCATGTTTCCTAGAACAGTCTCAGGTCCTTTGGTATAAGAAAGTGTACCAACTCATGTTCAGTCTCCATAGATCTCCTCCTTTATACAGTTCATGTTCTTCCCTCACACCTTGACCTGTGGAGAGCTTTACTGAACTCACTCTGAGGGAAATGGTCTTATATTTACAGGCATCTGCTGTGGTAATGCAGCAGATCAGTTGGGTCACTGGAGTAATACTGTCCATAAATGCAGGCAGATGTATGCTAGAGTCAAGTATCTTCCCTGAAGTTACATGACAGATGAATCTGCCATGTCCTTAAGAACAAGCCCTGGGCCTCTGTCAGGCCCCCTGACTGTAACACAGGATCAGAAGCTTGTGCATAACAGTGTGGGAGCTCACCAATACACACTGATTTCAGGAAGATTACCTTCTATTTCCACGAGCTTCTTATGAAGTGACTTCAGCATGTAATACATTATTAGCAGAGAAGAAACACTGTGCCTTCCCCACTAGAAACCTCGGCTCACCACTCCCAGCAGGAGCAAGGCAGGTCACTGCATCACTATCAACCAACAGCTGACAGCTAGTGGATTTTGCACTGTGTATGAGTGCTTGCAAACCATAATTTAAAAGCCTATATGTTTCGTACTTTTAATATCATAGGCAGTTTTGCATCTTGTCCTACAAAGCATGAGAACTAATCACAGCCCATCATTTTTACTGCTGTCGGCCCCAAAACTGGTCTTTTGTATATTCATACTCTGCAACACTCTTATCTCTTAGCCCAAAAGTGAGAAATAGCCCTCCAGCACCAGTTGTCTTGTAGAGACATCAAGGGAGAGTTTTCAAAACTGAAGCCACTTTAGGGTAGTTTTAATGAGGCTGTGTTTGCTTAAGCATGACTGACAGAAATAATAAGTTAGCATTTGTGAGGGAACCCTCAGACATTGAGCTACAGCAGGCAAAAAGCCAGCAGAAATTGTTGTGCTGTTGAAGTATTCCCTAAAATAGCTCTCCTAGCTCAGCCTAATGCAATTAAAGTTACTGATGTACATAATATGAAAACTGGGAGCTCTTCCTGTTAATAACCACTGTGTAACTGAGGTAATACATTTCATTAATTTAATATACACTTTCGTATCCCCTGATAATAGACATATAATTAAAGAGATAAGGTTTGCATTCCAAAATTAAAGTTTGCAAAGGGCAGTTCTATAAAAGCAAGGCATTTTGCTTAATCACTGCTCAATGTCATTGTCGTTTACACCTTTTTAATTTAATAAAGTATCAGTACTAAAATTCAGAACAAATTGATATTGGTACTGATCAATTTTATCAGTAAGTAAGCATGCTGTCTGCTGAGGATGAAAAGAAAACAGTAAATGTAAAAAGTGTGGCTGGTGTGGTTAAAAATATATATTGCAGTTGGAAAGGTCCATATTTAATTCAATATTTTATATTTTGCTAATGTAAATATACTAAAAAGATTAATATTCTTCTGTTTTTCAGAGTGTTGATCTGAAATTGTGGTAAGATGATTGTTATTTTTTATTTCTCAAAATCTTTGATCAGAACTTAAGATTATATAAAAGCCAAGAAGGTATATTTTTAGTAAAGATATAAAAAATGTCTAAAGAAACAGTGAAGCTGAAGAAACATTATTTAAAACTTTAGGAGGTTAGAAAATTATAAAACTGAGAGACAATATTCCCTCAGTTGAATATTCTGGCAAAATAGGAAAACCCTTTTGTTTCTTTATTCCAAATCTTTCATATTTTATATATACACAAATATATAACTTATACAGAGATACAAGACTCGTGAAATTGTATGGATAAGACAAAGAAAAATGTGCAGTACATGAGCATGTTGAGAGATGAAGATAATAATATTAACATAAATGTGTAATTATAATGAAAATAAAAGGGAAAAATGGACATTCAAGACAGTTAAATATTCATGAAACTAAATGAGTCAAATAATTAGTTATTAGAGAGGGAATAGATATGCCAGGATTCAGAAACCATGGTAGTGTTGAACTGTATAAGTTTCAATTTGTTATTATATAATACATGATACTACAAATATCACATATTATCTGTGATATTACATCTCACATTATAAAATGTGAACTTAAAAATTGTGGCAAAATCTTACGTTAGTCATCAAATAACAAAGTTTCCTTGTAAAGATGAGTGCACCTGAAAGCTGAGGTCATTCCTATACCATTTTTGCAAATGAACAGAAATATTTAGTATGTATTTTTCAAATATTCTTCTGCACAGCTGCACTGAGAAGTAAAAATGCAGTTCTTTCTTTGTGGTTATTCTCTAGCAATAAGCCTTATCAACTGCTTCTGAATAGTGCTGTGGAAGGGTCAGTGATGAGAAGCTTGGCCATTAATGGAAATTATTATGATATGAAATATATTCAAAAAGTAAACTGATACAGGCTTTCCTGTAATATCAGTCATTTAAGGATCCAGAAGCCAGGACCTGCTTATGGTTGTTTTTGTGGCCTTCTGATTTCAGTTCAGAGTCTTGATGAAGACTTCCACATGCCAAGGCCAGGCTTTGTTCACCTAAAATTTCCATGTATCACCACATTTTCATGACTGCTTCTTTTTTCAGGGAATTGAAAGTCATACTTTGTCATCAATGAAGTAGGAAGAATTGAAAGTGCTTCCTTTCTTTCCTCTGTTTTTTTCCTTTTTTTTAAGAGGATGATTCAAATTCCTTCTGTGTTGTTGTCCATGCAGAATCCAGGATTACACTGTCAGTAAAGAATTTGGATGTTAAATTCTTAAATAAATCCTTAATTCTTGTTAAATTTCACATGGTCAGTGATTTTCCTGGGTGTTCTATCAAGATCTCTCTGTAAGGCCTCTCTACCCTTGAGGGAATCAAAAGCTTCTCCTAATTTAGTGTCCTTAGCAAATTTGCATATTGTGCACACAAATCCTTTGTCCAGGTCACTGATAGAACATTGTAAAGAACTGGCCCTAAAATTGAGCCCTGGGGAACACCACTAGTGAGTTGGTGTCAGACTGATGTTATCGCATTACAACAATGCTTTTAGTCCATCCTTTCAGCCAGTTGACCACCACCATATTGTGCATATGTCTATCTGGATTTTGTCCAGAAGGATACTGTGAGAGACAGTTTCAAAAGCTTTGCTAAAATTAAAAAACACTCTGACATCTACTACCGTGTTGTATTTTGTTCAGTCTCCTGATTCATCATGATTTTTTCTAGCAATTTAACCTCAGCAAAATCAAGATTCAGTTAGGGTTCTCAGGACAACCTCTTAGCTTTGCCAATTAGTGCATAGGAGGGTAAAAAATTTATGAGGTAGGAACTAGATCTGTATTCAGTCAGCTCATTAACTGATATCATTATCAAACTGATACAGGAATCATTAAAAATGTATTGGATGTAAATAGCTTTCAATCTATATTCAGTTGGCTGGATTTACACCAATAGTGTTAATATATACTCTAAGCCATCTGTTCCCTTAATGAATACTAGTAACTGTATGCACAATTCTTACTTTCATGAACACAAAGTTGGCATAATAATTAAGGACATGTAAAGCATAGAAAAACCAAAGCAGAGAAATTAAAACTTAAGGTACCTCGGTAGGAACATAAATTTGTTGTCTGTTGAAGAAATTATTATCATCAACAGGAAAGTCCTCCTGGATCTTAAACACCCTGTTAAAACTCTACCTTGGCTCCAGGAGAGGACAACATTGCTGTACACTCCATTCTAAAGCAGAAGAGTCTAAAAGCACTATTTACATCTACCAGATACCTCAAAATCTTCCAGTTACTGTGGCTGTGGTCTGAGATGGGATATATGAAGGTTTGGTTCAGGCTGAAAAAGGCAGGAGGGAACGGACCTTCCGAAACCAGTAATTCCCTCCCTGAGTTTCCAGAAGCAGCAGTAAGAGCTGTCTCTTCTGTCCTTCTTTCCAGGACTGCTCTAGCTGAGACTCCTACCACAAAAAGGCAGACTGATATATATATATATATGTATTTTGATATAAATCACTAGGAAGGACTAACTTTGTTCTAGGTCCCCTTCCCTACATTTACTGCAGTATAAAGACATCTCCTCCTCATTATTTGCATTCTGTAAAAAGAAAAGTAAAACCAAACAAAACACCTGGAAGAAATCTTAAAAAGCAAACCCAAATCCAGAAAACCTCACATCTCGGGAAAAAGAGACATCAGGAAAAGCCTTGAGCACTCAGAGTTTGGCTTACCTTTTAACACAAGCTGCATGATATACTTGTTTGTGGGTAAAAATGATCATTGTGTTATTTTGTGCAGCTGGCCTCCTTCCACTGCCACTGATAGGGAACAGTTTAAACTTGCCCATGCATAGATCTCTTTGCAACTGCTGAATGTATTATTACTGTGAAACAAAATTAATTTCTTACAATTGAATGAAAATAATTCACTTCTACAAGATTTTTCTATTATAATTGTTCTAAAGGCCACATGCTCTTTGGCTGTCAGGTGTTGGTTTTCCACACAGTGGTACTTAGTGTGTAGCATGAAACAGGTGCAGTCTTAGGGGGTGTATAAACTGAGAGCATGCATGGGAATTTATTCCTTTTGTAGGGAGAAGTACAAAGAGCTGTACTTTGCATATCTGAGTGAGGAATCAACAAAATGATTGCTTGCAAACTCTAGATGTGTCAATGCATGGAGATAAAGATGAGAAAAACTTTCTAAAACCTGAATTTTAGACATTTTGCCATAGTTGAAACCTAACTTTCTATCCTTCTACTCTTCAAATATGAACTTTTCCTTTGGTGATATAACATCAATAAGCTGCACCTAGGATACCACTAGATTCATCAGTATTAAAATAAACATTGCTGCTGTAAGTGTAGGAGTTGACTGCATATTGAGAACTGGCTTTCAACTTTCAGTTGCTCTGTGCAGAGGAACTATATTCTGAGTCAGACCTGTGGTCCCTTAAAGCAGACAATGATAAATAGCAGATGAATTCTGCAGGTATGAAGTGTGGAATAATCCTTCTCACTTAGCTTTCTGCTCTTTGTCTTGAGTAGCTAAAGGGTGACATATTCTGAAACAGGAATATTTATTACTTAAAAATGTATATATTAAACTTATTTTCATTTCTCAGTTCTCCTATATACCTAATTTCAATAATTTTCTGTTATTTTGAATTCTATTGCTTAATTACCTAGTGATAATTACCACTGAGAGATGAATGCATGGAAAAGAGAGAGAAAACACACATAAATGGAATGGACAGAAATACCTCAAAATGTTCTGATTTTCTCAGAGAGAGAATTATGGACCGGGCATGATCCATTGTATTTATCATCTCACAACAAAGAAGTAAATGCTACTCTTACGATGAATCCTCTTATATATAACTAAGTCCACAGTGATATCAGGTATTACATCTTGCAGATACTGAGTTCCATGAAGAAAGTGGCCATCTGAGCATTTGAGTCACCATGCAGGAGTCTTACACAAATTAGGGCCTCTGTGGCCCTACTTTAGAAGCAGGTGTAGTTACTGCTAGCAGATCAAGCTATCTTTCTTCACATAAACGCTTTTGAGAAAGCAGGGGCAAGGCAACCAACCCCAAAACAGGGCAATGATACTTAACAAGAAAATCAAGCAGAATGTCTTTGTAAATAGGCAGATCTGCTTGATATCTTTGAGAAATAAAGGTCTGAATCTAATTCACTTCATCTGCATCTTTATTTCATGAAAATAATGAAAAAAACCCACTCAGATTCTGAAGAACCACCACAAAGTCTCAGACATCTGGTTGTAAGTCCAAATCTGAAAAATTCTGTTAGTTATAACACTTTGCCCTGTTTAATTCAGCAAGTGTCTCTCACTACCTACTTAGACTGTTTAGAAGTGATGCAGAACCTTCTTTCCCCCTATCACCTTCCTAACCCTAGAAGTACTGTTGGCATCTTGATTGCCACCAACTCCCTCTCAAGTTCATTTCAGCCTGGGAAATGCTCCCTGATGTGCATGTTGGGTGGTCCTCATGGAAGGAAAAATCTCCCCCTTTTTCAGGATGGCTTCCCTCATCCCAGGTTGTGTTATAAGGACAAGCTAAGAGCAGTTTTATTTCTGTGGCCCTGCTACAGCCTTTATGGCAACCAAATAGACACTAGACTCAAAAGAGTCTGCCATACAAACAGGCTCATAGTGTCTCCCCTGGATGTGCTCTGGTCAGCCACCTGGGGTGTGGATGTGGCTTTGACCCATTTCTGAATATTATCTCTGCGTTATTTGCAAAGGCAAGCACAGACAGAGACAGGGATCACTGGCTTGCACTTCTGGAACACAGAGGAGGCAACTCATCTTTCTCATGGAAAAAGAGAAAACAATCTTCAATGATATTTCATGTAAGACAAGATCTGGGATAGCACAGAGAATTCTCATGGAGTAACTGGGCTGTACTGACTTCCTGATCTGTAAGGCAGTAACAAATGGCTCCTACGAAGTTTTGCTGCATGTTCCTTACCATCCACTGTAGTATTTCATCATGCACTGAGATGTATGAACAGGAAGGACTAAAGTACTAATAAAAATAAAGGAAGAAATGTACAACCCAAGGTTGGAAAAAACGATAACATAAAAGGCTGGAGTCTTGGCAAGAGGAAAAAGTAGTGAGGAGGCATTGTGTGGAGACTGAGATTGGTATGGAGGATTCATTGCTTATGTTTCTTTATATCAGGGCTTGCTTGTGGGAAGTTGAATGTATGGCAAAGAGATAAGAGAAGTGAGGAAATGGGAAAACCAGTCCTCCTTCTGAAGGAGGACTGGTGCACAACTTAGGCCTCCATTTTGACTAAGCAGTACGAGCAAGAAAAGATGGGAAAGTTATGGGATTACAGGTAGAGATGAGGAATGGAGTGGGGTCCTGAGTGTCAGGACAATACAAATTCTTTTTTCTTGATTTGCTCTGTTTTATTCTAATGAAACCTGTCTTTCTTCTCAGAACTCAGACCTGGCAATTTTAACTCTGCAAAGAGATCTTAGAGTCAGTTTGATATCTCTCTGAAATCAGAAGCTCAATATGCATCTGCAGTCAAAAAAAATTCACTGTGATGCTGTGCGTCATCAGGTAAGTATTGAGAACTAAATAGAAGACACCATTTTGACACTTTAAAAAAACTTGGTTTGCCACTCTGGTCACTGCATCTCAAGAGAAATATGGTAGGGTTAAAAAAAGGTCACAGAGTGAGACAGCTAAAATTTTCAAGAGGATGAAGCTACTGCCTTGTGAGGAGAAGCTGAAACTCTCAGGACTCATCAGTCTGGAGAGCAGAAAGAAGGCTGCATGGGGGTATGAAAGAAGTTTACAGAATCACAAAGGCAGTGGACAATCTGAATTAATTGTTACTTCAGTTCTCACTGCATGAGTTAGGGAACACTGAAAACTAGAAAGGGATCATTTTAAAACAGGTGAAAGAAAATGTATCTTTACACAGTGGATAGAGAAGTTTTGGAATTTGTTTCTATAGGAGGTTGTAAGGCAGGGCCAAGGAGAATTTAGGTAGATTCATGGATGCCACGTTCAGACATGGATGCTAAAAGAACTAAGAAGGATTGTATGCTCTAATACAGCATTTTGAGATGCTAGGGCAATATGAGAGGAACAGAGGGCAAAATATGGTCAGGCTAATGTGCTCTCCTTAGATATTATGTCCGACTGCTGCTGAAAGAATATTATACAAGTCAAACCACTGATTTACTTAATAGCATATTTATTCTATTCTTATTTTCTTATTTCTTTTTTTTTTCTTATACTGTAAGTGCTTCTTTTTCCCTGCATATTACAGGAAGAACCTAATCGCATCACCTGTCAATGAGGAGTCCAGTAAGGCATAAACTACCTCACAGAAAACAAACATTAGTCTTGGATCATACACTCAACGTACCAGACTATGACTGCAATGAATACAACTACATTTAACTGCAGCAAAAGTACACATTGAGTATATATACACATAGAAGCTGTTTGTAGGTATTTGTGTGCCTGTGTTTCTTATTCACTCTGTGTGTTAACATATTCTCTATTACTCATATGAAGTTTGAAGTCATCTCTCATACCAGCCTGCTTTACAAAGGGGAGATCATGTTGAATCAACCTGATAACTTTGTGCAATGAACTGATGGATAGCTAGCTTGGTGGATGATGGGAGAGCAGCCAGTGCTGTTTACCTTCACTTTAGCAAGACTTCTGATACTGTCTCCATTGCATCCTTATAGAAAAGTGTGGTTTGTGTGTGTGAACAGTGAGGTGGATTGAAAACTGACTGAGCAGCCAAACCTAGAGGACTGTGATCATTGGCACGAAGTCTAGCTGGAGACATGTCAGTAACTTGTACCTGGACTAGTAACTGGGCAGCTGGACAACCTGGTTACTAGGTAGTCCACAGGAAGGAACTTCATAGTTAGATGATGTTCAGATGCTTTTTTTCCCTAGACTGTTTCCTTTCCAGGTAGTGCTTCCAGTACAGCTCTCTTCAGACACAGGACAAAGCATATGGAGAGGAGTGGATGACAGAAAGATGAAGTTCAAATGACTCTTGTTTCAGAACTATAGCAGTACTCTAATTCAATATGAAAAAGGGTTATGATCCCCCAGCAAATGGATTGCTCCAGTCACATCCAGTCACCAGAACTTTATTAATTTTCTCTGGCATTTAACCACAGCCATCCACTGGACTCCTCTTATGAAACCCGTGAGTACATAAACAGGCAAAATTGCATATTACAAGCCTATTTATCTACGGTGTTTCAGGCTATTCTAGGAGCAATTTCCTTGAAAGCATTTTCATTAAAAATGCAAGGACTAAATTTTACACGTTCTGATATTTTGCTTTGATTTTCAAAAGGCTCTGATTCACGAGGAGTAAAAACTTCCTTGAGATTACCTGAGGTTGATCTTACTTCAGCTGTCTGCCCTACAGCTCTCCTGGATGTCTATGCCCACATACCAAAAAGACAGCTCCTGAATCAGCAGTTCTGAATTGCCGTTATTTTCAGAATGGAATATTAAATAAAAAAGACATTGCAGTTGCTTATTTATTTTGTGGAAGTTGTAATTTGGTGTCTGCTATTTGGTGTCTGCAGGCGTCTTGAGTTGAAGGGGAAATGTGGTGGGTAGCTGGAAAAAGTATACTCTTGGGTCTTCCCAAGATACACCATCCCTGCTTGTAAATCAGAGACTGAAGACAAAGCTGAATGAAACCTAGCAGGAGAACAAAATGAGCAGATGACAAAAAAAAAAAAAAAAAGTCAAGTCTACTCTGAATAAATAGGTGTCTTTGTAGCTTGGCTGTAGTGCAAGAGACGTGTTTTGAAGAAGGCAGTTCTCTGTTGGAAATAGGTGCTATGTCAAAACACATCCAGTTCTGAGCAGAAAGAATAAGTGAAGAGAGAAAACAAATGATCCATGAAACTCTATCATATTACTGTTAATTGGAGATCAGCTTGGAAGAATTTGTTAATTCTTCTACCCAGGCAAAGCAGTAACTGAAGTGACTGCTTCAGTTTGCAGTCACTTCAGAATAATGGATTCTGTTTTCCGACGTAGTCTTGAGAAGTGTTTTGATTTGATGTACACTTGTATGATTTAAACTCTGGACTCTGTCAGGCTATGATAAAAGCTGCCATCACCTCACCAGGAATTTCCTGTAATGTATAAACACTTGACTACACGCTAACCTTCCCTCCTGCCTCTCCCACATCCTTGCATGCATGTCAATGACTGCTGGAAAGGGCAGTCCTGTGTACCAAGTCCTAGTCAACAGACCAGATTGACCAAGGCCTAGGGATTACTGCAGCACTGCTAATCAATAGATATTGAGTTCAATCCCCTGCTCTAAATTCAGTAGGGTTAATAAGTGTCTACAGAAAACAATGCTCTGAAACACAATCTCCCATTCAGTGAGGGAGGGGAGGTAGAAATGTTTGTTTCAGCAGCTGCAGATAAAACCTGTGGGAGGCAAAGCTTTTGCTTTTACCCAAATTCGGCCTGAAACATTCTTGATTTGCTAAGTGTGCTGTGCATTAGAGACAACTTTGCCGCTGACAAGAGAAATACCACATATGATGACATGTTTCTGAGCTCCCGAAAGTCTTTGCTTGATGTTTTACTTAGAGATGGCATGTGAAGCTCACTGTGGTCCCATGTATTAGACCTTTGGTTTTGCCTTTTGTGCTTCACATGCAAGACTAAGCACATGCAGGATGGAGGAAAGGAATTCAATTTAACAGCTGGCCAAATGCCCTTTTCTCTTTTGAATAGGCAGTGATACTATCTTGAGATGAAAGGTGACACTTAAACAGAGCAGCCACACTACTTGTAAAAGGTCTGAAATTCCTATAACTTTGCTTGATGGCAAAAAGTGAAGCCAATCCCCTCCCCCACATTCTACATGATTTACAGAGTGAACTTTTGGTACAATTTAAGATCCTGAGTGAAAAACCTAGTGCTGAGAGACAGTGTGCCAAATTATCTGACTAAGCTGGGGTAGTCAGCCAAGTTCAGTATCTGCTAGCTGATGATGAATGGTGACGTCTCTGTGCTTGCTCAACATCTGTCTGCCTACTTCACTTCTAATTGCACACCCGTGGATAACTGGGAAGGGGAGAATGCTAGATTTCACAGGAGCAGTATAATGTGACCTATTCATGTGTGAAGGAGTAGGTAGGTATGTCTATGCGGTGTTTTCAAACACACCTTCAACAGATGTCCAGCTCACTACAGGTGGGCATGCCTGATTCAGGATTATTTGCTGTCTAAACCACTTTGTGGTAATATATGAGAGTACACTTTTGCTTGTCACTATGGCTTTACTGAATTTCTCAGTGGAAGGGGTCAGCAGAAATTCTGCTCCTTATCGGCCAGAAGAGCTGCACTTGCTAACAGATTATGGAATGTGAAGAGAGGTGTACCATGACAAATCCTCCACAGATACCACTCTTCCTCAGATTGAGACAAATTTACCATATTATCTGCTGACATAAGTAACTGTCACACAACTCTTTAAAACAGAGAAACTACATTTATTTATTTTTGTTTAGAGTTGTCTGTCGTTTTCCTTTTCTTTTGTGGTTTTTTTTTTTTCTGTTTTCTATAATTTGTTAGGGATTCAGTTAATGTCACTTTTAAATGACAACTTCTGTCTTACTTAGGCAGAAATACGTTCCCCTGCGTTGACCTAAAGCTAGAGAACACACTTTGTATTCCTTATTTCTGCTGTGTTGCACTTTTTCTGCCGGTATAGTACCATTAACTGTCTCGATATACAGGCATGGGAAATGTGTAGTATGAAACAGTTTGTTAAAACAAGACTCTCTATTATTTGTTACAAAACTGTAGGAAACAGGGTAAAGGGACTTCAAGAGGTCATTTAGTACCCTTCCCTTTGCCTCTTATGCTTTTCATCTCATCTCTTTCCTTCAGCCTTTTACCCCTTCCTTTCTTACCTGTTATGTCTTTCTTTATTTTCTTTTTCTGATCCCCTGCTGTGTCTTATTTAAGCTTTGGGCTGTATATATCAAAGCAGGCATACAAAAAATCCTGACTCACAGAGGTAAAGGTAGCAGACAACTGTGTCTCTCATTTGTAAATAAATGGGGAGATAGGCTTCATCTATGCTTTATTCCCAATGCATAATTCTCACTGTGGAGTTATAGCAACATGGACTTACAATAAAACAATGATGACAGATTTATAATATTGAGTTTAAGACGTTTGGTTTGCCAGTAGAACTCTGAGTTCGGCACTATGGGGAATCAGGGCCTTTGTATCCCAAGACAAATGACTTCCAAATTGGAAAACAGCTATGGACTCAGGCTCCATTGTGAGTGTTAATTCTGTTTCACTCAGAAATAATTATTGCTGGCTTATCTAAAGCAGCAGAAGCTTGGAACAGGAGAGTACTTCACTCCTCCTGGCACAAAGACAGTTGTGATAATGTAAGTTATATAAAAGGTGCCAAGCTAAGGGAAGGGGTGTGGGGGGTGGGATGTGAAATAAAACCATCAACAAAACAGTGACTTTAGCCACCTTCCCACTGTTCAGATTATTGTTCTTAATTTATTACATTTATATTGACTTTCCATTCCAACCACTAGCTTGAAGGAAATCTTGCAGTTTTCCACTGGAGAAGAAACCAGTGACCTAAAAGCGTGATATATTTTTTATGACACTTATTAAAATTGCATAAAATGTGTTAGTCTTTGAACAGCAGAAATGGCCTGCGGCAAGGAATCCTTCTTCAGGAGAGACAGTCCAAAAGGTAATACCCAGTTCCCAGTCAGCATTGGTGCAGATTCATCTCACTTACCCTAGAAATTCCCTGCTTAAAATTATGTGAAAGCACCACACACCTGAAGAACATTGCAACGTTTATGGAAGTAGTAAGTGCGTAAGTGTTGGGATACACTCCTTTGTGTGACTCTGCTACTTGCCAGCTCCTGCACCGTGGTGAGTACTTTGCAATTCCACTGGTGCCAAGGACTTCCTGGCACCAGCGGATTAAGAGGGAGATATCTACCTGGGGCAAAGACTGAATTTGTACATGCTTAAAAAGGTGACATAGTAAAGCAGGATTAAAAATTTAGGAGGAGTACAAAGTGTTCCTGGGACAGCAGTAGCCCAAAGACATTTATCTGAGTATCAGGAAGAGAAGGAAAAGGATGGTAGTGGAAGTAAGAGACAGCCCATCAGCTATCAGTTTAGTTCTAGGCATCTTTCTCAGGAAGGCACATGTTTATTAACATGCAGAGGAATGAAAATCAGTCCCAGTGAGACTATATTGAACAGTTTGGTGGACCGTAATATTGTTGTCTTATCATTGTCTATTATTGTCTAGCCAAGTTTTCCCCAACTAGCCACTATCAGTCTACTCTTTATAAAACTGCCACAACCAGATCAATCAATCACTTTAAAAAAAAAAAAAAATCAACCCAAGCCACCTACATCTCTGGAGGTTTGGTCTTATCTTTCCACTCTAAGCAGACTGGAAGCTATTGTGTGGGTCCTCACATTTCCATTTCACATTAAAGCACTGGGTTAGGATGATTACCCCCAAGATTTGCTTCTTCTTTGTTTAACCCCTTCTCTACCTTTCTCATACCTGTACTCACAAATATAGAGTTTGGGAGTTTTACCAGGTGGTGGCAGTGATGAACTGATGTTACCTATTTCTACAAGTCCTGTTGATGTAACAATAATAATAAAGAATGTAGGCAAACAGGTTAGTCCTTCAGGGCTCAATTTTTAAAGCTGTGTATAGGGATTTTGTATGATATTAATTGGAACTGCTTGGTCAAATCCCTCAGCAGTGCTTTGACAGTTTATCCTGAACTAGTGAGGTTTCAGCTCCAGTCCTGAACTTTGCATAATTTTGAGATAGGTTATAGAAAAGATTAGAATATATTTTGAATATATTATGGGTGTATAACAGTCACACTGAAGGCTGCCCTTGCAACTTCTCAATCATTTCCTTCAAGATGTGAAAACAGTTTCAAAAGAAAAAATATTTCAAAAAACTTAAATGGCCAATTTAGTGTATGTTCTGTGTATGTTGCAATTACATATAGAATATTTTGTCATTATTTTGATTCCAGAAATTAACTTCTAAGCTGAGTTGGAAAATAATAGCTCTATTCAAATAATGGATAGCGGCAATTTTCTTTGAATACTTTGTCTTTTAACTGAAGCACAAAATGTGTAGAATAGAAACATGAGCGTAAAAGATAGAGTTCTTCAGGACTTCCACATAATATGTTACAATTTCCTGAATTTAAAGTGAATTTAAAATCTTTGAATTTATTTCTAAATATCAATAATCTTATTTCATTAAACACTGCAGTTCTGTCTTTACAAAATTGTCATCGTGCTTCACACATTAATGTTGCTATCCTGCCTTGACAAATCTTTCATAGGGTTTTGTACAACAAATGAGAAACACACCACTTGCATAAAACAATGATTTTTTTTTTTTGCAGAGACACTTGTGAAATGTTCAGTCAGATGGAATCAGCACACAAACCCCAGTAGAGCAGCTTGTTGGACTACCGTCAGCTACCAGCTACCATTCCTGTTGCCAGTGATCTGCGGCAGCATCCCATATACCTTTGAAGGTCTGTCAGTGTGGGGACTGCACGGCTGTAGGGCTTTCATATAATTTAATATGAAATACATGAACAATATTTTTAGTCTTCATGCAGAAGAGCTAAATCACAAGGTGTTTTTGTTGCTGCTGTCTTCAATGCAACCAACTCAATGCTTTTGCCATGCTCTGGGATAAAAATCTGCTTGTGGTTCACTTGGAGTTGCATTACTGTAAGAGTGACTGTCCCATACTGACATGTTGGTAACAACCAAAGGGACGTTTCCTTCACAGTTTAGAAGGAAGAAGTGCAGGAATTTCTAGAAAACCACAAAGTCTTCAGGCAGGACTTGACAGGTAGAGCTTGAAACAACAACAACTTTCCCTCTGGAAAATGTCAGTTATTGGCAACCTTCTTTTTACTTTAGTCTAGCAAGAATTATTTTCACTGAAATAAAATAATAATCTAAAAAATCCCAAAGAAACAACAAACAAAAACCAACCAACCAACCAAAAAAACACCCCACAAGCTCCCAGATAAATGGCAGCAAGCTTTACAAAGCTGTGAATCCGGAATCTAGACCCTGTTGTGCTCCATAGCTTTGCAGCTTTCCTCTTCATCCTGCCCAGGCACAGCAACAACTTTTTTTTTTTCCTTTTTTTTTTTTTTTCATGCAGGGCAGAACACTGACAGAAACAAAGTGTAGTGTGACTTAAAAGATGAAATGCTTGTCTTCCTCTCCCCCCCCTCATTTTGGTAGCAGTTAACTAACTTGTACTATAACCACTGTAATCAGAGTGTAGTTACACAGTTCTGCTGATATAGAATATTGCTGGACTTAGAGCCAAGAATTGATTTTTATGTCCCCAGAGACTTCAATTATTGGATACAAACTCTGCTGATACCAAGGCTAGTACTTTTTCTGTGGGTGGAAATGACAGAAGTGAAAGCTGATTCAGGTCTGTGAGTGTGCACGGAGCAGAAAGGCAAGGTGCCCGTCCACCAGGACTAACAAGGACCCTCATTTTCTTTACCTGCTCACCTCAAAATTCACACTTAAAAGTGATGCGAGGGGGCACTGTATGATGTTTATACTCATCTATCTTTTATTGTGTCCAACCCTAAGCCGTGGTTTCAAATTCTGTGCTTGATTTCACTGAACACCTCTTTTATACAGGTAAACCCTGTCATCTACACAGCAAGAGGAATAACACTGTAGATCTATAGTTTTAAGAGAGGTATGTTTTTCAGGGAAAGGTAGTTTCTGGGAAAAGCAGACAATCCTTTGGGCACAGACATTCAAAATTACACCAGTTAACCTGAAATACTACAGACTTTTTTTCTAAATCCTACCTGCTGCCCCCCACCCGAACTGCACCCACAAGAAGTGACTTTAAGGCAGGACCCCACCCTGGCCTCTCTGAGACATAAGAACTGGTGTTCCAAAGCCACCAAGAGGAGTTCTGTGACTTTTACTGCTAGAGGGGGAAATGTGATCCCCTGACCCTTCCCAGAGGTTTGGTAAAAATACACAGAAGGCTGACTGGATCCACCTGTCTGTTTAGCACTTTACTCATTTTTCTGCAGTGGTACTGACTGAAACTAATTTTCTTGAACAACCTTTCACACAAACATGTCTGTGAACAATTTCACAAAGAGCAAATCATTGCATCCCTCTGCCTTGATCAGATTGACATGTGTAATTCACATGAGAACCCAAGGCAGATATGGCAGGGTGTGTTTGTATATTTGCCTACTTAATGAATTTTAACCTGTCTTTTGCTAGTTATCTGATTCAAATATCTGGATATATATAAAGAAAACACTAAACCGAGTCAAAAGTTCAAAATTATTAATCAAGTTGAGCAAACAAATCTGGTAGTTGCCCACAGACACATTTCTATGACTTGTGTAAATGAAACCAAGGAGATACACAAGCTCTGCTCCTTATCAACCTGGTTTATCTGAGTTTCTTTCTTACTCTTCATTAGCAAAAGATGAAATCAGATTGTGAAGGATGCACTGGGCTCATCGTCTGCTTTGCTTTTAATTGCTAACACCATGCATTAATCAAACAAAGGATACCACTGGGGAGCAAGCAGGTTTAGATCTACCTAGTTGACTATGCTGATGTCAACTGGTTTTCTCAATATGCCAGTCAAAGGCACTTCCCCTAATCTGTTGTAAACTGTTGTGACAATCGGAGTGTACAGTGACAGCTGGGGAGTCAGGATGCCACATCCTGCTCACAGGGGCACGAGGCTTCCCTTGCCTCTCCCAGGGAGCTGGGACACATGGTGAATGAAGCCTGGGAACGCCACAGCCTGCACACTCTCACACCCTGCCAGGTTATGGATTTCAATCAATACATAGTCCCAGTGGCACAGGGGGAAGGGAAAGGGAAGGAAAAAAAAAAGATAAAAAGAAAAATAGCTGATTGGAGAGTCAGAAGAGCAAGAAATAATCTATGCTATGACTTAATATGCATAATGGACAAAAATGCCACTTTTATGCCTGATCTTTAGAAATAAGGGAATCATGTATACTTAAAACATGCATTAAGTATATTATTTAAGCTCAGTCATGTCATATGACTGAGCATATTTCAGGAACCTCCTAGAAAGAGCACAGTTTCTTAAGTGGGCTCATAATTCCTGAAACAGTAGTATTTGGAGTTTTTGCACATATTACCCATTACTGTTAATGTAGGGCATGGAGCACTTGCAGTACTGTAAGACTTTAAGTGTGGCTAACCTATAACCTTTCCATGCTGGCACTAGGAATGGCCAAGGTTAGCACAGCCTGCTAATGAAAGACCTGCTCCACAAGTTCTTCATTGGGTAATGCTCTTCTAGCATATCCTCAGTGCTACAGGAGTGGGGTGCACTACCAAAGGAATAGTGAGGACAGGTTACAAAATTACTCCAGAGTTTTAGTCTGTCCCAGTTGGTGATAGGAATCAGGCCCAGAAATTTATTACAGGCTTCATGACATTACAGCCTGTATCTTACACTAGGAATAATGCTGAAATCAAACATCTCCAGGCTATTGACCATCTTGAAACAGAACAGAAATATTTTAAGTTATATGAACATTCCTACTCTAAAAGCATGGCAAAAATATTATGTAACATATTTGAGCTTTAGATGATGAATTATGTGTAGGTTTTCTGCACTCTGGGCCTCCTGGACTGCCATCTTAGAGGTAGACTCACCTATGGATTGTTATGCACTGTTAGGAAAGGTCATTTATTAATGATACTGAAATATAGAATAAATAATACAGAATAAATACTGAAAATTATTGCATTTTACATTATAAAAGCTGAGCTTTAATTTTTTTCTCAGACAGTATCTTTGTAAGACAGGATAGAAGAAACAAGTGCTTTCCTCACTCTTTTCCTATACAGCCTGGTATTCCAGAAAACTATGGAGGAAAGGGATTCAGCCTGCATTTGATAAATGAACTACAAAATAGAGTTTTTCAGCAGCTAACACTGAGATGCTTACAGGCAGAGAGAGTATGCTCTTCTACATCCCTGATTCTATCGTAAATAGGGTTTAATCGGGAAAGAGAAGCAAACCTAATTTTCTATCAGTTTACTCACATTATATGACAGCCAAATCACTCCGTCATCTCTTGCTTTTTCTGGCAGGAAAAATCTGAAGGTTAATGCTGTTACAAGACACTGATGTCACTAACAATCCATGTAACAACGATATCTACTTCATCCCTTCTCCAGCATATAATATTGGTATTGACCTGATAACTGAGGCAGAGCCTGCTTTGTTAGCATCCTTCTCATTTGCTGTGGCAACATTTTTCTGTCTCCTAGACCTGTCTGAAACAAAGAAAAAGAACATTTAGAAAACAAGTTACAGTTTTATTTATAGTTCATGATTTACATGGAAACAGTCAGATTCAGCATCTCAGAAGTTTTCCACCTTAAATAGAACATCTTAAGGTCTATTTACAGAGCTCCTTGCATTCCATCAGGGTCTAGACTAATTTTTAAATAGCTGCGTTTCTATGCAACACCTGAGAACACTGGCTTTTCAAAGGGCAGCTGGAGGTCATCTGTTAGGTAAAAGAGTGAGAGCTGGCCTGGAGAACTGGGTTGGCAAGTGATACTTGTCATTAGCAAACAGACCTGCTACAATGGCAATGGGCTACCAGGAGTATCCTTTAAAGTGTCATTCTTGCAACCTAGAGCAATGCCATTGACATTTTGCTGGAGTGGGTGATCATCCACTCTGGAAACTTGTTAGCTGCAGAGGCTGTAACAATTTATCTGTCCCAAAAAGTCATTTGCTGCTCTTGCAAGTGACTCTTCCATGAGATATCACCTGCTCTATTCTGATGGAAGTTTCCTTTGCTTTCTCAGTTCCATTATGAACTTTTAGAAAGCTGGGAACCTGGATCGTCAAGGGCATATCTGATCAGATTGTCTGATGCCCTCACACTGCCTGAATACCCTTCTGTGTAATTTGTTGCCCTTTCCCTGGCAAAGAGGGCACACCCCTCCACGTGCCCTGTGCATATTGCTGTTGGGGTTCCCATGGAGCACACTCTGGGAGCTGGAGGAGTGCAGTGAAGGCAGACCAATGTGAAGGAGGGCAGCTGAGGGTGCCCATGTGGCCCCACAGCCCCTTGTGGGTCAGGTATTCCCCTAGGAGGGAGCAGGCAGCACAAAGCTGGAAGTCTTCAAACTCTCGTCCTGACACCGTACTCACTTCTGTGTAATTTCTTTCTTACTTCTGCCTGCCAACCTATCTCTTGCTGTCTTGGTGGTGCCTGTTGCCTTGTTACTGCTGTTGGCACTGGAGTTTTATTTCTTATCAGTGCTAGGAGCTGCCTGTTTTCTTTCTGGTTTTATACAAATCTAAATCCTACATTTATCTTTCTTTTATCAGCAGTAAAGCTTTCAGGTACTTCTGCCATCAGCCTACACTGAATTTGGCTCCGTATTCACTTGTCCTCCATTTTTAATTCATTTAACTAACACGGGTAAGTTAAGAAACAACACTGAGATATTTAAATTTTTAAGTTCTCACAATAGAGCTAGCTTTTCAGTTTAATTTCCCCTTGCTTTTGTCTTTGGGGGGTGGAGGGGGGTGGGAGAGATATATTATTAGAGGGATAATTATGAAAAATCTGAATTTTTCATTAGTATTATGACAAAAGGGACAGAATAAGATATCAATATCTGCTGAAACACATTTATTTTGTTTTCTAAAACTAGGGAAGGCATAGAAGAAAAATACCAAAAGGATTGCTCTACAAATGTGCAAACACTAGTTTAGGGAAAATGCATTTTAAAAGTAATATTTATAGCTTTAATGTTTTTAAATTTCAGTAAAAATTCTTTTCATTGTCACTCTGCTTTGAATCTTTGACATGTAGAGAGAACTTGGAAGATTGTCTCTCAGTATCAGGGGAGGCTCTTTTTGCTGAGCAGTTTGCAGAACAAGAAACCCTCCTTGGCAGTTGCCTGAAGACAGATTGGATGTTGAAGGAAGCTTACATAAAGGAAAAGCATGCACTGGCACAGTGACTGATAAATCTACTCCTGTTTCCTAAAAAATGCTGAGCTGAGGGAAAAGCCACTATCAGAACTGCAGTCCTTGAGAAGGAAAGACAAGTCCCAAATGTATAAGACTGTGTTCTTTCACCATCTCTACCAATGGGCTCCCCAATGCCTGTATGACAGCTGATATTAATGACTCATCTTTAGGTCACTTCACTTCTCATAAACATTTGCCAAATCTCTCAACTTTTCATATAAAAGAAATCTGTCTCTTTTTTGTGTAGCCTCTGCCACATGACTGTGTCCATGTAGTCCATGTGTCCATGTAGTTTCCAACCACAGGTGTGACTCTAGTAAAAAAACAATGACTTATTTTCGTGTTAGTGCTTCATCATCACCCACCTGAAATCATTATAATGGGTATATTATACAATATACTTGGTTGTAGCCAGGTGAAGGTTGATCTCTTCTCCCAGGCAACCAGCAGTAGGACAAGAGGGCACAGTCTTAAGCTGTGCCAGGGGAGGTTTAGGTTAGATATGAGGAAGAAATTTTTTGCGGAGAGAGTAATCAGACATTGGAACAGGCTGCCCAAAGAGGTGGTGCATTCACTGTCCCCAGAGGTTTTTAAGATGACACTGGATGCGGCACTTAGTGCCATGGTCTAGTAACCAAGGCAGTGTTGGATCAAGGGTTGGATTTGATGATCTTGGAGATCTCTTCAAACCCATTTGATTCTATGATTCTTTGGTTCTATGATATTTTATGTAACCTGGGTCTGAATCAGCCAAACAAGATGTTTTAAAGAGATTACATGGACCAAAGCTGACTCCTTTTCTCCTGAGCTTAGGCTTACCTGCAGAGTGGATGCCTTATTGAAGCCTCCAACTACCAGGTTACAAACAGAGAAATTTCTCTCCACTGACAGATTCTGCAGTGAGGAGTCTCTGTTGAAACCCTGTTAATTATTGAAACTCTGTTAATGTCCCAGAAACATCCTACTCCTGCACAGTGAGCCAAAGAGCCAAGTTTGATGTGGCATTCCTTGAGGATGTGTATCTTCTTGTCCTGCAAGGACTGTAGGAGAATTGTGTTTTAAGTTCCTGACTTGTAAATGGAACATCATGTTCCGTTTCCTTTCAACTATTTGTTGGTTTATTTATCATAGATAATTCCAATCTGAATTCTAGTTTTAATCTTTCAGACATCTTTTATATTTTCTTTTAAAAAATGATCTGTTCCTCTTTAGTTAATGTGATTATTGGAGTATCCTTTATACTCCCTAATTTAGTTTTCCTTTAAAGTATCTAGAAAAGAAGTTGGATCTTCAGCCTCCCTCAGGAGATCTAAGATTAACTGATTAACAGATAATGTCAGTAATGGAATTTTAAGTCCAGCCAGAGGCAATCCAGACAGGAAAATTTCGATATTTTTATTTGGTTTCATATTTTTTTAATCTTTGGTTTTGTTTTTCTTCCTTCTTTATAAGAAGGTTATCAATGAAGTGGTAACTGTTAAGAAAAAATATTCAAAGCACCATTGATGTGCTTAAAGAAACACAACATTTGCAATAAATTCTTTGTATAAGGGTACAAGTGTCTGGAGTTCATCAGTATATGGGTGTTCAGTGTTACTGCCAAGATTAGCACACACACACATACAGGCTATGTCTGCTCTTGTCAGGATATGTCTACTCAAAGAGGCAGGATATATTAACTCCAGGAAAATTCCATGAGGAGGTGTCAAAATAGCTTTGGTATTGATTTACCTCTTGTTGACTTAGAGCAGTGGCAGCACAAACTCATAGTGCTCTGCACCTAAGCAGGTAGATGTGTTTATAGACAGCCTGGTCATCAGCAGGGAATGAATGTAACTCTGTCATGACCAGACATATGAATTCTTTTATGGGTTTCAACACAATGTTAATAATCTGGACAGTAAAAAATCAATAAAGGGACATAATTATAAGAGCAGTCAATAAATAGTAATTTTATCCTTTTATATCTATTATATTTGAGGTTGAAATATGTGGATTTCTAAATTATTCAATGTGGCCCAATAAACTTAAATAGAACTCAGTTTCATGATAAAATTTATCAAAGCTCAGCAGTGAACTAAAGCACTAATCTGAATGTATAGAGGAGACTCAATTATCTCACAGTGTCTACTGTATTTTACACCTGTGCTTAGTTTAAGATATTGCTTGTCTTGACAACAGGCAGTGATGGTAACAAATCAGGCCTCTGCATAGTGCCTCTTTTCTGTACAGCAAGAAACAGAATATGCCTTAAAGCTGATGTTTTATAAGTGACCACATATCATCTGTCAGATGGAGGTAAAGAGATGTGGAAGGACCCACCTGAAATATAAGCCCCTTATTATGTTAAATTTTCCCTTTCAAAACCTAGCTTTGATGGAAACAAAGACATGTTACACGATATACTGCAACACAGATCTGGTTGGAGGTGACAGTTTACTGATCAGCTCTCTACCTCAGCAAAATGCATTTCTAAGGGTATTAGCTGAGGTTATATTTTAGCAGCTGTTTGTGTTGATGTGTTATAAAGCAGATTCTGTGTCCAGGCTTCTCTCCTTTGTGCCAACCCAGCACTGCAAAGCCAGAGGGCAGCTGCCTTCAGTGCACCATTGCTGCAGACTCTGGGCACAGAGGATGGACTGTGGTTTTCATTTCTCCTGGGCAGACAGGGGCCATGTAGAATAGGGAAAGTGTGTGATGATCTCAGAGTGCACATCTGCCTTCCTGGAGGATTGATTTAATCAGTGAAATGTAGAGGAGTCTTCAAAAAACCAAAGAGAAGTTTTACACTAATAGTCAATTTTTTATCCAGTGAAGAAACAGATCATAAAAGAACTAGAAAAAGTCATGACATTTCTTCAAAAATATTTTTAGGATCTTTTTTTTTTTTTTACAAATGAATGAAACAAATATACACAATTGGGACAATATATGCTATCGACTTTCATAAAAAAGGACACCTAACCCTAAGGGGGATCACAAAGTCAGATCTGATAGCCAAACACTAGTTCTGAATTACCTACAATTTTTTACAGGCTAAAGATATCAATATTTCCTCAGTTAAAATAAAGAGCAATGTCTAAATCTTCAAAGTGTCTTGGGAGGCTGATCCAGTTAAAGGTCATATGAGTTGCACAGCTAAAATGTTGGACCTGACTTTGAAAATATGATTGGGTCAAGGGAGAAAGGTGCAGATAAAAGGAGCACTTACACTAAGCTGTTCCTTTTAAATGTCACTAGAAGTTGATTTTTTTACACCCACACCTCTTGTATTCCTACCTTGTTTCACTGCCTTGTACACTTCTCCCTCTCAAATAGTAAATGTCTTGAAAGTCCTGACAAGAAGAATTGAGACAGATAAACTATCCATTAAAACAAAGTGGAATGCTTTGATTTTTGCCTGGAGGGGAGGAGGCATCAAGCTTTTTTTTGGATCAGAAAAAGGCTTACAGGTAAAAAAGAGAATTAAGAAGGATGCCTCTGGCTACCAAACCTAGTCATTTCAGGCACCTTCCAACACCCATGCATTTTGGTCATCAGAAGTGGAGCAGTAAGATTTTTCCTCAGACAAAAGCCCCCACCTTTCTTGCTCAGTTAGTCATCTGGCTGAAGTTATAAAGAACAGCACAATTACCCCTTCTCTTGGGCCCCAGCTATAATTTACAGGCACACACTCAGGCTAGAAACAGTCCAACAAGTTCACACGATATCAGTGCTGGTCATTGTGTTCTTCTTGTATATGTGAAAAACCATTACTTGTAAACAATTATGAAATGAGGTCTCAAGGTCTAGAGAGAAGAATTAAATGAGACATTTTAAGAAAAGTTTTCTGTGCTCCATGACAGGTTAAGGTGAAAAATTTTCCAGTCTGTATCCATGTTTCATACCAGCTATACATTTTTGTTTTCTTGGCTGCAATAACTATCTTGGATCTGGTGTTTCTATTTAGGGTTAATTTGATTAATTTCTGCTACTGGTGGGAAAGTAGGAGCTGATGACAGAATATAAATAGTTTTTGCATTATATAATCTTTTCAAAATTAATTTGTATGGCTGTACACATGTGCCTGTGTATGTGAGAATATATATGTAAAACATAGAAAAGCTTTTCATGGGAAGAATGAAGACTACACTGTGACAAACTGAACTTTATAGAAATAACCTAGACTGCAGACGACTTTCATTTGTAACAACAGCAAATTGCAATCATCTGTTCTCAGCTACCTTTCAGGCATTACATTTGGAATTCTTGGGCTTATTGCTGGTGGATATATGCTATATCCAGGAGCTTGAAAAAACTTAAGCTACAAAAGACCTCATTGGTTCACTGACTGACCCAAGGGATAAACCCAAGAGAAAATCAAAACATGTCTGGTTAACTCTTTGATCACAAGACTGTGGGTACCTCTCAACATAAAGTCTGATTTGAAGCCTGTTGACATAAAAACTGGAGCAACCAGGCTTTGCATAACCAAATAATGACATTCCCTGAGCATCCAGAACTAGGGGGGTTAATTATTTTCATGGTGCAGGAAAGGGGGCTCCCCAAGGCTGTGTTGACAACACTGAGACAAGTGTGAGCTGCACCTGGAATGGCTGTAGTCTGAAATCGGGTGCTGTTTATTAGCATTGCCTCATCAAAAACAGCTTACAGGAGAGTAATTTATTTTGTATATATTAAACAGTCAACAAGAAAAAGAAGAAAACGTGCTGTTCTGCAGGTCAAAATATTACTTATTACCCTAATAAGCACTTAACTCTTTTTGGGACTGCAGCACAGTCAGACAAGGGATTTTTTTTCTGCAGTGCTTTAAGTCATTCACTTGATTTGTTGCCATTTATTGCAGTTGTGTAATGGCTATAAAACTGGAAAAAACATAAAACATAAAGGAAAGGTGCTGAAGTCAGCCTTAAGGTACTAAATTCCTGACAGCAGCTTGTAAAGCAGTGGCGGTTTAGGTGCTGTAAGATGACACTGGAGGTTGTGGTAGGCGATGGAAGGTGCTGAAGTGATGAGTCTATGACAAACTAGAATTATGCAACTGGGAAAAAAGGACCTGGGCACCTCCTGATCCCTGTTCATTTCTGGGGGGGCACCAGTTCTTCACAGATGCTTTTTATTTGACACAAATTGTCTCTAGACATCTAAAACTCCTGGATTGGATATGTCCAGAGCTACACCTAAATTCAGTGTATGGCCTGATCTGATAGGCATTTATAGAGCATTCCTGTCAGAGACTGAAAGTATTAAAAGCCATACAAAATATAAATGGTCTTTTTAAATGTAATAAATAAAAATTATAGATAGATAAATAAATAAATAATAAAATCAGTAATGTCCTTTTATGTAGTTTTTTCAGATCTGTTGTGTAGACATCAGGGAACTGAGCTGTGCATCAAGAAAGGACACTCTATCCCATAAGTTTTAAAATGCCTGGTACCACCTACATTCAGTAGTTACATTCCAGTAAGGCATATGTTGAGGAAGCAGGAGACCTTGGTTTGATCCCTCTCCCTAAGACTGAAGAAACTCAGCATTTTCATTCCATCTCACAGGAAGATTTTCTACCCACCTGGCTAGAGGCCACCAAGTAACAAAGTGCTCTTACTGTTGGATCTAATCCACCTCAGAGTAGCAATTTGAAATACACAGCTGGGTTGCAGAGAATGATCTTCCCTCTTATGGCTAGTGTATTCAGATGCATTTAGAGTAAAGCTCATTTTGTTTTCCCAAGAGTCCCTGCTCTGTGGATTATTTTGATATGAAAAGCGTGAGATTACTTATTAGAGATTCAAGATAAAACCATATCTACAAATATAGCTGAAATACATCTAAGGAAATTGTCAGAAACTGGCTGTAACTTTTGAATGACAAGGAAAAATGAGAATTATCAGTGATATTTAAAGGTGAGAAATTCAAAAGGGGCAAAAAGAAATATTTTTCACAGCATAAGGCTTATATTGCAGAGCCTTTTGCCAATCACAGAAGTTGAGATCCAAACTTTGTTATCATAATGTTCTCAGAAGGGAGCAAAAATCTTGCACAGCCTAGAGTTCAGGCCAAATTATCTGAATTCCTTCATTACTGGGTTCCAGTACCTTAAATACATCCATGAGAGGCTGGATACTAGGCTAGGTAGGACTGTGTTTGTAATGCAGGGAGGTCATGCCTCTACTACATTAAAATGTCTTCTATTACTGTTATTATAATTCACAGGTGTTCATGTATTATACATATTTATACATATATAAATATATACAAATATGTATAAATGAAATAGATTAGTTATATTGTGTCTTGATTTCATGAAAAGCACATGACAGGCTGTGGTCAGATGCCAGGAGTGAGAGGAGGGGAGGCTATAACAGGTATATTAAGTGGCTTAAGAAGGATATAAACTCTCCCCTTCCTCCCAGTAGCAAACTTGAATGTGGTTAGTGGCTTGTGTTTCACTATTGTGAGCTACTATGCAACCTTGGTTTTAACTAGTCCTGGCAAAACCACTCTCTTGGTTGCCTCCCTTCCTGCTGCACAGGAGCTCAAGGCAATGTTACTCTATCTGATCCTACATGCCCCCTGCCTCCTTTGGTCAAAAAAGAGTTGGGCTGAAATAGAACTATAATGGTAACTCCTAGTGGACAGGGGTCAACATCTATTTTTAATGCTTCAACTCTTCACAGTGAGTGTAGAAGCTTATCCTCCCAAACGGAGCTCTATGTCCTGTAGGCAGAGGTGAGATTTAGAAGTTTTTGCATGATTCAATCTGTCATTTTGGTCATTGAACATGGAATGAATTTCCCTCACCCCTGCTCTCTGGTTGTCTCTTGTATTCCTCAAATGTGTTCAGTTTCTACTGATTCTACACTGATTTATTTATATCACTATTTTCAATTGCTGTTAAATGACAATTCTTTAGTAGCATTGCCTTTTATTGTGGTTAATGACATTATATTATTAATATGAGTGGAAAAACATCAGAACTTTAGAACTGCTTCCTTTCATAAGACCCTTTCCATCTACCATCACATTTGATGCTAGTGTACACACATACACCCATCAATAAGGAACTGATGCACACAACAGTGCTAAAGAGCCTACTCCATGGCCTACCATAATCAGTGACACTCTCTTCTGTGACTTCTGTGGGCCATGGGTTGAGTTGAAAGTGCCAGCAATTACTCAAGTTACATATAATTGCTGGAGTAGGGTCTTTAGTGATATGAATGTTGGTTGCGGAAGCCAAAGTTAGGTCTCAGACTGCCTGCTGAGTAATTGAGGTTGAAAAGTAAATTGAAGTCAAGGAGCAAACTTCTGCTTAAAGGACATTGCAGTAGGAGAATAGAAGAGTGAAAGTGGAAGTGTGCACAGCATTTTCAACGTTAGAGTGCTGCTTGACTATCCACATTGTTTACAGGCAGTTTGTCATGCAGTATCTAAAACCAAATCTCTTTTCCATAGACTAAGCAAAAGGAGAGCATCAACATTGCAATGTATCCATTAGTACTACTCATTGCATTCGGGGACCCCTGGTGGCCTAGCGGTTAAGACACTGGTCTCTCAGCGCCAAGGCCGCAGGTTCGAATCCCGGGTCC
>JAWWLV010000121.1:98403534-98416761 GCA_035041135.1 Platyrinchus mystaceus | reverse complement strand
GGCTTACGTAAAAATGGTAGGGAATATTGGGTAAATCTGGGCACTTCCTTGGCTACAAACTGGTCACCAAGGAAGGCGCAGACCAAACTACCACAACTGTAGAGACATTTCCATACCATTTGTCCTTAGACCCAACAGAACAGCCCCAGGTAATTTTATTTACTCCTACAAATGCAGTTAGTGGTGACAGGGGTGAAGGGAGTTTTGGGAAGGGGGAGAGGTTTAGTAGGAAACTGTTGTCCTGGAGAAACTTGTTGCACTCCAAGGTCCACTAAACCCACAGCTGGCTTAAAGTCAAAATATCAGGGACCATTTTGAGAATGTAAAGTCCAGGAAAGTCAGATCTGCATATTGTTTGAAGTTGGAGATATTTTAAAAGGGATTCTGGTCCCCCATGACAAAGAATTAACTCAGTCTCAGGTCAGCTCATCTGGGCTAAGACATTTTCAGTCCTAAGTTTAAATTCCCCTTTCTCCATATTTGAATCAGAGCATTACTGCTTTGCTTTCATTTAATTAATGTAAAGGAGTGGGTTTATTGTTGTGGTCTGTTATTTTTATTACAATAGCAAAAACATTTCAAAAAACTTAGTTATTGTTTCCAAGCTCCTGTAGTTTTTTACAAGCATAAAAACTTATAAATGGTGTCTGACAAAAAAATTTGACATGAAGTATGAGAGAGTATGAGGCCCTACCCAGTGAGGTACCGAGCAGCCTTGTGAAAGTTGGGCCAGATGGCTTCATTAGGGATAAACAAAAAGAGTGAAGAGAGAGCAAGCAGTAAGAACCATTTAAGGACTACAGAGACAGGAGAGACTTTAACCCCTGGACCACCTCAAACTCAGGAAAACCCTTTTTTTTTTTTTTTCAGAAATCATTCTGTGATTCAGAGGAATATATGATCATGAGAGATACTTGTACCTGGAGCCTTACTATGCCTTTGTGACTTTTAAAGATTTTTCACAATAAGAAACCCTTTTTTTTTTTTTTTCCTTGTGTCTTAACTCCTTCTTTGGGAAAAAAATCTGTTGCAGTTTCATCCTTACATCATTCTGCCCTAATGCATCCCAGCTGCAGGGACTTTCCCTTCATTTTTCCCAGTTTGAGGCAGATCCAGTACCCCTTCTTGACCTGCTCTTCTGCTTTAGTTGAGGTTGGAGTCAGCACAGGATTTGATGCCTCACCATGTCGATGCTGCAGTGCTTGCCTTATAAGCATCCTGAGGCCCCAGAACATCCTCAGAACTAGTCAAAAGGTAAACCAACAAAAAACAGTAATAGAAATTCTGCACACAGAATAAGGGTCACTTTACTGTTAATGAAGAGAGATATCCAGCACAGAGGGGTAAAATTCCTCTCCTTTCCTTTCTTGGAATACCTCAAGTAAGGACTTTAGGCAGGCATTTGTAGCTCCTCTACTTCGAAACCTTGTTTTGAGGAAAGACACCTAGAGCTGGTACAGACTAGCATCTCCAAAATTACTCCTTTGCAATTTTGTTTCTACAGTTTACACAGAAAACCCCTCAGATAATGTGTATCAGCATTCTCTGCAGCAGGGACCAGATATCTGGGTTACTTCTCTCAGTTCAGGCTCCCAGTTAGCATTTTCTCTTGCTCATTTCTGGCCCCTTCCACATGCTGCAAATGTGTTGCTGCATGGAAGGGCAGTCTCACTGGAAGATTAAGGAGATGTACTGCTACAAACAAGAGTTGAAACTTTCTCCTGGGAATGAGGATGTGAGAATCAGGCCTTTCTTAAAGAGACATTAAAAAAAAAAAAAAAACATAGAGAAGGTGACCCCTGCAAATACCTGTCGTAATTTGGAATCTAATTTTTTGTTCAAAACCAAAAATGAAATGGATTTACATGCAGGTCATGATTCTCTCTGGTGAATTTTTCAATTTCTAGTGTAAAAAAAAAAAGATCCCCCACCTTGTTTGATTCTCTTTTTGTTTCTTTTGTTTGTGTTTTTTTGTGTGTTTTTGGTTGGTTGGTTTGGTTTGGTTTGGGTGTTTGGTTTGGTTTGGGTGTTTGGTTTGGTTTGGGTGTTTGGTTTGGAGGTTTTATGTTTGCTTGGTTTTGTTGTTTTGCTTTTTTTGTTTGTTTTGGTGCATTGTTTTTAGTTTTGGTGGGTTTTGGTTTGGTTTTGCTTTTTTGTTTGTTTTGGGTTTAGGGGTTTTTTGGGGTTTTTTTGTTTTGTTTTGGGTTTTTTTTTGGTGTAGGATGAGGCACTCTGTGAGCACAGCTGAGGAGGAGAGGCAAAGATGCATTCAGCTTGGGTACAGTATCAGCTCATCAGCTCAGCGAAGTATGCAAGCATCAGCATATGAGCAAGATGCTGCAATGTGAATGTCAACACATGGTCAAATATTTCTCAGTAGCCCATGTGTGATGTTTAAAGACTCCTTCGTGTCTAACATCTAGTAAAAGGATACATTGCTTGGCTAGAACAAAGAGTGTTGCACTACAGACAGAAATGGAACATCTCCAAGTACTCCTGTTGTGCTGCACAAAGCAGCATCTCTTCTAGTCTATGTCATTTTCCCTTGTGAGGGAAAAGACTTTTCCTGATACGGCTGCAATAAACTGCAGATAATGGAATAGCAGAGAGAATTCACAACAAATTTTTGGCTAAGCTTTGGGCTGTGAAAACAGCTTAGTGGGTTTAGGACAAGATTCGTTCCCTGCAGTGGGTCTTGTGCCAGCCTTATTACTGCACTTCCATGTGGAAAACACTGGAAATAAAAAGGCTGATCCTTTGAAAAATGCTTTAGTGGATTTGATGAGACAGAATAAAAGAAGGGACGAGTTATGATGGATAGGGATAGGGGGGTGCTTGCTGACTGCCTGCAGGTCATTCCCAAATCAGTTAGAACAGCTGCAGAGGGAAAAAAGCAAGTTAAAAATAAACAAAACAGATTTGCACCCATTATAATCACTGCCTTTGCCAGTCTTAGCACTGAAGCCTGGCTTCCTGGGGTGAAAGAAGAAAGACTTCAGATTTCACAAAGGAATATTAATAGAAGTAATAGATGAATTTAAGAAAGAAAAACGACTAAGATGAATACAACTTCCTTTTGGTGTGAACAGATGGGTCATAGAATAGTCTGGGGGTAACTAATGGGACATTGATGCTTAATTGAACAAAACAGACAATTAGCAGCTTAAGAAAAATCTGTGGAACAGTAAATAATACTAAGAGAAGAACAGTTCTACAGAGTGATCTGAGATTCATTATAAATAGTACTTAGCAAATCAACATTTTAATATCTTCAACTACATGGAAATTGGTCGAGATTGGAATTGGGCGAGATTCTATTTTAGCAATCAGTGATGTCGAAGACAATACAGGATCACAGTAACCAAGCACTTGAGCACCCATTTCCAGCACTATTAAGTGTGGAAAGACCCCATGGGAACTTTTGAAGTGGAAACAAGGAAAATTATAAAGCAGTAGTAGTGTGACTCTTCTTGGCATTAATGAGAGCATTACTGTCAGTTCTGGTGTCTGTGCTAAAGGTTATTAGAAAAGGCAGACAAGAGTTATAAGAAGCAATAACATTCAGGAAAAACATGTTTTCAGCTGGAGGATAAAGAAGTTTGATTTCTTTAGTGTATCCAAGGAAGGGCTAAGAGGTGACTTGCTTGTAGTCTTCAAGTACTGCCTTTGAGAGACTGTTTTTGAGTGAAAAAGGCTCTTCATCCCAACAGACACCATAAAATTTAGCAGTTTGAATTAACATGAAGTTTTATATAAAAATACCTTTTTACTGCAGTTAAATTAATAGGTGTTTCACACATTCCTCATCACTTAAAGTCTCAAAAATAAATACTGGATGGCTTTTGAAAAGACAGCTGCTTTATCATGACCAGGAGTTATGGACTTTATTCAGGTATTATCAAGCAATATTCTCCATTCTGTGTTGTGCTGTAGGTCAGAGGTAGCAGGGATAGCTGCTAGTTCTGACCTTAAAATATAGGTCAGCACTGGGAAAACTCAAAGTACATTGCAAAGGTACAAGTGGTAGAAATATCTAAGAATTCTCATCAAAATGTCAGTTGTGTATAAGAAGCATCTGCCTTCACTGGATTTTAATAAGTTTTCAAGGGCTTCATTTTCATTATTTTGAACCTCAGAGATGCAGAATGAGAATTCATCTTTATTCTGTATTGAATAGTTTTTTTCTTCTAAAAAATAAAGTGACCCATGCTCTACCTTAATGCACAGAATGACACAAGTTCTCCATCAAGTACATTTCTCACATTATTACACGAAATCTCTTGACTAGCCCTTGTAGGCTTAGGAACAAAGCAGTCTTTAAAAACCCTTAGAAAAAAAGGAAACCTGGATCCCTCTTCTTTTTATTACTTGGAAGGGAAAAGCATTCTCAATCCATTAAGAACCATGATTCAAGCATTAGCTGTTAAATCAAAAAATGACATGAGCTAGGGGTTTATATACTTGCAGGTACCAAGTGCTCATCGTTAAATGTAAGGACATACCTAAGGAGCTGTATAATCTAAAGAGCACCAAGTCCTTATGACCATCAGCTTGCCCTATTTCTTTCATATTTGATTTTATTTTTTAATAATGCTGATGCCAGAGGTGCTACTTAAGAAGCTCAGAGAGGTGGGAGCAGTGAGTTCCATCAGCTTTATAATAAATGGGTGTGTAAAAGGAAACCAGCCATAGGGCAAGCATTTGGAGGTGAGATATTGAGAACACCTGCTCCTCTCTCAGCACACTAGTGATTAAACATTTTACTTAATACGTGAACTGAAATGTGTTATGTTAAACTGGGGTCAGAAGTCACAATGTAATTATGGTTGTTATTAATATTACAGAGGCCAAACCAGATAGAAATCATATTGAGAATGACTGTGTCTAACTGTAAGGAGTAAATCTCCTTGGGGAAGGAATTGCATTTTGGGTGGAGATGATAAAGAAGGTTTTACTGGAATTCTCCAAATCTGTAATAGTTATATTTCTCTTCAGAAAAGCATTAATCTCGGTGTTGTTCTTTAAACTTCCATCAGTAAAACACAAAATGAAATTTTAAAAATCCCAAAATCTCTTCATTCTTCAATGTATTCTGATTTCTTGACAAGATCTGGATGTTTTTGTGTAGATCAATGCTGAAGTGCTGCTTCATTTCCTAACAAGTTTTACACCTTTGCTTGAGAAATACCTACAGTGTTTCTCACCTCAGGACTGGATGAACCATAACTGCTTGTGCCTGAAGATAGATCACAGAACACACACACACAGACACACACTCCAAGTCACGCAACTGGTTTGTGCTTAAGCATCTTTAATAATCCTCAGTCATTTAATGCTGAAAATTTAAAGCTTCAGTCCATTTGTTAAAAGCAATTAATGGAGCAGGGCTCAAAGATGAAATTTCACACATTTTGTACTACAACAGCTGCACAATTTGGGCCAGTGCTGACAAAGAGAAGAAGGGAAATTAATATTCTGGTGTAGTGTGGTTTAACCCCAGCCGGTAACTAAGCAACTCCAAGACATTCACTCACTTTCATGTGAAAAATGGTGAGTTGAGCTACAGACAGTTCAGTTGGTAAAGCAAAAGCCAAGCACAAAAACAAAACAGGTGAGAAATTCATCCAGTACTTCCCATCAGCAGGGAGGTAGTCAGTCATCTCCAGGAAAGCAGGCTTCATCACTATAATGGTGACTTGTAAAGACAAATGCCAACACTCTGAATGTTCCCAGCTTCTTTTTTCTTCTGCTGGCTTTTACTGCTGAGCACAGCATCACATGATATGGCATATTGCTTTGGTCAGTTGGGGACAGGTGCCCCAGCTGTCTCTCTGCTCAGTCTCTTGTGCACTCCCAGCTTCTACCTGTTGAGGAAGTGTAAAGAGCAAAAAAGGCCTTGACTCTGTGCAAGCACTGCTCAGCAATAACTAAAGCATCTGTGAGTTATCAGCACTGTTTTCAGCACAAATCCAAGCCATAGCCCCATACAAGCTAGCATGAAGAACAGTAGTTCTACTGCAGAAAAGCCCTATACATTCTTCATTCTTTTTCAGTTGTATCTATTATATTATGTTTTTAATATAAAATTAGTATTTGTACATTAGTAAACATGTTAAAGTTCATAATAAGAAGACCGAACTCTCAAATAAAGTATAATAAGAAGCAATTACTAAATGAATAACGTAGATAAAGGCAACTGCTCCCAGTGTAATACTCCAGAGAATCTAAATGAAGGTAGCGATTCTAGTTTCTCATCAGAAACTTCCATTAAAGTTCAGGGACAGATACTGAGTACATTTATATTCTACTGACTTTATTTATCTTGAGCAGCACTTTACACCACAGAGTTATCCAACTGGACAATTACTGTAAGGGGTGAGAAGCCAACACCCTTTTATCCTGCAATCAGTAGTAATTATTATACAGAAAGGCAAGCATAAAATATGGTATGTATTAGACCCCAACTCTAAAGGCTCAAGTCCTGAATCTTTGTTTCTGACTTAAAAAGAGAGGACATTACAAATAATTTTGACTGTTGAGCAGCCTTGTTACTGAAATCAATAAAGGAATTTTTTTTTTCTGAATTTTAGCTCTTTGACTTTAACAATTCCCTGTAGTGATGTGTCTACTTTCATAATTTGTAATTTAAAAAATAATTGTTGTTTTTAAGCTTAGCCCTTTTTAATTCATTGAAAGGTCACTTGTTCATGTACTATAAGTTGTGATGATCAGTCCCATATGTGGATGGAAAGGCTTAAGCTGACTAAAATTTTGTGACTTTACCTGTTTGCAATTAAAATTTTCCCTGCTAGGTATTTGCCACAGTTTGGTTCTACAACAACAATCACCAGTTAAAACAAGAAAGCAGTTTCTTCAAGTGCATATACTCTGTGTTTTTATATGAAGTTACTCATATGACTATTTAAAGACTGAAAAGTCTGTAAATTGCTTGGCTTTTTAGCAGGAACTGGATAACTGAAAGGCTGTTGTCCTGGTGTCAAAGGTGTGTCTTTATCCGTCCTGTCATAATTATTCCAGATACAATCAGATTTTGAATTTCAAGTTTTAAAGCATCTACTGTTAGTCAACTTGTTCTCTGCAGAGCAGAGAAACTGAATTCTTGACATGCCTTCCAGAATTAAGTACAGAAAGTTGCAATACAAGCTTACAGTTGCAAAAATACCAAATATACGGGAGTTATGCAGTGACAGAATTGAGTTCACACATAGAATTAACAGTCTCCTTTTGCTTATGTAATGATCTTTAATTCTATAACACTCCATTTTTTTCTTTTTGGCAACCTTTTAAACATAGAGAAAAAGTAAATCAAAACAGAATAAACACAGCTTTTCTTTTCATTCTTCTTGCTAAGATCAGCAAAGGCCTTTTGTGTGATCCCCCTGCAATCTTTTCTCACACTCCCACCATGTGAACTTTTTACCTGCACCTCAAATTTTGTAAAGAATTAGAATAGGACAGTCTATCGCATATAATTGTGATATTCTCACTATACAAACATGAAAACTCATAGACCCATCTCAGGCTGTAGAAGTCCTGACCAATCCAGTGTCCTTGTATGGTGAGGTGAGTGTGTCAGTGGACAAGGGATGTCTTCTGCACAGACTTCTATACATGTCACCTACATAGACTTCTGTAAGGCCTTTGATACCGTTCCCCACAACATTCTTAGCTCTGGAGAGACAGGAATTTGATGGATGGATTGTTAGATAGATAAGGAACTGACTGACCATGTCTAAAGAGTGACAGTCAATGGCTCAATGTCCAAGTGAAAAACAGTAATGAGGAGGAGTTTCTCAAGAGTTTGTGCTGGTACAATTACTACTTGATATCTTCACGAGCTACATAGAGAGGGGGACTGAGTGCACCCTCAGCCAGATTGCAGATGACACCAAGCTGAGTGGTGCAGTTGATATGCCACAGGGAAGGGATGCTATCTACAGGATCCTTACTAGGCTTGAGGAGTGGGTCCATGCAAACCTGATGAAGGTCAACAAGGTCAGTGCAAGGTCCTGAACCTTTGCTGGGACAATGCTCAATATCAATAAAGACTGAGGAATACAAGCTCATTGAGAGCAGCCCTCAATCCCACATGCACGTCTTTCCATGATCCATTTACATCAGATCTTTTTAGACAGTTGTGTAACCATAACTGTGCTGTTCTTATGATGCATCTGCATTCCAAATTAGGGGCTTAGAGGTAATTTTATAAAAAATTCAGTATATCAGTGTTCCATTAACATTAGACACCATAATAAATAAAGAAAATATATTCTATTATATGCAATTAAAATATTTTAAAAATCCATAGGTCAACATAGTTACTGCCAGAAAGCTAGCAATCCTCTAAATAAAACCAATTCTCCGGCATTTAGTTGAGCTTTCAGATAAAGCTTCATCTGTTTTTTAGAAACAGCCACAACACCCAATTACCAAGAAAAAAAACCCTCTCAGAGGGCATTACTCTTCTTACAAAATAAACTTTAATTTAATACAAGATGTTCATGTCATCATATAAACTTATTGCTAGGAAAGACTTCAACAACTGTACACACCTGGGGAAGGTAGAACAGCACATAATGATGAAATCTACACAGAAAATAATTAAGTCATTTTAATTTACATTAAAAAAGGTTATACTTTCAAAATAATATTACTACAAATCACCCTTCTAAAGCATCTAAATTTAAATAACCTTATTCTTTAAAATCTCTAAAATCATTGCCATCAGACCTTCTAATAAAAATATCAGGTAGAACCAAGTCTTGCTAAAATGCTGTCACCCTATATGGTTGAAAACTGAAGAGTCATTCTTGTGACTGTTGGAGTGAATTCTTAATGAATTAATTACATCAGTTAAGGATGACCCATGTATCTGTGGTTTGGAAGAGAGGGTGGAACCAGCAGCAAAAGGAGTTTAGGTTATTACAGATCTGTTTGCTTCCAACAACTTCATTGGTTCTTACCTCTGGAATTTGCTATTTCTTCCTGAAAGATAGTGAAAATGAAAGATGTCGCAAAAGGAGTCTGCTGTTGCCAGCAATATCAGCTGGAAATTCTCTCTTCCAGCAGAATGGTCAATATTGTACACAGCAGAAGGGATGGAACCATGCTGCTCGCTTCTGTGAAGATATTGTTTAATTTTAACCCACCTATTCCTGTTCCAGACACCATATAAGCACCTTGTGTGGCTATATTTGTGCTGCTCTTCCATTTGGGTACACACCTGTGTTCAGATGATCCCCTCCTGACATGGATTTCTGTTATATCAGAATGTCACAAATTTTTAAAAATTCTTAAATGAAAAATGCATTCTCCAAAAAGACAACCAAAGTAAGATTCAATTGAGAGTGACTTCTTATGTCATTTGACAAATGATTTAAATATCTCTTTCTTTTGCATTGTTTTATCAAGTACACTTACAATTTTCAGACCCATCTTTCAGATTGCAAGGCTGAAATAATGACCCCATTGAAGCCTAAGATAATGTTGTCTTCAAACAACATCTAGATTTAACCCTCACATTCTTCTAATGTAGGGGTCCTCAGACTTTTTAAACAGGGGGCCGGTTCACTGTCCCTCAGACACTGTTGGGGGCCGGACTATAGTTTGGAAAAAAAGTTTGGAAAAAAACGAACAAATTCCTATGGAAACTGCACGTATTTTATTTGTAGTAGTGCACAAAAAACAGGAAAAAGAATGCACGTGCTTCCCACTGGTGCTGGCTTGCTCATCCTGCCTGGAAGCTGGAGGGAAGGAGGGAGAGACAGGGAAGCCGCCCACCTCACTGGTGCCTCTGTCCCCCTCCTCAGCCCGGCCGCGCAGTCCGGAAAGGGTGGCCAGAAGGGCCTGAAGGAACTTTGCCACCGGGGCTCTGGCGATTCACCTGAGTTGGCGGGGGGGAGGCGGGGGAGGTTCTGTAAATACCGGTGGGCCAGATTGAGGACCCTGGGGGGCCGTATCCAGCCTGCAGGCTGTAGTTTGAGGACCCCTGTTCTAATGTGTCTAGTGAAGGCTACTGCTAAGCAAATTGCAGATACTTAACAAATAACATAGATAATAGTAGCTCACAGTAGCTATAATTAGGATTGCTGAATGCATATCTCAGCCATGTTAATTTTTACAGCTGGTTGTCCCGATTTTGGCAGGGATAGAGTTAATTTTCTTCCTAGTAGCTGGAACAGTGCTGTATTTTGGATTTGTGTGGGAAAAACTTGATAACACACTGATGTTTTGTTTGCTGCAGAGCAGCACTTGCACTAAGACAAGGAGTTTTCAGCTTCCCAAGCTGCCCTCCCAGCGAGGAAACTGGGGGTGCATAAGAAGCTGGAAGGGGACACAACCAGAACAGTTGACCCTGATTGTCCAAAGGGACATTCCCTACCACATGGTGTCATGCTGAACAACAAAACTAGGAGAGTTGTCTGGGGAGTGATAGCCCTCTGCTCAGGGACAGGTTGGGCATTGATCAGTGGCTGGTGAGGAATTGCATTATGTATTATTTGTGTATTCTTTATTTTCCCTTCATCTTCTGTCTTATTAAACTGTCCTTATCTCAACCAAATGGGTTACGTTTTTTCCAGTTCTCTTTCCCATCCCACTGGAGGGCACTGAGTGAATGGGTGTGTGGTGTTTAGCTGTATCTCAGGTTAAACCATGACACTGGTGAAGTATCCTGCAGAAATGAATAATCTCATTGAAGGCAGAGAGACTTGGAGGGGGTTGAATTTAACATATCACATATGTCTCTGTAGAGATGGAGCCACAGCTTGTATAACAGAACATTCCTAATGTTCCCCAGGACCAGCATGGAAAAGTGATTTGAACAAATCACTAGATGGCTACAGAAAAATGACTTAAGGATGTGACCCTCACAGACCTGATTTCCTGTAGGCTGCAGAGGAATAGCAGTGCAAGCACTTAGAATAAAAGCTGTCTGTTTCTCTAGCCTTTGGAAAATAGTTTTGGACAACTTTCTTTTTGCTTGCATTTTTTACTGGAAGAGGTAGTACAGAAAGAAAATTATCACCAAAATATCTGCAGGCTTAAATATTTAAAACACTATTTTGGTGATTTTTATAAGGTCTAACTACTACAGTAGGATACAACCAGAGAAACAAGGCTAGCAGTTAATTTCATTTAATCCTATTAACAATTTGAAGACTGTTATATAGAAAATACACCAGTGATGTCAGTGTTCTTGTAATATTCATAAAGGTGTTGTCTAAGCTCAGCTGCAGTCTCATATTTGTACCTAAGAGCTTTTTTTTTTCCCCCCTTACTGTTATTTTTGCAACTATAAAACATGAATCATGAGGAGAGCCTTGTTGCAGAAGCACGTTATTATCCACCAACAGCAGCTCCTTGCATTTGCCACAACATTCCCTCAAACCACCTATTGTTATGAGGGTGTTGCTGTTGGTTAAATGCTATTATACAAATAACATTAATCATATGTTCCTGTAGTTAATTTTAATTACTATCCTCTCTGCTTCTCATTTCCTCTGTTTTTTTCCCCAGTAACCCTCAGCAGAGGAACTGAAGACCCACTGTTTCTGTGCCCTTCCTGAAGACCGAAGGAGGAACGGAGCAATCCCTCTGTGAGCTCTGACACCAGATAAAGGGAGAAAAAAAGGTGCTTTCAAGTAAGAGAAATGACAATGCCTCATAAAACCCCCAGTGTTTTGAGATTTGATTTACACCAGGAGTAATATTTAAACCAGTGTCTTCATTAAAGCACCAAAGCTCACAGGATAACTGCTGCTGAAAGTGCCCACACACTACCCAGATGGAAGTGACTGGTGGGTTCAAAGGTTGTTGCTGAGGAGAGGGAATGCTGATAAGCTACACCGTCACACTAAGCCCCAATTCTCTAGGCTGAAAGTGGTCTCACTGCTTACAGTTCCCAACAATAGTCAATAGCTGGAGTCCTTGGGCTCACAACATCACAAATGACTCTTTTGAAGAAAAGAGGAAAATCAGACAAAAAGACAAATAGTAACTCTGCACACCTCTAGAGCATGAGACAAATGTCTAGGAAGAATCAGGCTCCGTTATCATCTGGGGTACACTCATCCTCCACTTTCCTCCTGTATGAATGATCTACCGTATCCTCTCTATCCTTTTCCAAAATTAGACACTACTGTTACCTTTGGTCTTTTTTTAAGATATATATTGAGAGTGACCACAGCTTCTGCTCTTTGTCACCAGGGGACTTTTCTCCACATGAGTTAATTCTATACTTAATAGATCTACCTGATCCAATGCTCTTGGAAAACCTAGGCACACAGACACTGATGGTGTGATTCAGTGTGTCGGAGTCAAAGAGTCAAAATCTATGGGCTAGTATCTCTTGATCAAGGTGGATTTTAAAAGCTTGGCTTTTTTGAATAAGAAACATTTATTAGCGGTATTGGTGCCAGGATATGGTTAGGCAAGAGCAGTGCCCAGTAGAATCAAACTGATAAGATTTTGATTTTTCAAGCATGGAATGAATATTTATTGATAAGATATAGTAGAGTCGGCATAATGGGGATGAATTATGAGAGCAGAAGAAGATAGTTGCTTTTTTCAAAGATCATCCATTCTCATACTCATTTTTTCCACTTTGTAATTAGTGTGAGAACCTGCTGTGCAAGGACTCCATCTCAATTTCCTTCACCTACTGTACTTAGCAGATCTATTCCACTCCTGGGTCACCTGTATCCATTTACTCAAGTGTGTGTACAATCAGACATTTCTCCAACCAAAATGCTTTCTGAAATCCTTGTGGTACCAAGAAAATGTTTGGTATAGAATCATCATAATGCTGATAACTTCTTCAGATAATCTAATCTATTATTACCTTAGGCTGATAATTATATCTGGAAATGGAATACAGCCTCTTTGTATATATGCCCATACATATGTTTGTATATATGTATATATGTAGTCCCTTCCCTAGATGAGGACAAAAGTCAGTCAGCTTCCACATTACCCCCAAATTGCCTGGTTCCAAAAAATCTGTTGAAAGTGCAGGCAATCAAGTACTGGAAATCAAGGTGCTGCTCTCACAAGCAGTGTGCTAGAAGAAGCAAAATTGTCCCATAAAAATACACCTTGTGCTTTTACAATTATATTATTCTATAGTTTCTGGGGACCCCTGGTGGCCTAGCGGTTAAGATGCTGGTCTCTCAGCACCAAGGCCACAGGTTCTAATCCCGGTCCCCC
>JAWWLV010000121.1:98373161-98403434 GCA_035041135.1 Platyrinchus mystaceus | reverse complement strand
CCATTGCGCAGGCTTGAAAGGTGGGAACACCTTTCCCAGATCTTCGTTCGCGAAGACTGGCCATTTACCTTTTTTTTTTTACCTTTTTTATTCTATAGTTTCTATTACAATTATTTTTCTAATATTGCTCAATTTTATGTAATATTTTATATTCAACCAAATCTTTTGCTCAACAAAATAATATAAGCATGCATAAACTTTAAAAGGTGATGAACTACCCAGATGTGATCCCCTAACTCTGCCTTTAATTATTGCACTCTCGACACTTCAAATTTTAGTTTATTAGGATAGAATGATCTTGAACTACTGTCACAAATATCCATTTTTCTTAGTATGGCTTCACTCTGAGAGGTGTTCAGCCCAAACTGATCCTCCTTTGAGTAGGAAAAGTGTAGGATGATTTAATGCATATAAACTTTCAGCTAGGTGCAGTAAAGTCCCAGCATGTCATGTGCCACTGTCAGAGCTCTGTGTTCAGTGAAATGTTTACCTTTTTCAGCAAGACAGGTGACCTTCCCATGGCTGGCAGTCTCCAGCTCTTAAACAGCACTAATCTCTTGTAAGGAGTTTGGCATAAATGCTCCATCTCAGCTGTGTGTCTCATCAGTCTGCATGGCAGGCTGTGAATATTAAAGCATGAAGCTGTGGTGTTAAGGAGTAAGCAAGGAGAAAGAAGGCAAACCTGTTTGTATGCACACTAGTGATTTGATCTGCGCTGGCATAAATATTGTTGTTGGCCCACTGAAGCTCTTCTGGGTTTCATCAGAAAATTAAATGCTCTGAGGCTAGGTTCATATTTCTCTCCAAAACTGGACACTCTTAGAGATATGTCTGCTAGAGAAACTACTCAAGAACCTATGTAGAAAGTCAGATAGCAGCTCCAGCTAGTGCAGTGCCCCACAGCACCTGGGACCAAAAGGATCATAAAGAGCTTGTTAGCACAGAGAAACGCTTGTGCAGAGTGTTTCCCCATCACACACCAATGTGAGCCTCTCAGGACTTCTGAACTAGAGGTGATGTCTGTTTAACAGTCCAAAAGAGACCTAGCTGGCTTAGGAGGTCAGGGATGGTGGTTGTGGCACTGCTGAACTACGGTCTGAAGTCCCCACCTGAATGAATGCCTGACTGACTGGCCCTCACTGAACTCTCTGATGTTATTTGCAATAAATAACAAGTAAATTAGTGAGATTCAGATTGGTTTTGCCACAGGCACAGTCATACATTGTGTGAGGGTCTGCCAAGATCCAGAGACAGATGACTTTGAATAGCAATTTCTGAAGAAATACAGCTGGAATTGCTGGCTTCAATATCTCATTAAGTTACAGAACCTAATTATGACCATTTAAGGTCACTGTTAACTACCTTTTCACAGGTTCTTTCAGCAGAAATATCCTGTAATTTGGAGGATGTGGGAAGGGCATAGACAGAATTAGTTTTTTTCTCTCTTCATATCCCTGCTGCAAATTTACATCATCCAAAGCAATACCACTTCACAGGCAAACACTGACACAGAATTAGCACAGGGCAGTCCTCTCAGGGCTCCCCCATCCCAGAAGCCCAGGTTACAGGGAGTGATGGCATTTCTGAGTATGAATTTGGTTGGAACATGGCAGGCATGGTCTGGTTGCTGGGCCAGACAGCCCGGGAACACTGCAGTCCTCCTTACACTACAGACCAAACTGATGGCAGGCTGATCAGTGCTCTCCTGGCTTTTTAATCAAAATCTTAAGTGCTCTTTCCCTTGCTCTACACAATGAAAACAGAGTCTGAAATACTGACATTTTTGGCAAAATGAAATTATTCTTTCTGGCCTGGGCCCAGGCAGGCCTGCACTCAACATTTTCTCCCTAAAGAGGATGACACTTTTTCAAAATTCTCTTCCCTTTTTGCTGTTTCTACTCACCATGAAGTAGGTTCATGAACAGTTGCTGACACCATCATACTTTCAGTTAATACAATGCTAATCTGAAACATATCACTAAGCTCTCTGTGTGACATTTTTACAAGCAAAAGAAAATCAGAATAACCTGTTCTGGGGCATTGCAACTTTTGTGCACAACTTGAAATATGATTTACTTGCATTCATTTACATAAGTACAGGCTTGATATACCTAAATCGAACTAAATCCATTGATTTTCAGGAGTAAAGATGATCGGTTTTGAATATGCAGCATGTGGAATCAATGTTCTCTAGAAGTCACAGCTTAGTAACTCAAATGTATTTACTTATTTTAGGAACTAACTGATGGCTTCACTCAGGGTAATTGTGATGTATTGGTCATATATCAGTGTCAACTTTTTTGCTCTAGAAATCTGATCCTTTTATTCATCACAGGAAACCTACATTTGTAATGGTCACACTGTTCATTTATTGTATCCAGTTATAATTAAGGGGAAGAAAATATTTTTCCTTTTTAAGGGTTAGAAAATGAAATACTTTAGTATTAATATTTTATTTATAGTCTTAAAACAGAATAACAGCAAGAATTATATTTTACAATAAAAATATGTCCTCCTTCTCCAAGATCTATCAGTAACTTATTACTGACAAAAATCATGTGAATTCCATGTTCAGCTTGAAGATACAATATACAATATTTCACATCTACTGCACTCAGATTTCAACAATCAGCTTCTTTCAAAGACACTCTGACAATTCAAATGGTGAATTATTAAGTAGGATAACAAGGATAACATTCACTTTCTTTGTACAGCTCTAGCTAGAGTAGAGGACTCTATTAATTATCAGACCAGAAATGGGCTGGGATTTTCTTTGTACACTGCTAAGCTGTTTAACTGGAAGAGATGGGTTATATATGGCAATAAATGACCTTTCTAAAAGCTTGTTTTTCTACCAACTGCTTGTGTTGAAACCAACTGCAGAAGTCATTCAAAATGAGCTGTTTATTGCTTCCTAAATGCATTTACTGCATGCCAGATGTCCATTTCAAAACATTCTGCAGTGTGCCTTTTAACTGACCCTACACTGAGGCGCAACTGCCCATACCCATTATGCTGGAAATGTTGCTCACATAGCAGTGGGCTGCCAGCCCAGCAAGCACTGACAGAGACCTCCTTCACTGCCACAGAGATTAGGAAAAAAGCAACTCCTTAGAGGAGAGGAGTCCATGTCCCACTCAGAAGGGTGATTGCATCCCAGAGTAAACCAAATTGTCAGTGTTATCTCATGAGCCAGCTGACAATAACAGCAAACACATGGCAATGCAACCCCCCAGCATGGAATGTTTGCAGGGTCCTGCAATTGCCTCTTCTCTTATGCTGTAGGGTTACTTTATAACTGAGCTGTGATTTCTAGTGAGCCTGTTACTCTGAGTATTTTGTTCTTCTCCTTAAACTCTTCTGCCATGTGTGTCCCTGGCATTCAGCCTCCCGGCCCACAGCAGCCACCAGCAAAAGGCTTAAATACACTTACCCTCACTTGGTGCTTGCCTTTGGATGTGTGCTCTCCGGAATAGCATAATCATAGAACAATTTAGGTTGGAAAAGACCTTTAAGATCACCCAACTGTTAATGTAGTACTGCCAAGTCCTCCACTAAATCATGTCCCTAAGTGCCATGCCTGCATGTCTTCAAAATACCAAACTTTGTCCTTGGTAGATGTTGGCCAGAGGAGTTGCCTGAAAGTGATGAACATGTTGGACCCAATTTTCCACTGACCTGGGTCAGCAGACTTATTAGAGCACTGCTAGTGGCAACTTGGCAATTTCTCCCTTTAAATTCCTCAGCAATTTTGTATCTTTACCACACCTCGAGAATACACTAAAATTTTTCTTAAATTTTGCCTTCAAATGTTCACCTGTTCCTTCAATAACGTATGACTTGTATGTCAGTTTAGTTAGTTTTCTTCATTATTCAATATTTTTCTCTATTAGTAACTTAAAAAGAAGTTATTTTATTGTTCTCTCTTTCAGGCAGTTATATATTAACTCCCTCTACTAACATCATCAGGGATTTCTTATTGTAAATGTTCATATTCCCTTCATGGTACACTGAAAGTGGGTCTTGGATTAAAATGAAAAATACATGAAATAAAAATAAAATTTTAATCTAAATTAAGATTAAAAGGAAAAAGAAAAAGGAAATGTTTTCACAGTACAATCAATATCAAGGAAATTAAAGTCATAGTAATTTAAAGTTATTTTGAGTAACTTTGATATATATAGCACTCAGGAAGAGAAATTACTTTTATGTAACTTGTTTCAGTCCCATGTCAAATTGAGTATTTTTTTCTATAACTGAATGTATAACAAGCCAATAAGTAGCCAATGTGAAATTGTAAAATAGAAGGTCTTTATCAAATGAAAGTAATTATGACAAATGTGAAAATGAAGAAAACCCTATCATGCTTTTTCTTGAAGACTGAAAAACCTTGAAACTTCATCCATTATAAAAACAGTTCTATTTTTGTTGAATGGGAATTTTCAGCAAAACTTTAAGTCCCACTCCAACTAGACTTGTTTAATTTCAGATCAGCCATAGTGCAAAGTAAGGAAGTAATCTCCCACTTTGTTAGGAACAAAAAGCTCATATTGAGCATAGCAAGGCTGCAGAGAGCAGCTCTGCAAGACCATAAGGTATTTATTGTAATGTTTTTCCACATTTCAAAATATCACTATATTCTTTACCATACCCTCCTTGCTCCTGACAAAAAAACAAAGCAAACTGAAATAAAGCATAGGAAAGTAACTAACTACCTCTGCATTTCTCCTGTTTTTCTTCAATGTAAATTCAGTTAAATGCAGAATTTGAAATTAATCCTGGACTAACTGAAAATACTTTGGTTTTAATTCAGTTTCATTTGTAATTGTATAGAATGAAGAATAATGAGGAAAGTGATCATAAAAGACATATGCAGGAAGTTATTGCTATAGTATTGATTTTTCCATGAACATTAGCTATATGTCAGCGGTGGATTTTTTATTTACTTTGAAGTAAAAATGCAATACCTATCTGTATAAAATATACCTCAGTTAATGGTAGCACATGGAGCCTAATTTTGCAGTGATAAAAAACAGTTTAAGTGAAATATTCAGAGCAAATTTGCAACTGATTTACATAATTTTAACTTCCAATTTCTGTTAATCTCAGTAAATGTACAAGAATACAATTCATTTGGTAAATCAGCAGTGTTGCAAAGAAAGTAGTTACACCCACAGTGGCAAATCAGTTTTTCCAGACTGCTAAAAGGAACTAAAATTGTCAGTCACTCAAAACAGGCTGCAAGGGCTTAGCATTGTGCTGGCATGCAAATAAGAGGAGCCGTCTGTAAGAGTAGATCTGTACTGCAAGATTAATGAAAGTACAGGAAATGGTTTGGAACTATGATTAAAGGAAAAGTTTTGGAAATTATATCAAAAGAATAGGGGAAAAAACACGTGAAGAAAAAGCAATGATTCCACATACTTCACAGTGGTTTCACCATGGTGGGTGAGAGGAGAAGAGGGATATATGACAGATAAAATGACAGGGAAAGATCTCATGTAGAAGTGAAAATTCAACTGGAAATGTCCTTCTAAATATCGCTATCAATAAGCACTTGCTTTTGATGAGGCCTCAAAAGTTCTGTTTCATGATGTATATTTAAGACACACAAAATCCAATTCTGTGTCAGGCAGTGCTTGTGCTTATCTTTGAACATAATGGAGATTCTGAAAAGTGACTAGTCTTAGTATTAAGCTGGAAAAAGCCCCGTTACAGCTCAGAACTAGTCTGTAATCTCTTTGCATGCTTGAACTACTGACATTCCAGTTGAGACTGGAAGGTTTTATCACTTGATCATCATTTTGGTCTCATTCGGTGTAACCTATTCTGAGGTCTGAGCATCATTTCAACTGCACACAGTTCTCCAATTTTCAGGCCAGACCTAGAGTTTGAAATCCTGCGTACCCTGACAGCAATTACACTAGCACCTCTGGCATATCCATCATCTGGATGTCTCCCTCATGCTGGGAGCAATAGCAATTATAGTCAGAGATGAAACTATCTCCTTAAAGTAACCTATTTGGAACAGAAACATTTAGAAAAAATAAAAAAAATGTTAAAATAATAAAAATTTAACTTGTCAGCTATCTAACTATATTACGGGGAGATACTGGCAGCACTGAGGTTTTAAAGACCCTTGAAATAAGCTGGTATACACTGTTCTTTCAACTCATGAATCTGTTCTCATTTCCAGCACAAGTATGAGGCTTCTAAGGGTTACTTTTTTTAATATATTCATATCTTCTTTGCCAAGACAAAGTCACTACTTTATTACCCTGACTTCTTCTAGCCCCCAGCTTTAGCAATGAGGCCAGTAATCCATTGGAAAAAGGAAGTAAAAGCCTTACAAAATGTGCCTTTTTGTAGTGTTTTTCTTTTGAGCATGTCCATTGGAAATAATTTTCTCCCCTTTTTTACAACAGTCTCCCACAGTCCAACAGATGCTAATTTTCCTTCACAAGCATGGTCACATAAAATGGTATTTTTCTCACCTAATTTTAGCTGACTACAAGTTAATTGTCTAATTTAGTCAAACAGACCTTCCTTTTATTATGGACAGAAAAAATAGGTGTCAGCAGAGGATAACATGTACCCTACCTTTGGAATTTACCTTAGACTTGGACAGCTGAACTTTCAAGTACCTAAGGTGATTGAGATCCATCCCACCTGTAGTATTAATGAATTCTGTTCCATTTTCCCATTTTCACAGTCTTTTGCTTATATTTACTCATTTCGTATTTTTAGACATTTGAGTAATAACAAAGCAACAAAATGCAACTCAAATTTGAGAAGTCCTACAGGCCTGCTGGTAACTTAATTGTTCCTTAAATATTACCTCTTTTTTTTCTTTTTCATATTTTTTTTTTTTTGGTGTCCTACAAAATGACAATGTTACCTTGTGGTACATGTAGATCTTATTCCTGTTAAGTGCCACCCACTTACATCTTATAGGACAAACAGCAAAAGGAAAGGGCTTTAAACTGAAAGAAGGTAGATTTAAATTAAATATTAAGAAGAAATACTTCACTGTGAGGGTGATGAGTTGCTGGCACAGGTTACCCAGAGAAGCTGTGGATATGGATACCCCATCCCTGGAAGTGTTCAAGGCCAGGTTGGATGGGGTTCTGATCAACTTGGTTGAGTGGGAGGTGTCCCTTCCCATGGCAGGGGGATTGAAGCAGAGATGATCTTTAAGTTCCCTTCCAACTGAAATCATTCTATGATTCCATGATTTATTCAGCAACGTTTTACAGTGTGCAGGGTGTACGCCTTCATTGGTCACAAATGCTTTATAAACCAGATGATTGATTTTAAGATGTTCCTTTGTGTATCAACTCTGATTTGTAAAGCCCTCAACCATTCAGGTAACTCTTTCACTCAAGACATCCCCCATTTTCTTAGTCTAGTAGTTATATATCTTCTGACACCAGTTGGTGCTTTTCTAATTTCTTCTTTCAGATAGCAGGTCAGCAGGCTGTCACCACTTTCTTTTGTTGTAAATCTGGAAAACTGGCAAATGCTGACAACTGCATTTGGCACTTGGTGATATGATGCATTTTGAGAAGCTGAGACTGCAGCAGCCAAGAGTAAACCCCCAAAAAGGGTATGTAATACTCCAATGTGGAACTCAAATCCATTGCAGAAGCTTTGTCTCTTCATCATGAGCTTAAGATTTTACCTAAAAAATAAGATTGGTTAGATTTATCTTCTGGGTTGTTCTTTTTTTTTATGTTTCACCTTCTTTAAAAGGATAAGCATGCAGGTGGACATATTAGAATAATCTAGTAAGTAGAGATGCCAAACAAAACTGTCACATTACTGCTATTAAAGTACAAGGAGATGCAAGCTGGAATTTTAGCTCCATATTCTAATTCCCTTGGAATTCAAATATGTTTCAAAGTGCTTAATTAGATGTCATGAATTGAAAAGAAGTTGTTACCAGCTGCAGGAGTTGGTGGTTGAATACACAAGCTGTGGAGGTGACTGGGTAAATGTGTCAGGAGGTGGAATTTCCAGTATTTCTGTCAAGCCTGCAGAATTTATTTTTTTTTTAACTCAGAGACCTGTCTTCCACTTTCTCTGTACTTCAAAGTAATTAAATGTCTGAAGTGACAGCTCCTGCAACACTTCTGTCTTTAATCCTCTACTGGTCTGTGTATTCTAGTTTATGCATGTAAGGTGAGAATGTACAGGTACAGGAAGCCCAGAGCAGCTATTGCAAATCCTAGGGTAAAAGTCATCATCGCATGGTGGATCATTTAGTTGCTTCTTTGCAGTATAATCAGGAAGATATGGTGGTAATCTGGGAATCCAATTTTGAATATTTTTCTGCTGAGGCTGCAGATCCTCATATCTGTCAGCAAATTGCTAAGATGATGTGGGGCTATTTATGAGGGAAAGAGATATTTCTGCTGCAACATGTTCTACCTGAACATGTGTTTCCTTAAAGCAGCAAAGCTATGCAAGTGGTGCTGCTCCAAGGGAGATTGTTGTTAGCTCCCTATGACCACTTGTCCTTTGGCAGAAACTCACATCAATTGGTTGAGGAAGTGATAGGGAACAATGGAAAAATAAGCACTGGGAGTCAGGGGAATGAAACACAAAAATATAACTTTTCTGGTAAAGTAAGCACAAACAGCTGAAGATGTATTGATTGCAACACATATTGCAATGGTCCCTGAGCTAACACTTTAATAAAACCAGGGAAAATGACAACCAAAAGGAGTCCCAGAAATCATAAATCTCAGTGTACATGCTGAATGGTGTGGAGAAAATAATCAACAAAAAACAATCAACTCCATCTGAATTTGGAAGCACAGAAAGTGCCATTTGGGGAGGACAGAGGTACACAAGACCTTGGTTTATTCAGTCTTGCCTATTTCAGATGGCAGCCAGCACCAGGTGCTTCAGAAACACATGTAGGAAATTCCACAGCAGTCACATGGGGGATAATCTTTCCCCATCTGCTTGCCAGGAAGATCTCATGCAAATCTTTCAGATTTAAGATATATTTACAACTTGAAACATCAGGTTTTATATTACTCCCAACATTCCATTTAAATGTTAACCAATATAATTGGATAGTCAAATTCTTGTTAGAAACCTGTTAAACCTAATTTTTCTTGGAATTTCTTCACAATGCAGTATATGTCCACTTAGTTTTAAAGAATACTTCAGACTTATTGCTCTTACTTTTGCAATGATCTGAATTAACCAAGTTTTGTCCAAGCACACATTTCTCAGTGTTCAAAATACCAGTACAAGAATTATAAAAATAATACACTCCTCTAATTTTTCAGGTTTCATCCTACACATCTTTTTCTTGTCTTCCCTTAGTAGCCAAAAAGAGAGTATCCATTTTGGAGATGTGGCTAGGTCTATGCCTGGGGTAGGCTACCTTTGTAGGATCCAGTTTTTCTAACTTACTCCATGTTTTTGAAGATATAGGATACATCCATTGTAGTAAATTAAAAAGGAACTAAGTAGTGGGACTTAATGATTTATAGATTTTAATTGCTAGAATGATTCTAGAAATATTTTCCTCCAACAAGCAACACTTTTTCAAACAGTGCCCTTGAAGAATTTGCATGATGGCACAAACTAGGTGGCATAAAATTTTGCCATTGGTGTTTAAAGGAAGCTACCCCATTTTGGAGTGTGAGATAGCTGACTGCAGCTTGCACACAGGCTGTGCTCTGTCATTCAGCTTCAGTGACAGAGAATTGTCCCAAACACATCTTATAAACTTGTACCTATGTAGCCTTAAACTTAAACTTGAAAAACTCAACTTCCACAGGTAAAAACATCCTGTATAATCAACAGAGGCCAGTGCTCTTGAACTCCCTCCAGAGAGGCTGTCTTGTCTAAATTGTGCCAAAAGATTTTTCTCTTGGAGATATCTACTGATCAGACACAGCTGTTCATCTGTTTTAGTCCTGGCACTATGTTAGCGTCTGAAGCTGCAGTGCAAGTCTAATTAGGCAGCATGGATCCCATGTTTTATTGATTAATAATCTGGGTATCAGGAACTCTATAGTCATATTTTCCTTTAATTTTCAATCACTTTGTATTGAGAGGGATAGGGAAAAAATAAAAACTAAACCTGAATTTTCATACTTTTATTTGTGTAAAACTTCAAGAACATTCGTTTTTTAATTAATTTCTTATTTTAGAAAGAACCAACCCTAGGAGGAATACCTCTTTTCTAAGAATAAATAATTTAAATTTTATAGCATCTTAGTTTTGGACAGAGTCTAAGGATTCTTCAATGGTACTGAAATTAAGAGTCAATCAGTCAAGCACTGCTAATAACTACTTAAGATAGAGAAAGAAAAGAGATCACAGGCTTAACCTTATACCAGAGGAAAACTTGTTTTGATTAGCAGTTAATGCAGAGAGCACCCTTATCTGGAAAAAAAAATAGTTATCTGATTCCAAAAAAACTTACATTATACTTTCTTAGTCCCTTTCACACATGAATTTCATAGCTACGCAATGAGGAATAAAGTCAGTTTCTCATTATTTCTACTGTACGTGCAGTTGACACCGATCATAAATCCACTGACTATAAAGTCTATAAAGTTCTGTCTCTTGCTCCCTGGCCATTACATTCTTAGTACACAATCAGCAACCAACAAATGGAAATACTTCAAGGTGTAGGATTCGGAGATGCAGGTCTCCTTCTAGCTCAGCAATCTTGCTGCTAATCTGTGGAGCTGGCCTGGTTTTTGTTTGTCCTTTTTTCTGCGCCCATGAATTTTCCATTCCTGGTCCACCAGCTAAGCTTCTGGATGAGAGATGATGGGTTCTCAGATCTGGATTTGCACACACTTTATGGTTAGGAAAATACCCTGTAACAAGGGAAGTGATCCCCTCTATTTATAAATACATTTTAACTTTTACCAAATGTTGGCTATATGTAACAAAAGTAGGTCACAATTAGAGTCTCAAATTATGTGAATCGCCTGAAAAAATCAGTGTATGTTGTATGAATTCCCGCTTAATATTTGAAAAAATATGAAGCACCTATAAAAAACTAGAAGGTTATGATAATTACCCAAGATGAACAGCAAGTCATGGAAAGTTTCTGCAAAAGCTGTAATACTTGTCAGCTTCAAGAATGGTTCCCATAAGAATCATTTCAAATCCTGACTGTAGAGACATCAGTATAAACATCTATATATCTTTAACAGTGTGAATGTTCTGAAGCTTTTCATGAGGTCTGATTGCTGAAAGTCAGAATTGAGATGGAAAGTAAGAGAGTGAAAAAGAAAGTAAAACTGAGAAAAGACTTGGAGCATTGAACTTCTGTCCTGCAAGTTTCCCTGCAATATTTCATGCAACTTAAGTGGATTAAACTGATTGAATGTAAATAAAATCAAAGTGTCCTTCTCTAGGAAAACCCCATCATCAATAATTTGAAGTGAAAATTTTACTTAATACAGAATAACACATAAAAACAGTAATTATGTAAGATATTAATATTTACTCATTCAGAAAATTTTTCTCCATGGGAAGCACAGTATTCCTGAAGTTAACTGTAAAATTATACAAATCATCCAAAACTGATTGCAAAACCAATGTGTGGAAAAGCTGTGCCTGAAACTAGGGGCACAAGGCTGCATTGCCTTGTTAAAGCTTTCACTGTCTATGCTCCTGTGGGTCTGCATGGGTAAAGTGAACAGCCAAAGAGCTGAGCCACAGCACTGTGTTTGTGGCTAGAAAAATTGGAAGTGTTCTTTTACAGCTTTCAGCCAGCATGGAGAGAAATAATTTAGGAGTCTCTTAGTTGGGCTCCTGCAAATTTCTCTGCAGTGGTTTATATCTTTATCTCAAGTGTTGGACTTGATGATCTTGGAGGTCTCTTCCAACTCAGTTAATTCTATGATTCTATGATTCTCATTGTTTCACTAGCTTGCCAGAAGTTACCGTCGCTGTCAGAATGGTAGCGTAGGAGGGTTTGAGTTCACATTTAGCAAGTCCTCTTTTTATTCTGTGCAATGTAAGTTCAGATGTTAGCCCATGTAATGTAAGTTCAGATGTTAGCTTGGAAATCATGATGGCTAGTGCTGCTACTCCTCAAAGGCCTGAGATAAGTTCTGACACACAGCTGGGAAGGGCAGAAACACCTAAAACAAGTCCTCAGAGCTCATTTTTAAGCTTGTTTTGAGGCAATTCTCCTTCTTCTAAGCAATCTCCAGCTCTGGCAAGCATCATGAATAGTTTCAGACCAGTTCCTGAAGTTGATAGAATCAGAGAATCATAGAATCAGCTGGGTTGAAAAGGACCTCTGAGATTATCAAGTCCAACCCTTGATCCACTACCACCGTGGTTACCAGACCAAGGCACTGATACGACATCCAGTCTCATCTTAAAAACCTCCAGGGACGGAGAATCCACCACTTCCCTGGGCAGCCCATTCCAATGCCTGATTACCCTCTCTGTAAAGAATTTCTTCTTAATATCCAACCTAAATCTCCCCTGGCAGAGCTTAAGACCATGCCCTCTTATCTTACTTATAGTTGCCTGGGAGAAGAGACCAACCCCCACCTGGCTACAACCTCCTTTCAGGGAGTTGTAGAGAGTGATGACATCTCCCCTGAGCCTTCTCTTCTCAAGACTAAACAACCTCAGCTCCCTCAGCCTCTCCTCACAGGACTTGTGCCCAATGTGACAGCCTTGCTTGTACTGCAATTGTCCTATCTCCTTATTACTCATTTATACATTGCAGAAGAATGTTGCTTACCCACTGATAATAGATTGCTGTAATTCAAAAAGGCAAATATTACAGAAGTAGGCAAAAGTTTTGAAAATGAATGAATGCACTAGAGGTCAATTCTCAAGCATTTGGAGTGCATCACTCAAAAGATGGTGACATTGATTTTTACTATACATATTCCATTAGGAGTAATTGGGTCAGGAAGACATTTATGCATTTAATATACTTGTATGACTTTCAGTGATGAAACTGGGACTTGAGTTCAGATTAGAGTATTATTGGAAGTGCTTCTCCACCAGTTCAACTTCTAAGAATAGCAGAATAAATGTGGCTTAATGCTTTGCAGTAAATCTCACGACATCTTTTATTGACTCTAAAATTCTAATGATGTCCAGGAAATGCAGTCTGAGAAAAACTGTTGTGATGTAAGAAAACCTTCTTCTGTAAGTGTTATGGAACACATATGCATTAGTATTCCTAAAGTTTTTTCATTATAAGAAAGATTCAAAATTTTTTATATTCTCTAAGTAGATTTTAATGGACCTTTGAAATTCATTAGGGTGTTTTAGTCATCCAGACAAATTAAAATTAATGTCTTCTACCTAAGGAATGAAATCCTGGTTGTGGATCATATTGCAGTAGGAGTGTTGCAGGACTCTCAGCTGTGTAAACCATCTGTGCCCTGAGTTCAGCAACACAAGAGACTATTGACCAGGTGCACAAAGGAGCGAGACAGATTGCTTGACCATGGTAGCCTTGGTTTCCAATTTCCAGAACTATGTTGTGTCAAAAATGCCAGCAACAAAAGGTGAAAAGCGGGAGGCTTTCAGGGGGAAGTGGGAACTGGTGAAAGGAATTCTCTGTCTTTTCATAGACAGTACTACGCTGACCATGGTATTATCTTCCTGAAGCTATTCCCTGAGAGTCAGGACCCTGACACAGCTCTCATGCTTCTGGGCTTTGCCCTGGAGTAGGAGGAGGTTTCTAGTCTGTCACTCCACTCTGACTAGAGAGGTGGTTGGACCTCATTTCACAATTACAAAATAATGTCATGCATCTAAGTCACAGCAAGACAGAATATAATTCTCCTTGTTTATTAGTACTTTAAATAATTCACTAATAAAACAGTTGTTCAATCTGAAGCAAAAATGGATTTTTTTTTATCTCAGTCACTAAATATATCCATAAAACAATTGCTACTTTATTATTAAATCACTAAAATTCTTTTTTAGTTACTTGCTCTTAAATCTGAATGATCCTTGGTAAAAATATTCTCTTTTACTCAGGTCTTACACAGGATGACTTCATAAAAGTACTGCTTCAGCTTATTCCTAAGCATGAGCAAGAATGTGTATTTTGACTGTTTCTGCTTCTTTTCCAAGTAGATAACAGGATATGTTGGCCCAAAACTTTTCTTTCCACACATGGCCTGCTAATATCTGCTTCAACTATTCCATCTAGTGGAATTTTACCTCTATTGTCTTCTCCAAACTGAAATTTCGTTAACCCACAGTCCCACAGCTCCTGTTGAGCCCTTCCAAATTTTCTCTCAGTAAGGCAAAAATTAGAAAAAATGTGGAATTACGTATCTTTTATTTTAATACTCCTGTTCATTTGTCAGATTTGATGATTTTACCCTATCCAGGTAACAGCTTCATGGCAGTAGAGCTGATTACAACCAGGAATTGCCTTCCTATTGGTGGCTTATCTTTCTGCAGAATTTAAATGTGTCTGAGGCTGCCAGCCCTCCAAATCTTTCTTATCCTTGTGACAAAACTCCTCTGAATTAGTAGGCATCCACTTCCAAATGTAATGTCAAAGAAAGTGTAAAAACAGAGAATGAATGTTCTAGTGCCATTTTACATTGGATATTAGGAAAGATTTCTTAACACAAAGGATTGTCAGGCATGGAACAGGCTGCCCAGGGAAGTGGTAGAGTCACCATCCCTGGAGGTACTTAAAAGACATGTAGGTGTAGCACTTAGGGGCATGGTTTAGTAACAGACTAGGCAGTGCTGGGTTAATGGTTGAACTTGATGATCTTAAGGGTTTTTTCCAACCAAAATAATTCTATGATACTACAATTTTAATATTTCTGGGTCAGCATCCCATCTTTGATATAGAGAAGAATTCACTTAGATCAGTCCTCTCATAACCTCAGTCTCCTCCTTTATGTTAGTACCTCATCTCTTCTTCTGTTGTCAGTCTTTCTTCCTCTCATTTCAATGCTTTTGTTCACATTTCATCCATGTTTTGGACCATTTTCCCATCTTGTTGTCAATCATCCACTCTCTTTTTAACTTTCTTAGGAGAGTCAGCTGTGTTCTTAATTCAATGAACACAATCAGCTTTTGTCAATAAGAAAATCCTGGGCTTGTGGTCTGCTCCTCAGGGAAGAGCCTACAGCCACTCTGAGATATCAGCGTTACAACCGTTTGAAGGTTTTGTAAATAATAAATGCCCAATATTGAGTACTTTCTATTAAGAAGTAGGCTGGGTTTTTTTTGTTTGTTTGTTTGTTTTGTTTTCCTTTTCTGGAAATGTGTTACTATATTATTGCTGTTAGCATGCAGAAGACAACTTGTTTATTGCTAGTTAACCAGTTACAGAGCAGATGCTTAACCTGAACTACACCTTTCAAGGGGATATCCAGAGGCTGAATTTACCAGGCACCTTTGTAAGTATTAAGTACCTACGTTTACTAGTGAGCAGTAGCAAATTATTTCAGAAATGCCCTAGGTGAGGGAAAATAGCTTGTGGAAATAGAATGTTAATTAGAGTCAGGAAGTTCAGAGCCAGATGTTTCATGGCAGGGAATCATGCTGTGTACATGGTAAGGTAGGGGACCTATGCACTGTGGGTCTGTGTAAATTGAAGATCCTGAGGCTCACAGAGGTGTTCTAGTAACCCAACATTGTCAAATTCATTATCCTTAGCTTTGTAATTTACTGAGTGTTTGGGTTATCATTCAAGTAGAGTGACCCTATGTATGGATGCTGACATAAACATTTCTTCTTCTTTTTGCCATTTCTTGGAGTTTTGACAACGAATGAAGACAACCTATAACGTCTTGTGCTGGTTTTGGCTGGAGTACAGTTAATTTTCTTCACAGTGGCTAGTATGGCGCCGTGTTTTGAATTTGAGCTGAACACAGGGTTGATAATATAGAGATGATTTTGTTGTTGCTGAGCAGGGCTTACACAGAGCCAAGGCCTTTTCTGTGTTTCGTACTGCCGCACTGGCAGGGAAGTTGGGGCTGCATGGGAAGGTGGGAGGAGACACAGCCAGGACAGGTGACCCGAACTAACCAAAGGGATATTCCATACCACGTGACATTATGCTCAGTGTATAAAGTGGGGGGAATATTTGCAGTGATGGAATTTGTCTTCTCAAGTAACCGACACTTGTGATGGAGCCCTGCTCTCCTGGAGATGGCTGAACACCTGTCTGCCCATGGGAGGCTGTGAATTAATCCCTTGTGTTTCTTTGCCTGTCTGTGTGGCTTTTGTTTTCCCTATTAAACTGTCTTTATCTCAACCCACAGATTTTCTAGTTTTTGCCTTCCAATTTTCTCCCCAATCCCACTTGTGGAAGGAGTGGGCAAGTGGCTGCATAGTACTTGGTTGCTGGCTGGCCTGAAACCACAACACCTATATAATATTATCTTATTGGAAGAGCAACGGGTGTTGATATTCAGGAACATGATTGTTAATGCCAAGGCCTAACCTTCATTGTTTCTCTGTCTACAGAATAATAGTCATCCTCATAATTAGGAAGATTTTTTTGTAGCCAAAGGATTTATGGTTCAATGTTGGCCTACAACAGTGTTATGCCTCACTCTTGCACCTGAGAGAAAACTTTCTTAAACCTGCTCTCTGTCAATAAGAGTCATAATTCAGAAGACAGAATGCACAACAACCCCACAAACAGCTGTACTCTTCAGCACTCTTTTAGAAAAGAGAAGAATCCTTTCCCAACAACAAGGTTCAGTGTCTTCAGTTACATTTGCATGTGTAATTTTGTGCTCCATTGCCCCTAATGTGCACTTACAAGGTATTATTTTTGAGCACAGCTATAACTGATTGGAATACAAACCACTCGGTTTATCACCTCTTGGACTTGGATTTGTGTCTTATGCTTAGACAAATGCATATGGAAAGCTCTGCTTGCTGGATTGCATATTGCAGCTTGCTCCCCAAATGTACAATACATAATTCAACAGAGTCTGGTGTAGTTGTCAGCTTTTCCTCAGAAAGAAACCAGCTGCTTAAAAGGCTGAAGGAATAAAGCATTTTTGGAAGAGCTTCCCCTCATGGATTTCTACAGCTCCTCTCAGCTCATATTACTGAGACAGATACAATAACAAATTTGCAGAAAATGGATGAAATCTGGACTTAAAGCCAAATGAAGGTTGCTGCCTCCACTGACTTTCCCCGCTCTCTGACTTATGGTTATGCTTGAGAAATGGGAAAGAAAGAGAGCAACCTTGTGTTTCTCAAGCTAATTTACACTTTCTGTGTCTAGAGCTGTTCATGTTTTCTCAGGGGTCTTCTGTGAGATGATTAGTGAATCCCTGAGACACAGACCCATAAAAGGCATTTCATACATCCATAACATGAAAACCTACGAGTCATTTAGGGTATACTTACACTATCATACCAGGAGGGAAACCTGGGTCCCCAGGACAGTCAGAGCATCTCATATCTGTACTGTTCAGTGATTTTACATTCTGGAGAGGACTAGCTTTCTTCATGTGGGCTATTAATGACACAGCCCTTTTTGTCTCTTTGCACATAAGCCTTCATAGCTCACATAATTTCCACATTTCTGTCCTACTACAGTGTGTGGTGGTGGAGTGTCCCATGTATGCATTCCATGGTGGCATGTTCTGTATTAGGGCACTTCATGCCACACATGCTGAAAGGCTTTCTTTAGGGCTCTTCAGTGCTAAAGTAAAATTTTTGTATATGGCTAACAAAGCATAGCCAGAAGCTCATTTCTTGAACCCTCATGGCCATCAAAACAGCTACTAAATACAATATAGACAAACATGACATAAAAGATATAAAAATGTTCTTCTGAAATCTTCCTCACAAAGACAAAGGTTAAAATATTGATAGACTTCCTTACCCTCCAACTCCTACTCCATATAAAATACAGAAATATGAATTATGTTTCTCCTGTGTCCTCCTCTCGTATTTCCCTACTATAAAATAACACAGAGATAAAATGTAAATTAGTTCTCCCAATTCTCACAGCTATTAAAGAAATAAATACATGAATTCACATCCCTCTTCCCTCACACACCTATGCAATAAACCATTTAAAGCATCCATTACTCTTGTGAGCCCAGTCTTTCTCATCTATAATATCTGTGGTATTACAACAGAGAGAAGCATGCAAAATGAAAAACCTCTATAAGGCCAAACAGTTAAACTCTTTATGCAGGTAGCCAGAATATTTCAACAACTGTTCCCCACCCGAACCTTTGTTACCTAGATATTAGACACTGAGACAGTCTGTGTTCTCCATGCCGTGCCTGTGAGAGAGAAAAATATGCAAGGACCACAAGCTCTGTAAGCGTGTAGAGTGACCAGTTTATCATCAAAGATATGTATACATATATATTTACAAAAATATACATAAGGAATAAATTAAATGAGAAGCCAATCTAATTTAGAAATATATATGTGTTCAGCCTGACCTTATCCTGCTCACCAGTGTGCTGAAGAGGCATCTTGTTGACACAAAAGCAGGGAAAAAAGAGCTACACATGCCTCTACCTGCTCTGTTGAAGACTGCATTATGCAAAAGTTGATCTATGGGATACAGAGATAGTATTTTCTTTGGGGGTAGCAGTAGATGAAGAGAACCCTTTTGGGAAAGTAGGGACTAGGGAAAGATGGACTTGTACATAATAAAGGCTGTTGTCTCCTTCCATAGCTTCCTACTCAAGGTGCAGAAAAAACTAATAGGAAAGTAACACTATAGACTACCAACACCCACTACCAATCCATTCCCTTCTGCTTTTGCTTCTTTTTACATGATGTAGTGACATGCATCCTCTCTGTACAGCTTGCATTCTAGCACCAGAGATGTGTGTCAATGAGCTTTTGTGATCATGTATCTCGTGGAGCACATCCTCCAGAAGAATTTGCCTGGATGATAATGGCCATGCTGCTGGGGGCTGGGTAGCAACCAGCAATGTTAGCACAAATGGCAGCCAGGGTCAGGGATCTCACTTTCAGAAATATCTACAAAATTACCAACAGAATCAGCACCTAGACACACACAAAGTCTTGCAGTGTTGTCCACAACTTGCCTCCCACCAGCTTCTTTCCTGCCATCAGCAACAAAATTGACTTTATTTATGCGTACCTGAATTAAATATCTATTTGGTAATCCCATGTGAATCCTGCAGGCAACACAGGCAGAAAAGAATGTGTAATACAACCTAGGCACTAAATGAGCTGTTTGCCAGGTTTATGATTTGTATGAGGAGTTCTGAAGATAGAACTTCACAAACCTGGTGAGTCATAAGTCAGAAAACTAAGAAACCTACAGTTTTAGCATTAGACTACAAAGTTGGAAGACAGTAATGTTGCAAATCTACCTTGCAACTGTCAAACACCTACAGAGAATAGCAGGAAGGACCAAGGGTGTAGCTGCATGAACTCCTCTCTTCCCCACTCCAGATGAACTTGTGGAAAATCCAGACTGAAAGCCATTGTTGTAGCATGGGTGTGAATAATATCAAGACTTTTCATCCAGATATAATGGAGACACGATAAAACCATAGAATAGTTTGGGTTGGAAGGGAATTTAAAGTTCATATAGTTCCACACCCCCCCATCATGTGCAGAGACACCTTCTGCTAGACCAAGTTGCTCAAAGACCCACCTCAGCCTGGCCTTGAACACTTCCAGGGATGGGAAACTTCTACAAGTGCTCTGAGCAACCTGTTCCAGTGTCTCAATGCTATCGCAGTAAAGAATTCCTTCCTAATATCTAAACCTACCCTCTTTTAGCTTGAAGCCTTTCTCCCTTGTCCTATCACAACGTTCCCTTGAGTGCCCACACAGTGTTCAGCGTAATATATGTTTGGGTTGCATTTTGCTTTTCTCAACTATAAAAAAGGCAAATACAATTGGATATGACTGCAATGGTTAACTACTTCATGTCTGTGCAATGTTTTGACTGAAGATGTAAATTATAAAGGCAGGGACACCCTGCAGAGAGACATCACCAAATTGGAGGACTGGGCAATCACCAACCATAGGAAGTTCAACAAGGGAAAGTGCTGGATTCTGCACCTGGAATGGGGCAACTCTGTATGTACGTACAGACTGGGGAATGAGATGTTGGAAAGCAGTGCCACATAAAGGGACCTGGGGGTCCTTGTCAATGGCAAGTTGAATATGAGTCAGCAGTGCCCTGGCAGCCAGGAGGGTCAACCCTGTCCTGAGGGGCATCAGGCAAAGCATCTCCAGCCAGTCGAGGAAGGGAATTGTCCTGCTCTGCTCTACATTGGTGTGGCCTCACCTTGAATATTGTGTGCAGTTTTGGGCACTGCAATATAAGAAAGGTATTGAGCTATTAGAGAGTGTCCAAAGGAGGACAATGGAGATGGTGGAGCGCCTTGAGGGGAAACTGTATGAGGAGTGTCTGAGATCACTTGGTCTGTTCAACCTGGAGGAGACTGAGGGGAGACCTCATTGCAGTGACAAATTCTCTGTGAGGGGAGGAGGAGGGGCAAGAACTGATCTCTCTGGTGAACAGTGACAGGACCCAAGGGGATGATCTGAAGTTGTGTCAGGGAAGGTTTAGGTTTGATATTGGAGAAAGATTCTTCACCCAGAGGGTGGTTGGGCACTGGAACAGGGTCCCCAGGGAAATGGTCACAGCACCAAGCCTGGCAGAGTTCAAGAAGCATTTGGACAATACTGTCAGGCACATGGAATAACTCTTAGGGATGGTCCTGTGCAGGATAAAGGGCTGAACTGTGATTCTGTGCTTGGTGTTAAGACACACTGAGATTCCTATCATTCTAATCTTTACCAACATCCATTTACAGTGATTAGTTATCATCAGTCTTCAATAAAATTAACCCATTCTGAGATATTGCTGCCATTTTTAATATATTAGTAGTCACATAGGCTTATCAATTACTTTAACAGCAAAAAATAGAAGTAGCAAGATCTGATTTGAATGCATCCAATCAGGCCTTACTGAGAAAAGAGATACAACTTTACTGTCTGCTGAGACTTCATCTCTGCTGCTGGATAGGTTGTTCCTGGAGGACTTTATAAAGACAAATTTTACTTTTCATTGCTTCATGCAGTTCTCTTGACTTTAATGAGATTAGAAAGATTACTGAAGAAGTGAATGTGGTTTGTAACTTCTTTACATTAGCAGGCCATACAACTTTAATAAAATATAAGGTGAAAGTTCTTAAGAATGGCAAAGCACCTGGACATTCTCAAACATTAGTCTCTGCCTGACTGATTCATTAGCCAGTCTTTTCATACAAATAATACAAATGATGACTGGTGGCTGTGGCACAGTCCATGCTCACATGATCTGCCATGTCTATTACTACATTCTTCATATTAGAATTGCCACTTTATGTTAAACCAACAATTTAATAGTGTATTTTGTTGCATCTCTTTTACATTCATCAATATGATACTACTAATTTCCCCTCTTAAATTAAATTTTTGAGACCGTTCTTTCATTTCTTGTAGCTCAGACTCATAATTTCCATGTTTGCTATAAATATATGCAAATTTTGGTTCTCATTTTTACTGTGTATGAGGCATGAAACGCCCTCCACAGCTCTGGAGAATAAGTTGTACATCTTACTATCTACTTACTAACATTCTTTTTTCATAAAGGTGAGATTAAGCATGGATTTTTTGAAATAAAATTCAGTTTCAGAGCATAGCATATATATAAAGCTATTCTAAATCAAATCTACAGCAAGGATATCATGTTCATACAGATGCATTGAGGAAATATTAATTCTCAAAAATGAAACATGCATTTACAGTGCCAAGTTTCCCTCTGTTTTTCTGAGTTTTCTCCTCTCCCCTGCTCCCTACTCTGCATTAAAGTGCCACAGAAGACTTTTCAGCATTCAGTTTGTAGAATCTCATAAAAGCTATGTGATTGAAATTCTCCAGACACAGCTTGGCTTCAAGATGTAAATAATGTTCTGATACTGATTTCCAGAAACTCACTAAAAGCCTAAAATTTGCAACCTAACTGTTCTCAGGGAGGAAAAAAATAGAGAAAAAATGAATATGGAAAATAAAGAAAAAGAGAGAGAAAAAAAGAAAATATAATTCAAGAAGGGACAAATAATATTACTCTCAGCAAGTTCAATCTTTTAAAGCTTCTTCCATGAAAGACAAGCTTAAACTTGCCTGAGCACTTCCCCAGCCATGATTTATGTTTGAATTTACTATGTGTTGGCAAGATTTTGCAGTCTATTCAGTCCAAGCTCAGACTAAGCTACCAATGAAAGCAAAATAAATACTGAAGAGTAACATTTACTGGAGGTCAAAGTAGCATGAAAGAATAAGAGCAAATCTGTTATGTAATTATTTCTTATATAATTATTATTTTTGCTTACACTTGCTAACCCTTTAGATTAAAAAAAAATTATCCATTTGTATGGGTGTCATACACAAAAGGATGCTACATGGCTTCAAATATCTGACAGTTCTGGGGATTAAGAGAATAATTTGGTTTATTATGACTGTCTGGATTGCTTGACCTAGCTGAGATGTGAAGAAATATGTGTCAGGTATTTTATTTTCCATGGCAATTCCTCTATGCGGGCCAACGGCAAAATATGTGTTTCAGTAAGAACATTCACCACCATTCTCTGGAGCAGGGGAAAAAGGAGAATGCTGAGGAGAGTAAAATGGGGCAGAAAGAAACCCCAACAAAACTCAACAACCTTGTTTTTAAAAGAACTGTATACTTCCTCTGTATTATATATCCAGGTACTGATCAAATCTTTTGTGATTTTTTCTCATAGTCAGTGTGGTTACCTGTAGAGTTGCCCACATCTCTCACCCCTGAGCTGAGATTTTTTTGCTCTGTATGTATAAGCTTATAGTGGTGTAACTTACTTCACTAATCAGGAAACAGTTAGGAACAGATAGGTGTCTTTTTTTTTCATGCAATTTCTCTGCCTTCTCTATGGTGGTAGTACCTGTATTTCTAAGTGAAGAGATGCACTTTTTTTGTGCAGCCATGTCCTCTAGTCAGGAGCACCTTTTAAACCCAGAGAAAAAGTTAATTGATTAAAATGATGGTTTTCTATCACATGTAAAAATTATTGCCAAATTATATCAGAACCATTTAGGAAGCTGAATCTTTCCTGAAAATTCCTCTGATCACTACTGCTTATCAGAAAGACCATGGTCACACCCACAGGTTTATTCCATGCTGAAAACCTACTCCATCTGTAGAAGAATTTCCCCTGATAGGAATAGGTGCTAGGGAAGCTCTCTATGCAGATAAATGCACACATTAACCAATCTTTTTCACATTAACCAAGGCTCTTTGCCCATTAAGATCTTGCTTGTTTTCTCTCATCTTTCCTACAGCCCATCTCTAAGGAAAGGACAGGTCAACATCATCCAAAACAGGTCTGCATAACAGGTTAAGAGTTACCCCAAGTCAGCTGTCCACAATTGCCCTTCAGTTAAAATGTAGGAACTGGTGATGTGAGTGTTGACAGTTCATTTCTGTATGAAATATGACAGATTTTGTTCAACCACTATTGCAGGACTGACTGTGGTTGTCTATAGGTGTCCCTTTCTTACTCTGGTACTTTTGCTTTACAGGCAAAGTGACCCACACTATGCTTTTCCTGAACAGTAGAAAATTCATTGAATTTTCTCCTTTCTTTGATCCTCTTTCACACTTCTGATTGTTCCATGGAATTTAACAAAGCGTTGAGAGAGCTATGTGTAATGACATGGAAAGTATTTTCATATATGGGGTATTCTGACAGCGGGATCTGGATGCACTGAGCATAGTGCTTGACACTGAGGTCCTAATTTTCTGTCACATACAATCTGTTTTGTTATTTTCACCAGTGCAATTGAATACCAGTCGCTTGCTTTCTTGCCTGGGAGCATTCTGGATCCTGTTTCATTTGCTCTGTAAAGACTATCCTCACTAATGAGACAGCAGTGAGCCATGCACAGAGGTGTTACACTGTTAAACCTGTCTTAGTCCATGTTTCTGCTTCTATTGCTTAAACTGGGAAGTAAATCTCTGGGATTGGTATATTATTTCCATTGTGTGATTTACTCAGTCTTAAACTGGACACCAAAAATAGATCAAATGAGTCAATTCTCTACAACTAGCTCTTTGTCTCCACTACTCCAATACAAGCCTTCTTCTATGAGCTCATTCCTTTGTAAGAGTTTGAAGTTAGGCTGGTACAAATCCCACCAGATGTATTTGCATCTCCTATAGGAAGCCTGAAGAAAAATTTCCAGAAACTCTGCCTGTCTCTTGGTAGGTAAATGGAACCTTTCTAAGGGGGAATTCAGACCAGCTTATGATGAGCAGGCGACAGAGGTGCCATCAGAACAGGCACAGAATAGCAGGGTACACTCACAGGATAAGGAGATGTTGTTTCAAGTACTCTATGGGGAATAGACTGCACCTGAACTTTTCCCTTAGGACTATGAATCAGCCCTGGAGCATTGTCCCAGGAGGCAGGCAACATGAAGAGCTTTCTGCTGGTCCTTTCTCAGCAGTGTGGACCCAGGCATTGCTTCCTGACAGGGCTTTGCTGTTATATAGGTTCTTCCTGTGCAAGTGTAATGAGGAGACTGAAAACAGCAGACATTACTAGAGACAAGGAGTCAATGCAGGGTTTTTATCTTCTCTAAGAACTGTTTATCCCATAAAACTAACGGGTTCAACAGAAGTGAAGAAGCAGATATCATACCATAAACAAGCTGGTTTAATTTACTCGATTTTTTTCTTGGGAGGAGGGACTTTTAGCAGAGTAGAAACTGGAATGAGGTCTATGGTTTTATTTCTTGAAGAAGGTATGATTTGCAATTAATTCTTTTTGAAGGCCATCACTGTAATTAAAGAAGAGAAAAAGGATTAAAATTTGCCTCACAACTGCTAACATTTGCTCATTGTAAAGGAAGAGAAATAGAAAAGAAGGGTATTGCTCTCAATATCCTTCAGTTTTGTCATTGATATTATTTAATTCCTGCCATTGCTTATTAGCATGAGTTCACTGCTTGTTAACATCATATCAATACAAAAGCAACAGCCTTCTCCATGTGCTTCGTCCCTAATAGCACTAAAAACAAACAAACCCCAAAAATTTTAGATAATAGTGGGGAAAATGTGCATATCAGCCAACTGTGTTTATTGTGAGTATACTAACTTTTCTCTTTTTTTAACAATTTGTATTTGGGGTTTCTGCACTGGACCACCAGCATACTTCCTCTGTTTTACTTAAACTTTCTTTTCCCTTCCAAACATAATTCTCTTCAAGAATCTTCAAGTGCCATTCTTCTGCAGTCTGAAATTCAGTATCTGAGTTATATCCTGGGGATTGCAGTGGTATTATATTGTCAACAGGGCTGCAGCTGTCTCTATCATGTATAACACATGTTTAGAGTATAATTTTTTTCCCTCTCCCAGTTCTTCGGGTTTGGGTTTTTTTTATCTTTTGATGGCTTTTTGGGAGAAAAATGAAAAAGAGGAATTAACTGGGGTCCCCAAACCATTAAAAATGTAGATACGAGACCTTCAGATTAAAGTAATAGGCACATCAGTCCAGCACTCGGTGGGCAAAGATCCACATTTTTAAAAAGTCCACTGTCACTATAATTGCTCTACTGAGAAAATGTAAGAAAGACTGGAAGAGCCTGGAGATGAACTGTGAACACATCATTAAGGAGCCCAGCTGAAGTGCTCAAACTGAAAGCATTTTACAGCACTGGGATGTTTATACTTCAACTCCATCCTCCTTTGGCCTTGTCTACTCCTGCTTTTCAATCCAGAGTAGGGAGCATGGCATAAAATGTCTGCCTGCACTGTGTTACCCACCAGCACCTCTGTGATAAGCAGCTTGTGGGAACCTGCCCACTTTCAAATGAGTACTGGTACAAATGGAAGTATCCGTGAAGCCAAGAGAAGGTTCCATTAAAATACTGTGTGAAACAGGAATTACAGGATGACTTAAGATAACAACAGCAAAATTCTCAAACAGCAACACACTGCTATTGAAGATTATCTTTCTTACAGCAAAGGAATTTTCGACGTGTGGACTATCAGTGGTCTGGGAGGGATTTCTTGAGAGATTTGAAAGGTAACCAAGAAAAAAAAAAGGACATTATCAGGAAGCTTACATTTGTTTTTCAGGGATTCATGCTTTTAAAAAATGAGAAAAAAGGTTAGTTGAAAAATAATGAAAATGAGTGCAACTCAGTAAAGCAATGCATTGAATAAATAAAGTACTTTGGTAAATATCACTTTATTCTCTCATGTGTTTAGTTCTGATGGCAAAAAATTTCTCCCTGGCATGGAGAACACTTTAGTGGAACTGGTCTGACACTCATGAAAGAGGCAGGAAGTAAAGTATTATTTTGCAGAAATAGGATGACAAACTTGAAATCCAAAAGTCATGTGACTAGGCAGTAATAAAACAGTAGTGAACATGTGACTGGAACCCATGGCAACTTGTAAAAAACAAACATAAATCAAAATAACATCTATCTTTCCAAATTCTGGGTGTGTTTAAGCCAGGGTAAAAAGAGAACAATTGTTTTATCACAAGTCATGTTGGATCTCAATCGAAGTATACAAAAGCAGAGTCTATGTCCCTATATCAACAAGATTACAGAACAGGAAAAAAGCACTGCATCAGCTGAACTCCTGTTTCTTTTCTTACTGTTAGGTAAAATAGCTGAAATTCCAGAAGGCAGTGTAAGAGCTCTGTCATGATCCTTGAATTTCCAAAAGCAACCAGACAGTAACATTTTGCTAAGGAGGTTAGGAGAAAGAAGCCTTTAAAAACCCACTAAATTAATTTTTAACGGCTTAAAAAAGAGTGGCAGTTCTGAGACACTTCAAATTATAACAAGACACTTAGAAGCAGAAACAGTTACTTTCAAGCTATCCAGATGAATGAGTGAAACTACACAAATATAGCTTTATTTTAAAGAAAAGATCTAATCATAGGTATAATCCAGAAGTCCACTGCTCTGTTTGGATTCTCTCAGAACTCAGTGCATCTGCTGTATCTACCCCAGGCTCACCAATGCACCACAGCAGAACACTGTATTTATTTATTAAAACAAACAAACCCACCCACAAATTAAACTCAAATTAAAAAACAAACAAACAAAACAAAAATAAATACAAACCACAAAAACTAACCCAAAAACCCCACAAAACAAACAAACAAACAAACAAACCCCAAAATGAAACAACAAAAAAAAGAAAACAAAAACCTAACCATCAAGTTGCATGCAAAATTAACGTACATAATCACAGAACTCTATTTCCTCTGCTCTCCTCCATCACCTTGAAAACTCACCTTCATTTTATGGACTCTGTCTCAAATTTTTACTTTTCACACCAGTTTGTGATACCTTTGGGGGAGCGATTGCCTTTGTTGAAATGGATTAGAAATCCCAAAAACTGTGACTGGGTTTTTGTGATCAACCACAGCATTATTAATAATAATAATAATAATAATAATAATAATAATAATAATAATAATATAATATAAGTTACAGGATCTGCCTTGGAAGCTAAACTTTTTTTCCAGAGCTTCCTTTTAAAGAGAAACCTGGAATACTTAAGAACCATGAAACAGTGTAATGACACGTATTTACAAAAACCACACACAGGAATCCTTTACTGTATTCAGTCAGTATTGTAATCAGTAAGTAATTAATATGTATACTACTTTTATTGCCATTCAGGTGATGGAAAAATTGGATAACGGTGTTCTTTCAGACAGCCTACTATGTCTCTTTATGGCTCTGAAAGTTGGAGTTAAGAAAATGAAATTCATGGTTCAGCACACTGAGCTGTCAGTCTCCATTCACTTCTCAGCTTTTCCAACGAATTCTCCTGCCAAATAGGTAAGATAAAACCAATATTTCTAACACCACTAAAAACTAATGTTGTAATGAGTGTAGTTACAGATTCAAGCACTTAATTTTTATTTTCGCATTTAATTTTCTGCATGCAAAACAGTTCACCAGGAGAAATGGTTGAAACAATGGAAAATGAACATCAAGGAGCCTACACTGAACCTGCCTTGCAGCCAAAAATTTCATTGGTCTTTTTCATTTCTGATTCTTTGAAACCTGGCACTGTCTAAGTGCAAAGTGTGATTTTTTTTTCATTGCAAATAATATTAATATAATTTTTGCAATCTTGGTAAATAGAGGAGGTGTGTCTTTTTTTCAAGCATGAGACTGCAAAGTATTTTTTATGTCTTTACTGACATACCTAACAAATAATCTTTCCAATCAGTTTAGGCTACAGCTTGTATGTAAAGACTTCAATGAATAGACTGTAAAATTACAAAAAAGGGGGAACTGGTAGATTGCAACAAAACTCATCATATTTCACATAAGAGGTGTTTTCTCTGCAGGTTTAGACCCACTTAAGGTTTATCTGGAAAAATAGATGGAAGAGAAAAGAGTATCTCAGGATAGCCATATTTCATCAAACACTAAAGGGACTCAAGAAAATAGGACTGACAATGCTGAGCCAGAACGAGAACCAACCCACTCCAGGAAGCTGCTGATGGCTGTCATCAGTAGTGCTCAAGGAAAGATCAAATCTGACCCTTGCATTAAGTAGTCCCCAACGAACTTCTCCTCCCTAAATTTGCCTATTTCCTTCCTAAAAACATTTTTTCTTTTGGCTTTCACCACAACTTAATTATACACTGTGAAAAAGCACTTGCTTTGGTTTATTTTCAACCTGCTACCTGATAATTTCATTGACTGTACCTGTTTTTCTGACAATGCCAAAACTATTAGCTTTGACAATTTTTTCACTAAAGCCAGCTGTTTTCAAAACAAATTTGGACCTGAGCAGAAAAGGTTTTTCAACACAGACAAAGAAAAGAATCTTGTCTGAATTGGAAAAAAGTGCTTTTCGTGCAAGATAACAATTTTGGAGAGGAGAGCCAGAGGTACCTGGACTAAAAATCAGGGTAATATGGACGGAATTTGGTAAGACAAATACATGTTAGTTGCCATTTGGAATTCCTTATCTTGTTGAATTTTTTCTTCAGAGGTTAATTCTTGTTAGGTGACATGGAAAATGTCCTCTAATTTCAAGGACACTGTATTTATGCCATTGCTAAAAATTGGAGTTGCCTGGCACCAGAAAATGTAATGACTGAGCATCATGGTTTTACATGTACTACAGGTCCAGCCTAAAGGAGAGAATTCAAATATTTGACTGCCACAGCACATCCTGGCATTTGACAAGATCTATGGAGAGAAACCAAATGAGAGAGAGAGAGAGCAGCTAGATTTGTTAGTAGAGCAGCAACATGCAATGAAGTGTAGTGTAGACTTATGTCTGTGCTACGATAGAGGAAATCTTTATCTCCATTGTGGCTTACAGTTAGACTTTCAACTGACTCCTGTTTCCTAGGATACAGTAAGAAAGTACCAAACTCTAATGAATTTGCTGCCTAACACATGTTGAGATGTAACATATGATGGGAGTTTTCATATTACCCTTTTCTTTTGTAGTCCCAAAGACTGTGTGCATTGAAACGAACTGCTGAGTACAGCAAATGATGCTCAGAGAATTGCTGTGTTTAAAACAGAGCTCTTGGATTTTGCTCTGTCCGCTTTTTATAATTATCTTTTTTTTGCAACATTTGGTAATTATTTTTTTTTTCTGTTTGGGACACTTTTCAAAAGACTTCACAGATGTTCACTGAGACATCTTTATGTTTATTATTGTCTCAGGAATATATAAATATCAGTGATATGAGTACTTGGGACAGTCTAACTAAATTTCAATACTGCTTCTCACTTAGTTGTATGGGAAAGGCTCACCATGTGTAAAATTACCTGTTCGAAAGTGTTTAATCTGTGCTTCTTATACAAGATGCACACATGAAACCTTGGAGAAAGACAGGTATCTTTAGACGTAAATTTGCTCACCAGTTTTAGGTATGTGTCTTAAGATAGGATGAACCACTCCTTGAAATGGCCGTTTTCACCATCAGTATGGTGAACTCAGATTACCAGCTTTCAGTGCAGTTTAACATCTGAAGATAGCTAAGGTGACTTTTGTTCCTTTCTCTAATTTCTCCCAGTTCTGATTTTCCTTACCAAAAATTCTTAGAAGGTGTTGAAACCAAACCAGTGAAACAAGTAAAGAATTAGGTTAACATTCAAAAAGAAATCTCTTAGAGATGTTACAAGCACTGTGATGTCAATCAGTCTCACCAAGTCAAGTGTACCTCTGTAAAAATATAAGAATGGAAAATTACCATGGAAACATTG
>JAWWLV010000121.1:98327027-98373061 GCA_035041135.1 Platyrinchus mystaceus | reverse complement strand
TCTGATTTTCCTTACCAAAAATTCTTAGAAGGTGTTGAAACCAAACCAGTGAAACAAGTAAAGAATTAGGTTAACATACAAGCACCATGACAACAGCTGTTAAGAATGTCTTTTATATAGTCTTTTTTATCATAAGCTCTAAAGGTTAGGAAGCAATCAACACGGAAAGAGCTCCAAATTCTGTATGTATGACATAGGAGAAATTAAATAGGTGGAGTTTCTGTTTTGTCCTTGTGATATGGGACACAAAATCATGACACATATCACTTCAAAATCCATAATCTCTTCTAAGGAGTTCACACTAGAGATTTTGAAAGGCCTGAATGATCTTCAACTAATAAAATAGGTGGCCTCTGCATATCACAGTAAAGGTCATTGTAGAAGCCTTCAAGGAGAGTATTGAGACTATAGATCTACTTATAACAACCTCTGCCTACTTTCTCCATCACTGGAGGACCAGATTTCTTTCAGTAGTCCATGGGAAAGGTTAAACTGAAGTTTTAAAAAGCTGATACAATACTTTCACTAAATATGTTTCTAATGTGTTCTCTTTGGGTGTAGTTTTCTTCTTTTCAAAAAGAAATCTCTTAGAGATGTTACAAGCACCGTGATGTCAATCAGTCTCACCAAGTCAAGTGTACCTCTGTAAAAATATAAGAATGGAAAATTACCATGGAAACATTGCATCTGGATTTACTCTACCCACAAATCATAATTCTGGGAAATAATACAGTATCCTGAAAGAAGCCTTTTATTTCTAATGACAAGGCAGGCATCTTGAGAGTAGCCTTATTATGTATTTTTCATCACAGATCTGAAAAACTTTTCTCCTACTTCTGTAATTCCATCTCTCGAATAGAAGGCACAGACTCATTTCCAGGGAAAGCGGTGTAGTCATGTAATCTATGCAATTATTTACATTTGATTTCTCTCAGGCATGGTCCCCTCCCAGACAAAAGCTTTGTATAGGGCTCTTGCTGCTTTCCTTGTCAGGAAACAGAGGCTGCCACACAGACACCACCATGCAGCCATCTCCTCTACATCACCCATCCTCAGCAAATGCTAGGAAACTGCAGGTTGGAAATATCTGGAAATATGCACTGTGTGCTATTATGAGCAGTATTTTAATCATCTTAGCATTAAAAATGTATTTTTCAAAGCAATTCCAAAAGGAATTTGTTGTATACATTTTGTTCAGTGCTTTGAAGACAGGAATATCATTACCCTAACCAGCCCTTCACCAACAGTTTCACAGGAAAAGGGGGGTGGTAACAGAGAGAAGCTACATGAAGTGTAATAGTTACAGACTCAAGCAGAATATCAACAGCTGCAAGGTTAATTACAGATCTTACCAAAATATATTAATAAAAAAAGAAAATGAAAAGAAAGGAAAATCTAAGCTTCAAAACTGAAAGATAAGAAATTCTTTAGAGTAATTATAGGCTGCTGAGGCCTTATGATAATAATAAAGAAAAACATCTGACTGAATTGATGCTGGAAGAGACAGTGACAAGAGGAATACAGGTTGAAAAAAATAATTAAAATCAGCTATCTTGGGTAAGCTGTCATTCAGTCTGAGGAAGAAAAGAAATGCTAATAAAATATTAATAGGATCTTTTTGAGATTTTTAATAACATTCTTTTATACACAGGTAGCACTCCAGTTTGTCATTCAAGAGTATCAGACTTAGAAGTACCAAGACAAACAAATGCATGAAAACTGGGGAGAAATGAAAAGTTTTTGGGCAAGAGTGTTTGACCTCAGAAAGAAATCACCAAGACATTCATGCAGGAGCTGTTTGGAGAATGCTTTGTGGAAAATCACTGACTCTGCTTGGCTTCTCAGAGGAAATTATAGCAAGGAGGAAAAGTTATTTCAGACTGACAGACACCAAATGTCAGCAATCATGATATAATCAGTGCAGGCTTTATTATATTTAAGTGGTTTGAAAGTCGGCAGATTTCAGACAGCTTCAAAATCTAGAGGAAGACTGTGTCTAATAGACAGTCTTATGAATATTACATACACAAACTCTGTGTAGCATTGCACGTATTTTATGTGATAAATTCTTTTGCAACTGTCTCTGCAGCTTCTTTGTCAGTGCCCCCTTTGCACTGAATGCCTTCCCTGAGCTGGCTTGAAAACCCTCTGCCTTCCCTTGTTTCAAGTCTTTACATGAAGCCACTTTGCTGCTGACCCAACCCAGCTCCAGAGAAAATATACTTTGTCAGTGCAGAAAATCACTGAAGTCACTGTGCTCGGACAAGTTCAAGGCAACTGTTAAATATTAAGAATCCGCTGTGTTTTTTTTCTTCCTTGTAATATAACTGGACCTTGCTAGAAAATGTTATTACTTAGGGGTGGTTCTCAATCCTGTCTGTTTTAGGCAACTGCTAGGACAGGCTTACCATCAGCCCTCTTTCTCTCCACAGATAAGCTCCTAAGGATGACACACAACCCAGACACATGACATGGGGTGACTGCACCACTGTGTAATCTGCAGCTGCACTACATCTGTCACAGCTATGGCAGCTACTGCACACCTCAGCCCAGATGCCATTAATTTTAACTCAACACCTGCAGTGTGCCTGATCTCTTAAAAGACCCTTTAACAAGCTCTTTCCTTCTAAATCAGCAGACTTCCAACTCAGACACAACTGATTGAACTGGCAATATTTCTAAGGAGATGGAAGGGGAAACTGAGGGAAATAATTAAAGTCCTGCCCACGGAAATGTGTTGCATGGTTTGTGATTGTCACTAATGACAGGTGTGTATCTGTGGGTGGAAGGAGAATGGATATTTATTCATTACTGGAGTAAGCTGCCTTGGATATAATGGCTGCTGATAATAATGCCTATTTTAGGATTGTTTGACAGTTCCCATCAAGCACAAAAAATGGTAAATTCCAGTGGGTTGTTTTGTTGGAAAGGAGCAGTGTAACGGAGGAGTGAATGTCAGAGCAGAATTAAGTCATGTCTGAGAACAAGGCTGTGGAACACACATTGTGTTCTTCATGCTAAAAATCGCTGGTGAGCATCTCTTACAACATTGTGATTTAGAAATTTGACAAAGAGGCCATGTTTGTAAAACAAAAGTGACCTTTACTGCCACTGTGTAAAGCCAATTAAATATTGGCAAATCCTAGAAGCCTGTAAAACTCTCAGGTCAGTTACAATCTGGAGCTAAATATTTCTGAAAATGATACTTTCATTCAGCATGCTTGTCCAGGCTGCTTCAGTGGTGACCAGAACATGTTCCCACATGAGAATGGCCTCCCCTTGCACAAGTGTGGGCTATGCACCCATATCATCCCACAGCTCCTGCAGAGAATAGGTTCACCATACACTCTCTGCTTCCACTAAAAAGTGGAATATACTCTCCTTCTAACCAAAAACTACAAGTATGGCTGGATAGGAAAATTCTGACAAAAAAACCTTTGTACACGTATACAAGCAGAGATCAGAGAGTAATGGGCAACAGATAGGTGAGAGAGGGGCTATGGTGAAAGCAGACTTTTTGTTTCACAGAATAGAGAAGATGAAGATTCCAGAGGCCTCACAATAAGTTTGCATTGCTGTGTCCTCTATGGAGGAGATCTTGTCTGTCAGGTCCATATGCAAAACCCCAGGGGGAGTAAATCATCTGGGGAGCAGGCGCTTCATGTAGCAATAAACGCCTTCCAGTCTCTGGTTCTCAAGACCTCAGTTCACAGCTGAGTCTTGAGAACACACAACAAATATGATATGGAGTCATTGCACACTGAAGGATGACAGAAGATTTTACAGAATTTGACTAAAACATATATGAGTATTTGAAAATGTTGATTCAATGGTGCCAGCTATTCTTACAATAAAAAATTACTGTTTGAAACACGGGACATAATGAAAAGGCTTTAAGGCAGCTAAGCACAGGTTGAAGGACTAAGTATTCACATTCAGGCAGCAGGGAGCACAGCTGCTCTCTCAGGCTAGATGCCAGAGCAGCAGACCTCCAACCACACATGAAGGCAGCTCCTGGCACCTGAACTGCTTCAAGAGGCTTCTCCAGCTGTGGCCACACACTGCACCAGTCTATTTGAAGCTGACACACGGTTCTTCCTCATAATATGGTGAGGGGAGGGAGGGGCCATCTGTCTCCAGGCAGGTGACAGTGAACTAGCCTTCAGCAGAGGGGTTTGTAGTGGCCTCCATTTCCACGTGCAGATATCCACCTGTGCGCAGCAGACCCGTGTCTACTGCTGAGAGGTAGCAACAAGTACTGATAGAGGGAAGGACCAAGTTCAGAAATTAAGTACTGAAAAATGTTATGTTCCTGAACTATCATATCTTGAAGATGAATAGGGACAGAAGACCATTTGAAATGCAGAGGGTCAAATTAGATGGCAGGCTGTGATTCCTTTGATTTCTGAAGCCTATGATGTGCTGCAGTTCTGCAGGCAAACGACCAGACTGAATCAAACCAGTTCAATGTCTTACTCAGGGTCTTTGCACTGATCCAGGCCATTTCCTCCTGTTTCAGATATGGGTGTTAACAAAAAAAAAAAAAACAGCAAACAAGTACCGGATTCTGAGAGAAGCTGCTACCAGGGTCATGATCTTCGATACCTCTTATTGAACATTACGTACCCTTTGAAACTTAGAAGATTAAATACTTTCCATAATTAGTAGATTTTAAATAGCATTTACTGTAATAGTCAATGATGATAAACAAACAACTGACACAAGTCTTAGATAAGCATATCTAAGATTTTTTACATGAAAATTATATGCCATTGGATAAGTTCACGTCCAGGAATAACCTGTACTGTAGACAAAGCTCTAGAATATTCTTGTCATTTTTTTAAATGTACCTCTATAATTTATAATTCTGCTCAGTTTAATTGCTATAGCTATGAGAGACTCAAATATTGCTTCACAATTATTTACAGTGATGTTTGAAAAGATCACAATAAAACATAACATTACTATGGTTACATAAGCAATTAAGAAAGATGGTTTTAAACCACCTTCTAAATAGAGTACGTATATCATCCAAGTATCCACATCTCACTGATTTTTCTGTGATTTTGATTAACAAGATGTCCTGGACTCTGTTGTGAGGATTCATCTCTCCATGTGGAGATGTTTAAAGGTTAGACATCTACAGCTTAACTATTCAAACTTGACCACTTTTGAGGCAATGGAAAGGAATAAAATAATGACTGACCTACTCTTTAAGCATGCATTTAGGGTGGATCAAATGAATGGGACCCCTAAAATATTTATTTCTCTTCCATTAATTTAAAGAGAACCTAAGAAATATATCTCAGATGTAGACAGACACATTGCAGGAATACAGCAGACAGTGACTGTCTGAAAACAGCAGTTATCTTCCTACATCAATTTCCCATTTATTTCCACAGCAAAGTGGAAAGCTAAGTGGAATTTCGGTTCTTTGTGGGATTGAGTCTGTGAGATACCTAGAAAAACGTGCTTTACTATGCACAAAGGAATGCAAAATTTATTATTTACTTTGTGAACCCTACAAATGCAGTACTTGGCAGACATTAAACCAGCAGCAGTGATCCAGGTAGCTCAAAGCGGAAACCTGATCCAAGTCAGGAGAGGTTCTAATAAAAATGGAACTTGTCAAATATCAGTACTACCTGGTGAACAAAGGTGTTTGTGATGGTGTGAGGCGGCTTGAGAATAGACTCTGTCTTTTTTGCTGGTTTTGTAATGTCTAACCTTTTGTAATATAAAATGTGTCTCTGGGTTTTCTTACTTAGGTGAACCTGCAACATCAGCTATGTAATTATTGAAAATCTGTGAATTTAGACATTTCTGCGGGAAGTGGACAGTAAGGTCTGAAGCTTTTAGTCACAGGGAAACCCCAGAGCCTCATATTTGCACTCTGGGAAGCTTGTTCTCAATGTAAAGGCAGAAAAATTCTCCCAATCCTGTATGGTAGCTACAGTGTTTAGTAGCTTCATGATGGAACACAATGACTGTGCAGACTAAGTCCCCCCATGACAATCAGATATGTTTTATTTCCTGACAGATTCTCTTTAAATTTGTTAAAATGGAATTTAGACAAAGCACTTACAGGTTTTTAAAACTTCTTTTTCTTATGTTTCTGTCTGAATAGTGATCCAAGAGGAACAATGAGGACAGCAAAACCCAGTAGACACAGCATAGTGCCTTCAGGATAAAAAGCATTTCTGCATCAAATAAACTATAAAGCTTATTTTTTTAAAACTGTTCTATGCTTTTTATCCAAAATTATCAAAGCTTTAAAAGGGATGAAGCCAATTTTTATTTATAGCAGGGAAAATGAATCGCAGACCTAGTCAAGGTCAACAGCAGCACCTCAGTCTTCACTGCTGCTGATCTATGTTATTTATTTTTACCCTGCTGCACTGCCTTGATCCTCAGCTCATTTAGGCTGTTGAACTTACTGGAGTGGCTTCTGGGTGGGAAGGGCTGGGCCTTGTTCTGTTGCAGAGGCAGAGTGCAGACCCAGCCAAGTCCCAGCTCCAGTGCACAAGCCAGTAATTGCACCTTCCAAGGTGTTATACAAGGTGATCCTAAGACAAGGCTGGCAGAGCACAGAAGATACTGCTGTTCTTATGTGGGAAAAAAATTCTTCTACTAAGATATATTTTTAAAATATCAGTCAAATTGACAGATTAATCACCAAAACAGTTATCTTCAGACTTCCACTGAACCCTCAATCAGAGCAGGTTTTACAAATATATGAGAAGAAATTCTAGTATAACTAAATTCAGTAGCATTTCTGTCCTTTTTGGTGAGGGTAAGTTTTCAGCTATGATCTAGGAAGTCATTTAAACAGCACAAATAGTTGTGCTATGCTTGCAGCACAGGGGACTTGAACACATAAAATATGTCAGAAGAGATGCCACCAATCTGTTTTATAGCTGTTTAGATACTACAAATGACTGTAACAGAATTTAGAAAGATGCATGTTCAAAATGTCAAAGTCAAGCTTTTATCCCTGTTAGTAATTATCTCATGTAAGATTCTTTCACACACTGTAGAGTTTAAGTTTAAAGAGAAGAGAGTATGCTTTATAGATGTTATTCCATGTAACACATTAGTAAGGCCTAACATGTACAGAGTCATAATAAGCCATGCATGAATTTCACCATTTTCCTAATTTTCCATCACTCATTGCAAGTATTTACTCTCCTTACTTTAAGTTGTGCATTTCATTTTCAAATGGAAAGATATTTATATACAGCATGGCATTTCATTTCTTAAACATACAATCAATGTGGGATTCCAAATTTATATGTTCTGGATGTGGTAACAAAGCTGCAAACATTAATAAATCTAGTTCACAAAACTCTGAAAGCAAATTTGGGAAAGGAAAATCTTACACAGACAAACCTGAAGGAAGCAGATATGAGAGAAGCCATCTTTTTAAGGTTTATCTGCTCTACACTGGTCTGTGGGAAACTGGGGACAGCAATCCAGAAGGAAAAAAGTATTCTTCATTTTCAGAGTCAGGAGCTTTCTAATTCCCCCCAGATGCTTCTGAGACACGGTAGTGGTGGTGTTTAACCCTGGTAGGCAGCTCAGCCCCACACAGCCACCCACTGACTCCCCATAGAGGGAGGAGGGAGAGACTCAGAAGCGTAAAAGTGAGAAAAAATGGTCTAATAGGTAAAGAAAAAGCAAAGTAAATGAGAACAGGAAATTCATTCACTACTTCCCATAGGCAGGGAGGTATTCAGCTCTCTCCAAAAAAGTAGGGCTCTATCATGTATAATGGCAATTTGCAAACATAAATGTCGTAACATCAAATGTCCTTCCTTCCTCCTTCTTCATCCAGCTTTTATTGGTGAGCAGTGTCATATGTATGGAATATTCCTTTGGTCACTTCGGGTTTTTAATACATTTTGTTTAATCACAAATCAAAACATTGCCCCATACCAGCTACTATGAAAAAAAACAATTCTATCATGGCCAAAGTCAATACAGGTGTAGAGACCCTGTGACTTACCAGCTATATTCCCCAGCTCTCATGAAACAGTCTTTGAGGATGCATAATACTAATCACATTTTTTTGTGAAGGCAGATGCATGGTGATATGATCCTTCCTGCCCAGTCCCCAACTACTTCTATGCTTTTTGATGACAATTTCTATCCCTCCATTAAGAACCCTCAGAAGTTAATGCCATTACTCTACTGATGGTGGATATTTTAAGTTTCTCCTTGCGGGACTGATTGGGAAAATCCCTGCTTTGATCCTTTATAAATGAAAGAGCTAGAGGATTTCAGGATATTTGTGTCTAAGTCAAGACATTCATGAAGACACCTTCAATACTTTTTAGTTGATGGTTGATCTCAAGAGAAAGTTGTGTGGTTGACTGGTATGTGTGCATGTAAGTCTGTGTGCACTTTCATGTGGGAATTTTTTTCTGCATGCTAAAGCACATAATGCAACAGTGAAAGTTATTAATTATCAATATAATACTAAAAAATTACAATATGTAGTTCTATTACTTTAGAAATAAAAACCTGCCAATACCTTTGACTTTATGCTTTCTCCTTTGTATCTCTTTTTAATGCTTGATCTAAGTCAACCTTTGCCTATCTCTGCATTCCTGGGATTCCTGGGATAACCAGAAGTTGTTGCTGCATGGGCACACAAATGAACAAGAGCTCTGTAGAGCATTCAGTTAAACTTTAGTGGGGATGAAACTGTTGAAACACCTTTCAGATTTGTCTATGTTACCTTCCAGTGACATGTTAACTTCTACTAATACTATAGGTTTCCTCTCTGGTCTTATACCATTACTGCATATCACTGTTAAGACACACAGCAAAGAAATGTTCTAGCAAATTTTGTACAGTTCTGATGAGGACAGAGCCCACTAATCCAAAATAAGGGCTGCTCCTGCTCGTGTCGTACCATGTTGGCAGTATATTTATGCTCTTTTTTTCTACTTATAGAGGTTCAAGGTGGAAAACCAAAGATTTCTAAGTTACTCAGCCAATACTAGCTGTGCCAGTTCTGATTAGCTCAAACATTCTATACATTTTCATCACCAGCAAAACTCTTGGTACATGAGTATCATGGTGGTGTTTGTGGTATTTCCAGAGCCTGAATACTCCAACTATTTTACTGATGACCCAGACTGACATTATGTCAGAATAGACAGCAAAAGCACAAATATTTTGCTGAGGATCTCATCTGAAACACCCCAAAAACAGCTGAGACTGAAGTACATTTAATTTGCAGGTTCCATAGGAAGGGATTGGAAAACTGCCCATAAAAGTGCCAGAAGGAGCAGCTGAGGCCATTGCTGTCTTCTCAGCAGTTGTGTGAAAAATATATCAAGCAGAGACGAAGTACTGGCACTTTCCCTTGCTCCTCCCAGTGCATCTGCATAAGAAGTTGATGCTTCCAACAGAGAACTAGACAATGGGACAAAGCTTTGGAGGGCCAGGGTCCCACAACTCCTCCAGCACTAGATTCCTTCAGGAGAGTTTCCTGTACACAACAGTCCCATGTGGAAGGAGAAATACTGGAGTTGCCTCATTTCTTATAGCCATCTCTATACATATACTGACTGCCCAGCACATCCCCAGTTTCTTTTTTGCCAGCACTGGGAACATGTGAGGAACAAGCTGATTTGGGAAAAGCGTAGGGCAGGACTACAGCTACCATCCTCCTAGTCCCTATAGGAGGTTTTACTAATTTTCTGGTCTGCTCAATCAAACAGTAAAACATGTCCTGCCTGCGGTTTGCTTGTTTCAGCAATGCAGTTGTCTCAAAGGGCCTATGAAATAATATATTAGTACTTAAAAAGGAAACAATGTCAGAAAGACACATGCTTTTAAGTGGGTGAACTGAGACCCTGCTCATAACAACTGACACTGTTACTCAGATCAGGTGAATTTTACTTCTGAACTCTATAGGCATATCATTTTTTTCAGTAAAAAAATAAGTAAAAGCAGTCATCATTTATTAATTTTCTAAAGTTGGAACTGTTTAATTCTGTCAGCGAATCCTTATTGTTCCGTGATGAGTTTATTGCAGATTATATACAATAGCTGAAGTATTCCCACTCATCCTCACCAGGTCTAAAATATGTTTCTGTCCAAAAGATGGCAAGGGAATCACTTGAGGTACCTTTCTCAGAAATGCTTCCATTTAAAAGAAATGCTATTTTCTTTTAAAATAACTCTTCTTATTTTTAAAACTCCTCAAAGTGCCAGTCATGTCTATCACTTGTCTGTCCCTGCTCAGAGCTTAATGCAAAAGTCTAGAAACTCTTTGTATGAAAATTTCATGCCTCCAGGTGCTTCATTGATTATTCATGAAGCTTTTGGAGCTGTCACCATGGGAGCCAATTGGCTACAACTTATTTAGCATATTAATGACCTATATGAGTTAGTGCATGAGGAGACATCACGCCACCTGGAATGCAAGTGGCGAGCTGCTGCTGACTCAATCAGCTTTGCAATGGGAAGTAAGGAATTGGAAATATTTTACACAGAAACAGCAAAGCTCTTACATGTCCAAATGCATTCTCTCAAATTAGCATGCACGGCTTCAATATCTTGTTTTCATAATATGTTCCTTTTATCTGTGTGTTTGGCCTCGTTACAAGCTCTCTCCTCCTGCCAGAGAACATGCCTCTGAAAAGGTTTAATAGGTGAGTCATGTGGTTTGTGAGACATTACATCAGAATGATTTAATACACCAAGGGCAGGGCTATATGTCAGGTCCAGCTGCTGTTACTGCCGTTACAGTTTGTGTAGCAGGTAAGTTGATGGTCTCCAGAAAGCAGCTAGATAATGATAACAATTAATTTTATGGCAGCAAGAGAGGGACTTCAGCTGAGCTAAGCACCTTTTTATTTTCCCCATTTGCTGCAGTGCTGTTACACCCAGTCAGCAGGTGAAGCGCTGCCTTAACGTTTTGTCAAAATTAAAATGTTAAAACCAAACAAGGAAATCGCCGAGGGGGAGCCAGGAAGCAATGGCGTAAAGAAGCTCTGTCTAAAACAGAGGCAGCCCCATTAAATCCGCAGACAAGCGGTGCTAGCAGCATGCTCTGGCAGGGCTGTGCTGGACCCTGCAGACAAGGTGCCTCCTCTCCCCTGAGCACTGCAAATCAAGCGTGGCTGGGGAAGCACCAACCACCGCCTGGCACCAGCAAAAAGGCTGAATGGCCAGGCTCTGCCTCTCCTGGTCACACGTGCTGTAAATTACTTCCTGAGCGATCCTGCTACAGTCACGGAGGAAATAGCTAAGAGCCGGGGTCAGTCAGAATAGCACCGTCTGACCTTTACATATTTGAGATACAGAAGATACATTGCTAAAGATTTATTAAAATTATTTGAGGCCACCTTTGGGGACATAAGAAATTTGTTATACAGTGTATGGCTTCAGCTGGCTGACGGGGATTTAGGGCTCTTATTCTTATTCTGGAGGACCCTGAGTCCCAGGGTGAGGGCAGGGTGACAAATGAGAGTGATACAATTGTGTAGCTGTGAAAAATCGGTCTCAGCAAAAGTGGCAAAACACTTAAGCACATGCCCAACTTATTTTCACTTCGTTCATACCTTCTGAATATGTTCTCTTGTCTGGTACTTTGATTACTTGAAGATCTTGCTTGATATTCACAGTTAATTTATTTAGTAATTAAAATAAGCAAGAAGCTGATCATGGGGTTATATTACATGCCTACGTAATGTATAGAACTTGCAAAGAAAATGCGTGACCTAATACCCACGTAGGTTCCTCCTTGTGACTCCAGCACAGTTATAATAATAATTTTCTAATGAAAGACCAATTGGGAGAACCACAGTACAATTACAGCTAGGAGACAAACAGGAGGAGGCAAATGCAGAGCCTGTTCAGACTCATAAAAATACATCTGGGGGAAAAAATCCACCACCCACAGGAGCTCTGTGCAGCTTCCAGCCATGCTATTGCTGGAAAGACTAACGATACAGAACACCATGTCTCTCTTGCACTAAAGTGTGCTGGACACTTTCAGGAGGCAGAGAGGGACCTGTGGCACAGAATCCCAAAAAGGGCATAATTTCTTCCTTCCCCATAATTTCCACATCCCTCTCTCCCTTCCTTACCCCCCCCCCCCCATTAACAAAAGACTTTATTTGTATGTGCTGGAGAGAAAAGCTTACATCCAAAGATCTGCCAGATTTGGTTGGACGCCTGTTTCCTAACCCTAGGAAATATCAGTTTTTCCATAATGATCTAAGTGAGCTTTGTACGATTAGTTCCCACTTTGATTCTAATTTTTAGATTACTACATTGGTCATATGCATAGAAACTCCAAGAAACTGAGATTTTGTTCTTCAAATTTTACCTCTCCAAAACTAGGCAGCAACATACCTTTGCACAGAGTCACTGATTTATTAAGCACAGAGAACCCTCAGAGAGGAAGGAATGCACACAGACACCATAAAGGCTGTTGGGGTCTCATACATCTAAATTTTCCCACATCCATCTTTGTGAAATGAGAAAACGATTATAATTAAAACCTCCTTTCTGTATTTTGAAAGTTTTATACCACTGTCCAGTATTCAGGATACCTGTTTTCACAGCAGACTGGGCACAGCAAACCTGCTGTCCCTGCTGCCCATATACACTGTGTTCTGCAGTCACACAAATTTCATCTGAAAACACTGCAAAAACCTCAGCCACGGTAAACCAATTGCCCATCTAATTGGCCACCATTTCTTCAAAACAATAGGGTTACTCACAAGGAGAAAGAAGCTCGGGGCAAAGAAGAAGAAAAGCAACAACAAGAACACAATCCGTAAGCCTCACCCCCTTTGTTTTACCAACCAACATCACCAGTAGTCTGCCAAATGGGAAACATTTTCTGGACATAATGGAAAACATCACTGTAATGAGCTACTGGTGGCCCACCTAATGGTTAACTAATGGAATAGAAGTGCAAAATTATTTGGGTGTTAGAAGGCATATAGATTGGTAGTTTGAACTGATGTAGTGATGCACATTTTGTAGTTACTTTAGAAGAAAACATGCTGGATTATTTGGTGTTCTTAATTGCTGTTATTTGAACTGAAGTAAAGCCTGAATGTAAACATATTGTTGAATCCCCAGAAATGACTTTGTTCCAGTAGAATAAAAGCTTCCATTTGCTTATTCAGACTTGAGGGGAGATGAGTTATATATTAGGCAAAGAAGAACCATTTTGTCCTTTTTTGGTGGTTTCTCGTGCAGGGGTTAGCAATAGCTACAGGTACTGTGCAAAAGCAGAGGCAATGCAATGACACAAGAACTTAAAATAACTGCATGGAATGGTCTATGATGGTATAGCAGTAGGGAGTTCAATATTGAAATATTAGCCTGTTAAATAACCCCTTATGTCCAAATTAATTCTGATTGCCTATTCACAGCTTAGATTTCATAAGGCCTTCTTCATTACAAAATGAATAGCTGCTAATTTGTTGCATCTCTAAGTAAAGTTCCAGCGAATTATATTTAAAGGAGGGAGAAAAAAGGCCTTGTTATAAAACAGTCACCAGCTGGCCATACCGTTGCAAGTGCTATTTTCTTCTCTTTGAAATTTAATTTTTTTTGTAAGTAAGATTTCAACTCTGAGCTTGTAGTGATACATATAAAAATATATTGAATGTTGCACTTCCATATACATGGATTGCATGTTGAGGATGTTGGGCTGAGGCTGTCTACAACAGACATAATCTTCCTAAATTTGTACAGTATATCACATAACAGGATCCTTGTTGCAAATACTGTTGCAATATCACCACAAAAGTAATAGTTAAGATGAAAAAAATCCAGAAACAAAACACCCTGAGACCAAATATTGCCCTGTAGTGAGGTCCTGTTGACTGAATGTTTTTCTCTTTAAACTTCTCTATCTAAATCTCCACATTGTATCTTGGTGCCTGATTCAACAGTACACAGAGCTGTTAAAAAGGGCTGCTTTCTCCCCACCACCCTGTGACTGTAGCCCTCCTTGTCCTTACACTGGAAAGGTGGGCTCCCTCAAATCCTTTGTGCCATTTCTGCTATGTGTAAGATCTTTTATCGAGTTAATTCACATCACTAATTTAGCAGAAAACAGCTCAATGCACAGAACCAGAAGACTTTTTTTTCCTTGTGGCACTGAGCCATTCAGCTATTACTAAACTATCCCTCAGAAAACTCACCTTGGCACTAAAATTAAGTTATCACAATCTTACCACCTCAATCCTGTTCGAGTATACTTCTGTCATGTTACCAAGTGACAGAGCTGCCACATGGTATATGTTTCCTATCAAGTATGATGGTTTATTCACTCATCTAAGTATATTCTGTTATTTCTGTTAGATAAACAAAGCATCTACAGCTGCTAGAAAGGCTTGGATCCCAAATGACTGTAGGGTTTTTTCAAGATTCAATTGCCTGTACATTCTAGTAAATACCTGGTCTGAAGTCTGGAGATAGAGACCAGGGTAACACCTAAGTCTCAGACGAACAAAGGCATTAAGAAGTGGACATGAGACTTGGATTCAGCAGAGGACACCAGGTGCAAAAACTTAACAAATCAGTCAAGGAGGCCACTTGGCTGTGCAGTCCGTAGTAGGTGTCCCATGTAGAAAGACCTGGTTTTTAAAGGACTTTTTTTTAAGTAATACATTTTCCAGATGCAGATTTATGCCATTACTTTTCTCCTTCACATGATCTTCCTTGCAGTATAGATCCTTCTCATGTTATCCTACAGGTGCTGGAGGGATGGAGGAAAAGATCTTCATCACCAATTTTTGAAGAGTCTATAGCAAAAGCTGTGTCACAACAAATTTGTTTTAGCATTCAGCTGGGTCCTTTCAGGTAGTAATTTTTACTAGTGGAAAGCTAGTAGAAAAATGTGTTTTGAGTAAAGGATCTTAGGAGGGTATTTTCTGGATACAGATCTGACTGACAGTAGAACTGGTACTTGTGACCTGCTGTGTAATCACAGAATATTCTGATTTGGAAGAGACCCACAAGGATCTTCAAGTCCAACTCTTAAGTGAATGACCCATCGAGGGATTGAAGCCAACACCTTGCCATTATTAGCACCATGCTCTAACCACAAAAGTTAGTACGAAAGACTGTAGGAGAAATAGGATGTTGGTCTGAACAAGGTGGTCATGGTGGTGGAACCAAACAGCACTTCCTGAAGCAAGATCAGAGGAAGGAAAACTCCACTCCTAGACCATGCAACCTAAGGAGGTCTGTGGGAAGGGCAGGGTTGGAGGAGTGAGGGAAGTCAGGGAGGGAATTCCTGGTTTGCCTCTGTAATGAGGAAATATCAGAAACCAGCTGAGAACCTGGACTTGTTAATAAGGTATTTGTGAGCTGAGGGATCGAAGATAATAATTGAAACTCTGTGAGTGTCTAAGCTCACCCTTTTAATAGGGGGAGATGGAAGAGAGGAGTGTGCCAAGATCATCATCTTTGTGAGAGGAAGTTTTATAGTTTGCAATTTTGCTGACAGTGATAGAAAGCCTTGTATCAGCCTCACCATACTAGGGCTCTTCTGTAATGAGTTTATCACCCATACCAGGTTTATCACTATAATGAGTTTATCACCCATAATGAATTTATCACCCGCACTGTTTGGTCAAAGCTTTCATAAAACCTGGTAAAGATACATCAAGGAGTATCAATTTAATCCTTTTAAAACAATCACACACATTCATCTTTAGAGGAAAATAAGAACATGTTCAAAACATCTTTACCCTGAGGAATGTCTCTTGGCAATTATGAGAGGTGTCCTATCAACCTGTACTCCTCACCAATAACTCCTGACACCTTAAGCATGAGAAATAAAATATCCTTCAGGATAAATGGTAATACTAGACATTATGTCAGGTTTTCTGTCAAAAAGGGACAGAAACCTTAACTGCCCAGTTCCTGCTCCTCTGTACCTAGTCTGCACCAAACCCATTTCATTCAACAGTCTCACTGGTGCTATCAAATTACTTCACTGATCATTGTCCCCCTCTGAGGCAGCATCCTGAGCACAGCCAGGCTGCCAGTGGTCAGGTCCGAGGATCTCGTGCTAGAAGTCTGACACCCTATTGTCTGCGACAGTAGATGATATTTGCTGGATGGACCCTGTCTGATGTGCATATTCCCATTCCATGGGCATTTGCCTCTGCCCAGCTGTGGATATCTTTGCACAGCCAAAGAAATATGGAATTTTAGTACTGGCGACAATGTCGCCTGATACAACGAGTCTCAAGAGCTACTATTAAGCCTGTTACAACTTGCAACAGTCAGTCTTTGTTTTACTACCTACTCCTGTTTGTTAGGGTTTGGAAGCTTTATGAACACAGGTGGCCAAATTCATCTGCAGTGTAACTCCCTGGATCCCAATTTGGCCCACAAACTCATGTACATTAAAATTTCTCAGCTGAACTTCTTTTGCTGAAGTATTTTTTACCTATAAATGCTGAGCATAAAAATAAAGCTAACTTCATAATTTCACCTACTATATTCTTCCCAGTGCTGTTTTTCTGAAAACAGAGAGTTTCAACAATACATTCCCTTTATTAGATAAAGGACAATTAAAAGGCAGCACAATGTTCTTTTATGATTTTTATTGCTTAGCAAAAATCTAAACTGCACTGGCAACTGATTTTTCTGTTTCAAAGAATTACTTACTCATAAATAATTCTAAAAGAAACAATTCATTCATAACATAAAATTTACTATATGAATGTACATGCCAGCCTTCTTGGTTTGGTTTGCAGGCTGGATGTTAGAAATTAATGGATCTGTCTTTAGTTATTCCAGGGCTGTATTTGTCTCAGGAACTAAGATCCAACTGTAATTTTTCAATTGTAAGCTTTTATTACAAGGTCTGTGTTGCCATCTAAAACTTCTTGCTAGCTAGAATGCTACATTTTTTCACATCTTTATATTCCATCCCTTTTAATAAAGAAAAGTGCACTATAGGTGTAATTTCATAGAGGTAATTTGCACAAAACCTTTTAAATTGTTGGAAATCACCCAACACGCAAGAATTCAGATTAAGCTGGTAACCCAAATATCTGTTTTGCAATTCGGGGTCCCCAATATGCAATCATTTACATCTCACCAATCTATCAATCATCAATTTTCAGCTGGCATTTTCTCTGCAATTAATAAGCTGCAAGTGATGTTTGCAGCACATAAAGACAGATGAAAGAAAGGTGAAAGGAAGAGTAAAAATGAAAATAACAGTTGCTAAAAATGAGAGAGAATACTATAATTACTTGTATTTCCACAGTATCATGTCTTCCCAGAATTCAAGCTGTGCATAACAGCTTTAGTGCAAGGTCAAAACAGAGAAGCCCCTAGGAAAGGGGATGCAGATAGTATTTTTTTAACCTTCCTGGAGAGCCTTACTCCACAAAGATTTAAAGCTTTTTAATCTTCATCAGGACATGTTGGCTGGAAAGTGGCGCATTTCAAAATGAAAATGCATTAATTAATGTCTCTTGGAAGAGGACAATCTACAATATCTTTCTCTGTGGGAGTAACTTGCACGCTGATTATGTGGGCTGATAGATATTCCATTGGAGAATGTGCAGGGAACGTTAAGGTTGAACGGTTAAGCTCACAGAAGTTGGGAAATGCCACACTGCGGGATTCCTGCGCATCCTTAACTTTGCCTCTGGTGTGTATGTGGTATAATGTATTCATTACATATAATCTCCCAGACACTGCTATAAATATATGCTGTCTTCTCCGATCTTAGATTTTACACATATCAGTGCGTGCATTAAGTACTGTGTACAACTCTCCACCACAGCTTATTAAAACCTTGTGTAAGACAAGTACATAATAAAATCTGTCTGAACAACTATTGCAGATTAAATATTACATTTATGATACAGGAAATGGCAGGCATTCGTTTCAATAAATTACCCTGTGAGCTTGAAAGACTGAATGCTACATGGTTGCATGCAAATTAGCCACATAGTTAGCTCCTTGATTTCCTGAAAGGCTCAGGAGGCCTGGCTTTGTTTCTGCTTGAAAAGACACAGCATAGGTACTGCAGCAGACAGGAGCTTTGGCCAGTCCCACATCAAGCAGGAAAAAAATGGGAAGGAGTCCCTGTGACCACTCACAGACAGCCCACATGGTTTTCTTCCTAATCCACAGGGCTTCATCTATCTATTGAGAACAAGAGAAAGTTACTGGTTCAATGTGGCCAAAGTTGGAGCAGGGGATGCATTGGAAACCTTCTAACAGCACATATTTGTGCACATATAATACTTGACACTGGAAATGAAAGGGTAAAAGGAGTTTGTGAAGTCTAAATGGCATTCACAATGAAAACAAAGTACATAATTAGTAAGGTTAAAGATTAGAGAATCCAGAGAGAGTTGAGGTTTTACAAAACCCTCAAAATGTATAAAACCCATGGGTTTTTTCCATTTAATTGACTCAAAATGCAATGAAAGCATGTTTCTCTAATTAAATAAATGTCTTGTGGTATGCAGAAATAAATACCAATGTTTCTTAAATCATGGACTTCGAGTCTGGGCAGAATAGTTTTTTTCTTTGGTCTTAAGGGATGTTTTTTAACATTGTTTTAATGTTAGTGAGTACTTCACTTTGTTCTGTGCTTTATCTCTCTCTCTATTCAAATTCAGGTCTAGATGATTTTATTCTAAATTAATCCTGCCCTGCCCTTTCTCTTGCTGATACAATGAAGGGTCAGTTCTTTTCTCCATCTCTGCTGATACTCCTCTCTCAGAAAGCAGCCCTTCTCCATAGCTGCAGCGGGGGCTGTACTGATCACCCCTTTTCTCTCCAGCTGGGTGCTGTAAGGAACTTAGGAGAAAAAGGAGGGATTGGGCCTGTGCTCTCACACGGTCTCTGCCTGAGCAATACTGGTTGATGAAAGTGGGAATGTCTCTCCTTGTTGAGACCTTTCTGCTAGTTTTTATCCCATGAAGTGGGCAAATGCTGCATATGCTCAAGGTATTGTGACTTTCTCCAGCCAAAGCTGAAATTTACAGGGTGTGATTCAGCTCAGTCTGAGCAGCTGTAAAGCAGAACGATTCATACCTGACTGATCATCTCCCACAGCACAGAAAAAATTGGTCAGGTACAAATCACTAGTATTCACAGACTTTGAACAACTTCAGCAGTAATAGCTAAATTAGAAATAATGAAATGCAAGCACCAAATTACCAAAAATGTCACTTTAACCTCTGTTTTAGAATATAATTGAGTTCAACTCAGGTTTTTCCCTTTATTTGTACACTTGTGTTCTTGGAGATTTTAATTGCTCACTGGTTGACATTGTTCCAGTTTACATAAAAACATGCTTGAGGACTAGATATAATGCAATGTAGGACAGAGATACTTTTTTTATCTTTACTGCACGATATCAGAACCGAAGATCTGCATAATTTTCAGTACATGAACCAAGAATATACATTTTAACACAGATAAAAATCCAGTTTATCAAATTAATTTTAAGGAAGTATAATGAAACATCAGAAAGAAAGAAATTTTCTTTAAGGTAAACTTTTGCTGTCTTAATTGCGTTCACAGTTATCATTTGCTTTTTATTTTCCCTTGTTGTTCTCATACATAGTTAAGTGTCCATTAATGGGCTTTCTGCCAGTAATGGTTTTAGATTCCAATGGCAGACTTCTTCATGGATTCATCCTCCAGATTTATTATTAAAGCTCTGTTTATAGTAAATCACTCTACAGCCTCCTGTTGCACTTACTACAGGCCTCCCAACCTATGCTCAGAAGGACATTCTTTTAGGTTGAGAAAGAAAAAAAAAGATACAATATTTTCAATTCATTAATTTAATATTTTAATACTAACTATAATTTTAATAATTATAGTTAGTGTTAAAATATTAAATTAATGAATTTAATTTTCAGTTCCTTTTCCCTTTGATGGGAAAAGTTCTTTACCTTAAAATAACGCTCTTATTGCCCTCACTTCTCTAGATACCCAGAAACATTCTTTATTTATGACTAAATATAGGTTTTCCTCAGGATTTTGAAAAACAAGTATTGTTTTCATTCCAACTCCAGACTATACAAAACATTGTAATTTTTATTATAAAGTTAAAAAACAGAGATGCTGCTTTTCAAACACACCTGAAAAGCAGGTGTGACAGAGGCTCCACTCTTTTAATAGTAAGATGGAAAAATGTTAGTGTTGACATCTAATGGAAGCTAGGAGAAATCAAAAAAACAACTTACCAAGACCTGTTAGACAAAGCTAATTTAAAAAAAAAAAAAAAAAAGACAATAAACCAATAATATGACAATTCCAGAATTTGTGTCAAAAATGTAGCCTATTTTTCTAATATTTTCATTATACTTCATCATAGCAGAAGAAATGGCTAAAGAAAAAGCTATGCAATGGTTACTATTGCAAACCTTGACCAGTTTCCACCCCAAGCTGGTACTTGAAACTCAAACTGAAACTCCTTTGGTGCCATTGGCTTTTCTGGGCTCTGATGGAGCTTAGATCCTGTCTGGGAGGATCTGGACCTGCCAGCATAGCAAAGCACATACTTGGCACAGTTGTTGCCAAGGGAAAAAGCAATATGGTAGGCTTTTCTAAGGTCTAATTTACATCAGAGATGCTGACCTTTGTTGCTGTTTCTTTGTTGTTTCTTGTTGACAAGTGTAGTGTGTGCACACATATACACACAGGGCTGACTTAAATAGCTCAAGATGCATTTAAATCTGCTGGGACAGTGTGATGGGGAAGGGAGGAGGGTGTGGGTAAGCCAAAACCAGCACTAAAGCTCTTGTCTGAGTGTCTGTGTTCTTCAGGTGACCTCTAATGAGTCTTAAGTGTCTTTTCAGCAATTCAAAGACATTTCTTTCTCAGCATGCTTACTCTGCCTCAATCCCATATTCTCCAAACATTCATAAAGAAATCTGCCTCCTGATACTATTTCCATACGTGGTCTTTCTCAGATGATTCTCCATTATGATTTCAGCCTGACTGTCAAGTGTCCCACACTTAAGTTAAAAGCTTGCCTTGACTAAACGATTCCTCATACTGAAGATGGCACCTTGTCTAGGCTTCCTGATACCTGGAGGGAGGAAAATTTTGCTCCTGAGGTTTCACTATTTGGACTGGCAAAATAATTTTTTTGTGGTATGTGACAATTTCTGGAAGACTGAGAAAATTGCCAAATGTGTAAGGGCACTCCAGAATTACGATACAATCAAAATAATCAAGGAAAATAGAATTTATGGTAAAATTTAGTTTGCTTTACAAAAAGCCATACTCTGAAGTACGACAATTTCTAAAATGGACATTCTGTGGTGGTTTAAGCTTAAGTAGTTCATAATATAAAGACATAAAAGAAAATACTTACTTTGAAAAAGGGAAGCATTTGGAGAGTTTTACAGCTATTTCTAGCACAGAAATAATGAGGGATGAAGAGGTGATATTTGACAGTTTAATAGCCTGCATTGTGACAGCTTTGGAGCTGGGCAAGAAGGGGACAAGGCAGTATATGTACTCAGTTTCTGATCTGGTTTGGGTTTGTCTTTTTCATTAGTCCCTCAGCAATTCTTTTGGCAAAGTGTACTTTGCAGACTGGAGATGGTAAATCTCCCTTGCCACTAGTTAATAACACAGAGCTTTGGGCCCATTTACCTGGGAGGAGGAGGATAGGTCAGGTCCTAAACAACACCCATTGTCCTTTGATATTTCAGTACTTATAATTCGCTCCAATTTCCTCTTTTGAGTGTCACACTGAATATTTACAATCAATATAGATTTCTTGCACATAACAAATTTTGAACTTTAGATTCTGTGTCAAAAAGAATGAAGAACTGATTTGATTTTTCTTTCAGTCTTTTGTTCTCAATATACATGTTGATCTGTAACTAATGATATGAATGTCTGGAAAACAATTGCTCGTGCATTATCTTTTGGTTCAGCTTGTAACTTCCAAAAGTTATATTCTTTTTATGTTCTTACCTTGATTCTCACTTGAGATCCACTTGCTGTTGAAGGATGTGGAGACTATCAGGCAGCGAGGCAAATCTCTCTAATTCTCATGCCATGTTCTTTCCGTCAATGCCATAAATTATGAAAGTGATTTAGGGGTTGTCCTAGATTTTAGTATTTTACTTCTATAGCATCTGCTCTGTCATACTGTAGCCCCCATGATGTGGCTTCATCTTCTTATGAGACACAAAAGACAGTTGTAGAGTCTGGCTGACTAACTTAATCCACTGGATATTTTCTTATATTTTTATGAATTTTCAGCTGAAAGTTTTGCAGTGGTTTGTGCCAGACAACTGAAAGGGAACCCTTTCCTTTCCTTCTAATATATTATTCATTATGTCATCAAGAAGAAATATTTTTTAAATTAGGAACACAGTGCAACTTGTGGACAGCAGTTTGTGCCAGCTTAAAGCAGCTGACATGAGTAATGGGGCAGCCTTGGTGTGTGTCAGGGGGACTGGTACCTCCTGAGCTCAGCGCTGGAGTCACTGCAGCAGTACGGGAATTCAGGCACTCAAATCTATATCCAAGACATACAGTCATACCACTGACAATATGGATATTACCTCAGATGTAGTTTTCCAGCTCTTTTCCATCTCTTTGTACATTTAACCTATATCTTCCCAAACATTATCATCTTACAAAGAAGTATGAAACTACAAAGAAGTATGGAAAAGGCTTCGTATGTCTGCAGTTCCTCACAGAAAAACCTATTGGAAAAGGATGTGTGTATCAAAAACTTCTGTATAAACACTTTTATCTCTGTTAAAAGAGAAAGAAGAAGAAAGTGAGAGTTAGGAAGAAATAATGCAATTTTCTTTCCGTCGTTTTTGTCTCCCCATTTTACCCATGCAAGATTTTTTCTCAATGGTTTTCTTTCTAATGGTAATATCGTTTCTGCAAGGCTTTTAGCACATCCCCAGCTCTAAGCTGATGAAGCCAGTCAGAACTGATTTGCTTAAAGTCAGAGATACTGTTTTTGAACTAGTGCCACCATCTATTTATAAAGTGATGTGGGAAATGTCACAATAACCTTAAAGACATTTTTTCTCTCTCAAATATCTGTAGGATGATTAAATAGGACTTATTTCGTGAAAGTGGTCAGAAGGTAATATTTCCTCTCAAAATTGACTTTCTGAGGTGTCTCTGCTTTCTCATAGAAAGAGATACATCAGCATTCCCTTCATCTGGGCTGCAGATATATACATTTTCTCCTTTAAATAGGAATACTTCAGGGAACCAATGTAAGTGTTAAATTCCTCAGGGATCTCCTTCTGCAAACAGAAAGGTGTTTACTGTCCCTGAAATAGTTTTTATAGGGAGAATTTTGCTTCAGGGGCTCATATATGCAGGTAAGCAATCTATATCCATAGATTTCTCTTTAAGGATTATACATTCACATTTAGTGTTGGTTTCACAGGAGCAGGCCATGAAGAAGACTTCATTCTCTCTGGCTCTGAAAGGGTGTTAAAAAGGAGAGCAGAGGGAACATTGTATGGAGTGTGTTCTAGACACTTAATCTTAAAAATAACTCTGTCAAGGACTATCAGGAGCTTGTAGTCCCAATTTTCCAAGGGAAAAAGTCAGTGATAGAAGACACTGTATATAAGCCAAAGTATGAACTTGGTGATGTGATCTCTCCATATGTAGGCAAAAGAAATTGCCTTACATTACCTATAAGAATGATTTCAAGACCAAATAAAAGTCACAAAGGCCATTCAGATCTATCATATTTCCTCTAAGACTCCTGAGACCAGGGAGCAATTCTGCTGTGAGCAAATCAAAGGGCAAATGACAAAAAAAGCTTTCACCAAAGAAGTCCTTACAGCAAGGACTGCTTCAAACATAAACACCACCACCAGCTGAGGCTTCCTAGTGTTCAACATTATTTACAATGCAGGAAAAAAAAGAAATTTAAAAAAAAGACAGAGGACCTTGATGACATCTGTCAATTAAGCCTTTTTGTAATCGTTACTGTATTTTATTTGTTATTTATTACTATGTTTTACTAGAATAGTTGTAAGAGTTCCAGCTGAGCTCAAGCCTCAACCCAGTGCATAAAATGGGTGAGGACTGCTTGAAGATCCCACCTGTCTGAATGAGTTGTTGCTGGACTCTGGCTCAGATGGTAATGTTTTTGTGTGCTCTTTGTCTTCCACCAATTTAATGCACACGCATTTTGAATATGGCAAGAAAATAAGGAGTTGGGAGAGGCAATCATCTTCTGAACAATTGGGGGAAGTCAGAGAAATGTCAGAAGAGAAAGGAAAATAGAGAAGTAAAGGGATTTGCTCAATATCACAATGACAGGCAGAACAAAAAGTAAAAATCCCTTTCCCTTCTCTGTGAATCAGTTCAGAGTGTTGCCAGAGTCCTGGGCAGATATAGCAGAAAACTCCATGTTATACCCATTTTTTTCTCTTTTTGTATATGCTTTGTTAAAGGCACTGAGGCCTGGGTGCATTAAAGTTTTTAAGGGCTCTTCTGTCACTGACACACAGAGTCAATACAGTAGTTGAAGAAAGACTGCACACAGAATGGTAAATAAAGGTGACAGACAGTGTTCTGCATTACGTCCTCCCTGTTGGAGAAGTACAGAGGCCCATTAGGTTCCAACTAAAAGTTAAAAGCCATAAAAACTTGTTTTAATTAAAGCTTGAAATTGAGGCTGATAAAAGGATTTGTGTAGGAGCTGAAAAAAACAAGGACAACATTCACCTATGATGCAACTTCACTGAAACCCAAAGAAATTTACTGAAGGTAAATTGGACCCCAAACACTTGCATATGGAAATTCGGCATTCTTTATTTTTGCAAGAAAAAAGGATTCAGTGAATTGTAGAACTGTTTTTATGTTAACAAGATTGAGATAAACAGCAGCAGTACCTTTCCTTTGCTACTCTGCAGCTCTACTGCTGTTTCTCAAAATCTTCAAAGACACAGATTAGGTGCCTTTACAACCACTTTGTTCTCTTATGGGAAAACAATTATGGTGCAATTTCTTCTCATTCAGATTTTAAATCCTGATTAGAGATATGCAATCTGGCCTTCAAATAAAATATATCATTTTGTGCATCACATTCATCTTTCTAAATTACAGCAAATTGTCCAATTTTTACTTTGTGGACTCTGTAGTTACAGCAATCAGCTTACCTGCTCTTCACCTCAACATATGCTATAGTGCCCTTAGTGATGAATGTCATTTTAATCAAAAGGCTTGGAGAAATCTTCTGAGCTAATAGAATACTTCAGATTGGAAAACCTGTTCCATCAAGAAAGCACTAGGTATTAAGACTTTCTTTTAGGACTAATACAAATCAGGTTTTACGTGAGAGTGAAAAAAAGAAAAAAGGGAGGCAGTTTGCAGTTTTTTGGACTGAGAAGAAAATAGAAACCTCAAACTAGGTTAAATTTTAAATTGTAACTGATTATTTTTTAGATCATGGTGACATGAGCCCTCAAAAATACCAATACTGCTCCATTAAAAAAAAAATAATGTCAAGATAATGTCAAGAACTACCATGAACATTCATTTCAGACTCCACATAAGGAGATTTAGACACAAATCAATGCAATTAAAAGAAAAAAAAAACACAGTTAATAATTAGTGCACATCTCATAATAGGGATTTTCTCAGACCTCAGTTTTGAAGGCAGGAAAAGGAAAAGGGGAGCAGAGTGGAACAACCTCTAGCCCTTACTATCCAAATATGTGGAGATGGCTAGAAGGAGCTGTGCCACATGGAATGAAGAGTTTATTATCCAGAAAGGTAAATTTAAGAAAGTAAAAAAAACCAAACCAAAACAAACAAAAAACACAAACAAACAAAAAAGAACAAACTGGTTTGAAATTATATCGAAGGATAAAGAGTTGTGAGAGTAAGTTGGAGTATGAGAGGTAAAACCAATTAAATGAGTATTGGACATGATCCGACAAAGCTGGCCCAGTAGACAGAAGAAAGAGAAATACTGGCATGGTAGACTGGTCTGAAAACTTTGGAGGACAAGTCACAAACTCTTTCAGCCATGCAGTCTTGATGTGTGTTCCTCTCTTTCATGCCTTCAAAATGCCTAAAAAGTTAAATGTAACAGTATTTTAAAACAAGGTGGAAGTTGCAATGTGAAGCACTGAGGACTGTATTTTATGCTGATACAATTCCACTAAAACCAATTGAATTATACCAATAGATGCCTCTGAAAGTCAGGAAACACCAAAGTTAGGTAGGAATGTCAGGCATTGTGACAGTATTTTTACAATACAGAAAGCACACTTATTTTTATTCTCAAACAGCTTGAGTAAGTTGTTGAGGAATTTGGAAAGGGTTCACTCAACAGTACTTTCCAGCTCCCAAGATAGCCTGAGAATATCTCATGATAATGCAAAAGTCACCAGTGTGCATGTACTTAACTGAGTACAACATGAAAGGATGAAAATAGATTTATGCTATCTAAGAAGAATGCACTGAGAAAATAATCTCTTGCTTTTCTACAGGCATATACGTATGTACCCATCAATATCTGTCTGCAGCTAATTCATATCTCCATTTCATGAACTGGTGTCACTGCTTTTAAGTCAGTAACCTGAAGCTCAGAAAATCCATGGTTTTGCTACATAAAAGATGTCTTTGTAATAACACCTTTTTAGAAAAGGAAACTGATAGAAATATAAATATAATTAAAATATATTTTGGACATCTAGGCAGTGTTCTCTGGTATCTGTGAAAACCAGTATAAATTTAACTTCCTCCTGTTATTTTGTTCTTTTCCTTGTGTTTGATATTTGGAATTCTTTTTCTTGGGTTTTTTTTCACATGCTCATCCCTGAGGAAAAATACAACCATTAAAATTACTGAGGCCTTCTAAAACAAGGTTTTTACTGTTGTTGCATTCAGTTATTCCTTTATAAAACAGTTTGTCTTGAATGTGTCCATCCTGCTGCCCAAAACTAGGCCTGTACTCATAGCTGAGGTGGCCATAAGCAAAACCTTTCAATACCAGCACAACATAACTCTGGTGCTTCAGGCAGCACAAGCCTCTTGAACTTGCTCTGTCAAAGGGATCATGGAACCAAAATCCGAAGCAGAAAGGCCCATTTTCAGGCACAGGCTCCTGTTGTGCTGGGCACTTTGCCTACATCCAGGAAACAATGCTCCCTGTCTCAAGGAACATACAAACAACACAGGCTGGAGAAAACCTGGATTCCAGCACAAAAATGTTCCATTGAAATGCTAAAAAGCAAGGAATGAGAACTTCCTGACCATCGTGTGCATGAAGAAGGAAGCACAAATGCAAGTTCCGAAAAGATTAAATGCTGGGTAGGGCTTTATCATTTGATTGGAGATCAAAGTCCAATCTTACTACTGAGGATAGAAAGTAGCATGGAAATTGACTGTGAAGGACATTGCGAGCTCAGACATTTGCCCATAATTTATGTGATGAAGGTGACATGTCAGGAGGCTTTACCTCTAGGGTTTGTGCAGAAATGTCTCTCTGTTCCATTTTAAGATGAACTGTGCTTTGTGTCTATGGGAAAAAAATCCAGGACTTGGATATCATGTTTGTATTGCCCTTCCTCATTCTGTTTTTATTAATTTCTTATGCCAGCTGAAAATCTTTTATAAAGCGTACCACAAAGGTTACTAGAATTTTCCTGAGAAAAAACAACCCCAAGAATGTCCATTGTTAATTGTCATCTTTCTAGCAATTAATTAAACAATTTCTACTGAGAATGTAGGGGAGAGTAGATCTCATGTGACTCCTTTTTAACAGCAGTTTAAATTACCTAGGGCAAAATCAGGTGAGCTTCTCAGTGACGGACACGTTTTTTTTAGTATAGCAGGTAAAATCTTGTCCTCAGTGATAATGCTCATTTATAAGGATGTGTCAATGCCTTCTTTTTCAGAATTTTTCCCTAGTCTAGTGTGAAATCAATTTTCTTCATTCATGATCATCTCTGATGTTATCCCTCATCTATGTGAGCCTGAACAAAATTAGAAGAATGGATTCGTTCATGTCATTTAATAATATATGTAATATAACTGCATTCACACTTGACTTTCTTTTTATTTAGAACTTATATTTACAGCAGCTAGCTAGCAGTATATGTTTCTCATCTTTGTCCTATTGATACACATTATATCTCTATAAAACACCTCATAGAAGAAAGCTGTAGTAGTATTTAAGAGCACAATAATGTGGCATCATTACATGTGTTAGGTGGCTAGGAAAAATCTTCCATATTTTCATAATCTCATTTCCTTAACAGTCTGTGTAATTAAGGGAATCAGTATTAGTAATTAGCAATTAGCATTCAGAAATTCACAAAATTCATACATTTGAAACTAAACCAAAAATATATTCCTTCTGAAATGTGAGTTTTCAGCTCCAAATAGCAGTTTTTTTCCTTCTGAAGACTGGAACTAATTTTGTTCCTTCTTCCAGATGAGATGCAACTCATAGCCCCACTTGGTTTTGGGCAAGATATGGGCCCCAGCCTCTTCTTTTACCAAGGTATACAGGTGCTTTCCAGCTCCACCCTTAGTTTGAAGGGATTTTTGAAGGTTGGGAACCAGGACAAGTACTTTGAATATTCATTCCTAAAATATCTACTTTCATAGTTTCTAGCTTCTCCTGAAAGTTGGTTTAGCATTTGCTAACTAATTATCATTTTCAATAACTGTTCATATCACTTTTTTACATTATTTTAATATTCCCATAGCAAAATGAGAAGAAAAGAATGAAGGGAAAAGCATATTTCTTTGAATTTTTAATATTGATTTTTTTTCTGTACAATCAAAACTTCATCTGGTAGCTTATGTCAGCAATCTAAGAATCAGTTTTTGATACAAAATTCCTCAGGTCCAGAGCCTTGGGGGGAAAAAAAAAGGAGAAAACAAAACTGCCAGGATTTCTATTTCCACATGTTCTTTCCTTGGGAAGGCTAGTGGGAATTCTGCCTATGGAACACCAAATAAAAGCTGGAAATTTGCAAGTCATTACTTGAGAGACTCGTGGAAGCCTTGGGGAATATTTACAGCAACTTTATTCTTGACATCTAACACTGTAAAGGCTATTCTACCTCACTTTCATACAGAGACAAAAGAGACAAACAGAGGGGTACACCTTCAGTTTAACAAGGTGAATATCATTTGGTTTCCTCCACATTCGAAAGGGAGTGATAGGCTACTATTGAGGTGCTTCTGGGCAGAAACTTATCGTAATTTGGAATCACCCTTTTGAACAGTCTTCCTGTTCACAACATAGAAAATCTTGAACAACTAGTCCCTGTTTTAAAGTACCTTTTTATAATTAAACTTATGTTGTGAAAAATCCCACATTTTGCTCCTCTCTATTCTTTATAGTAGGTTTTCATTATTATAAAAACATATTTTTTGCTCAGATGCTCTGAATTATGTTTTAAAGGGCTGGGGAAGACACACAGGAATTCTTCTGGTTTGAATTTCACTATACATTGCAATCCATATGTATAAATATTTTTATACTATTTTGTGCTTGTAATCAATGACAGAAAGTCCCAGTATAATAACAGTAAGTCTTGATTCTTAACTGATTTTCAGTGTATTAAGCCAGAAGATTTTTTTCCCTAAATTTAATAAAGCTTCACTGGTGCTGAGCCAATATTAATTATATAAAAAACAAATTAGTGGTCTGTCAAAGTAATGGAGATAAAATTATCTCCTTTTTTTCCAATGGACAAACCAGATGGCCCCAAAAAAATCTTATATCAGGGTCTTTACTAGTCACTGAGAATAACCATATTACTGATATTTTGTCAAAACATCCAGTTTAAGATGTCTCCTAGGAATAGCTGATGAGTTGAGACTGAACTGTTCACTTCACTCTTGAAGGACAGCATTTATAATTCCTTTTTAACATCACTTTATCATAATTGTACCATATTATCACATTCATCACATTTTATCATAATTTCTCAGTCATTGCTTTGCATGTGCTGTTAATGTCCTTAGCCCAAGTCGCAGCTCTCATTGATCCCAGTGGTCTCCAAGAGGCTGCAGTGTGGAGGCCTGAATCATGTCCAGGCACTTTCTGAACCTGGGCCAGAACCAGGGCAGAGTGGCAGATGGACATCCACACCAGGGGCTTCACTTTTTCTTGGGTCAAATTAGAGCATGGGGAGATGAGATGGACGCCCTCTTAGGTTTAATCCTGAGATGGATTTGGGGTTGGGAAAAGTCCATACCTAGAGGAAATGGCTTGGAAGAGTCTTTAGTATCCTCTGTATCCTATATTACTTAATGGAGCTGGGCAAAATATGTTCCTAATTATGACATTATCTGAAGCACTTAAAAATTAGTGAAAAAAAGTATGTGAATGGTTTGAAAAAAAATAAATGAGGTAAAATTAAAAGGTTTGTCATAATTTTTAAATTTTTAATAAATTATATATTTTTTACCTTTTAATTGTTTTATTCTTTTAGAACAAAAATTAATCTAGACACAGCACATAATTTTGAATTGAAACCTTTCATTTTAATGTGTAGGACTTGGATAATTTAAAAGCTTTGTTTACAAAATTTGGATTTGCAAGTATTAAAACTGCCAAATTTTGCCTTCAATCATCTACTAAAATGACTTTCTCCAGCAGGAAAACATGAAAACAAAATTTCCCAATTTCACAGAAGTGCCAGAGTAGCTAAGAAAACGTACTAGACAGAAAAGTGCCCACCTCTTGATGCCTTTCCAGCTTCCTGGAAAACACCGGTGACTGTACTGAGACCTCCTCTGCCTTCAGGAGGTTGTTCTGCAGCCCACACTGGGAGATGCTGTGGGAGGAAGAGCTCTTCAGGACATTGGGGAGCAATGCTACACCACCCCTAAGGTTTCAATATATGGCTGGTGGTACAATGAGAACAAGAGAGACAAGAGAGAAGAGCTTCTTCCCCCCTCACACCCTCACCAGGCACACTGGAGCACCAGGGGTTAGGAAGTATCACCAGCAGAATGCTGACAGTCTCTTCAGCAAGTATCCAGGGGGAGGCAGGAGGATCCCCACCTCTCTGCTGCTCCTTTTCCCCTCAGCAGAAACCACAATTTGCCTGTTTTAATGTTGCACACTGGACAATAGCCCTGAGCCTGTAAACGTGACCTTACCCATAATCTCCACATTCTTTCTGCGTTCACACTTGCTCTGCTGAGGATCACCTCCATTTGCTGTAGCAAGTACAGACTAATAAATCCATAATTTCAATTCCATTAAAGAAATAGAAGACAATAGAAAGTCCGTTTCCATGCAATAACTGCATTTTTCCACTGGATTAAATTGTTTTGTTTTCAGATTTAAACCTTACACACTGGCACAACCTAAAATCCAGAGATAAAAGTTGCTCTGTAAGAGATAAGTGTTATTCTTATTGATTATGTAATTATCTAGAAATGCACCACCACAAAGTCCTCAAGGTTTAATCTATGCCACATCAGAGCTTTATTACTGTTGCAGTCACTCTGTGGTACAGACAGACTGAGTAAGCATTTAATCAGAAAAAGATATTTAGTTTCACAGCAGGGTGGGTTTGTGAGTGTGTATGTAAGCGTGAAAGTTTTTTCATTTGACTTAAGGGGGCCAAATGTTGCTCTCAGATATGTACATGCTGCTCCTACCAACATCTGCATTTTTGCATATATATACCATTTCTCTAAAGGGCTCCAAAGAGAATGATTTTCAAGGCCTAGATGCTTAAATTATGATATTATAAGTTGTTATTTAAAAACACTAACTTTCTAAGTCTCAAAGCCATCTACTGCATGAGCTGTTGGAACAATAAGGGTTTACAAAAAATTAAAATGAGAAGTGTAGCTGAGAAGTTAAGTACCTTGCTCAAGATCTTACCCAATCTAGGATCAAAACTCACATCTGATATTAGTTTCTCTTTAGATGGAAACTCTAAAGAGAAGAAGGGAAACTCATTCCATTCTGGAAAGGCCAGACCTGACTAACTCACTATATTTCTCATATTTCAGAGCAATCCTAATTTATTCAGCCTGCTTACTTTATTTTAGATTTAATTGCAAAATATGCCCTTGTTTTTAATTAAGTTCATTAGTTCACAGGGTAACGAGAATAGCTATTACTCTTTAAACTACTGTGCCAGAGTCTGAAATGATTTCTCTCTGTAGATAAACTGGTAATGAAATCAGCACAGTTGCAATGAATTTGGATGTCTCTGTAGGGGCTACATGGTTCCAGAGTTATTTTAACTTCTTGTTCCACCAAAATCTAATGGCATTTATGTTTATGCCCGTTAACATTTCAAACTAAAATTTCGGTGCCACTTTGACATATGTAAATGAGCCTGCTGTTCACATGGAGTGTACCTACACATCAATAGCAGGCTCACTGCGGCTGCTCTGGGGTTACTGCACACCAGCAAAACATCCAAGAACCATGCACAGTTGGACTGACCTACCTGCAGTTTGGTGGCCCCACCACATTTGGGATGAACCACAATGTGAGCTGTTAAGTGTAGGCCACAGTGAAGTCATCGGACTCTGTTCTCAGAGAGCAGCCCTTCCAGGTCTGAAACGAACAGTCAGCGACTCTCAGAGCTGGCATTTGACATCTCCGGGGCTAATCCTTGGAGAGGGGACCTATTCCAAAAAAAGGCAGAGTTAAGACAGACCTTAGACTCGGAAGAAGAAAATTTTCCTATTAGACTTCTTAAAACTCTGTTAAAATTTATTATCATCTCTGAGCTAATAATGTTTGAATAGAGGGGAAGGTAAAGTATCGGCCTCACTGGGCTTACAGGGTAAAACATGAAAAAAAGCAAGCAGTGATAGACAGAGGCATAGAAGCTGGATATTTAGATTTTGGGAGGATTGATTGTTTCGATTTTTGTCATTATGGGTGGAAGCTAACTAAAAGTCCTTTTTCTTCTCTTGGTTATTATCTTCATCCCATCAGTAGTTACCCTCTTTCTTTTAAGCCATCACAGCAATTTCTAGAGAAATGCAAAGCCAAAACAGCTGTTCAAAGAATCAAATCACTTCCTATAATTTTCAGTTTTAGGTTTGGGCAACACAACTTTTTTGGTTTTCTGAACATGAGCAGCCATGTATATAGATGGCCCCTTCTCACAGGATTCAGTCCTGTGACTCACTCTGTCATAGGATCAAGCTGGGTGGCCAGCAACCTGCTCTTTACTTGATTAGGGACAAATAGTAGGCAGGAAAATAAGACAACTGGAAGGGTTGCTTGGGACTGTCACAGCAAGTGCCTCAAAGGCAGTGAAGGATCTGGCTGAAGGGGAACTACCCAGAGATTCCATATGCTGGAAGTGCCTCAGACCCTGATATGGGGCTGGAGGAATGGGTGTCAACTCACTCCACCACACCACCTAAGATGGCAGCCTGGCAGGAAGGTGCTCATTAGACTTTATGGGACTTGCACCTTCTTCCTGGTTTCAGTGGTGCCAAAAGGACAACTTAACCACCATGTTAGGACACCACTAATGCATCCCTTCCCCCCGGGAGGAGACCTCCATGGCAGTTGGTGGCTGCAACGCCATTGGACAGTTCTGGTTATTATGGTTACTTGTTCCATTTGTTGTGTCTACCCTGTGATGTTTTCCCTCTCCCCGCCTTCCCTATGCCAATCCCTCGGACTCACCCTATCCCATCACCAGGTTTTGCATACTCCGCCCTTGCTCTGCCCATCGTCCAGCCCTTCCCATATCAAACTTTATATAAACCCATATTCCCCTAATAAAGTGTGATCGCCCTCAGACATCACCTTGCCTCGTGCTGCTGATTCCTACACCTACGCGTGCTGCGCCACTCCTGCCAGCATACAGCCCAGCTGTATCGCTCCTGCATACCAGCCGGCAGCCCAGTGGCAGCTGCCGCTCAGCTAGCAAGAACCCGCGGTCACGGTTTGGACCCGACCCCAAGCCGTAGTATCCATACAACTCCAGAATAGGCAATGGGACTATCCAGGGTAGCCAGAGCAGCCCAGACTGACTCACCAAAGCGATGATGAGAACCAAGTAGCACAATGTTGGAGAAAGTGTATCAGTTCTGGTTCTGTGATGGAAAAACATTTGAAGCGAATAGTTGGGTTCATTCATAAAAGCATCCCTTCACTTTAACTTTTGGCTTGAGAAAAGGAAGAAGCATGGATTAGAGCTGAAGCTTGTAGAGTAGAGGCTCTTATATAAATTAATAGAAATTAGTTTGTTTTATTATTATTTTCTACCAAAATATGCAAATTAAATTTGGTTGCAGAAGTGTTTGAAGCAGTCAATCTTGGAGTTCACTATTCTGTAGTGTCTTTCTGATGTGTGTTGTCAAAAAATAATCACTTTTTTTTTCTAAGGAAGGAGGTTCCATGCCCAACATGAAATTCAGGGAAATCACAGAATCACAGAATCACAGAACATGCTGAGTTGGAAGGGACCCACAAGGATCATCGAGTCCGTCCCTTAGCCCTGCATAGGACCATCCCCAAGAGTCACACCATGTGCCTGAGAGTATTGTTCAAACCCTTTTTGAACTCTCTCAGGCTTGGTGCTCTAACCACTTCCCTGAGAAGTCTGTTCCAGTGCCCAACCACCCTCTGCGTGAAGAACCTTTTTTCTAATATCCAACTAAACCTTCCCTGACACAACTTCAGGCCATTCTCTTGGGTCCTGTCACTGGTCACCAGATCAATGCCTGCTCCTCCTCTCCCCCTCCAGTGCAGTGATGTAGTCTGAAAAGTGAGGGACTCCAGAACACACACTTGAAAAAGCAAACTGTAAATGAGGGATCATCCTCAAGCTTCACTGTTCAGGCACTAAGGCCTGAGAGCTAGAAAGGAAGCCTCAGAGCAGCACTGATCTGAAGCCATCAGTCCCCAACATTTGCTACTGCAAGCGTGACCTGGGAAAATTTTAGGCAGAAAGGAGCTGCCAAGCATGCCCTTTGGGATGGAGCAACTCCATCAGTTCCCCTTCAAGGGAGAGACACAGTGCAGGACTCACCATCAGACAGCATTAGGGAAAAGCCACTGCTGGCTGCACCTGAGTGACTTCAATTTCAGTCTGTGAAGCTCCAGTGCTGGGGGAAGAGGATGAAAAAGCACCTGAAAAAGTCACTGCCAGTGACAAATATACAGTGCAGAGACATGCTGAAGCACAGAATTAGGTGCAGAACAGCAAGCAAACTTTATCTACATGCCACCATCCGGCTCCATTACTTACGGGAAGTTTGAGGTGGTATAACAAGGGAAAGAGCTGGGTTGCTCTGAGATTTCCAAGAATCCATGTTAAAGAAATTAGCTCTTGCATTATTCTATATGTCATTTGTTTTCCTTTTTAGTTAGTCCAACAGATTAACAAGAGAATCAGAAAAAAGAAGTGTGCCAAGGATGAGTCAAAGAAGATATGAAATGCATTATTTTACTTTTGTATCATAAATTAGCCAATGATGAATATCTAATCAAAAATGTACTTGGTACAGTGAGAATATGCAGAGTATGGGACTAGAAAGAACGGATACTGAACATATTGTGAATTCACGGAGCAGGGATTTTTCACTTATTTCACACATGTATGGTTAGTTCTGCTGAGTAGACTCCCTATTTCATTGTTTGAATGCGTGTAAGCTTAGAAGTGAAATGGCAAAAGTTTCAAATACAAGCAGTCTGCATATTTTGGGTAGAAAGCTGTTTTCTCCCAGTGTTTCAGGGCTACTGGAGTGAAGAGAGTTGTTCTCTTCAAAATCCAACTGAGTTATCTTAATGACACAGTAAAATATCTTATTTTCTACACTTTATACTCCAGTATGTTATTCTCTGAAATTCAGACTGCACTTCAATTTCTAAAAGTCTGAGATGTAACATGAATTAAAATTACCTCATAAAAATACACTTATAGTGCTACTCTTCATTCCAGGTTTGGGACAGCAGTTACAAGGCATTCACCTGTCCCCACTGCATTTATGGCATCCTCACTCTAGAGGAAGTACTGCAAGAATGTGCTTCAGGCAATTAAAAAAAAGTTGTATTGCAGTGTGTTTGAAGAAACTTAAAATTGGGGAACAATAATGAAGAAATTTTATGTTCCATCTCTTTATCTTCACACACAAAACTGAGGATATCATATTTTATTATAAAATAAAAGCAGTTTTTACAATAAAATTTCAAGATACTACTGTAAATTTAGATGGATAAATAAAAACAAGAGGTGTATAAATAAATGTTCCATAAAAGAATAAAATGGGTGTACACATTCTATAGCAACCCCCTTGCCTTAAGCCATCCCTGCTGTAGTATAAGCAGAAAATGCTTTCCAGGTAGTCCTATAAAACACAACTACTATACTTAGTTGGAGATGTTATATATTTTATATATTTTCTCTGAAATGTTGGAATAGACTAAAAAGTAGTTATCTTTCAATCTTGTAAGTATTCTTATGTCTTTTTTTTGGCATGTTAGTTTCTGGTGGAAAATACATTTTTTTCAATTATTTCTCTATGTACTTTATTCTCACTTGAAAAGAGAATACAAACACAACTACAGATGTGGGGTTTTTTTTTTATTTCCAATTAATTTTTGTTTAAAACTAACTGTTCAACTAGATCAAAATATTTTCTCTGTTTATTCAAAGTATTTTTTCAAAAACTAAATCCAGACATTTCAGTTTTCTACAAAACAAGCCACTTCATACAAAATCCTTGCATGGTAATACCTTTCAGTGAAAAAAGTTCCAATCAATACATCCAAAGTACATTGCTTGTACTACATCTTTAGAACACAAATGAAAGTTTTTAAAACCTAGAACACAGGAAATCGTGATGGCATGTGATCCCTGTAATCATTGCAAAACAATGTAATGACAGTTGTCACTCTGAAACAAGCCAAAAGATCACCTAAATAGTGACCCTTTCCTTGGTCACAACATGAGCATATTATGAGAAAAATCCTTAAGAACATGAGGTATTATAGAACAAACTCTTTATAACTTGACATTAATAGCATCATCTATGCTATATGCAATCTGTCTACTGAGAATACACAGAGAAACAGAATTTGGAAAATTTGAATTTGAAATAACTACAGGAGTGGTTTTCAGTGTATTAGAGAAGCAGCTATGAAGATTTATATTACATACATGGATATTTGATAAGACATTGTTACAATGATGTCTGACCAGACTTCACTGCTCTAGCGTATGATAATTCCAACATGGCGTAATCAAGGCAGTTTTCCTCACTGCAGCAAAAATCAGATTTTTAATGGACCATCACAAGGGACTGACAGGAAGGATTCTTGATCACCAGCAGTGGTAATCACAAGCTTTACTTTTCCACAATCTCCATTTTGATTTCTGTGTGTTTCCCTTCTAAATTCATGTTCAGTGGTACATTAATGTGGAAATACTTCAAACTATACCTTTTTTCTCCTCATGATTTTTCTTTCTTTCCAGATAGTATTTCATTCTGTGCCTTCCAGTCCAGCCTTTTACTTTACCCACATCTTCCTAGTAATGTTTAAGTTTCTTCTCCAGTGCCATCTCTGCTCATAAATACTTTCACAAAGGCCAGAACATGGAAAATATATTAATATCAATGCTGTATTTCTATTCGCAGGTAATATGGGTGCTGGAAAGGTGACTTCCACCCTTACTAACTGCTGGTTCACACATTATATGTTTATCCTTGCCCTGTCTAAATTAGCAAGGAAATAATCTTTGTTTTATTCTACTGCTCTATTCCTCTTTTGTAATATTAGATAATTGGTCGTTGTCTTCTGGTGGGAATGACAAAAGTTAGGAAAATATTATCTGGCTTTTTAGGCTTTTTCTCAGATTTTTGCATATTTAAATTAACCTTTTGCCTTGGAATTTCTCATTACCTTTTCCTGTAAAATATAGCATATATACAACGCATTATGCATTTTGCCAGGTCTCACCTGAATGTGCTTATTATCAACCTCGCCTGTGCTTAAGAATATTCCAGCAGTTCTTGCTCTGAGCAGCTGATTCCAATCCTACAGCGAGTCCTTTGACTCTTTTAGCTGCTCATGGATGTATCTCCCCAGCACCAGCCACCTAATCCCATCCTGGCTGTACATTTCCTTGGGCACTGATCCACTATCAAAAGCTCAGCTGCACCTGTGCTGCTGCCTTGGTAAGGTGGGAAGATCTTACCTGAAAGATGGCTTCATGCAAATGGCCTTCATATGTTCAAAACCTTACAGCCAATCTGGCAGGAAATGAAATGAAGTTACTGAGGGGTAGTTTGGTGGTGCTTTTGACAATGTGGCAGGGTTGAATTTTCAGTGCCCATCCATCTACTGTAATTCTGACTTCATTCCAATAGCACAGGACAAGAAAGTACAAGTTTCTCAAATGCAAGTCTCAGAGTGTAATTATCCCTTGAGCCACTGAAGAAAAATACAGGGAAAACATTTTTCTTTTAAACTGCAGCTTTAAAGATGGAAAGCATTTTCAGTGTATGGAAATGTCTTTTAACCTAGCTCTGCTGGGTATAAAATGAACTTTATTTTGAGTGACAGTCTGCTATTTTCTTCTCAGAATCTTCAGTCTAACTCTATTTCATGGTGTGTCGACTCTCTATATGATTACTCCAATATTCAGGTGCAGAGAAGTAAATGTTTCATGAAAGTGATGTCCCTGTCAGTAGTGTGCATATCATCTGGCCCCCTGAGCTGTCAGTGAACAGATTGTAGAATTACCATTAGAATACAGGAGCTCATAGCTGCAGGCAGTAAATGGAGAGCCGGTAAGCATATGTCACCAGCGTGATATTTTAGCTTCGTATGAATTTGTAAAGTGGAAATAAGCCAGCAGTACCACAGCAACTGCTAACTGTTCTGACTATCCATGTTTCCACATTACACCATATGTTCACAAAATTTGCAGCAAAAAAGGAATAAAAACTGCTTTCCACTTCTGTGAAATATAACTTTGTGAAATGGGGTTTAAAATTTCATTGGTCTAATGCTTTAGAGCTGTGTTTACCCTGATGAAATTTACTTTTTAAGATATCATAGGATTTCTGTGGATGTCTACCTAGGAAATTACATTTAGCTGCCAGCAGGATAAAAACAAGGCACATCTGGTTTGATCCTCTAGAGAGGAAGGTGGTAGATACGTTTGGATTTCAAAGTCAAATTATGTTTTTAATCGCATTCAAGATGCGGTTGGATAGCAGTCCATCCAGGCAGGCAGGCAGAGAGTTCATCAGTGTTGACTTTTGCTTTTTGTTATTAATCTTGGCAATTTTGTCTCTCAAATTTACTACAATTGTTTTAAATCAAAAAGGAAAGCCTGGGGTCAGTGAAGAGGTACTTTTGCCTTTAATGTCAATTCTTTGTTTTCAAATGTTCATTTTAGAAATTATAGGAAGACACGGTGATTCCATGAGGTCTTAAACCACCTAAAAATTATTACATTACTTTCCATGGCTCATATTACACTATTTCTCATTTATAGTAACATTGAAGGAAACCAAGACTCCTCTCTTTAACTCCCAACACCTAGTGTAAAATAGTAATTGACCAAAATGCTGGTATTTGGACGCATATTAAGTCTGAATTACATTCTGCAGATATCTGTGCCTCCCTGTCTACTCTGAGATTTGAAATGGGAGGGACACCATGTCAGAAGGACATTATGCTTTTAAGAGATGCAGGATACTCAGATCCTAAAACAAGATGGGGTAAATTTGGGATATAGACATTAACCAGATCAGGGCACTGTTTCTTAGGTGAATAAAGCATGTGATGGTCCCTTTACCCAAGAGTTTATCTGGGACTATGACAAGACATTATTATTAGTCAGTGAGAAAAAATTTTTTTGCCCTGTGCTTTGACACAGAACATTAGCTTTTGGTCACCCATTCCCAGCTGCAATATGCACTTACTCATCACCCATTGTCTTGCAGAGGGTAACAGGCACCATTAGCACAACTGTAATTATTAATAATGATTCAACCAATTAATAAATAGATGGCTGTTTTCTTGGCTCGGACATGATAAATAGAGGTAGTGACATCAGAGAAGTTTCAGTCTTAATAGCTGACAAGGACATACCTACCGAGACACATCACATACACAAAAACTAGAGATGTGTTTAATTATTTCCTTCATGGAAACAAACAAACAAACCACCCAGTCAAACATCATGACCTTCTGAGCATCCTTGAAGAGTCATTTATTTGGTAAAGCATTAGGACAAGTTCAGATTTTATTTCTTGGAGGTGAAAAAGAAAACACAGCTCTCTAGTCCTGATTTATTGGCTAGCTGAGTTAATTTGTTCTCTCTATGGGATTATTGCTATGCTGTTTGCTGGCCATCATTTGGAATTGTAAATCTAATTAATTTTATGTGCACCTAGAGCTTTTCTGTGTTTGTCTTTATACTGCTTAAGTATAGATAAATAGAATAATAATAATAAATGTATAAAAATATAGCAAGACCGGGGGGGGTTACAAATTAGGAGACACTGAAAGGTTAAAAAGATGAAATTGCAAACAAAACCAAATCCTCAGTCATTGACTGTCCTGTGAGGGAATATTCTCATTGAAATTTGGATTTTCCCTTTTTTATATGTGTGTGAATGTGTGTGTGCAGTGAGGTCCATGATCTATGACTGCACTGAATTTGAAGGTTCTACTCAATGGCATTGTGAAAAATCACCAATACGCCTACAGCACAGTTGCTTGCTTTCAGCAATTTTCTTGGCTACAATCAGATAAAGAGATTTGGTGACCTTTATTCACCTTAATTTTTCCGAACTGAAGGCTTGCTGCACCTTAGTATAGATAGAAAGGAATTGGTTCACACACCATGGCTGACAAATTGATGGTTCAGATTTGAGGAAAATAACTGAAAGCTCAGCTTTCATTGTCAGAGTAGTTTACCCCTTGTCCACTGATAATGACTGCATAAATGAATATACCAGACTTCAAGATCCTAACTTGGAATATGGAGACTAATCACCATGAATCACACCCTACAAACATCTCTACTGTATGGATAATAATGTGTTTTTGTGGCTTTGTTCTTGGCTACTGTTTCAAAGTAAGCACGAGCAACTTTGATTTTAATCTCAAGAACATAGCTATGCTTTACTTGCTCTTCTTGAGCTAATCAGAGCAAATTTGTGGTGTGGGTTTTAGTCAAAGGGCATTGGTCCTAGATTTCTCATGCTATATGACAGGAAAACCTTTCATTTTAAAAAGCTTTTAAAACAAGAGATCAGTGCTTTCTGCCCCTTTTTTCAATTAAATTTAAACAAAACAAAAAAAAAAAAGCTTATCAGTGCATTAGATGGCATGAAAGAAACTCTCTATAAAATCTACATTTTGAACCTTCATATATTCTATTATTATTACATTTATACATCACATGGTCATAAGGAGAATGATTTGAGGGATTTTTTAATTTGTGCGTGTATATATATATTTATGGTAAAGAAGGTTTTCATATTGTCCTCTAGTGTTTCAAGTATTCATCAGATAGACATTCCACAAAACCCTGGCTCCTGCTGGCTTACTGGTTTATCACTTGGTAAACCATCAGTTGCCATCAGTACCAAAAGCAAAAATAACATGCCGGTCTCAAAGGCCCTTGTTTACATACAACTCCATTTTAAAGTATGACCTCTCTGATATGCTTCTCTCTGTATAGATAATTGTATGCAAAGAGGATAGAAATCTTGACAATACTTTAGATCAACCTGACAATACCCACTTGTAGCTTTGAATTATCTTTTTTGACATGTTTCCATTGCCTTTTTACTTTTTAGGCCTTTTTATCCACACTGAGAATAAAATTTGCAACATAATGTCATTTATTTAATAAGAATGTTTAGGTGGAACCTTTTCTCACTGAAACAAAAATATTTGAGGAACTTGATATGATTCTTTTATTATTTATTTATTAATTATTTTTTTCACTAAGAGATTCAATTAGCAGAATCTTTTATTTTCAGCATTTTATAATGAAAATTGTGATTTTGTTCATTTTGGAATCATAGAATAGTTTGGGCTGCAAGGGACATTTGAACAACATCTAGTCCAACTCCCTGCCATGGGCAGGAACACCTTCCTCTAAATAAGGTTGCTTAGAGCTTCATCCAACCTGGCCTTGAACATTTTCAGGGATGAGGCATCCACAGCTTCTCAGGGAAACATGTTACAGTGTCTCACCACGTTCACATTAAAGAGTTTCTTTCTTATGTTCAATCTAAACATGCCCTCTTACAATTTATAATCATTGTCCCTTGTCCTGTCACTACAAGGCATGGTAAAAAGTCCTTCTGCATCTTTCTCATAAGCACCCTTTACATAATGAAAGGCCACAATTAGATCTCCCTGGAGCCTTCTCTTCTCCAGTCTGAACAAGCCCAGATCTCTCAGCCTTTCCTCACAGTAGAAGTGTTCCAGACCTCTAGCCAATTTATTAGCTCTCCTCTGGACCTGTTGTAACAGGTCTGTGTCATTCTTTTTGAAAAATCTTAATTCCTCTGCCATTTTTTTTTAGGTGAAATTTCCCCCATACTGTTTTTAGATGAGTTGGGTCATTTGGTCTATCTAGAACTTAATGGCAATTGATTACTTGTTCTTTTTTAATCTAGTAAATAATCGCAAAAAACTACTATCTACCTAAAAAACTGACTGCCTAAAAGTGAGAAAAATAAGTGAGAATAAAACCATCAGCAAATAGCCCTAGAACCTTGTCCTGGGGCAAAAAGAGGGAGAGCAGGGGTAAGCAGGGTCTCTGTGAGGAGGATAGAAAGAACTGAAGGGATGTTTGCTGTGAATAACACCAGCCTAGAAGGTGGAAGGAAGCACTGCTTGTTTATTTGGATTTGCTGTTTTGACCATACAATGCTTTTGTCTGTCCCTAAAGCTATGGCTTTAGTTCCCCCAGTGGCTCTGCTCCAGGACAAGCTCTCTGTATGCTGCATGATATCAAGGGCTTCTGGGTCTGCCTGACTTGACAAGCCATATCTGAAAAGCCTGAGAGCAATTGGATATTTCTTTCCTCTCCAAATGTGTACACAAGACCTCATGTTGAACCAAGCAATGGGTTCAAAGAATTCTTTCCAAGTAGGTTCAATCTTTGTTTCCCTTAGAACATATAGAAAACCATGAAGAACTGGGTGTCCACCAAGAGTTCCTTGGGTTTGCACACCTGCAGAACCAAGATTAAAGGAGACACTGTGGAGCTCATCTGGCCTGCAGTCAGAGCAGGTTTCAGCTAACTCATCTCAGTGGAAAGAAAGGCTGAACTGTCCCACCATGGCACAGCTAGTACTCAGACAGCTATTCTCTATATTTTTTCCACTTGCTCTAAGGAAGGGCAGCAACTGTCAAAACAGAAAGAAAAATCATCACTAAATTTCACCAGGTAAGAGCTCTAGTGGGCAAAACTCTTTCACAGGCCATGTCCACCTGAATAAGGGTCTTTCCATCAGCTGTGAGAACACCAGAATAAAACAGAATCTGATCATATAAATACAAGCTCCAACAGGAACACAGCATATTCCCTACAATGTCTGCAAAGTGTTGAGATTCATGAAACCAGATCTCACATGCAATTACAACATCACCAAGGCGTGCTTGGTGATGACATCAGTCAGCTTGCAGTTCTCTGTGCCCTGGAAGCCTGGAACAACCAACGAAAAGAACAGTAGATATGATATTTCCTCACTATCAAAAAAAACCCCAAACCCTGAAACACTGAAAAAAAAAAAAAGCAGATTTATGCTAGGCAAGATGAGTCATTGCTTTTTTTTTTTTCCCCTTGTTTTTTTAACTTAGGTACTTCTCTGAATCAAACTTCTTCTTAAACGTGTGCTAGTTTTTAATCACAGCAGCACAAATAAAAACTTTGCAAACATCTGTTTCTGTTTGTGTTTTTATACATTATGAAGCACTTCTTTAAAAAAGAAATCTGTAGGAGAATTTGCTACCCAGGCTGAGGCCTCATTTGCCAAATTCTATCTGGGCTCTAATCCTATAGCTGTATAATAAATCCTGAAAATGATGTTTACACTGGAAATGCTGACAGAACTTTTGCCATAATTACAGCATATTACTATAAATACATGTCTGTGCAGCATACATATGTACCATATCCACATACATACACTGTATGCAGTGTTTTTATTAGTCATATGGCATTTCATGTTTGACATTTTTTCAGAAGTAGAGATGTTGCAGCCCTGCCCTGAACACATTCTAACAACAGAGACAATAATAAAATTATTACTATATTTATTGTGACAGATTCACACAGCTGTCACCTTTGATGATGATGTATTGATACAATACACTGCAAGAATAAGCAACTGACTAATGTATATTGCAAAAGATAAACCTGCAAGTAGGAATTTTGTTCTAATTAAAGGAGAAAAAGACAAATGTGCAGGTGACAGAACTATCTCAATTACACTTTTTCTAGCATCTCACAGGAATGTCTTCAAAGCAGGTTTTAACAGCCTTTACGCTTTCTAGAAACTCAGAGGAACAGGAAAAAAAAACAAAACAAAACAAAAAAGTTATTTGGAAAGAAAGAAGCATCCACAAGGTGCCCCAGCACACATTACTCCTGCTCTATGTGAAAAGACAAGAGCTCCATTACAGTATGATATCCCTTAGGGGTATTGTCACTGTTGTCAATCAAAACAAGTTTTTCATGAAAACATTTACTAAGAAAACCTTGTCTTTTTGAGAGGGGCCACTGTCAAGACTTGTTAAGAGTAAACAAGGCAAGACCGCTCCCATTTACATTTGACATCAGAAGGATGCACATTTAGCTGTTTCTCAGGCTCAGCCTCTCCAGTGTGCAGAATCCTAGAATATGCTGAAGCAGAAAAGCCTGATATGTAAGGGCAGGCTTGGAGTGAGTCAGTGAAACATAAACAGCCTATACATGATAAGGAAACCACAATCAGTGTGGAGAGGCAAGGGGCTTATCCGTGAAATTTTCTGAAATACTAATTGCAGTTTTTCATAATGATGAAGACATTTCAAAAGATAAACTAAATGATTCTATATATGCAAAAACCATTCAGCTTACTGGTCTTATTCTGCAGCTCTAGAAGGGCAGGGCTGATTCTAAATCAGCTGAATTAGTTTTATCTTGAGTTCTAGTAATAATCAGTGCTTAGTCTTAAAGACTAAATCCCCAGAGTCATGAGTTTCTAAGATAATCTCATGCTTTATTACAGTAAAAGGCAGAATTTTTGTTGTTATGGTCAAAAATTAGCCTTAGAGTGTCCCCAGGGCTCTTTAATAAGAAAACAAGTAAAAAGTGCCAGAAAGCTTCTTGCAGTTTTAAGCAAAACAATGAGTTTTCTCTTCTTTTTGTATAGACAAGCAAAACCCTAACTCAGACAGCAAAATCAGAAAAGCAAAATAGCAGCAAGCCATGGGAAAAAAAAAAATTGAGATTGAACTAATTTTTTTAACTATTCTACCGGTAGTAAGATAAGAAATATGTGAATGACATTCCTGTAATGCCTGAAGCACAGAGCAGCTGAGCAAGATTTTTGGTAACTCCAGTCAGAATGAGACTACAGAAATATCAAGTAATCAATTGCTTAGTGAATCAACTGGCTGCCTTAGGTCACAGCATCATTATTTACAGGGTCTGGCCTCTGGATCTCATTCCTACTACCTATGCAGATACCTAAAAATTTTCGTCTTTTATTGATGTAACAGCAATATTTCATGGAAAAATATGGGAAAAATTATCATCATATATAGAGTAGACATATAAATGCAGAATATATAAAATTCAATGCTATAAACCTAGTCTTATATGTATGTTCTTCTAAATTCATATTTCTAATTTTAAAAGAGAGGTCATATCATTAGTAACTACTGTATTTCACCTTCGGGGACCCCCGGTGGCCTAGCGGTTAAGACACTGGTCTCTCAGCACCAAGGCTGCAGGTTCGAATCCCGGTCCCCCAGGTAGATGGAGCTCGTCAGCCCCTAAGGCCATCCATCTAAGAGAAGGTCACTCTAAACAAAC
>JAWWLV010000121.1:98229908-98322635 GCA_035041135.1 Platyrinchus mystaceus | reverse complement strand
TTTATTTGTTAAATAATAAATCCTAATATTATTTTCCCCCCACATCTCTTTTGTCTGCATAAACTTTTCTCTCGACTAGTAGCAATTGTGTGTGGGGGGGGGAGTGAAAAAAAATTAGCTCATGGGCAAACCCATGACACACAGTGACAGAGCACTATGGTCTCCAGCCCTGCTGCTGGCATGGCCATGTCATAGGGAGCAAAATGTTGGTGGTGCCTCGATGGGTACCTGCACCAGCCCACTATGGCCATGGAGGACACAGGTGGACATGGGCTGGGGAGGAGTGGGGAGGGCAGGAAACCAAGGTCTGCCTGTGGCAATGGAGGAAGGCTGCTCCTCCTTTGCTTCTCCTGTGTATTGCAGATGGGATCTCTGGACAGGGATGTGACCAGACTAGAGCATGCTCCTGTCTTCTCTCTCCTCTGCCACTCAGCAAGAGAGTTGCCAGGCTCTACAGGACAGACAGGCACCCCATTCTGGTCTTACAGCAATCTGGAAGCTTCCCACAACCACAGGCAGAGACAGCTCCACATTTTCCCCAGCTGGCCAAGGGTTGGGCCCCACATGAGCTCCTGGCAGTGCAATGGCCATGTCACAATGGGAACAGTGCTGGTGGTGGGCCCCTCTCATAGTGAGGCTGGTGACATGATTGGCCCAGGACGAGTGCCTTGTGACTGTCAGGGAAATATGGGATGGATAGTTCTGGTGTGAGGCTGGCAAAGCCCCAGGCAGGGAGGCTTCCCATGCTGACAGAAGGTAGATGCTCCATTTGTTGATACTTCTGTCTTTGATGGCCACAGACCCAGACAGAGCCACAACCAAATCATGGCACATGCCAGTCTTTTCTCTCCTCCAGCACTCAGCAGGAGAGCACTGCAACTTGTACTAGGACATGAACCTAAGCTTAAGGAAATATCCATAGCTTCATTCTATACCAGATCATGGTCCCACGGGTGGCTGGAGAGTCCCCACAGCTGTGGATGAAGGGAGCTCCACACCACCCACCATCTCTGTACCCTGTTATGGTCCTAGATGCAGCTGGAAGGGCACCACAGCTGTGGACAAAGGCAGCTTCATGCTACCCCCCCTTTCCTGTGTGAAACGTCTCTGTGCCTAACCTCCTTACAAACATGCAAGGGAAAACTAGAATTCACCTTGTGAAAAAGACAAGTCCTGAACTTCATGAGCATTATTTGTCTTAATAAAAATCTGTAATGGAAGCATCTATGTACTACATACTAGCACTGAAATATCTGCCTTATCTATTTCCTGCTGATTTCCTAGATGTTTGTTCTCTTAGAGAGAGCAACAGCAATTTATTAATATTTATTGTTAAGCCCTGAGAACAGATTTACACTTCCCAGGAGGGAATGCATATATATGCATTTATGTATATGTGTGTATATATAGATATTCATTTGCATATATATATATTAGGTGCATATTATATGCATAAAGGGAAAGTCACCATATGGAAACAATGCCAGATTTTGAAGACAACTCACCTAACAACTATGAAATGACTGTCCTTGCAGCCTTAACTCTGCCTGCTGTATATGCATATCCATTAGATGAAAGCAGGCACAGAATGAGAAAGACTCCATGGTCTGTGGCAGTGGAGATAGTTGTGCCTGTTTATTGAATGAGAAGATTCTTTTTCTTTTACTCTTTAATTTTTACCTTATTGATTTTTTGCTTTTTCTGTTTGATGAATATTGATTGTACTCATGCAGTGTTGCACTCATACTAGCAATTTTTTTCTCCCTTTTTTATTCATTGTGGTAATTTACTTGGGGTATGAAAACTGCTGAGTGTCACAGAATCACAGTATCACAGAATGTGGAAGGCACCTATGAAGATCACCCATTCTCTCCCCAGAGGAGGGTCAAATACAGCAGATTGAGTGTGCCCTCAGCAAGTCAGCAGTATCTGCTGATACATCAGAGGGTCGTGTTGCCATCCAGAGGGACCCCAACAGGCTGAAGAAATGGGCTGACAGAAATCTCCTGAAGTTCAACAACAAGTCCTGCACCTGAGGAAAAACAACCCCGTGAACCAATGTGTGCTGTGGACCACCCAGATGGAAAGCTTCTCTGCAGAGAAGGATGTGGGGGTCTTGGTGGACACCAGATTGAACATGAACTAGCAATGTGCCCTTGCAGCAAAGAACAGTGATGGTATTCTGGGCTGCATTAGGGAAAGTCTTGCCAGCAAGTCGAGGCCATACCTGGAGTACTATGTCCAGCTCTGTGTTCCTCACTACTACGAGGAACCTACTGTATTGTCCCTTCAGCAGATAATACAGTGGTTAACATCTCCCACAAGGACAACCTTGAGGCTTCTTCCAGTTGTTTTAAAAAGGTTCTCAGCAGAGTCATCACCTGTCTCCAGGTAGAGCTCTGTGCATTCCTGCTTCTCTCACACATAAAGGGCAAGTATTCCTCCTCATCATCCCACCCTTGCCCTTCTTAAAAGCTAATACCCATCCACTACAGCACTCTATTAGTGTGAGCCATCCCACCACTTGTCTGTGGTTGCAGCCAAAACACAGCCCTGCCTGCTCCCAATGCTGCTGGGTGTAGGCATTTGGGATACAGCCTTTCTTGCGCTAATTTCCCAGGAAGGGCGTGAGAGCTTCCCCCATGTGCCACGCCCTCAGCATGGATGTGCCTGTGCTGCAGGCAGGGCACTTCCACCCTCTTTCATTATTTCCAAGGTGTCCCCTGCCCGTATCACCCTGCATCCTTTGCTTAAAAATCATAAAATCATAGAATGGTTTGTGTTAGAAGGGCCTTAAAGATTATCTAGTTCCAAACGCCCTGCCATGGGCAGGGATGCCACCCAGGTTGCTCAGAGCCCCATCCATCCCGGTCTTGAACTCCAGGGATGGGATACAAAGCCAGTCCACAACCCCAGCGCTTCACTGTCGGCCTTCTCTTCTTCACCTCCCCTCCTCCTCTCCCAGTCAATCCCAGTGTAAATCCCTACACAACAGCTTGGCCAGCCTGTGGACAACGATGGCTCTGCTGCCCCGTCCAGATGGATCCTGTCCCTTCCCGCCACCTCCGCAGCCGAATCTCCACCGCCGTCCGTCTGTCCGAATCGCAGACCCCCTGCTCCCTTCCTGAGCTCCCCACCCTTGCGGGGGGACCGCCGTGACCCCCCCGGGCCGCCCCGGCGGGCGGCGCAGGGCGGGCGGGGCCGGCAGGGCTGAGGGGGCCGCCGGCTCCCTCTCCTGGCCCCGCGGCGGCACGGCGGGACACGGGCACTGCGCGGCCCACAGGCAAAAATCCTCCAGATTTGTGGGGGTTTGCCGAGGCCTTCGTATTCCCCGTTAACCCCCGGCTTCCCAAAACAGAGCGCCTTTTCTCTGCATGTGTTAATTCAGCATAGATAGACTTAGCGCTGAGTATCTCCTGATTCCTGAAGGGGAAAAAAAAAACTGCTGAGTCGGGCACTCAGAGCAAGTGGGAAAATTGGGTTCAAAACCTCTCGTGAGGAAGAAACAAATGATTTCTTGTCCTATGTTTTCTTGGTACGTGTGCTAAACACCAAGCTCTAATGGGAATGGGAACAGGTCCTGCATTTAATGAGACTAAACCCTGCATTGTTAATTCTGGCCTGAGATTAAGCTCCTGCTTCTGCATCACGAGTGGGGAAAGGCAGTATTCATTCTTAAGAAACTGTCAGGGATTTGGAAAGGGCTGGCAACTCGGGGGAAAAAAGCATGTAAATAAAATATATGAGTTTGTTTTTTTTTTAATCAAACCACAGAAAATATGGAGAGACTCAAATGTGACAGCAGTTTGCTGTTGTCTCAAAAAAAAGTCAGCAATGTTCTCATCTAGCTCTACTGTAACAGTGTTGCTGAGCAGCAGGCAGATGGACATTATGCATTGACCCCATGAGCTTTAGAAAACTTATGCAAACAAGAAGACCAATAGTGAATTTATGACAAAAGATTAGGGGTTTGTCTATAGGGAAAATTCAAGAAAGATTCACTCCTTTAAGTGGATTATCAAAACCTCATTAAGCTTTGAGAATCCCCTTATTCAGTATTAAATTGTCTTCACACTTACACTAAGAGTGAGTTTTAACACTTTAAATTTACATCTTTAGTGTATTTGGATTGATTTTCCCCAGTGTCCCTGTTTAGAAAGATCCCAAGCTATTGGATTTTAGGCAGTTTGCAGCATCACAAAGACTTTAAGATTCATCCTCTCAATCTAGGATCGAGGTCATTACTGTCACTGTGGTGAGGAATCTTTCTTGTACTGACTGCATTGTAATATCAGATCCTGTCTAGAGATGAAGACTCAAAAGCAAGATTTCTCTTGTCTGTATGAACCCTTAGACCTCCACATGAAAGGTAAGGTAGCAAGCGCCAGTACAAAAGCAAATGGCCTCAAGTTGTGCCAGGGGAGGTTTAGATTGGATATTAGGAAAAAATTTCTTCAATGAAAGGGTGGCCAGACATTGGAACAGGCTCCCTAGGGAAGGGTTGGAATCACTGTCCCTGAAGTGCTAAACAACACATGAATGTGGCACTTGGGGATATGGTTTAGTGGTGAACACAGTGGTGCTGGCTTAATGGCTAAACTTGATGATCTTAGAGGTCTTTTCCAACATTAATGATTCTACACCTGTTGAAGTTAGTCACTGTCCTGAACTTCATAAATATAGGAGAATGCCAGTATCAAAGTCTATAGGAACACTCTCTACTTATGGTTGTACTGATTGCCTGAGTCTTCATTGCAGATGCTGAATCCCCTGTAGAGGTTCAGCCTCTGGGGACTCAGTCTGACTGCCTGAACTTGTGTCTCACAAGACAATTGATGTTGAGACTTATTCAATATATCCACATGAGAACAGCAGATAAGATGGACATATCCTGAATGAGAAGAAACACTGGGGCCCCCCAGATGAAACTAGACACTGATGTTTACTTAAGCAAAATGCACCCTAAGTCTTCTGTACTAGAAACAGCTGATCATTGTTTCACCTTTATTGATCACAATGGCAGGTCAGACTAACTTCAAACAAATACATTTACAGGCCTTAATTTTGAACATAATCAGCATTCAAATTAGTGGGTTTAGTCTTGATTTTGGTTGTTTTCTGTTTGTTTGGGTTTTGGGACTTTGGTTTTTTTTGGTTTGGTTTGGGGTTTTTTTGTTTGGTTTTTTTTTTTTTTTTGTGTGTTTTTTTTTTCAATTCTGATCTGAGTCAGGTGTTTGATATGCATTCAGCTGAATTTCACATATAGCAGGGTTTTAGGTAAGACACAGGCACACATATCCGCTGAACTTGTGTGACCAAGTAAGGGTATGTCAGTCTCACTCATGAGGAAGAATCTTATGAATTTTGTGTCTGCAGAGCTAAGTAACTTCCAACCCTATTCTTAACATGAACTAATTTTAGGCACCCACATCCCAGTATAGATGGAATTGCAGTGGGCTGGATCTTCTCTGGCATATCTGTCTTTCAGACTGGCACACAGGACATAGGACTGCTTCTGGCGGTCTCTGCTCACTCATTTTGCCATTGCTGGAATTTTGTGGGTGAATAGTTTTCTAAGAAAAAAAAAATGGAGTGATTTTTTACTGGCCTGTTGCTCAGATACACCCTTATTTCCTACACAAGCAAATTACTGCATGGACAATACCTGTGAGAAAAAAAGACCAAACAGATTTTCTTAAAGGACCTTTTTGTTCTGTGAGTTCTTTCCAGATAACTCAGCTTTTTCTTCAGGGACAAAACCAAATAAGTTGCATGTCCCCCGATAGTTTTGGAAACAGTGGAAAAAATAGTGGAAGAGGCGGGAGGGAAGGCGGACGCCACTCTTCTCTTGTAACTTCCACCGATGCCTTGATTTTGTGACAAGCTTCAAAACGCAGATGTGCCATTACTCGTCTGGTCTGGGATGGGAAAAAATAACCAGGAGCAGGAACGCGCCCTGTGCGTGCGCGGCCGGGCGGGGCGGGCGGGGGGCGGCAGAGGGCGCACGGCCCCGGAGCATCGCTCGGGGGCTTCGCCGGGGGGGCGGCCCCGGAGAGCTGAATGCTGGACTAATCTGCGAGCATCCCAGCCCCGAACAGTTGCGATCCTTGGCTGCCGTCCCAACAGCCTCTTCCGTGCAGGCAGGCTTTCGCTGGAGCTGCCGAGCGGCGCTCGAGCAGATCAGGTTTCAAAATTGGGATCTAATTTTAAATGAGATGTCAAAAACTGGGACTGACAAACAGTGGGAAAGACTGTAAGGAGGCAGACCACAGGTAATCTCTGTGAACAGCTCGGCAGCCATGCTGACAGCTGGGAACGGGAACCCCGGAGCGCTAACGTGAGCTCCCAGGCTGCTCCCCTGACCTCGGACAAGCTGCTAGGGGCTTCTTCCTTTGGGTGTTGAGCTCCTCCTGAAACACTGCTGAATAGTTTGACAGGATCACTGGAAGCCAGGAATGTTACTCCATTCGCGTGAAGCACTCGGTAACCTCTGGGAGCGGTTTTCCTTCCCCACTTTCTCTGTATATGAAAGAACTCACCTCATGGAATAAATAAAACCGGGACTACAGAGCAAAGTATTGCAGTACTCCGTCATGGACTTCAGTAGCATCACTGCGTTTGACTGGGGCTCTTGTGTTTTCTACTCCTTGCTCTCTTTGGAACATTATAGACCCTTGAAAAAGTCTCCAAGCCAGAAGCAGAGAAGTTTGGCTATGCAGAAGGGAAGTGGCTAAAACAGCCAGGCAGCCTTGGAAATACAAAAAGTATATATAAAAGCACTGAATTAAAATAAACAGCGTCCACTATGTTTTATGCGATTAAATAGTCTGGATAAATGCAATCACTAGACAGACATAACAGCACCAGCTCTGATGAAGCCAAATTATCTGCTGTTTAGAAACTCAGGTAGCAACCTTCAGCTAGATAGCTAGCCAACAATAACAGGACAACTCATTTGCCAAGGATGAACTAAGGACTTTTCTTTACTCACCTTTTTAATTTTTCATTTTTTCCCTCTTTTTTTCTTTTGGTGGTGTTTTTTTGTTTTGTTTTGTTGTTTGTTTGGGTTTTTTTAGATATAGAGTTAGGAAAAAGTATGACAGCAGGGACAATCTTCTTTGCCTTACTACCTGGAGAGTGGTTGCTTGAATGCTTCTACTTGAGTCCTAAAGCAGGGAAGGCAATAACATAGTGCAATGGGGTGTAGGTTTTTGACAAGGAAATATTTCTCATTATCTGTGAAATTTTTCGATAGTCAATGCTTTGAATTTTAAAAAGGACATTTTCTGTCTGACTGAAGAAGATGCAGATGTTGCAGAAGACACTAAAAAGAACCAATTAAGAACTCATCTCCTCTGTATCCTCAGCTCATTTCAAATTGCCACTGTCAGTGTGTCTTTCCTCACCTCATTCCCTCCTAGACATGAGACCGAAACCCAGATTTCCCTCACACATGATTTCCCACAGTACATTCAACTCTATTTTGGTCCACTCTTTGTCACCAGATTATTGTGTTATTTTTGATCCATCCTGGCTGTTTTTTCTTCTTTCTTTGTGTATGATGAGTACTTCCATCATCCTGGGTACCTGAAATGGATGTTGACTTCCAGATCATTCCGTAAGCCAGGGAATAGAAATCTGGGCTCAGGCTGCAATCCGAGAAGACTCTTTCTTTATGTGTACAGATTTTCCCATTGTCTTTATCTGTAACACTATGCAGCACCAGCACACCATGAGTGCAACCAACTCACAGGTTTTAAGTTCACACATGTTAGGGTGACTTGCTGTATTAGAGATCAAAGTATTTGGCATTTTATAGATTATTAGACTATCTAGAGGTAGAAGTTATTAGTAAATAGTTAAAAAGATAATCGATGATGCTTTCATTAGAGAGAGAAAAAAAACAGGGAAGCTGTTATCAGTGCCAATCAACATTGGAGACTGAAATGTTGAGCAATTCTGAAGCAAGGAATTTGTTTTCAATCCTTTCCTTCTGGCGGTATTATAGAGACTGAAATCCAGGTCCCTGATTAACCCCTGAGTAAAGAATAACCTTCACCTAGAGAGCTCTGCTTTCAAAAGAGTTGGCCCCTGTAACTAGAGCCTGTTCAATTATTCTTCTTCAAAGAGTGCAGGCAACCAAGAATGTCAGCTTCATAGAAGGAGCTATAATTTTGAAGCAACTTCCTGTTTGTCAAACTTTTTTTTTTTAATCTTGGTGTTGTAAATGAGAGGAAATGGCATGAAGGAGATTTTTCCTTTTTTTTTTTTTTTTTTTTTTTTTGTTCCATGTTACATTTTGCAATTGCAGAAGCTTACAAATGCAGGTTGTTTTCTGTCACTGTTTATGGATTAAAAGTGAGCAGACTCTTTATGCATACATAGCTACCAAATGCCTGATAAATTCAGATCTGTCAGATTATATATGACAGTGTTCTTGTTCAAAATCAAATAATGACCTCCACTTAAAAAAAAAAATAAAGAAAAGCCAAAACCAAAAAAGCAACCCAAAATCACACACTAGCTACTATTCAGAAAAAAAAGACACAGCTGAAGCTGGGTTGAGACATGAAGTATCTCCCTGGAAGAAGTCAGCCTGTCAAAATCTCTCTCTCTTGGCAAGATCCCAGAAGGGGAGTATTTTCACAAAGATGAAAAGAGTGTTAAATGCTAAAATTCTTCCAGATTGGATACGCATTCATATCTTTCTTATACATATTTTTGTTATGAAACAAATGCATTTTGGTAAAAATTAGGGATGTGTTTCAGTGTTTCCTCCTCTACTGTATATTTTGTGTGATAATATGGCATTGATTTCCAATCTAATTTAAACCAGTTTAAAATAACTGGTAACATCTAGTAGCTTTCTATTCTTCCAACCTTTATTTTCTCTTCAGTATATTTTAATGCAGAGTGAGGAGTTGGCTGAGGTTATTTACTTTTTGTTACTTTTCTGTTTTAGAATAAGACACAGGCTTTGACCTCCCTTCTGTTCATGACTTCCTCACCATCACCAAGCTTTTCTGTTCCTTGTCCCGAATTATGTGGCAGAAAGAAATGTTTGGATTTAAACTCTGATGCTTTACAGTCTGAGATTTAGTTCTTGAAGGACAATAAAAATCTTTATCAAATGATATACTGGTTCCTGCAAACATTCCTCCAGTATTCAGAAGCTAGAAGATACATGTACTATTTCTTTGTCAGCCCTTATATTTTACAACATCTCTGATGTAGGGAAGCAAAATTAGTGTTTGCCCAGATCTCAAAGCAAAACAAAACAAACCCAACAACAGCAACAACAAAAGATAAAAGAAAAGAAAAAAAAAAGAAGAAAACAAATCTATAATCTTCTCCCCAAATACATGCTCTGCGTAACAAATGAGTAGGTGAATGGTATGCACATGGGCAGATACTTTCACAAATATCCCTATAAGCCTAAACAGTGCTCTTTGGGGTGTACAGGAGCTGCACAGTATGTGCAGGCTTAATCTCAGAGGCTGAAAAGCTGCAGCCTGATAACATTAAACATGCTCAGATAGTACTGGATACACATAATATGCAGATATCAGGTGTTACTCTCATTAGAAGACTGGGCCTTTGTCTTGTCTTTTAAACTAATTTTTTTCCTTTCTAGCATAGCAGCCTTTCTCAAATGCTTATGCTTTCCAGGAAAATAGGTTATTTTATTCAGCCTAATGTGTTTTCCTAATCCCCTTTTTTCCTACATGGTTATTGCTATTTTTAATAAAGTAGTCTTCACAAAATAATGAGACAATCAAGCTTTTACAGATCACAAATACTAGGCTATAGAAATAGATAGTTGGAACATGGTTTGGAAAAAAAATACACTAAATTAATGAAATTAATGTGAAGTCTAGAGTCCCATCTCTAGAAAACAATATATGTGCTTTGTTTTAAACACATTCTAACACTCAATTCCTAATCTGAGAAGGAAAACCCACCCTCTACTGTGAATAAGCTTCCACTCCAAGCAAAGCATCCACCAAAGCAGTTGTAGCTGACATTCCCTCAGGATCACTCCTAGCATGAGCAGCCTGCGAGTTTCCTTGGAAACTACCATGCAGCAAGCATGAGATTATGGCACATGACTGCTAAGCTGTATAGCTTTACCCAGGAAAATAAAGGAATGCAAGAATGGGAACCAGGACTGCAATCTGCCTCTCAAGGACAGTAACTGCTGGTTTTCAACCTGAGGCTTTTAGTGGCCAACAGATTGATTCTATGCAGTCACAAAAGATAAGGAACTAAAGCAAATCTGCTGTTTATAAGCTTATGCTCATTCCCTAACAGCCTGGTTTTCTGCTGGGAGGGGGAAAACTGAAAAGCAATCTGAAAATTACATCTCCAAAGATCTTCTACAAGAAGTCAGCTGTGAGGCTGACGACATTTTCCTTAGCCTGAGCTAATCTGGATAAGCTACCACATAGGGACCCTTTTTAAAAAAGGCATTCCCTCTCCACATTGTACAGTTATACACTGTTTATACAGTGCTGAAGGTGGAATCTTGAGAATGGCCACAGTGGTCCAGCCAAGTAGCTAACAAACTCACCAGCCTGTACCTGACAGAGCCTGTAATAAAAAAAAAACTGAAGAAAAATATAAGTACAAAGGAAAAACATGATTCTTTGTATTCAGGCACCTTGACAGATTTGCTTGAAATGGACTTAGCCATTTCTGAACACTATAAGCCTCTAGACCCATCCCTATCCTGGGGCTGGTTACATCAACACTTGATGAGGAAGTTTTTCCTTTGGTTTATTGTGAATCTGGGTCCTGCTGGTTTCCCTTTGATGACTCTTAGCCCTTGCATTGAAAAGACAGTGACCAATTGTTACCTATTCACCTTCTTTCTACTAATGATTTTACAGCTCCTCTATCAGATTCCCCTCCAGTCATCCCAGTTTGAGGCTGGAGAGCACTAGACTCACTGTTTTACAGTGCACTTTTACGTGCAGTTTGTCTGTGGTGATGTCAGCTTGGAACATGCATTTTCTTGTAGCTTTATTAGGCAAGACTGATTAGCTGGGTCCTCAAATATATAATTTAGCCTGGGGGCTTTGTAGTCTCCATATGAATTTGACCCAGGATATATAGGTCACAGGAAAGCTTAATGATTTGGGTATTTAGATGTTCTGTGGGAGCCCAACTTTGCTGCTGCCACCCCCTCGCAGCTGTAATTATTATACTCAGTCTCAAATTCATTCAAATTAACTTATATTGACTTCAAAGGTTCTGATTTAAATCCCACCTCCACTCGCCGATATGTTTCTGGAATCTTCTGCACCCCCCCAGACCCTGCCAGGAGCCTGTGGCTCTGGAGCTGCTGGGGCACCCACCCAGAGCCATCTGGTGTCTGCCCGTGGTCCTTGGGGGAACCGCTCACTGAAGGACAGCTGCCCAAAACAAATGGCGACCTCTGTCATCTGGGCCATCAATTGTTACAACATCTGGCAACTGGCTTTCTTATGAGAACTGACATTTGGTTGCTTTGGACCAAGGATTTTAAGATCCATGGGCCATAGTAGAAAATGAGGCAGATCCCATTTTTTTTTTTTTTAATAAGTACTTCAAATGGTTTGCAGTCATTTGGAATAGCAACATAAAGAACTCAAAGCAAATAATCAAATTATTGCAGTGAGAGAATCCTTTTGATAAATTTTTGCTGGTCTTATCCTGTTCTGCCTTGAATTAATACCTTGTTGCAGCTGCAAAAGCTTCTCTAAGGTCTGTTACAGAGACTCTTCTACATGTCAGTGATGCATTTAACCAAATGTAGTGACTAGCATTATTGTCTCCACTCAATGTAGGTGCTTGGCCATGTGAGTTTCTATCCAGCTTTACATCTGCACCCATGTATACAATAGCAGCAAGCTGGTCTGACTCCCTGTGCTCTCTCTGTCTTCTCATAACTTTTCTTCACAAGCCAAATACAACAAAGATGGACATCAAGGTGCCTCTAAATTTGAAATATTTCAATGTGCTAAAACGTGTCTTTGGTCTTTTGCTGCATTCATAAAACAGTTTGCAAAAAAAGAAAAGAATTAAGAAGAGGGATATCCTTGAAATATTGGCAAAGCTAGTAGTGAAATCTGGAAAATTGCATTCAGGTATTGTGTGCATTTTTATTGTGTTACTTCAGTCTCACAGATGGCTACAAACAAATCTCTAAGATAAAATATTTATTTCAAGCTACAAACATTGTCTTTAAAAGATTCCTTCCTTAAAGGGAAGGTTCTGACAGAAAACAGAAAAAAAAAAAAGCGAATAACTATCAAATAAGCAACTAAAATAAACTTTCAAAAATAAACTTTTAAAATGAGAAATAAATATTTTTAACCATAAAATAAAAGAAAACCAAATAAAATATAAATGTGACCCACATGTAAATATAAAGAAACATAAAGGTTATTAAATTGTATAGGAACAAATTTATTATTTAAAATCTACTAACTGCAATGACTAATGCAGACTTTTAGATCTAATTGAACTAATCAGCATGAGCATATACTAAGGTACAATGGCTGCACTGATTTATCAAAACACCAAACCTTAAAATAGTTAATTCCAGAGGAAGAAAAAAAAAAAATCTAAGTGCAAATACTTATATTTCTCTGTGTTGAGGTTTCATCTGGGCTTCCTGTGAAAAATGGAGACGGAAAACAATACTGTCGAGCTACACAGCCCCATTTCAAGCACCTCGCTGCAGCAGTCAATGACAGAGTCTGAAATGGAGTTAGGCTTGTTTAGCATGCCTGCAGGGTCACGAGGAGTGACCCAGTCCCCTCTGGTTTCACTTAAAGCTCAGATTTTCTCCATGAAGATAACATGTTCCTCTGATATTTTGTTACCTGGTCTCCAGAAAGATCTCATTTTTCATGGTGTGATTTTTAACCTTTGTTTAAGACGTCTTTTTTTTTAACATAAACTCTTTTAACCTGATATATTTTCTTGAAAAACATGTGCTTGCAAGGAAAATGTTTGGTTATTGAAACATCTTAACAAATCAAAGTTCATTTGAGTTTTAGCTTGCTTGGCTGTAGAGGAGTGTAAAGGCAATCATTAAGTGTTCTTGCTTTAATTTCTTTTTATATTTTGTGGTATAAACATATGAATATTCATATAGATAAACTGATTTTGTATGTGCTTATTCTGAGAGCTTTTGTACTGAAATAAATTATGAGCTAGCACTTCCTTGGCTTTTTTTTTAAATTCAAAACATGTGTGATTCGTCATAAACAGGCAAATAATTTTTTAATAGATTAAATTATGACAGAAATTTTCATGAAAATTGCCAGCAAACAGCTCAACCACCTTCTGAGAGCAAAATGCTCCAAAGTATTGTTTGTATACTGAAGGCTTTTTGAGGGAACTGGAAAATTATTTTACCCCAACTTCCCTGGTATAAATTGGTATCAGGTGGGGTACAGGTTGGCACTGGGAGAAGACCTGGCTGAGTACATTTGGTTGTGAACTTGCTTCTGTTTGTCTGACAGCCACAAAGGCACATTGGATACAATATCTGTGCAAGTACTTTCTGCTTATCGGGAATGGCAAGTCCCAGACCACCTCCCTGTCCAAGTGCCCCTTAAGAGGCCTGATTGGCATGTGAGGAATGCGAGGATTAGTGATGTAAACTGCAGCAAATCCAAAGTTTAAGGAGGGCAGAATCTATTTAAATATGTCACTGGGAGTTCAGAGTTTGCATTTTCCTATTTCATTGTTTCCAGTCATGTCTTCCTAAACCTCCTGACTTGTACTTCAAAAACTTTGCTTGCTCTCCCAGTCACAGGAACAGTCTGCCCCTGCACTGTTCCTTAGCATCCCTATTTTGTCCATCCTTCTATGTTCTATCTCTCAATCTGCTTACTTATTTTTATTTTTAAGAGAGGGAGGGTATGGTGTATTGTTGGTGTTGTAAAGCAGGTATTTTAGGCAGTGGGCCTATACCTGAGAAATAACAAACAATTCAGAGCATCACTGCCTGCACAAACAAAAAACCCTTTGACACAGGAACTCTGCCAAATCCCTCCCATTTGCAGAATCCCTTCCTGAGAAAAGCACAACTGGTGAAATCAGTGCAGCTACTCATCGCCTCTGAGACCATGATTTTAAATGAGGATCTTACTGGTGGGAAGTCAGTTTAAGAAGTTTCATCCCCTTTTTTTCCTCTCACCTGCTCATTCCTTTCTCTGCCACCCCACTTCTTGTGTGGGAAGCTTATCAGTCCTTCAGCAAGGCTAATTCATTCATTGGTGTTGCTGCTGACAGCTGGAGTGATACAGGTTAATAAACAAAGAAAAGCAACACTTGAGGAAGGTTGGGAAAGAGTGTTAGCTTGGATCATTCCACTGAACCATTTTTTAGTATAGTCACCCAGACAGTTCAATTGCCACATCTGAGTACCAACACAGGTGGGGAAGACTGTTTTAAACTAGCTTTGCAACTTGAAAAATTATAGTGTGGAGTCTCAGCTTGGTTTCTTGGGTGTGTGGAGTATTATACATTCAGGAATCATGTTACACCTGACTGAAAGGCAACCAAATCTGTTGCACAACTACTCTGCTTTGGGGAACATGAGATAACAAATTCTGATAAAACCTGTATGGAGATGTTGAGACTTGTGCAAGGGCTGATTCCTCACTTTCTGCTCTCAGGAACATCAAGATATGGAAGATTTTATATTTTACTCATATGGGCAGTTGTGATTCTCCCCATCTGAAAATGGGTGCCGGAAAAACAGAAAAACGTTAGAGAGTAGTGAAAAAGGATAACCAAAGGAGTACAAAGGCTTCCATGAAGGCAAGAACAAAATAAACCAAGTGACATCACTGTGGAAAGGGAAAAATTCTAGAGGAGTAGGAGAAGTGCCTATGAAATTATGAGTGTTGTTGAGGTGGTACATAAGGATGGTTTATAAGGATGGCTCATCATTTCATCCCAGTGAAGGAACAGTGACCCACTGAAATGAGTAAGATGTAAGCTGAATACAAACCAAAAAACAGGTTTTTTTTCACATTATATGTAAATAAGGTGGGGAACTTGCTGCTGCAGGATGTTATTGCTGCTCAAAGCTCGCTTAGATTCAAGGAGAGAATGAACAAGGAAGACAAATTCATGAATGGAAACACCTAGAAAGCAAACTTGGCACAGGAGGCCCCTGAGGTTCGACTGGTGGAAGCTGTTTGGGGAAATAACAGTGTTTGCCTTCACCTTCCTCTGTACTGCCCCAGGCACCCACCTTGTCACTGCCAGAGATGGGGTAACAGGTTGGGTGGGTTTGGACCTGATTCAGCACATCTGTTCTGAAGTTCTGCAACACTATAAAGCTGCCTAAATCTGGAGCTGGCCTTGTGTTTCTACATGTTGTTCCTATGTGGACAAGGCAGCATGATGACTAAGAGTAATGTGGAGCTATATCCACATCCTAATTTGGTGAGCAGAGAGGGGTGTTTCCCTGCGCCTGGAGCCAATATAGATCAGAATCACGGAATCTGGAAATCCTATCCTTATCCTTCCCCATACAGGAAGAACTTTTAAGGAGTAAGGTAACAGTCCAGGTCTCTGTTCTGTTGCTGATTGGGAGCTAACGGCGTTTGATGCTTTTTACAAGGTACCACACACACCAGCTAATCCATCCAAATAGCTAGTTGTGGTGTGGTTGGTTCCAGCTATAAACTCTCCAGTGCTGGATGACCTGTGTCTATAAAAGACAGATCCTTTAGAGCTTATTTGACAAGACAATTTCTCACAAAGAACATTTTGTGACCTAAAAATCAATATATTTATTAAATGTACAGAGACACTAATTGTCTTAGTCTATCAAGACTGGTAAAGTAATGAAGAAATGGATACATGCAGGTGTTTGGCTAAAGCTTTGGTTTGAACTCCTATAGAAGAAAGAATTAGAAGAAAAGGCTTACGTTCATCTGTATTTTCCTTTTAATAATCTTGTCATGTTTAATGTTACAATATTACGTGGTTCTTATTTTGCATAAATACATGATGATTATAGCTGTATAACCTTGGCAACATAGTGTCCTCTTGAGGCAGCCTGAAATAGAAGAGAAATGTAGATTATACTACACTTTATACTAACTGCCCTTTTGGGAACAATATTTTATTATGTTTTATTTCCTTTCCATAAAATTCAAAGAAAATGAAGGTAATTTGGGTTCTACAAACCCACTGATAAGCTGGTGGAGGGAATTCCTAAATCACACTCAGAAACACATGTGTAGGCAAAGAAGGGCAAGAAGATTGGGCTATATTCATGAGCACCTTGAATCTGACCTTCTGAACCTGGAGGTTTGAGATTTCATGCAGGAACTTGTTTAAAAATGATTAAACATATGAAAGTTGTGAGGCCAGATCTCGGACACAGGAAGCAAGTGTGTGCTGTAGCTTCCTACTGGGTGGAAAATGACACATGGTGCAAAGGAAATACTAAAAATGGAGCATCCAGTTGTTCATTAGTTTATACGACCAGAGAACGTGGCCCAGGAAGTCTCTCGGGCTGGCCATTAAGGCCATTGTAAAAGCCATTAGGACTAGCCTATGATGTCAGCGATAAGCTCAGCTTTCATTTAATAACACAAAATAAAGGCTTTTTTCATGGTGGAGATAGAATCTCAGCCAGTGTGCCTGCCACTGAAAGAAAACAAAACCAAAATCCTTTCATATAGGGAGGTAACTTGCTATTTTTTGACACTAAATTGACTCTTGCTCTATTATCTAGGGCAGACTGAAATGTCATTTCTCATAACCAAGCCAGTTCTCATTTGTTTAGAAGTGTTTTCTGTTTGGTGCCTCATCAGAAGCAGGATGAAAATGCTCCACAGAGCAATAGTACTATATATCCTAGACATGCAAATTATGAGTTTTGCTTATGTGAGAGGGAAAGGGCAAAGCCCTTTACTATAGCATGAAAAGGATAAAGCTAAACAGATTGTTTGATGAATCGGTGAAATAATCTCTGAAGAATCCCACAAGAATAAACCTTTGTAGCTAAGGAAGGGTATAGCTTCAGCTTCACCATTGAAGGGCTGGTGCTTTTATTCTCTGGCATGGAAAGTGAAAGAGTGTTTCATTAGCATGTGAGCCCATTAATCTTGCATTTGGCATATGAACTCCCACGTGATTTGAACATCTGCCTGGAAGGTACCTCTCTGATTAGAACAGATATGTTATTATAGAATTAAAATAATATCAAAACAGGTTCCTGTCTTTCAGCTTGCTTTCTTCATATTACCTGTGTTGAAGTAATCATGGATAAAACTTGTCAGGTCCCAAAGCTGCTAATGTTTCATTAAGAAGGCACACAGTAATAAGGTAATTCAATACTTGTTTATGGGACAGGGTTTTATTGCTGTTCAGTCATGGGAACACCAGATACAACTGGAAAAACCTTTGCCTGCAGCTTACAACACAGGTATATTTAAATAGGAAACTTGTGTTTCATTCCATGCTATTCAGTGTAACAGTTCCTTCAGTGCTGTTAAAGATGACACTTGTAGCCCAAAAAGTGGTGATTGAGAAGTCTGGGAGGATTTCTTTCTTCAGGCTAGCCTTGAATAGTTACAAATAAAATGTCCAAATTCTGTCTGGAACTGGTTTGACTCATCAAAGGACAAGTCAGAGACTGGCCACCAGATCTCCTGGGAATGAGTACTGTCAGCTTCAGCGGGCATCTTCTATTTGACCATAATTTTACTCAGGTTGTCAGCAGTTGCTTTGAAATGACATAGACTAACTGAAACCTATGTGAGATTGCAGTGATTGGTCAAGAAAAAAAATATGCTGCCTCCAGTTTCCAGAGCAGTTTCCTGCATGCACAGGTTTTTGTGAAAACTGCAGTCCTTTATTACACTTTTTGAGGACTTTACGAGAAAATATAGGAAAGGATGGAACTCCAGAACGAAGGAATCTCTCTGTGATGTCTTTTTGAACAGGAGCAGCATAACCTTGTTAAGGAAAAATCATCTAAGGGGAAGGATGTGTCAGAAGCTGCGACCCCAGATACACTGGAAGATAAGAGATGAGGCTGAATCATGGAATAAAAGGTGATTTGTGCACATAAGCCTGAACCGTCATCAGCACACCCACCGAGCTTGAGTCATCCATCCCAGGTAGACTCTCACACTACCTATTCAAGAAGGCGAGGATACTAACAGTGAGAGTGTGCTAATACTGTTCTCTTCTCTATATTCCACATATAGCACATTCAATTTCTCTTCCTCTCTAAGAGTCATGATCCTCAGATGAGACAGACAGAAGATTCAAGGTACATCAGCAAGATGCTTTTGTAGAATGAGACAGAAGAGAGTGCAAAATGTATTGTGTTTTCAGGCTTTTGTGCCTGTCCTATGAAAGCAAAAGGAGATGAGAAGCATGAAGAGGAGGAGATGAAGAAATATGCTTCTTACACTTCCAAATACAAAATCATAGTTGTTGGCTTTATGAGTGACAAGAAGGAGAAACTATTATTTGTAAGATTTTAATATGACATTTGATAGATATGGGAATCTATGTATGTTATGGGCAGTATGAGGATCCATCATTCATCCTGGTCATGGTTTGAAATGAACTCATACAGGCATTTTTTATTCTAGAAGTAGAGTAAAGAAAAATATCAGTTTTGGTGCACAAAATGATAAAAGAAGATGATCAAGCTTAAAAGGAAAAAATATTGGTGATCTCCTGTCTCTATAAGGAAAAAAGTAAATAAGATATTTTGCAGCTAGTACACCACACAAATTTTGTTTTAGAGAAAAGTCTATCAGATATGACTCAGATTTCCAAAGGACTGAAGCAGGCATGCATGTTTCAGCTGATATTTCTGAGATAATACACCTAATTGTATGGACTGACTGGGCCATAGCACTTCCAGCCCGTGAAGGAAGGTGCCAAACATGCAGTCTGTTTGAGTTTCTGACTTTTGTTAGCCAGTGGGAAGGAGAGAGGATATTCTGCAATTTCTACTCATTCTATTCATTCAGAAATTCACTTAGTCCTGATGATCTTAAAATTTCTTCCTCTCTTTTGGGGAGTTTCTGCAGAATTAGAATGCACTCGGAGATGAAGGACATATTCTCCGTACGGTTCAGTCACAATTTTACAGCCTTACGTAGTGCATGAAACAACAGGTATTAAATAATGTGCACTCCTAATGTGCAGAGCTAAGATCTGCTCTAACTTGCCAGATGTGACACTTGGCCATGACAACAATTACCAGTGCCACTGGTATCGGTATTTGTGCTGGTATCAATAGTACACTTCAAATCACAGAAACTGCAAAAAATTCCACTGGTGACAGTCAAAACATATGCCTCACTTTTTGTATGCAGGACACCCAATTTGCCTTGCTGTTGTTTGAAATTAATATTAATAACAAAAATAATATTAATAATTCAAAGTGTCAGCAAAGTGCTAATTGCTTTAAAAGTGTATGGGGGCAGGCAGTTTATAGTCTGAAGAAATCAGAGACAGAGAGCTAGTATTATTGAACAAAGTTTAATAGTATAAGCAGAATTATACTCTTGTCTGACCCCCATTCCTCTCCCATGCACAAAAACTTCATCTCTTTTAAGGGAGGTATTTCAGGCAATAGTGTTCCAAGATTGGATGTCCTAGAAATAGAATCTGTGCCAATTATGATAATTTTTTATCCATATTTAAAATTAATTTAAAGGAACTGGTGACACTTAAATGCACCTGGCTGATTAAACCACAGTCTGTAGACAACTGACGTTAGCAGAGAAAGTCTTTTATTGATTTTAGTGGAGTTCAAGCCATGATATTTAATCCATTTTGCTTATTGGTCTCATTTGTCCCATGAGTGAACATGAGTTGAAAAAAGAGATTTGATATAAGTGAAAAAGGGCTCAGTGAAAGTGTATCTCAGATTCTTTGTGAAAGAAAGAAAAAAGACTGCCCATGTAGTATTAGAGCTATCTAAGAAGAAGTAAAATATCTCACTCTATTTCCTTCTTCTCTTTTCTTAGACTTTTCCCCCTTTTGGGGTAAGGACTGTATTTTCACCTGTACTGTAGAAGCATTTAGCACATTGTGGATTCTTCTGAAATCCAGGTAATGTTGCATCATTCTTCAGTCTTACGAGTAGCTCCAAAGAACCAATAAAGGGACCACAGAACATTATTATAACAATTTTTCTGATAGCTTTTAGAGCTTTTAGAGTTACTCTGCAATATGATAATGAGCTCTAAAGGATATTTGGTTTCATTTGTTTTTAGGATTTCTTTCACTCAGCTGTTGCTGCAATCTGGCAACCCTAGAAACATGTAGGAATTAACAAACATGTTGATTTAATAAGTGTTAGTAGATGAGTTGGACAGTTAATTACAGACTGGACAGACAGAGCAATACAGTATGTGAGCTATACCTTCCTATGAGGTTCTTCAATACCAGGCACAACAGGACCCAATTTTGTGTGAGGACCTCAGGTCATGGTTGAAATACAAGAAACATGTGAAAGTGTATGGTGGGTTGACCTTGGCTGGACACCAGGTGCCCACCCAGCCACTTTATCACTCCCCTTCTCAGCTGGATGGGGAAGAGAGTAAGGTGGAAAAACAATTTGTGGGTACAGATAAGACAGTTTATGAAAGCAGAAGCCAGGTGAAAGCTTGTGTGCAAAAGATTAGCAGGGTTTATTCTCTATTTCCCACGAGCAGTGATGGTCAGACACTTCCAAGAAGCAGGGCTTCAATATGCACAACGGTTACTCAGCAGGCAGCCTTTGGAGACGATGAATCCCCTACTTCCTGCTCCTTGTCTTAGCTTTTATATCTGAGCTGACGTCATACGGTATGGAATATCCCTTTGGTCAGTTTAGGTCAGCTGGCCTACTTGTGCCCCCTCCCAGAATCTTGCTCTCAACTGAGGTAGGAATGTTACAGTGCTGATGCTGTGCTCAGCAGTGGCCAAAACACCGGTGTGTTATCAACACCCTTCTGGCTACCAATGCAAAGCACAGCACTGTGAGGGCTACTGTGGGGAAAAGAACTCCAGCTCAGCCAGACCCAATACAAAGTGCCATTTTGAGTCCTTTGAAACCCCTATGAGAAACTCCCCTGGATGCTTCTTTCTGCAGAGTTCAGGAAAGCTGAAGTTCGAGTTTCCTTGAATTTGCAATTTCTTATTTGTTCTTCTGTTTAAACCCAAGTGGTACAGGCAGGTTTCAATGAAACTGGAGAAGTTGCTGTACTAACTTTTAAACAACCAGCCTATACATGGTGCTAACCTAGAATTGCTCCCAGTTAATGTATAAACAGAAAAGAAAAACACTTACAAAAAAGCAATAGAGGGACAAGATCTCCAGCTGCTTACTTCTCATGACTTATTAGTAAACCCAACCAGCTCCATCCCTAACTTGGGCACCTCAGAGAAGTACTGAAGGTCAGGTTGAAAGATTCCAAGTTTAGGAACAACAAACCATTCAAAAACTTCTCAGGTGACAATGCCACCTTTCTCATCTTTGTGAAAAAATTTCTGAAGCAACAGAGTTCAGGGAATGGAGAAGGATATATTATCACTTGAGATGTTTCACGAAGACCTTGTAAGCTTAGCTCTTCTTAGACCTTGCAGACATATAAACCTTGAGCTCACTGCTCAAAAGGTATGTGTTTTTCACTTGGAGCAACTAGCATATTGCCTTGCTCGAAAGCAAACCTACTGGAAAGACATGGCTTAATATTTTTTTACGGTCAGTTAGGCGACATGAGTGAGGTATAGTGTAACATTGGTGATCTTGTCTTGCGGTGAAACTGCACTGTTTCATTTTCACAGTGTCCTTATCCTTAGACACTTCTATCATGTTAATGGGTCTCAAATGAAAACCTGCCTGTCTTTGACAGTAAAATCCATGCATGTATCTGTCAGCAGTAGCCACAGCTAAAAACTGTTGAGCCTCAGATTCTTTGAAACCTAGCAATATTTCATTGGCAATGTTACTCAGGTAAAAAAGATATTTAAAAAGTCATTGCATTAAACTAAAATTTATTATCCCTAGGAAACCTGCAGAAATGGTGATAAGAAGCATAGGAACAGAGTTATCTTGAATATACTTCAAAACTGTTCCTCCTCAATCTTTCCCTTTCTCTACCGTTTTGCTATCTCAGTCATACATCCCGCATACATACATACATACATACATACATACTGGATGTACCAGTTTGTGCAAAGGACCTTACTCTCATCCTTTTTGGGCCTATCTTCCTTGGCAGAACATAAGGGGGATCCCCTTGAGTACAGCAAGAACTGTTACTCCCACAAGAGGAAAATGCGTGATCTCAAAGTGTCCTAAATATCTAATATTTCTACAGCTACACCTGCACTGCTTAGGATGTTTGTACTAGTCCTTGATCCCCAAACTATGTGATTCGGAAGACTCATGTCCATGTACATTAATACTCACTGCTTCAAGAGCAAACTGATTGCATCTAAACTCTGTACTACTCAAGACAGATTTCTGCTAGCCCACCTGTGGGGGGTTTGTTTGTTTTGGTTCTATGGTTGTCTGGCTTTTTGTTTGTTTTCCGAGTTCAAAATGTTTGGAGTGATGTGAGAAGTGCTTTACAGCCCAACAGAGCAAATGTTCTCAGAATTGCCACCAACTTTCATCCCAGAAAAGTCTAACTGCTTTACTCAGACAGAGAGCTTAGGTGTGAAATTGTACATACACAGAGTGTATGAAGAGTGTATGAAGAGATTGGGACTTGGAATAAATGAGGGAGCTGACTTTTATGATAGTGTAGACACACATGCACTTCAAAGATATAAAATGGACCTTATAGAAATATCTAAATAAACCCAAGTAGATATTCGGCTTGAATCATAGATATGCTTATGGGTTTCCTTTAACGAACTGCTTATATCTTGGTCCGAAAAATACTTCCTCGGAGACAACAGTCTATCTACATTCCTTACTCTATTGGACTATCTCAAAGGCAACTATTGGGCACAATCTGCAATCCAGGAAGTTCCATTTAAATGTAAGAAAGAAGTTTTTTATTGCAAGCATAATCAAACACTGGTAAAGGTTGTCTAGAGAGGCAGTGGGTTTTCCATCCTTGGGAATATTCAAAGCCTAATCTAATCCGCTGTAGGTGACCCTGCTTTTAGCAGGGGTACGATTTTATGGTTTATTTTTTTCTGGAGAAAATTCAGCTTTTTCATAGTCCAAGGCTCATAAACTCCTTAATGTAAACAGTGGTCAAAATGTGTTGGTTTATGCCTTTAAGTCTGCATTTATAAATGTCTTTATGCCTTTACTCTGGGGTTCAAATAAACTGCAGAAAAAGAATAAAACTAGGCAGCTTGATGGGTCTTTTCCCATCTTCTTTTGGCTACTTATTAACTTCCATATTTTGTATTCAGAAAAGTAATTCACCAATTAAGCTACACTTAGTCTCGATGGTAAGTATCAATGTTTCTACTAACGGAAATAGAACAAAGAAATTACATTACTAATTGTCCACATGCATCATAGTTCTTCTCTATATTCTGTCCTACAGTACAGGTAAATGTCCCTGAACATTCCTGTGTTACGAACTGGTTTGCCCTCTGATGAACTAAGAGTGAATGTAGATTGTCAAACTCTGCACAAAATATTTCAATTGCTATAAATAGCTGTTGTTGTTGTTATAAACTCTGGAGTAGCACTGATATCATGCAGTGGAGCTATGGTATTTTTAACACAATGGAAAACTTTCATTTCTGAAAAATGTCTAAATATGACCTATTTATTTAATTTCTCTAAGATGAATGTGTTGTGTCTACAAATTATGGATTTGACAAAAAGTCATAATACAGAAATAGAATAGTAGTTTTAATTTTCCCAGAATTTTAAAGACATTCAGATGCAAATTCAGATTTTATAGGCACATGAAATCATTATTAATTTTTAAATATTTAAAATAGCTTCAGTTTAATCATCTGAAAAACTTAAAGAGCATGAAACCAGACCGGTGTCATCAGAAACCAAATTTAATAGTTTAAAACTATCTCCTCAACTTAGTAGCAGTCACATGTAAAGAGCAGAATTTCTTTCCTACTGATAATGATTTTGTGAACCACATGGAATAGTAAGGAACTTTCCTTAATTCTACACTGATTTGAAAATAAATTTTCTTCAAAGTCTAGATTCACCGGTAACTTGGAATATTTTCATTATAACAATGTGCCCCAGATTTTAAAAACAACACTGGATAATGATATGTAGTGTCTTGTCTTCCGTAGTTGTATCTTGATTACAGAATGTGAGAGACCTTATTTCAAGGTTCCAGGTCACAACTCTTTCTAAGAAGATCTGCACGGATTGAGGATCAGGCCTACCCCAGCATATGGAGAATGGCAAAGGTGGACCAGAGTAAGTGGTGTAGCTAGAGTGAGAAGGACAGACACTCCTCAAAGTTAGCAGAAGTGTTGAGTTGAGAGGAGCTGTAATAGCTAACTGAATTTATTTGCAGTTTAGATATTCTTTCACAGAGTCTTTTAGTCTATTGCAAACTAATTGCAAAATGAAAGCCTTATTTTAACTTTGAATTCCAGGAAACATCTTTTCCTCATTCCCACCTGATCCTTTTGAAACAGTTCGATTGCTGTCCAGCGGTGAAAGGTCCCAGTGGTAGAATCATCATTTCATGTGTCTTCAGGATGCGGAGAAACACTTAAGTATTAATCACCCTTGTCTTTAAGGCAAAGTTGAGTGTCTTCTGCTAATGGCTTAGTAAGTCCAAAGGCACTTATTTTCCACAGCAATTAAATGAAATTAATAATGAACTACATTTATTGGGATTCTTTCTTCTCTTATGCTTATTTTCCCTCATGCTACTTCATTGATTTCCACAAAGATATTCCTGATTTATTTAGTCTTTGTTCTGATTGTTGACCCTGCTAAAAAGAGAATTAATTAATGTCACATACAGTGGAGAATCACTTCCTATCAAATTGAATTGACGTCAGCATCTCCTTTCACCTTGAGTGCAAAACTGTCAAAGAATTAAAATAAATTCTGAGCACTTTCAAGCTGCTCAATTTTCAAAGCAGTGACCCCTCTGAATCCAGAACAGAGCCATCTATTTTTTTACCATGTCTTTTTTAAAATATTTTAATTTCTAAAACATCTTCTTTAAAACTTAAAATGACAGTATGATAAAGGCAGGCAAAACCAATCCTCGTATTATATTTGACTGAAAGTTTTAAACTTGCTGTCACCCTGATAGGAAAGCAATGAAAACTGCTGACTACATACTTATATTGCTTTGATTGCAGCAAACTATGCTTTCTGCTCCTAAAACTTTTTCACTAGGTACATAACTGATATGATACATTCATCATCAGTCCTCACATTTTCTGGAGGAAAACGTGCAACTGGATTTCTCTTTAGAGTTAACTAAAGCCACGCTGAATGACAAACATTTTTAATATGCCATAATAGGAAATCATGGGTTCATGAAACCTTCTTGACAAAACTTGATAATTGTGTTCTCAGTGGAATCCCGTTACTGGATTTTTAAAAAGAAAAATGGCAAAACAACCCTTTCAAAAACCTTCAGAGTCTTCATAAATGATGCATGTTTTTTTTTTTTCCTGTGAAAATATCTTTTTCTTTTTTTCTTATTGCAGCACGTGTAGAATTTTGGATGACAAATAATTCCCATCCAGTGTTTTGTTAGCAGTTACCAGACTTACAGCAAGGCACACATTCTGCCCTTGTGCTGATCAGTAAAAAGAGAACTTGTATTAAGCATGGTGTAAAGCTCTGTGAGCAAAGTGAGATTAAAATAATGGGAAATACAGTTCCAAAGGGACGGCTTGTGTGTATGCAGATTGTCCCTTAATGGATGACAGAGTGTAATTTGCACTTTTTGTTAGGAAAGACTGGAAGGAGAAGAAAGTAAAAAGCAAAACAACGGACCTCTGAATGAAAATTTCTATGCAGTGACCACTGTTTAATATATTGACTGAGGACTTTACCTCACTTTTTCATTCTGATCCTATTTTGCTTTTGCACCTACTCATTCAATAGGTCTTGTGTGTAGCTTGTTGCACACTTCAGCATATATAGTCCAGTAGAAGACTGTGTTTTAAAACTTAAGTAAATTCCTACATGAAAGCCTTGATCAGGCAGATTTGTAAGGCTAAGAAATACTTTTTTATTTCTTTCAACAAAAACCAAATTAGGAAAAGAAAAAATAGGTAAAATTAGGGACAGTAGTTTCAAATTTTGAAAAAAATCATAGTGTATAATAGGTCTGACACAAAAAGCTTCAACCTGCCCTCAGTGAAGTAATGTGGGATAATCCAGAAACGTAGAAATGTTTGTGTCATTAGTGACATTCTGACATTATAATTATCATAATTGTAATATGTTGGTGCATCATCTTGGAATTTGTGCCTGAGCTTTAGATAATGGAGGGAGTAGCATTAACATTGTTGGAGTGAGAACTACATCTAGTCACTGATGAAAAATAATGTTAATCATACATATTTTCATAGAAGTTTATGTAAATATTCTTTTTTTTGCTCGAAGAGTCATTTTACAGTTGTTTGTGTTTTTTCCTTTTTCCAATCCTTCATCTATTCTGAGTTATCTCTTTCTTTAGTCAGCCCTTTTTAACAAATTTTTGTTAGAACTAGTTGTAGATAAAAATTGCATATCAGAAATTATTGATTAAAGCTTGAAAAAAATCTTAGTCTTACATAAATATATGTCCAGACCCCAAGTATTTTCAACTCATAAATTCTGTATTAAAAGAAAGGTAAAGTAGATGATTTATATATCTGTTTTCCAGGCAGGTCAGGCTCTTTGGTCAGATCTTACATGTAATCTCACGATTTCAGAGGGCAAAAAGTACCTCATGGAGGTCAAGATCCTGCAGCCTTGCTGCATGCTGTAGCTGGCATGACTCATGGGGAAGGGAAAAAAGTAGATCATAAATGTATCCTCAAGCCTCTACAGCAGAACATGTGAAGATATTTAACATACAAGGGACATGTAAAAAAAAAAAAAACCAAACAATTTTTCTTTTTGTTTTTCAACATAAAAATCTGCTATACAGAACTAACATATGCTTTGAAACTTAATCAGCAAACAGCTTAACACCAGAAAGGGTGATAGCAAAGTGTTTTCAGACAAAAATCCACAAGTACATATAATATTAATCTTTGCCTGGACTCCTTCTAAAGCCTCATTCCTCTTTAGTGCTGACTTCACTCTGTGGTGGTGCTGGATATTGTCCTTAACACCATGATCTTCTTGCACAGAAATTAAAGTACTGCTAACCAAGCTGTATTTTGCAGGCAAAATGGAAGTAACTAGTAGTGCCTATAGTTTATTCAAGAAAATTATAAGATAAAATTTTCTCAATGAAAATAAATCCACATTCCCTAATCCAGTTCAACAGCCTGCTTTTTTCTTTGGGACTTCATTAGTCATTACAATTTTATCTCACCTCATTTCTGTGACCAAAGATTGAAGTAGGAACCAAAAGGAACAAAAATGAGAATACATGAATTTATTCCCAACATAAACTTTAAAAGGACAGGGATTACATAATTTTGGCAGAATAATAATGATCAAAATGGTTAATTTCTTTCCTTATCATTACCCTTAGAGTAGATTCTGTAATTTTCCATTTTTTGGCAGCCCATTTTTTTAATGCATATTTGAACAAATGCCAGCTTGTTCCTCCTCCCCAAAGGCTGCCTGGGATCATGGTACGTCATGTCCACAGAGACAAGAGGGCTGCCCTGTCCTGGATTAATTGAGCTTTGTGCTCTAACAGGAAATTTCAAAATGAGAAAAATCAACTCAGCCCTATATAAATTTTCCTTTGTTTTTAGGGTTTCTTAGTTCTTTCCCACTAAACAGGAATTAGAAGTACACTAGGAATACGATTTAGCATGCTTCAAAAATGCCAAGGTAACTTTTGATTCGCAGGTAAAATGTGCCTGAAGACATTAGGCTCTTGGAGATTAATTTTATCATTCAGCCAAGCAGCAGATTGAAACATACCCAGCAAACATGAGAAAAAGGATAAAGTGTACACCCAAAGTCAAAATCAATTTTTCATTACTCAGTGCTGATTCACAGACAATCTTAGGGGGAATAAATTATATGTATTTTAATATATCTATATCATCTATATCTATCTATCTATCTATAGATATATAATATTATATAAAATGTAACTATATAAATACAATATATAAAATTATATTTGTTTAATATATATCTATATATAAATATATATCTATATTGATATAGATATAAATAATATTATGTCTCTTCAATTAGAAATGGTTCTAAGGTTAGAAATTCCAGGTCAAACCTAGAATAAAGAAGTATCAGAGGAAACTGCTGAACTATTAAGTCACTGGAATTAGGTTGAACTCACCTTGTTTGGTTCCCACAGATCAGCTTCACTGAGCATCTGATTTGCTGGGGTACTGGCTCTTTTGGAATAGCAGCTTTCTTGGTTTCTCTACAGAAAAGTTATGCAAGGGTTGTTTTTGTACTGAGAAGATGAAAAACAATAGCACTTTAGAACAATTTTTCAATCTGAGTAAACCTAATTCTGTTAACTCAGCTTCAATAAGATCATCTCTGCTGTTTCTCATATTTAATCTTGTGCAAGTCAAAAACCACCTCAGAAGAATCTGTAAGAGAGACAAGTGAGAGATCAAAGGCAATGTGAACTAAGACCAATGCTAACCCTATTCTTACAGAATGACAAGGTGAAGTACAAAGAGTAGGTGAAAGAGTAAAAAAAAATGAAATAGTAAAACAGAAAGGGAAAAGTTGTAGAAGGCTTGAGTACATGAACAGAAGTAAGATGTAAACTTTAAAAAAAGAAAAACACAGACTTTTGGATTTGTACTTTTGTCTTAGGTTGTGTAATCAGATATTTGTCTTCAAGTTTTCAAACAGAAGTGCCATGAGAACAATTATATGTTATTATCACTGTCAAATATAATAATTCATGAGAGATGGTAGAGAGTTGGAAAGGACATTATACTTTCTTCTCCCACATGAAACAATAGCAGATAGCATTTGAGAAAACAGGAATACAAAAGGGGCTTATTCCTGAGGATTTTCACTCACAACTCCTCTTCATAGCAAGGGTAGGGAAAATGAAAGAGTTGTGGTGAAAATAACTAACTTCTAATGTGTTTATGGCAGTATGGTTTTGCATTGTAAGACCTGGAAGCATTTTTTTGCTAGGTTTTTTAAAAAAACTGATTTGTGGAATCAATAAATACTTCAGCCACTACCTTCCTGCATTTGCTCTGAGAGTTCTTTTCAATTTTCTGGCATAATTGGGCCTTAATCCCACAATTTTCCCAGCAATTTCCCAGTCCCCTTACTCATTACAGCCAGAAAATTGTTATCTCATCATCTTCATCAGATTCTTTTACACAGACACTAACATATGGCAGGACAGAACACTTGCAAGCTTCAATCGTCTTCACGTTTAGGCTGACAACTAGCAAATGATTCATATTATGTTGTAGCCTTCCTGATGTTTTCCAAATGCCTTTTCATTTACTCTATTTAAAAAAAAAAAAAAAAAAAGAGAGAGAGAAAAAAAAAGAGAGAAAGAAAGACCCAAATCAGAAAACTTGCTTTAATATGAATAGTTCCAATTCAAAATCTTTTTTTAATCTCCAGATTTTCCATCTCAAATTCAAAGATTATCTTCTTGCTTACATATTTTTTCTAATATCCGTACTTTCAGTTCTGACTAAAATAAGCCTATTAGGTGGTTTATGTTACTTTCTTCTGCTGCTGCTGCACTTAAAGGTTCTTGACTCACTGTATTTGAATTAACATACCTAACTTCTAGGTATTATTTAATTGTCCGGATTGCAGTACATCAGCATATGAGGAGCATGCATACATGTATGTTTGTCACATTGGAGGTACAGAGAGGGGCTTACAGCAGAGGGTGCAGCCTCTATTTCAACCATCTTAGCCCATGAGGTTGCTGCAGGAGGCCGGGATTGCAAGATATTACATTCTTCATTAAGGCACTAGCTGCTTTCTTATGCAAACTGAAGGTTGAGAGATTTCAATTAATGATGATTGTGAGGTCTACTAATATTGACTGCTGTCTCCACTATCGATCTGGAGTGCTAGTAAAATTCCTCTAGCCTACCACGCCATGCAGGTTTTTGAGAAGCGGCTGCATTCTTCTCCTCCCACTGAACTGCATACTCCCACAACTCATTAAAATTAATGATGATTGTGTGTCCAACGACGGCAGGTTGACTTGCAGTTTTGCTGGCTTTGTGGGTAATTTTCCCTACCATGCCTCCTGCAATTATTTCTTAGCTAAATAATTCATAGCCATCTTACAAAAGTAATAAGCATACTTATTTCTTTTTAACTGATGTTACAAATGGAAAAGAAAAAAACTAATAAAAAGGAAGAAGGGAAATGCAGTGTTTTCTGCTTATATAGGGTCTTTCGGTTTTTCACATAACAAAGACTGGTTGTAGCTGGATTGCTGTGTATCGATCTTGAACACAACCCTAACCAACTATCCCCCAGTTTACTACACATCTACAGGTTTCATAAAGAGAAGTGTTTTGGGTGTCAAATATTGACGGCCCTGTGCGAGTTATTTTGTAGTTTGATGCAGAGAACTGCAATTACGTAAGGCTGGAATTTCGGAAGACTTGCGAGTTATTAACAAAAATAAACCCATTCAAATAAAAGAATATTTGTAACAGAGTGAGACAAAAAGCCTTTGGGAGGTAAAAAAAAAAAAAAAAAGGAAAAGAAAGAAATATATCTATTTCCATTTTTATGAATACTTTTTTAATATATAATTGTAAAACATTCACACAGCACACTTCCAGTAAGGAACAGATATGCTGTAGGCAGGACCTGCAACTCTTGGGAGTCATTTCTCAGGTTACAGTAGTCCTTGGATCTAACGAAACTGATTCTTTAAAAAGAAGATTAACTTACAATTTCTATCTTTCTTTTTTTTTTTACAATTCTTACAAACTTTACCAAATCTGTTTGCCCACAGGTGCATATGCTCTTTTGTAGAATCCTGCTTCTTTTCATGCCATTTGCATGAGACATGGTTAGTCTTTCCACAGGAGACTGTGGCCACAAAAGGGGACATCAGTACTGGTACCAGACCTATCAGAGAATAACTGACTGGGGAGATCTTCAGGAATTGTCCTTCCTACCCCTTCATTGCTGCTACTCCCAGTCATAGAATCATAGAATCCTTTGGGTTGGAAAAGATGTCTACGGTCATCAAGTCAACCGTTAACCTAACACTGTCAAGCCCACCACTAAACCATGTCCCCAAGTGCCACATCTACTTGTATTTTAAATACCTCCAGAGAAGGTGACTGAACCACAGACCCCAGCAATCTCAGGAGAAAAGCTCTAAAAGCCTAGAGATATACAGGATTTGCCCAGCTCACAGCTAAAAGCAAAATCAAACAGAAAGATCTGTGTAGGAGAGGTTCTCTAAAGATAAACTGCCTTTTCCTACCACAAGAAGACAATCAGGTACAGAGCAGAAGATTCTTCAAAGCAAACATAAGCAGGAAGGACTTTGGAGGAGGCTTACCATCTTAAGACACTTCTAGTGGCAGAACAGAAGTTACTTCTTCTCAGCACTGAACTATGTCCTGTATTATCAAGCAAAAAGTCTTGTGTTTTTCATAGGTAGCAAGGAATCAGGCTAGGAATTACACAGGGCTTAATCATATAGTGGGAGGAGCCCTCCAGATATGCATTTCCAGTAGATATTACACCTTTGGATGGAAGCTACCTGGCCTTATTCTCCTACCTTTTTCATCTGATTCCAAGAACACTTCACAGCCTTAATGTGGAATTTCTCTTGGATTCAGTGGGTGTTTCATAAGTATGAGGAACTATTTTTATAGGACTGCCTTATCAGACTATCCTCAGCAGTGACACTACTCTAATGGAAAGAATGGAAAGAAAAACAGATTAAGAGCAGAGAACCATAGAGGACAACAAGTAAAAATTTCTTCATAAATTAGATTGCTTTCTTTGAAAATTTTAGAATCCTCAACTTGATTCTGAGATCTTAGAAATGTGAGGGTTTTTTCCAGTCTGAATTCTGGATTGTTTTTTTCTTTTGCTTTTACTGAAAATTCTGGTGTATTTTGTCATTTTGGCTCCAAAGATTGTGCCTGGATCTAAACCATTGTTTTCTTAAATTTTGCAACAATAAGTTTGATGTAAGTCCCAAAATTTGGAACCCAAAATTTGCTCAGCTTAAATCTGGAATATATTTTTTCAGCTGAGAGGTTGAAAACAAAAGCCTAGACAGTCAAGATTTTACAATGGGATTATAGCTAGAAGCACTACATGGTGCACAAGAAGGAGAATATGAACCCATGTCTAATTTTTAACAAACCCAGTGACTCACACATTAGTTATAAAGGGCACATTCTTTTCCATGATTCTTTAGTGTTTGTATCTCATTTGGACAGAAATGTAATCGTCCTCTTTCTTCAGGACACAGGAAGAGTATTTGGCAGAACTTGAGCACAGAGATCTCAGAAAGTTTTTTATATTAAGTTCCTTTCTGTTCCTTTTCCAATAAAGGCACATGAGAATTTTGCAAGTTCTGAAAATTAAAGTAGTTCTGTTAAGAAGTACAGATGTTAAGGTCCTCAGATTTTGAAGATGATAATTATTTTTTCAAACATTTCTTGGAAAATTGTCTTCCAGGTTGTTTAACTGTGAAGAAAACTACTTATTAAATTATACACTAAAGAAATTTTATTTTTGGATCTGCCCTTCTTCTTCCTCCAAGTTCTCATTTCACTGACTTTCCTCTAGAAGTTATTGAAAATCAAAATGCTTGTTGTTAAACACCTGGATGAAGTTTGTCTCTCAAGGACTGTATTTTTCACTTTTGTAGGTATGAATGTTCTGAGGAAGTCTCCATGGCTTAATGGGCTGCATAATTTATCTGGCCAGAATTTTTTTTTGCCAAGTATACAAGTGTATGGCTCTTCTCTGGAGATGTTCTTGGCCTTTTAAGGTTATTCTGACTGACATCCTTCAGAGATCCATTCTCAGATGAGATCCACAGGAAACCCTCACTCTTGAAGATGGTAGTCTTCATTCCAATGGTTCCTTTTGCACCTTGCAACAGAACCTTGAAGCTAATATGGGGAACTAAATGTGAATTTTCCAGCATTTTTGCAACGTGTTTCAGGAAAACATTAATTTAAGTGGATGTGAAGGTCGAATTCCTGTCAGAGTAAACAGCGTAATATCTTTCTTATATTGCAGTGCCCGGAAGTGCACACAACATTCAAGGTGAGGCTGCCCCAGTGCAGAGCAGAGCAGAACAATCCCCTCCCTCAGCCCGCTGGTGATGCTTTGCCTGATGCCCCCTAGGACACAGTTGGCCCTCCTGGCTGCCAGGGCACTGCTGACTCATATTCAACTTGCCATCAACCAGGACCCCCATGATGAAAGAGGCCAACACTATGAACTTTTTTTTTTCATACAAGAATCGCACTGTGTTTGGTAGACATAAATACACTCTATCTCAGAAGACCCTTATATCAAATTGGGATTGTATATCTGTATATGTGTGCTGTTTTCAGATGTAAAAGTTGAGACGGTGGTATTACTCTATCATTTTCTGCTGCTTACAAAGAATTTGTAATGCAATTGACTCCTCTCCCAAGCCTGTTATTCAACCTCGACATGCAAACAGTTATCCAAAGACCATGAACACTATATCTTAAATCTGAATTATTTAATATGCTTTCACATCTAGGCAAGAGTTTTCTTGAAGCCTTTCAGGTATGGCATACGAGATGCATTTCATTTTCTTGAGTTTCATTTGCAGAAACTCTGGAGAAGGGGAGACAGCATTTGACTGTCAGCAGAGTACAACATGGATGCTAGTCTCCACATTCAGAATATGCCAATTTGCAAGGTCAGAAGATGTTCCCTGTATGAAGGATAACAGATAGGATTAATGGTGGGATACAGATCCACAGTCCCTTTTGCAGGTGCCTGAGAAACACAGTCCTACCCATTAAAAGGGAAGATAGTGCAACAAAGTTGTGCTGCTACATGCTGTCCTAAAGCTGTCTGGGTATAAGTTGCCAGCCCCTGATGAAGGCATCATTCCCTTACTCAAACCTCTTAATCAGTAATGCTTTGTAAAATGGTAGTGATTTTTTGCTTAGGAAGAAGTTTTCCCAGGTCTCAGGTGAGCTGTATCTTCGGTTTTTTCTTCATTAATATGGTCAGGTCAATAACTGCAAATTGCCACACTAAAGGAAAACAAAAAAAAAATCTTAAGTTTCTAAGAAAAACTAAATACATTTAATACTGCCTTTTTTTTTTATTACTCCTTTTCAGGGGAGAAAATTCAGTGCAGGAGCAACAGCTATACTGTGTATTCAGGCAAGGTAGTAAAGAGCATTTGTATTGTACTTGGTGGTGGTAAATTCTTCTAGACTATTTTCCCCAAGATTAGGGCAAAGCTGTCTTTCATTCTAATGTGGTTTGGTTTACTTGTGAAATTGATTTCCATGTTTCTTTGTTTTACTTCTTTAAAAAAAAAAAAAAAAAAGAAAAGAAAAAGAAACTCCCAAAATCTAAGGAGTATATTGTTTAGCTTAAAAAAAATATTCAGACTTCCATGAGCACCTCAATATCCACCATGATCTAGCTGTTGTGCTGACATACCCTGAAAGGGCTTTTCTAGCTTCCTGGGAAGTGGTCCCCTTTGAACACCTCTCAGAAGCACCACAGCCCTGGGAGCCAGGTGCACAGAAGGCTGAGAAAGTCTTCACACAGGGAGCTGGCAGGCAAAATACACTCATGCTGGTCTGTCAAAAAATGTAAGCAGATAATGTGGATAATAGGCTAATGCCAATCCAGCCCAGCACTGCAATGGTTCTTGGCTTTAACTGCATATTGACAAACAATCCCCAAACTCTTCTGCTCTGAGGCCACTGTGGTGTTGCCCTACCCAGGGCAGTGAGACCCTGTACCACCCTGGCCTTATCCATGCCTGGGATAAAGGCCACACTGCCTGTCTGTGCTGCCCTTACCCAAGTCAATTTTACCTGCATGGTCTCCTTGATCCATGAATAGTATAGTGGACAAACTGAAGAGAGGATCATTCCTCTTCTTTCCTCTTCAAACAGAGCTATGTAGGATACACAGGATCTGCAGGTAGAGGAATGATGTGAAGAGGGAGAGCTAAGAGAGAGTCACTGCAGGATGAAAAAGGGCACCATCTTCCTTCACTGTACCACCATGCTTTGTTCTTACCATGTTTTGAAGTCTTTCAGGGAGAACTTCCAGCCCCAAGGGCTGTGTTTATACAGGTAAACAAAACAAGGCAGGGATAGAGTTTTGAGGAGTGGCCAGTAATTTTCTGTAATTCTTTAATTTTAAGCATATTCTTTTCAATTATTTTAACCCATACCAACAAGCATTGTCCATGTTGTTGCCTGGTCATGGGTCACGTTCTAGTTCACGCTGCAAGAAAAAGAAATAATTTTACCAGAGGGTTAAGAATGAGAGGAACCTTACTAGGAAGAGTCACAGAATTTTCTATGGCTTGCCCTAAAACCACAGTTGCCTGCTATGAAAGCTATGCATTTAGGATCAATAAAACTGTATACCTTGCATTCAGGAGTTCTGAAAGAATTGATCCAGCCCTCTCTAGAACACTACAATTATCTTAAAATAACTTTTCAGACAGTAATAGAGATGCCAGGACAAACCCAGTGCTGTGTGAATATTTCAAAAAGGATAAATGAGCAGGTCCAGGTGATTACAGGTCTGTCAAACCAGGAATGATCTTTGACAAAATAATGGAAAATCTGCTACAGGGATTGATTCATAAGGAATTAGTACAAGGAAATACAACTAACTCCAATAAAGATGGGACGCAGATGTGATCAAACTCACTTGGTGACTTTTTCAGATTAGACAGGAAGTGTGGTTTGTAAAGGCAAAAAGGCTGATAGAATAAACCTATGTCCAGGACTGTGACTGCATGACATTTTATTTGCCGATAAATTCAGGATTATATAAAATTGAGTTGGCATGCCATATAGATTGCAAACAAGCTATTGATCAGTGTTAAATTGTAATCTTACATGAAGAATTATCATTAAGAAATTATGTTACTGCTGGGAGATTTACACTACTTAAAACATTCCTCAACACAATCTGTGCAATAAATTTAAAAATCATTACTAATGAAGTTTACAAATGTCATCAAAATAAGGGTAGCAAAGAAGAGAAAAAAAGAAAAAAGTCAGTAATTGTTTAGCTAGTTAGGTGCAATGCATCTATATAAGAATGACTCAGAAAGAACTTGGGAGTCACCAAGGACAGCCAGCTGAATGTGATCTCTGAAAGTATCATGCTGACCAAAAAAGCTAGTGCTGTTCCTTGGATAAATGGAGGGTATCCATTAGAATTACTCAGCACTGGAGCCATAGCTGTGGAAATGTGAGTTAATAATTTGTGAAATGGGAAAGATTTGAGGAAACGTCGTTAGAATGATAGAAAAGATTGGAAAATTCATCTTCTTTTTCATACCATGTAAATTGGTCCAATAGAGGACAGTGCTTCCCTGTATGAATGTTTCTTCTGTTATATATGGGACCATCATAGCATCAACACTACCTTAATACAATCACAGAATCATAGAATGGTTTCATTGGAAGGGACCTTAAAGATCTTCTAGTTCCAACACCCCAGCCACGGGCAGGAAACACCTTTCACTAGACCAGGGTGCTCAGAGCTCCATCTAACCTGGTCTTGAACTCTCCCAGGGATGGGGCATCACAACTTCTCTGGGCAACCTGTACCAGTGCCTCACCACCCTCACAGTAAAGAATTCCTTCCTAACATCTAAACCTACTTTCTTTCAGTTTGAAGCTGTTCCCCTTGTCCTGTCATTACATGCCCTTGTAAAAAGTCCCTCTCCATCTTTCTTGCAGGCTCCCTTCAACTACTGGAAAGCCACAATTAGGTCACCCCAAAGCCTTCTCTTCTCCAGGCTGAGCAGACCCAGGTCCCTCAGCCTGTCTTCATCAGACAGGTGCTCCAGCAATCAGATAATCTTCATGGCCTCCTCTGGACTCAGTCTCACAGGTCCACGTCCTTCTTACCTTGGGTGCCCCAGAGCTGGGCAAGTGGAGTCTCATGACAGCAGAGTAGATTTAGAGCAAAAAAAAAAAAGCTCAATCTGCTCAGTTTTACCAAAGAAATGTAGTTTACCCAAGAGAAGCATTAGATGTCTTTAGTCCAGAAACATCTTTATGGAGAGCAAAACTTCAACAGTGTTGAGAAAGGATTGGCTAAGCAACCCAATATCTAGAAGGCATAAACAGACAAATTGAGGGCAGCCCTTGTTGCTTGCCTTTTGGTTATTGGAAGAGATGACTGCAGTGGTCCTTCAGACCTTAAATCCTACCAGTCTATACAGAACTATGGTTTCAGTGTAGCAGGGATGCCAGCAAGCCCAATTCTGACTTAATTGCTGCAAGTCTTAACAAAATGCAACATATGGTTTCTCTATAATCAAGAGCTTATATCTCTGCTCTCAGATTATACTTGAGACCCTGCTGCATTGTCATGGTATGTCATAATATAATATCACTGTCTACTGTGGCTCATCTCTCCAAATATATGAAGAAAAGTGATGAACAGAGAGATTCAGTCTATTTAAGTCAATCTTTATTCATCCTCTCCTAGACATAGCCTGAGATAATGGTGATCCAATAATGATATTTTAATAGCTTTTAAAAAATGTTTGAGTATGAGCTGATAGGTTATTCTTTTTGCAATATAACGTGTTATGTTGTTGGAGGAAAAAATACTGACTATTAACTCTGCATACTTGACTTAAGAACCTGCCTGCATATTTCAACATTCTTTGACAATACAGTTGCTGTCTTCACTGATTCTCTTTCAGTGCAATTTCTAGAATACCTGTAGGCAGTTTGCACCTAAATGGCTGTGTTGGGCAAACTAATACTCTGTCTAGTAGTCAGTCCAGGCTATTATTGTACAATCTTTACTTGTTTGTACTATGTCACCTAGAGGTTTCACTTGAAATGAGAGAATCATTGTTGTAGGAACTGCCTTTGCCCAGACAGTTTATGGCTTACCAGTTGAGACAGATGAATGCACTTCATCTATAGTAATGAGGATTTTGCAGAGCAATTTACTTTCTGTTATGCTTGATTAAACCTATTATACCTCTACTGACACTTGTGAAACCCCATTACCCTTTGTAGGTTTACACAGGTATAACAGGTTGGACCTCTAACAGGAATTAATTCTGTGATTTCTGCATAAGAACAAGTAGAACTCAACTCACTCTTTCTTAGCTGTATTAGCTCAGCAGGATGGACAATAGTGAAAATTACCTGCAATGAAGCTGTATTTTTTGTTTTAAATTACAGAGATGTGCGTAGATACAAAGAGGGGAAAAGATCTATGCTGAAAAATGCTTTGTTATACCTTCAGATTTAAAGTAGACTTTAAATAGCAGGAGAATGCTTCAGAAAAACCGCAGTTAGACTGAGTAACATGAAGTGTAAACAAAATTGCTTGTAGGAGGTTGAGTGTATCGGCTAATCTAAGTAAGTAGAACTGGTGTTACAGGAATGGTTTAAACTAAAGGATCTGTTAATCTATAGATAGATATTTCAAGATCTATTTTGTTACTGAACCTGAGAAAGCTACTTTCTTCCTTGTAAAGACACTGTTTGTAGCTATGGAATATATATTTAATTCACTACCTATTTCTGCTCACAAAAATGTCAAGTGCAAAACCTTCAACTACATTCTATGGGATAAATAGCAAATGGGTGTTTATTTATGTAGGATTATATATGTAAGAATAAATGTGGATTTTTAAAAATCTATATCTCACACTTCCAAATCCTTGTGTGCAAGAACTTAATAACAAGTCTTCGTGCATCATCACCCTAAGGCAAATATTTAACCAGTATCAAAAATTACTTGACCTATATTGTCTTTACTAAGAAAATTGATTTTTGAGCCGTTATTGTACATAGTCACTTGTCCTACTTTGGAATAGGCTTATGGACAATACACTAGCGTAAGACACATAGCAATGTGTACCCACTTAAAGTTTATTCAATGTGAACAGCACAAAAATTCCCGTACTGAATTCATACTGAATTTGACTGCAAAGGTCAGTGTCACTTATCTACGTTTCCTCTTTCTGCAGAATTAGCAGCATATCTGTTGAAAAGAGCTTTTCAATAGGGAATCAACTGACATGAATAGGTATTTTGCAATTGATTACAATATAACTAAAATTTCTGCAGCACATTCTGGGGCACATTTTCCAGTTTAATTTCATGCAAAATGAATTCAGCTTGGCATTCAGAAACCTCTGCATGCTGTGAACTGGAACAGGGACCACTGGGAGAGTTGTTTCAAAAGTACTTTCCTGATCTGAACTAAACTGATACACCAGATACTCCAGAAGGCTGTGTTGCCATTCAGCCAGATGTGGAATCGCTGGGGAGTTGGGCAGAGAAGAGCCTGATGAAGCTGAAGGAAGGCAAATGCAGGGTTCTGCACTGGAGGAGAAACTACCCCAGGCACCAGTATCGGCCTGGGTGTGACCTAATCAGGCATTGGAATGGGCTGCCCAGGGAGGTGGTGGATTCTCCATCCCTGGAGGTGTTTAAGAAGAGACTGGATGTGGCACTTAGTGCCATGGTCTAGTAACTGTGGTGGTAGTGGATCAAGGGTTGGACTTGATGATCTCAGAGGTCCTTTCCAACCCATTTGATTCTATGATTCTGTGGAAAGGAGCTCTGTGGAGAAGGACCTAGGGGTCCTGGTGGACAACAAGCTGGCGATGAGCCAGGTATGTTCCCCTGTAGGCAAGAAGACCAAAGGTATCCTGGGCTGCTTTAGGTAGAGCACTGCCAGCAGGTCAAGGGAGGTGATCCTGACCCTCTACTCAGCCCTGGTGAGGCCACAGCTGGACTACTATCTCTAGTTCTGGGCTCCTCAGTACAAGCAAGACATGGAGCTCTTGAATCAGATCCAGAGAAGGACAATGAAGATGACTAAGGGACAGGAACATTACGAGCCTGTCCTTACTAGGACAGGCTGAGGGAGCTGGGCCTGTTCAGCCTGAAGAAGAGATGACTGAGAGGGGGCCTTATCAGTGCATACAAATATCTTAAAGGCAGGTGTCAAGGGGACAAGACAGACTCCTTTAAGGGGTGCCCAGCAACAGGTCAAGGGGTGCCATTTCCTGAAACACAGCAAGTTCCATATGCAACGAGGACAAACTTCCTTACACTGAGGGTGACCAAGCACTGGAACAGATTGCCCAGAAAGGTTGTGGTGTTTTCTTCACAACAGATATTGAAGCACACCCAGACATGATCCTGTGCAACCTGCTCTAGGCAAACCTGCTTTAGCGGAGAGGTGGACTAGATCATGTCCAGAGGCTCAACCATTCTGTGATTCTGTAATACACTGACATGTTCTCAGAGCATCTCTACTCTAAGAAAGTTTCTGGTCTCAATCAAAAGGAGGAAGTGAAGGAACACACAGAAAGTGAAAAATAGCCACTCATACATCAAAGAATACTAAAATGTGTTTTTCAAGTTCATCTCAAGTTTAGAAATTGAGGAATTTGTTCTTCTTTGTCAAAATTCATATGTCAGTTTTTGAAGTAGAAACATAGTTGAAAAAAAAAATCTTTGCTTCCCTCACATATATCGGCTCAAATTGACCAAAAATGTTCATAAAGGAACTATTGAAATTTGCAACATGTTTTAGGAAAGAAAGTTGAAACAAATTAAAGTATAAGCATTTAATTTCTAAAACTGTACAAAGTGAAATTGTTAAAAATATGTTTTAGAAAAATGAAATTTTCTTTTGAAACATATCTATACCATTATTTAAACATCTATTAAAAATGTTTTGGGGTCAGGTATAAGAAATACTCTCTTAGATCTGTAAGAATTTTTACTTTTTTTTTTTTCTTGGCATTTATTATTGTAAATACCATTCTTTTTGTTCAGCTAAAAAGACAACCCCAAATTGTCAGATTTTTTCCCTGGTCACTTTTCATTGTGCTAATTCAAATTACTTGGTAAAACCAAGAGTAAAAAACACATAAATAAGTAAAAAAGAAAAACAAGATATGGTTATGGCAGAGCAGTGGTTGCAGCAGTGTTTTGATTATGTACAACAGTTTTGCCATGAGGGGAAAAAAAAATCAAAGGAAGAAATAAAGCTAATCAAAATCATCAACAACTGATTTTTTATTATATTGTTAAAAGATTTCTAGCTTAACCCTTGGTATAATGTACAGCTCATTGTATATTATATAAAAGGCAAAACATTTTCCAGGATACCAGAGTAAAACCGGCAGTTTTTTGGCAAATAGACATGCCCTTATTTGTTTTTTTTTTTTTTTTTTTTTTTTTTTTAGAACTTACTATTAGACAAATCACATTGCCTTTTATCTGGTTCCTCTTCTCCTATATGAGTGATTCATTCTGACGGGAAGTTTCAAACAACAAGTAAAATATGATAAACAATATCCATCACCACATAGGGATCTTGGCTAAAAGCTTTCTGTCACTATTAATAATGCTGTTTGCTTTTCAGCCTCCCCATTTATTGCATTAGTTGCAGATGTAAAGTACTGAAAAAAGTAAACAACTTTCAGTAGGTGTTACCTGTGAAAATTTAACCTCTAAATGAGGATGCTTTAAACTTCCTCAATCTAGTTATGTGAACAGTCCGAAGGACAAACCTCAGGGGGAGTGCATATAAAAAAAAATTCATGTAATTAGCTCAAATTGTTTCTGTCGTGTTATATTGTATGACAAGATACCTCACCCTACACCGCCAGCACAAGAAAATATCACTTGTTGCCTCCTAAATTTGTATAATTTTATATACAAAGTTATATAATTTGACCAATTTTATGACAATTTCATCTTGCAGAGGCTTTAAGACACATACAGTTAAAAAGTTTTCCTATACAGACTTAAAAATTGTAAACAAGTACAGAAGACTATTATTATTATTCACAAGCTAACCTGGTTTGGGAAGAAAAAATTTTAAATAATATGCTGAATTTTGGGCAAATAAACACACTCATTGTGGTCTAATAGTTCTTTGAGTGAAGTGCATTCTAATGTGCTCTGGTGAAGTGGGACCAGTCTGACTCCCACAGACATGTAAAATAACTAGAATCCACATTCTGCATTAACACAAAATCTCTAAAAAATTTCTGCAGAGTCTTTGGCCATTTCTCATTCAGCTGTATATAGAGTATTGCAAATAATGAGATTTTTTCCTTTTCATTTGTTGGCATATATGTAAAACTTTACACAACTTTTAACATGTTTTTCTCCAATTATCTAAGAAAATAACAAGAGAAAAATAAATATATTTTTAAACTTTTTTTGCATGGTGTTAGTTAACCAAATAAATAATTTAAATTAATTTTAGTGCTTTTAAGATATGGTAGGATTTTCCATTTAAGTAAATTTCAGGGGAAAAAAGTTTGATTTTTTGAAGCTTAAAAATAATTCAGACAAACTAATGACTGGATTTCATGCATAGGTCTAGTACCATCAGCTTTTTTGTTGTTGTTTTTTGTTGGTTGGTTGATTGTTTGTTGTTTTGTTTTTGTAAATAAACTGTGCATCTAAATAAAATATGCTTTTATGTTAGTAGGCCTGCAAATTTCCAAAACATGTTGCTATATAACAACATATCTTAAGAATTATTGTATAATTCTTTCATATTTTTTTATGGATAGAAGTTATGTTTTCTATGAATATGACTATCTCAAATGCATATGGCTGAACAGGGGAAAAAATCCAAACAAACTTAAGACATTCCTATAATATCTAAAACTGTAGATATTCTTAATTTGTCTTGAAAGAGATCATAATAAACTAAAGATAACCTTAATATGCTGCTACTTCTTTCCTGTGGAAACTTTCTTTAGCAATTAATAATTATTTATTATCAAGTATTGGGGGAAATTAAATATCCATTTTAATTAGCAGTCACAGGACTGTTCCTGGCTATTTTAATCTGGAACATTAATGCTGGACAGTTTTCACACTGTACTTTCAGCAGTCTCCTTCCCTCTATCTCACTCACATATTCATGTGTATATAAAGCTAAAAAGATGCCCCAGAATTAATTCCTTTCTACAATTTAACTGAATTAAAACCACTGATATGTCTTTTGGTAGCACATGTTATGACTAACCCAGGAGTGAGTGTGGATGATGCCACTGAAGTTCCTCCTAATATGTCTATACATTTATCTGTATGTGTGGATTTGTGTGAATATCAATGTAGAGAAATAAAATTGAGACAGGAATTTTAATTCATACAAAACTGCATAAAGCAAACCTAGAGTCAGAGAAACTGTATTACTACAGAAATCCTCAGTTATTTCAGTATTATAGACATTAGTTAAAATTTGGCTTGTTAGATTTCCAGAGAATCATAGAGTTGGATGGACCTTAAAGATCATCTAGTTCCAACCCTCCTGCCATGGTTAGGGACATCTTCCACTAGACCAGGTATCAATAAGCCCCATCCAACCTGGCCTCCGGTAACAAAATTTTTCACCATGTTACTGGAGTCTGTATTTTAGCTAACAGCTAGACTCCTTTTTGGATGTTAAATTAACACTAAATGATTTAAGTTCCCTGGTAAAACTCATATCACGAGCCCAAAAGCCTGAGTCTGATAGTGCAAATCCACAGTGAAGTGCTAGTGAACGTGGAGAATAAAAAATATGTATGTCCTTGCCTTGAGGCCAGATGGCATCTTATCTAGTGTTCTGTGTTGTTTATCAATCCCATTTCTTCCGTATCATCTTTGTGATACACATACTTTGTGTATGCATGGAAAAAATAGGTCATACAGACTCCCCTTAGCTAATATTTCACACTTCTTCATACCCAGTTACAAAGAGAGATGCAGAGATCCCTGCTCTAATTTGAAGATATAACATCATATATTTGATAAGAAATATATATGCAAAATTTATTTCTTCATTAAGGCACTCCTGGCCTTAGATGCAGAGTAAGTATTTTTAAATAGGTCTTTCTGCAAAATCTCAACACCTGACAATGGTAAAGGAACTCAGAATCCCCTTCACAAGGCGCAGGAGCACTGTTTTCTTCATGATACCTAGAGGACAATGGAGGTCTTAATCCCTGTAGTTACAGGAAAGGTTAATAGCAGTATGAGCAGCTGGATACAGTTGGTAGAAAAATTGTGCAGAGTATGGTTTAGATGTAGAATCAGGTGCAGTTTGTAAGATGCTCTTACTCTAATGGAGAATCCTGGGAAACAAGGCAGAGGAATGTGTATTTCTGAGGCACTGACTGAAATTTCACTAATGGTGATTGTAATGGAGGATATAACATGCTGACAAAAAATAACATCAAAGTGAAAGTCTTTTCCAGAAATGTATATCCATAATATGTAAAGAAACAAGATACAATAAAATGAAGCATTAGTTCTTTGGGTAAAAACACCTGTGATAGATAAGACAAAATATATTCTGGGATTATTGGGAAATTGATAGGAGTCTATTGTTGATCCCAGAATCTAGTCTGTTGTTGGAAAGATACTTGACACAGGGAAAGATCTGCATAACAGAAAATTATCCTCTTGTGAGGAAAAAGAGTCATTCTTGCTCAAATAGTATTGGTACCTCCATCTGAATAAGGATTGTTGTTAACTAGCAAAGCCTTCAGTGTGCAGTATTTAATTTGTTTTGAAAAGAACAACAAAAAAAAGGATGAAAACTATAATGCAGTTAAAACACTTTAAAGTTACTGGTTTCAAAAAGACAGAACTTCCATCTAAACCAACGACAGCTAGGAGTACTTCTGAGCTTCCGAATGTGGAAATAGGCCTTGGCCATGTCCCAAGTAAATGAGGGCAAAACCTTGGCACGCATCTGCTCCCTTCCCTTGCTGAACTTTGATTTCGAGGAGAAGGAAATCTGGGCCCATGAGGAACCTCGCTCTGACACTGTGCCCTATCTGGGGATCAAGCAACTGGGACTGCAGGCACTGCGCCGGGCGCGCAAGCTGCTGAGTTTGGATGCAACCCAAGGTAACTATTTAGGGAGACCGACTGAACTAAGAAACTCAGGGATTAGATTTTGGAGGCAGCCTGGAACGTCTCCATGTCAAATGTGCTAAAACTATCTGGAATCTGTATGCCAGGCAAGGAGAAAAAAAATGTTGTACGAGAACTTTCCAGACCTAACTGGAAGAATAACCATCTTGAAAACGACGTTAAGCATAAGTAGGGTGTCTACAAGGAATGGAAAAAAGTACTGATCACCAAAGAAAACTATGACTTCTAAGTCAAGAAATGCAGGTCTAAGTGAGACTTGGCAAAAGTGGGACTAGCTAAAACTCAAACTGAATTTGACCTCATAAAGGAAATTGGCAAAATAGTTAAAGTTTTCTTCAGCTATGTGCTTAGATGAAGAAAAAAGCAGGAAGTTGAAAAACTGCAGTGAGGATGAGGTACACATGAAACCTCCACATTTGATTTCAGTCAGTTTATCTTTGGCTAAAAAAATCTAAACATTATTTCAATTTTCAATAGATTAATATTTTTGAATGTGGGATTACACACTAGGAAGCAAATAGGAGACACCTGCAAGCAAAGTGACTATTACACCCAAATAGTTTATTAAACTCAAATTGAGGTTTCTCAGACAACCTACAGTTTCACAAATTTGGAAAAATAGGTGAGTGAAACCCAAATTCCCATAGCAATTGTCTGGAATAGACCTATCAACCAGGTGGCAGTCCGCATAACAGGAATACACAAATGCAATGTCTGCATTAAGACTCATCATCCTAGCACCTACAGAATCCTTTAGCCTGACCTCAGAAGTGCAAATTTTGGTGAAATTAGACCTGAAGGCTTCAAGGACCTTGTAATATTGTTTTATCATAGGTAAATTATGCTTCACTACCTATTGATGTCTGTTTTGGTCTTCTTCTCACAGGTAATGTGAACACTAACACTGCAAAACCAGAGTGCTGAAGAAACTGGGATTTGTAGAGAAGCAGCATGGTACAGAGGGGACTGCCTATAAAGTTACCAGCATTGGGCTGAGATATGAAGTGTGGGACCAGATGAAAGCTACTGCAAAACCCCCTGAAGCGTGTCTGTGTATATTATTCTTGTACAATATTTCCAGAATGACTAGGAGACAAAAATTGAGCATACTGGTAAAGAAAACGAATTAAAGAGACACTTGGGGTATTCACAAAGTCTGAGTTAACTCCAGTGGAAGTAATTTCTCTAGGATCTTCCTGTGGCAAATGACAGATGAACTCCACCAAGTACAATTCATGCAAGGTAATGAAACTCTTGCTCCATCTTGACTCCTAGATAAGCTATTCTCATCCCCTTGGCTACATAGGCAGCCTAGGAAGACTAACCTTGATATATTAAAGCTAAACTAAAGCTGATCTCTGCACACACCTCTTCTGTTGCTACATTTTCCTTCTGTGCCCTTCACTTGCATTGCCAGTACATTATTAGTTTATTATACAGAAAAAGCAAAATTACCTTGAAGACTCTAGTAATAGAAATAGGATGAATTTCAACAGCACAAAATTCAATAGCTACATTGCTTTTATAAACTGGGAGACCACTTTTAAATAACCAATGGGAGGAAGACCTGGGAAACCAACAGGGTGGCATCTTAACAAATGTAATCTTGAGATATACAGGTAGAAGTATTTACACAGCAGCAGACATTTGTGAGATGTTCTCCAAAACACTGCATATAATTCTGGATATTTACATTACAAAAGAAAAATCTAAATAAATAGGATAAAACTGGCTTATGGGAAAAAACAAGAAGACAGAGAAGCAGTTAAGAGCCTAACATTTTGGTTTATTTATCCTAGCAAAACAAATTTTGAGGCAAGAAGTGATTGCTATGTATAAACATATTAGAGAAGTAAACAGCAGGGAAGAGAAGACACTATTCAAACTAAAAGGCATTACTGGTAATGGAAGTAATGGCTATGGAATAGCTATTAATAGCTTTAAGATGGAAAATAAATGGTGTCTGACCGTTAGAACACTGAGATTCACAAGCCAGATTCTGAGAGAGGTGTAGGAAAGAGCATGTAAAGCTATTTCTGAGGGGGCAGCTAGAAATTTCATGAAATGGGGGTATGTGGTAATGCCCATCACAAAGGGAGGACTCCTACATGCAGGTGTGTCTCACCCAGCCCGAAGTTGCTCTTCATTGCTAGATATCCTCTCAGTTTTAAAGTGACAGTGGGACTTGCTCCATCTGAGACAGGAAATTTGGTGAGACTAGAAATGAAACTTGATCTTGAGACCCTCATTCCTGAAATTTGACAGAACTAACATGAGTAATCCCAAGTGTTTCTGAGAAGCTTGCTGGGTCTGCAGAGCCTTTTAGCAATGGCAAGCACTGATACCGTTACAAGTCCACCCAAGTTTCCAGCCCATGCTGTGGGTTTCAACATATCTGTACTGCTCACCAAGTGGCATTACTCACTGTAACTTATTTTATCAATAAATTCTCTAGTCCATGAAAGGATTGGCCTGCATAAATTTTATGATTATTTTACTAAGAATTTCCCAGACCTGACTGCTCCCATAACAGACATGATATACACTAACAGTACAGAGAACTAAGAAAATTTTGGGCCCTAATGACTTGAAATGGAGAATTTTTCATACTTCTGCCTTGAAAGAAATCACAGAAAAAATCATTAAAAATAATTAAGCCTTATAATTTTGGTTGGGTTTTAATTAATTAGAATTAAGACATAAAATCCCTATGGCATTTGTAATTTTTTTATTATTATGTCAGAAATTATCTTTGATTGTTCCAGGTGAATAATACTACAATTGTTTCATTTTCTTATGGTTGTAGACTGCTAGGCAAGTTGGCCTCTCGCCAATAGTAAGTATTTTTATATTGTTACAGCCTCAGAGTGGCAGAACAAATCAAGCTTCAAATTTTAGTGTTACTTAGTTTGTTCCTTCAATTTAAATTTCTTTTATTGCATGGGTTTTTTTCCTTGGCTGCCTTTTAGGTAGCTCTTAGAAGTAATTCAGGTCTTTTTTTACCTTAAGCTGCATTGACATAAATACCACATACAACATATATAGAAGAAGATTTAAAAATATGAAATATTTGCAGAGGGGAAAAAAAATCCCACATAAATGTATTAATTATATCTCCACCAAAACTGTTTTCTTATGTAACTATTATCCTATAGCCTCGCTTGATTTCTTATAGTTCATTGACCCATTTGATAAATTCACAGACAAAGTTTGGCAGAGGTGTAACTTGATAATTAAAAAGTATGTTATCTCTTGCCAGCTTGTTATAGCCAAGTGTAAGCTGAACGCTAGCTTTCCCTAATCCCATCAACCCAGTCTGTAGGAAGGGTCAGGGGTCAGTAACTGCTTCTAAAAACACTGTTCAATTGAATCCAAACAAGCTCTTACCTACTAAGCAGCTGCTCACAAACAATTCGGAATCTGTCCTCATTACCAATTGTTAGGGGCTCCTGTTGCAAGAAAAGCCCTATTTTGAATAGGCCTCTAATGCACCAGTAAGTCTTCATCTGATAGGCTAAGATCTAAAGTCAGCATTTTTTTTTACTTTTTTTTTTTCCTTCTAGCATAAAGAGAAAAAATTAGAAACCAGATATTACCAGCTGGCATATCTACTGGCTATGGCAGGAAACAAGATGTTGATTTTCAAAACACGGTGTTTTACACCAAGAAAGACTTCTAGGAACTGGTGAAAAAAAAGTGTAAATATAATAATATATAGAATATTGTGAAAGGCATAAACTACTTTTCAGTGACTGATAGAACAAAAAAAAATTCTTTGTATGGGAAAAAGAGCTTTAGAATGCCACCTAAGGAAACTGTATTCAAATATTTTAGTCACTGTTGAAGATGAGAGCAACATCATTATGATCTGTGACCAGATCTGGTTTTGCTAGTTGTCTGAAGGAGGCTGGTTCTGGTGCCAGGACTTGCATAGTTATTTTGTTCTAATGTATTACATATCTAGTAAGCTGGAAATGGTGTTGGAAGCAAGAGGTGAAAATGTTAGAGATCTGAAAACTTGTAGAATGGGAAAATTTTACTTACAGTATAGTTTGTTGCCATGTACAAAAACAAAGTTGTTTCCTAATTTGAATATGCACAGATTTATCCCTGGAAGTTTGCTGACATTTGGATCTTATTTTATTAAAAATGAAAAAAAAATATTTCAAAAATTATTAATATTTGTGAAAAGTCACATCCCAAAACTGTGGTGTATAGGGTACCTCCACATGTGTAAACTGGGAGCCTTGATGTAGTCTCACTGGTTTCAGAAGGGGAAGAATCAAACTGTCTCTGACTGCTCTTATTTTTTATGTTTTAAATACAGTTGGTTTTTTTGAAATATTTTTAGGCAGCCTTGACAAAGACCATCAGAAGCTCACAAGTGAGGGCCTGTGTAGAGGTAACTCGCCAGCACCAAACCTCTAATATGGCTCAGTCCTGACACCAGCTTGGTGATAATGCCTGCATGCTGGTGGCTCAGAGAATGAGGATGTGGTCCCAGACTCCTGAGATTTCCAGTCTCTTCCTCTTATTCCTGAGGTCAGTAGCTTATACAAGCCTAATTTGCAAAGCATCTTCTCTCTCTTTCTCTCCTTAAGGTTGACCTGCCTGGTCAGGAAGTGAAGTGTACAGCAAGATAAAATTTTAGGAAGATTTTCTAACTCAGGTGCAAAGTTCTACTTTAGCAACACATACAAAGAGCTTCGGTGCCTTAGACCTCTTTATGTCCCTGTTAAGTTGCATGACAGTTCTCCTAATTTTATATTGTCATTCTGGAAGGTATGAAGATCATGGGGTTTTTTCTGTGTTGCTCCTTTTTGTTTCTTTCTACTGTGAAGATCACAGTTTACCATGGAAGGAGTTTATTTTCATTATTCTTATTGTTTCAGATGGGGAAAAAATATTTTAGGTAACTTTACCAAGACAGTGTTAAGAAAAGATAGTTGTTCTGCAGAGCAAGGGAACAACTCTTGTGAATATTTGTGCAGCAATTGTTGCACAAATTTGAATTGCACATCAGACACAGTACAAATATTAACTTTCAAATACATGCAACTTATTAAATGATAAGTAAAATTACTGTAGAAATAGATATTACTATAAATATGCCACCAAAACATATTTTTAGTTTTACTTGAAGACTTAAGGATATACAAATTCCATTTAAGTGCTATAAAAGTCTCTGACTTCCAGAGGCAGTAGTCATAGGCAGTACATAAGAGGAATTATTGAGGAAATATAGCATATTAGGAAAATATACCTAATAGTTTAAACAGGAAAAAAATGAAGATTAAGATGAGGCTCACTGTTTTCCAGCAGTTATGGCTATGCATGTATGCACTGCTGGGTTGGTTTTTTCTGCTTGTTCAAATTTCTCTAGCCTCCACAGAACACTTTCTATGAGTTCATTCTATGGAACTCATTAATGGCTATTTTTCTAAGGGCCTTGGATGTTGTATTTTTTTATACACTCCCTCAAGAGCAAAGATGAGAGTGATGCCAAGGTCTGAGCTTCCCTCCATGCTATTTTATCACTGTCCAGCCTGCCTTGCTGACTCCCCTCTGAGGCATGGGTGATACACGCCTTATCCACTCTGGCTGGTAAGCAGGCAGGCATTCAGCTATTCCTTCAGAAATTAATTTGCCCAGTGGACTCTGCTTCCAGAACAAGAATACCATGGTGCAATCCAAATGACCACACTGCTAACCTTGAAAACATCAACGCTAGCAGTCAGTCTTTGTGAAGCAAGTTTGTAGTCTCAAGACATTTCTCAAGGGTAATTATTTATATACTCAAAATACCATACAAAATTGGCAGGCTTTTGAGGCTGAGGATGAAGGGGCTGGGACTATCCTCTCTTCCTGTAATTGTGGAGTTGCAGTTTGCTTCTGCTCCCCACTTGCTTACCTGCCCTTAAGCAGAGGGATGGGAAATGGTTTCAGCCATGGAGCACTTAGCCCCACAGTATCTGTCAGAGAAATTTCCTACAATAGTGTGTGTGTGGCCAGTCTTCACGAACAAAGATTTGGGAAAGGTCTTTTTACCTTTCAAGCCTGAGCAATGGATTTTTTAGGTGAGACACAGCCTGCGCTGAACTGAGCCCACCCTTTAATCCTAAGGTTCAACTGCCGGGGCCAAGCAGGCTTGGACAATGCATACTCCTACAATAGTGACGTTACATTTATGAACTGGTTCCTGTTTGCATTCTCCCTGAAAGATACAATTTTTTACTTGATCTTACCTACTTGAAAAAATCTGCAGAGTAATTTTTGTTGCTGAACAGGAAAATGAGAGTCAAGAATTCATGGGATTATTTTCTAAAAAAAAATATTATTGGGATTTATTTTCTTTCTTATTTCTTTTCTTGTTTTTCTTTTGCCATGGGTTACTAAAAGTGACTGGATTTGCTATTCTTAATTGTTCCCCCAGAAATATTTATTCAAAGTATGTTTTCAGTCACCTTACTATAAGTCCAGAGTAGCTCCAGTGAGTTCAGAGGAAGAAGAACAGATTTTTATTAGTACAACTAAGAAGCAAATTAGACTTAGGTTTCTTGTATACTGTTCCACTGTCTATAGAAAAGTTATGATTAAAATACAAGTTGAAGTTCTCAGAGATTTTTTTCATAAATTAATATCCTAACAAATCTAGTCAGTTAAAAAACCAACAAAACAAACAAACAAACCCCCCAAAATAATAAAAAACCCAACACCAAAACAAAACAACAACAAAAAACCAAACCAAACCAAAAAACCTTGAGAACCTACCCCACTTTATTTTCCTGCCTCTGTTAATCTCTTTTCTTTGAATGTTTCTCTTTTTTTTGATTTTGAGTCCTAAATAACAGCAACTTGCTAACAGCCTAGACTTGATTTAAAACTAACAATGACAGTCTAAGTCCCCCTGAAAAAGGGTTAACCATAGACTGCACACTAAAGTATCTGCCTAAAAAAATAAGTCTTTAAATCATTTTATGTTTAAGAGAATTTCTTTTCACCCTTCCCCCTTTCAAAAAAAAAAAGTGAGACCATCTTAACTGTAAGAGCAAGTTTATTCAGGTGGTATGAATCAGACAGGGCTCACTGATGCAAACTATAGCCTCAGAAAGCACAGCAGGCTCTGAGCCTCACAGGGCTGCCCCACGAAAAGAAGCATAACAAAAACCAGAGAAGAACAGACCTGCAGTAATCTCCTTGCCCTGGCTAGAAAACAGGGGTGAAGGAAAGCTGCCCTCTCATTATGGTTTTGGTCTCAAGGTTAGAATTAGACCCTTAGGGTAAGCAGCTGTCAATTAGAGATAACTCCAACCAATGCTGTCTGAAATCTTGGACTTATCTCCTAGCAACTTCCCTTCTTTCAGGGCAGCAACTCTCCGCTCTGCCTTCAGCTCAAGAGTCATCCTGAAGACAGCGAAATAACCTTTTCAATTTGGGCAGATGCATAAAAAATCCAGCTTCCAGAGCCTGTGTGAAGCCCGTGTGACATTTGACTGAAGCCGGATTTTAATCTGGGTTGAATTTGCTTTTTTTTTTTTCTATGTTGCAGATATTGAGAGGTGATTTTGCTAAAAGAACATTCTCAGATAATGCATACAAATTCAGTGGGTTTTAGGCACATAGTGGTTTGCTGAGAGAGACATAGGGTTATCATGTTTGTGCATTTGCTGGTGCATCTCTCCTTCCCACTGCCTTTTACATCAGGAGAAATTTGCCAAGAGTGGTGAATGAGGTGTGGCCATGGTTACAGCAGCAGCTCTGGAGTCCTCTCTGGCGTGACAGGGTGTGCAAAGCAACAAAAAGCATAAATCCTATTAAGAAGACCAAGAGGTTATGCATCATTTTTGTAGGGAACATGACTGAATTTGAGGGTGAAGTTTAAAAGACTCCAAAAGGCACCTCTACCTATATTTTCAGCCTTTGCTATTCATTAGATTTTATTTTAGATCCATAGCGGTCCCTTTTCTAAACAGGTGAAATGTCTAAAAGGAGACAGGGAGAAAGGGATCAGAGAGAGGAGGAGCAGGGAAAGAGAAAAGGGGTGCTCACGAAAAAATAAGGAGGGTGGTGGGGACATGACAAGGACGAAGCTCGTCTTTGATTCAGTTGAGGTCCATATTCACAAAGAGATCACTCAGAAATTTTGTGCAAATGGCAGGAGCAGAATGTGAGCGCAATGAGGGGCCTAATGCAGGCACTTGTCCTGTAATCAAAGATTCAGCTCAACATGAGTCCTTTGTGAGACAACAGCATCATTCTCCACCCGGGCTAACCTCTGAATGCAGAGCAGCTCTCTCAAGCAAGGCAGGCAGGATGAGCTTCGCATTTCTTTGTCCTCTTTGGAAAATATGATCTTTTTTTTTTTTTTTTCCTATTCCTCATTTGCCTCTCTTCTAAAGAAAACATTTTTTGATATGCCTGTAGTGAGCCAGAGGATGTTTGCGTGAGTGGAGGCGCTCTCAGGGTGAGGAGAGAAGCAGATGGGCTGACATGGTGGAGCGAGGGCAGCTCCAGCCTGCGTTTGGGGAGAGTGTGCAGAAAAATGGCTGACATCTCCCTGCTCGCGAATGCATGATGGGCGTCCTCCTCTGCGTAAGCACAATTCCCCCTTCCTCAGACTTTAGCAGCCCTACATAGATGAAAAGTACAGGGATTCCTTTTTTTCCTTCTTAAAGGCATTGGGCAGTGGAATTTCTCAATCTTTTAAAACATTTTTATTTAAAAAAATGTTTTACGATTTTGTTAAAATGAAACAGAGAATTTCAGTTTGGGTAAATAGACTTCTTCAGTCGAGTTGCATTAGAAATCCCTTTTTTCAATTGCAAATAGTCGTTCTTTAAATATATTTTTAATGTCACTGTAGAAAATATGTTTGGAAAATATAAAGCAATATTTATCTGATTCCTGGTATTTTTGCTCATTCTGAATATTATCTGATGTGGTGGGTGTAATCTATTCTTTTCAGAATTTGGTTCTTGAAAACAGGAAACAAGATGTAGAAAGTAAGTAAGATTTGCAATCCTTAAAGCTTTAGACAGAAACAATACAAAGAAACACAATTAAAGAATTGTCACTCAGAAAGTGAATACAAAACTAAGCATCCCAGTTGTATATTTTGTCATTCTGGGGTTACAGCCATATACAGCAGCCTAAACCAACATGACAATGTGGCAGGGATGCAGATTCCAAATTCTTAGGAATCCCTTTAATTCTTTGTTTTCTTGAATTGCTAAGTACTCATCTCTATAGAGAACTGACTGCTACCTCTAGCATTGCTAAAGGTGTTTGTTGAAAAGGCTACCCAGAAATGGGTCAAGCCTACATTCCTCACTGATATCAGAGGGAGTCTTGGAAGAAAAATGCAGAGTGTTTAGGTTTCAGACAGGCTTATTCTAGACACAAATATCATATGAAATAACCAGAAATGCTAATATTACTATTTTAGCATACAATGTAAAGTTTAAAATATTTCTGAACATCCAGTGATGAAGTAAAAAGGGAAAACACAGTTTCGAACAGTAGACTTCTTAATATAAAATTCAATGTAAAAGATAGAAAATAAGGTAATATTATTAGTAATTTAACTGAAAATGTGTTTGTGATATCTGTTTGATACATAGCTTCATCTTTTTTCTTGATTCTCCAAGACATTGTTGTGATTCACCTGAGCTTTGTGTGAGTGTGTATATTTGTGTGGGCATGTATCCCTCAGGTACCTTGCAGCTGAAGATTTTGGAAACCTAAATTGTGTGTTTTTCTGTCTGGTTGTGTATGCAACTGAATTTACTTACATTTTCATATCCTATATATCCAAAACACAGTGAAAGTCTAGTTGCACAGTTATAAGACTTTATTAGATTATTATTTAATATATTTATTTTATAATTGTAAAAAATGGGCAAATATAAACCCCCAACAGATTCTTTTATCTTTTTTTTTTCCCATATGGCATATATGTGTTTTCAATTTTGTGTTATAAATTTGTGACATTATACAGGATTGCAAAAAGTTTTGCATTTTCAAACCAGGCCTGGCTTTAATTCTGGGTGTGATGTAATCATTACCATAACCCTTCTTGGGGAATCAAACCAGCAAGAGCCCTGCAGCTCTGTGGCCCTGCCAGGCTGCCCTGGGATCCGCTCTCAGAGCTCCCAGTGTGATTCAGCACTCTGCTCCTATTCAGGGACAGAATAAGAATGTGCTTAAGTGCTTTGTGCTTTGAAAACATGCTTAAATGCTTTGTTGAATTGAGAACTAATTAAATGACTGAAAGTTCAAACTTAATATCTAAGTGTAAGGAATGTGTGAATTTTCCCACAGGAAAGAATAGCATGCTCTGAAAATATGGCCAAAAAAATTTTGGTTTCTTCCTTGGGTTTGGTTTGTTGTGTTGTATTTGTTTGGTAAGGTTTTTTTCCCTTTCATTAGGAAATAAGGTATAATTAATTTTCAGGGCTTTCTCTTCTAAATAATTTAAAATATTTTTTAAAACATGAGTAAGAAAAATTGAAAGCAAAATAAAAAATTGCATTTTCACTGAATTAACTTTGTAGTTGAAGCTAGGCTTTATTTCTGGAATCTAGAAAGTACTACTTTGTGGGTTTTTTATTTCTCTTTTCTCAAATGTTAATTTTTAGTTGGTTTTTTTTTTTTTTTTTTTGTTTTGGGTTTTGTATTTTTTCTAAATGACTCACAGAAGGTTGGCAAAGTTCCAGAATAACAGCTGGAAGTGAGAAGGAATGAAAAAGTGTATCACAGAAATTCAAATGAGAAGTAGGATATATATTTTTAATGGGTATGGTTATCATTCATTTGAACAAATTATAAATGATTTTTAGATTTCCAGATGTCTTCAGCTCAGCGTTGGATGCCTTTCCAATAGACAAATACAAGTGATTAACTTCACAGAATGTCTGTGAGTTGAAATTCAGACAAAGATAAAATGGTACATTCTGGCCTTCAGAACTCAAAGTATTGGAGATGGGGATCCTGGACATAAGCTCGTTTGCAGTATGTGTGAAAAAGGTATTTCATTTCATGTTCGGAACAATGACAAATTTTTTTAAAACTTTTTTTTTTCTTTTTGTCTCTGTTGGCTATTTTCAAGAAACCATATACATAACATCAGAAAGGGTGACTGTTAAGATCAGATCTATTGACATAATTAACTTATTTGCAAACAGTTTAATGTATTTTTTTTCTGAGTCTGCCTTCTTGCACACACTAAAACTACCCTTATTCAACTCCTTGTGAATTAGGGTGTACAGCAAATAAAAGAACAATCATCTAGTCCAAACATATTTGCATTCTTAATATGGTGCACACATTCAGGCAAGCGGCAATTTGCATGAGGACCATGAGCCAAATTCAGTTCTGACAGTAGTAGGCATAACTTTATTCAAATCAGACAAGCAGCAGGCATTTACAAGGGGCAAGAATAGGTGCTCTGTATTTGCTGCATGCCCATACTCCAGCATAATGCGTTGCTGTTGCCCAAAACTTCACATTTTTCTTAGACCAGAGCTTATCAAAACCAAATGCAAATTTCAGCTACAAGTTTGGATATGTATGCAATAGCTGGCAAGATATACATCTTGCTTTTACACCTAGATTTCAGTGTGAATAATAATCATAGTTTTAAAAATTATTCTTTTTGCAGGCTTTCATAACTGGAATTAGATGAGAAGTATTATGCCAGGATGCCTCTGGCCACCTTCAAAGCATCCTTGTAAACTGTCACAAGCATAAGCAACTTCATTCTGTCCAAAGTATTACCATTTTTTTAAGTGCTTGTTTTCCAAGTATTCTTACTAATACTTTAATGGTGGTTGTATACCCCAGTGCTGTGGAGCTGGCTGATGTGTCTTGCTGTGTTTCAGCGAATGTTGTGAGGAATCTACAGCAATTAGCTGCTCATGCCTCTGCTTTCCTGTTTTGTGCCTTCCCTTTCATGTATCAGATGTTTGTAAGTTTTCCATTAGACATTTCCTGCTTCTAATAGATGTTTGTGAGGTTTTTGCTTTGAGCTATCAGGGCTCCAATTTGTGCTGAGATGTTTGGTTTTGTTTTAGGGCTGAGGGGTCTTTGTACTCCTTTCTTCCTAGAAAACATTATAATCTGGAAAAAATAAATAAATTGTACTTTGCAAAAAGTGAATATGACTCCTTCATCTAAATGGCATGGTTTGCACATGTCTTTTGTCAGCAGATCACTCCTAAAATAAAAGCACTTAAACTGCAATTTCTGCCAACTTATTAGACACCAAATGGTGACAACATATATGTATTGTAGTTTCTAAAGGCAGCTTTGTACTCCAGTGTTTTCATCTTCTTTGCCCTGCTTTTTTTTTCTCTTTTTAATTTGAAACGGTGACTGATTTCTTTTTCTGTTTCCACCAGCTTGATGTGCTGTACAGTACAAGTAAGTAGCTTTAGCTGCCTTTGAAAGAAGAAAATACCTCTTAAAACGTGTTTCAAATGAGCATTGCCCAATGTGAAGTGGCTGTCAAAATTAACAGGAAAGGCAAAATTGATTCCCTAGGAGTCATACACGGAAACTAGCTTAAATTTTACAAAACCACTTCTGGCGTGTTTAAATACTTAAATAAATGTGATGCTGATCTTTTAATCCCCTCTTCCATGTTTTAGCAGTGGAGCAGCATACCCAGGCATCAAGGCAGCCCCAGCCTTTTGGAGGGTGTTTTTACAGCCAGGCACTATCTGCCATCCCTCCATTCATATGGTACCAAGGTTTCTGGGTCTACATTTTCCTTATCGAGTCACCAAACCAATGCAGCATCAAAGGAAGCTGTCAATTCACAGCACATCACCCATGCTTTGAACTTAGAAACTAGTCAAACCTTTTGGAGTTTTATTTATTAAGGTCAAAACTGGGTTCGAATTGTCAATGAGGGCAGGGGAGTGGTGAGGGAAGCGAAGGATGGCTGCTGACTCAAGAAACCTGCTGGGACTTTGTGGCCCACTGCTAGGCAACAGCCCATCCCCACCACAGCAAACATACAACCACAAAATGAATGACCTCATCTACAAATCAGCTATTTGATATGCAGATCGGACTGCTGGCCTCTGCCATAACACAGTGCTGCATGGGCAGCAGGTGCAGAAGGAGCAAGTACATGGCCTCTTCATGTTTTAAAAGGCAGGGCTGGCTTGTGCTCACTCACTACCTCCGGTCCTTTGCAATTCCTGAAGTTCTATTGCCTTCATTTTTTATTTAGACCCTCCATTTAAAGAAAACATGGCGACTGCTTTCTGCTCTCCTCCGTGCCCAGCCTTAGGCCTAGAGAAGAAGGGGCAGGGCTAAGAAACTCTGCCAGCAGCCTTTATGATTCCTCCAGCGTTTAAACACACAACCTGAAAAACAAGGGGCATTTTAGGAAGGAATTGTGATTCCTGAGGCTTTTGCCTCTCAGATGTTATGTCTTTGCAAATTACTATCAAAGTGTGGGGTCTTGTTGTTTCTTTTTCAAAATGGAGACGCTCTTTGTGCAGATAGTGTTTGTGGAAGGCAGCATTTCTCCCTGTGCATGCATGCTCTCCTTTAATTGCACGGAGGGTGCTGTTTGCATCCTACAGTAAGTGAACTACAGGCAGTTTTGAGGGCAAACTCACAAAAAAAACCAAACACACTGTTTTGTAACAGAATTAGAGTATTTTTCAGCTATGTGTTAAAAAGAATAAAGAGCTGCTGCTACTCCGGACTATGAAACAGCACTGAGCCTCTTAGTGGGCCTCAAAGAGCAATAAAACACGGTGTAATATAATTTGTATTGTCTGTGGTTGCAGGTTATGTCCTGAAAGCTGTAAACTATTACGGCTTTATAGCTATGCTTCTGGTATTAACTAAATGAAAGGGCGATTTGTTCTAAATCTGCAGTCTGCATGATAGCGAATCTTAAATTCATCAGGACCAATTGATGAAAGAGGAGGTAAAAATACTGAGGAGTCAATAGAGACAAAGCCCTAATGCAAACAAAACAAAAGTTTGGTGTGGTGTCTGACCTCTTCAAGCTTCTGCCTCATATTTCTCAGGGGCAGAATTGATCATCCCTGAGACTACAAGGTATATTCAGCTGATGAAGCTGAAGGAAGCCTTGGGCTGCTTATTACAGGAAGATATGAAAAAATAGATATTTACATTATTGTGTCTAGATCATTCTGGGACTCTAAAGAAAGATTCTGAATTTGCTGGAACATAAGAGCTCCTTCTTTTTACTCCCTTAAGAGTGTTTTTGTTGAAAAATGCACCTCTGAGTGGTAAAGACAGTGATTTAAGGAGCCAATCTAACAACACCGTGTCTTTTGCCTGAAGGCTGTGAAAATGTTTAGGTTTTTTGTCTGAAACCTTGGAATTTCCTGTTAAAGAGAAATTATTGTTTTCTGCTTGTATCCAGTTGCAATGCTTTAGCTTGATTCAGGCTTGAATTTAAACATGGATGAAATCTGTGTCCTTACACTTGCTGAAGTCCATGAATTATTTGTTAGATAATTCTGCAGCTGGTTCCTTGTAACCTTCAGCTTCTGCATAAGCCATTAGTTGCTGGTATAGGGAATAGGGTCTGGTTGGTCACAGACTCTTTGTCACTATGAACTTCTGTCAGGCTTATGTGGGACAAACACTTTTAATTTTAGTTCAAAATACACATCAAGTTAAATCAATAAAATATTTTCTTAAAACTGACCAATCTGCAAGTTGTTTTTTACTAAAAACTCACAGGAATGCTCACAGTGAATGAATGCTAATAGGAAGGATGCAAAAGGAAATGGGACTGGACACTCAAAAGGAATGATGATGACACAATTGCCCCATTTTCTTTCAAAGAGGCTTTGCTGATACGATTCTCTTGGGTATCTGACTTTCAAACCAATGCCTCAAGGTCCCCAAAATGTTGTCTTCAGAGCCTGGTTCAGTACAGAGCCAAAGTGCTACCAGCCTCCACATTTGTCCCCTGCATGACAGAGGGCAAAGCCAGCAATTCAAAACAGTGTGTGGTTTGATACCAGGGAGTTTGAACAGGTTCTTGATGACTGAACAGGTCCAAAAGAGGACACAGACCTGCCCTCCTGATGTAGTGCAGGAGAGCAGCAGGCAATGGAAGGGGGGAGTGGGACTGTCCTCTTTCCTGTTGCAGCCCTGCAGTATTGACACAGTTCTGTGAGGTTATGGTGGTGCATCTGCCGCCTTCTTTTTCTCTGACTAGTGTTGCTTACCTGGGAGAGTGTGGGCTATTGTAGGCATTCTCAGTGCCTTTTGTCCAGGGGGTTGAAGCACATTTTTTTACTCAGGGAAGCATATATGGGAAAATTGCCTGGCAAAGTCTTTTTTCTCAAAGTGGAGTCAAAAAAAAGTCCTCAAATTTATATACCTCCATGTGCTTTAAAGTCCTTAAACAACTTCTCAGATAATTGACTAGATGGCTACTTGAATGTACTTTAAGTTTTGAAAGTATTTGCTGTTGAGAGTATTAACCTCCATGCTCTGTTGGTGAGAACACAACAGTGCAGGGCTGGGTAGCTAAGGAACCCCTCCAGGACTCCAGCATGTGCTGATGCCCCTGAAGTCTTGGGGTGTATCCCAGGCATCTTTCACTCCAAGCTATGGCTCAGCTTCCTAATAGTTGCTCCACAGAGAACATCCTATGTCTGGCACAGGTGCAAAGATATCACAAAATCATGGAACACTTTGGGTTGGAAGGGACCTTAAAGATCATCTAGTTTCAAACCCCTGCCATGAGGAAGGACACCTTACACTAGATCAGTTTGCTCAAAGCCCCATCCAACCTGGCCTTGAAAATTTCCAGAGATAGGAGGATATCATTTATTTCCACATTTGTAAGGACATGCCATAAGACAGGAAGATTTCCAACAGAAGGCAATTTGTTCTGAGTGATAAACATTAGAAAACTTTTGACTGCTGTAAACCCAAGAGCCTCTTGTTGTGGTATTAATAGCAAAGAAATGTCAAGAAGCCAGAGTGGGTGACAGAGAGCACAGTCTTGGTGAGAGCTGGATGTGACCATGCATCCAGCCCTGGAGCTGGCAGGGCTCGGTGGCACATCTACAGGCTTTCCCACTACCCAGTGCCAGAGAATGATCTGAAGCATTTTCACATAATATTTGAATGAGGTTTTAAATAAAGATGCCAATAGTGTGTACAGATCACAAAAGGCAAAGCTGCTGGTATGCAAGCAATTTGGGATGAGCACTGGATGCTTGGACGGACTGCTTGGGCAACAGCTAGCAACTGAAGAGTGATTTCTGAGCCAGCTTACTGACATCTGTTCAAATTTTTTGCAGAGTGTAGGCTTCCCTCCCCTGTGACAAGGCCAGGCACATTCCTTCTGTCCTGCCTGACAGCACAGAAGTGGTAGTGGCTGCTGCTGTCCCTGACCCGGGGCCCCCGAAGGGGCAGAGTCTACTGGTGTGAAGCTGCTGCTGGGACAATGTGAAAGGGTGAGATTATTCCGATATGCAAACAGGGAGCCCGCCTTGAAGTCAGGGAGAAAAACAAGGGTGCTAATGGAAGGAGGACAACAGATCCCAGTGTTAAGACTGCTCTTGCTTAATTCATCCCACTAAAGAACAAAGCAAGGAGAGCCTTGCAAGAATTTGATCCACCAAGAAAGGCTGCTACAGTGTTAACCCCTTCATGGTGAGCCACATGGGATATAACTTCAGTGGAATGTCAGTGGAAATGGCAGATTGCTACACTTTACAGGTGAGCAACGTCACAGGCTCTGGAAAGGGATCACTGGCTCTAACATATTGGCCTCTGCTTTTGCACCTGATTTTTTGAGGGGGGAGTGTTAATGAAAAATTGGCAGGCCTGTGGCATTGAAAGAGTTATTGCAAACCAGAGGATAAGATGTCAATGATGCTTGATGCAGAGAAATGTGCAGCATTAGCAGATATGTGCTGCTGATCTAGTAGCAACTAGCCCTCTCCGTTTCACAATGTGATATTTCTGGGTTTCAGTAACCAGCCCCATAGGAGGTCTTCCTTGATACTTTTAACCAAATAGTGGCATTTGGCTCCTGGCCAATGAAAGGAAGCAAGCAGAGCTACTGGCCTTCAGGAAGGGTTTGGGTAGGAATTGCATCTGAGCTGGCAAGCACTCAAGGACAGCACAGGCTCCACCGGTACTGTTAGGATGTGTTAGCCTTTTTGTGCCAAGGCAGCCCTTCCACACATTTTCTAATCCCACTAGAGGAGATAGATTGCATTCAGGAAAGACATGATTTCCATATCCTTTGAGTGCGATTGTGTGAGGCCAAGTGCCGTGTCTTCTACTGTGCCTATGGGTCTCCATTCAGAAAAACAGCAGAATTTCATGGTTCCCCTATGCTCACCCTCCCCTGGCTGCTCTCCCCACCTGCGGATACTCTGCTGACAGTTCCACCCTTCTCTAGCCAATACAGTTGGGACACTGCAGCCATGGTCCTGGCTTGTTTCTGCAGCCCCAGGATCACTGGCAACCCAGCCCTGCACAACTCACAGCCAAAATTTTTGGTGGGGCTGTTGTACTGAGCTTTGCCAGCGGAGTGTGACTTTGAGATTAGAAATCACTGGACTGTAATTGCCTTGCACCATCATCTGCACTCATCCACCGTGATAGTCCTGCTGCTTTTGTCATCCTTGTTTCTAATTCTGAACTATAAAGGTCACTCCAAGGCTCCATCTGTGCTGGATGTGATTTGCTGCTGTTGCAATAGTTTTTGCAAGTACATAGCACTGACACCCCATGCTGGTAAACATCAGATTTATACCAGCAAGAGACCTCCCCAAGTGAATAAATACATTACAGGAACATCTATGTTTACACCGGAGGTTTTGCCAATCACCCCCTGATAAACAGGGGAGTGTGTGTGGGGGGGTGTGTGTGTGCGTGTGCTTCTCTTTCACTTCATTCTCACACATAAAACTTTTAAGAATAAACTAGATTTAAGCTGTAGCTGAATAACTGTAGACAGCAATACAAAAATTTGCTCCCAGGCCTGAAAGTACTTAAATTTATTTTTGTGATGCTCTTTCTGTAGATTATATTACACTTTTTTCCTCTTTTTTTTTTTTTCCCTTCCCCCAGAAAAACCCATATTGTTACACTTTAACAGAGGAAATTCACTCTGCCTCTGCTTTCCCGCTTGGTGTATATTTAAATAATTGCTGCATTATAACAAGCTAAATTGCATTCCCAGCAGCTGTCCCTCAGACCAAACCTTCAAGGGTATGCTAAACAATAATGACTGCAACAACAGTAAACTCAAAAGGCCTTGAGATCCCTTCAAAGATAAGATGTCTTGCTGTTTCCCTTCCATACCCAGGCACTTTTATGCAGATTAGGAAAACAGCATGCATAGAGCCTGCATAGGCAGAGCACGCTCAGAATGGGGTGAGTTTGGCCCTCTTCGAAAGTAAGGAAGGAAAATGTAAAAATCAGAAGATAATACTCCAGTGCTGAGCCAGGGTAAATCAGCTGGGGCCAGGAGCGCTGAGCAGGATACGCTGTGTCACCCATGACCTGGCAGCCCTGAGTGTTTCACATATTCCCCTCTCGGCCACAAATCACCAGACAGATGCTCTTCTCCATATGTCACCTTGTGTCCTGCACAGCTCTGACCTATGACTTTCCCACGGCTGGTGGCTCGATTCCGGGATTGTCCAGTGTGAGGGCAGGAGGAGGGGCAGACAGCAGGGTACAGGCAGAGAAGGCAGGCAGGGGGGGCAGGCAGTGGGGCAGGCAGCAGGGACAGGCAGAGGGGCAGGCAACAGGGGCTGCGGGGCAGGAAAGGGGGCTGACAGGGGGGCAGGCAGTGGGGACAGGGAGAGCGCACAGGCAGAATGGGAAGGTAGAGGGTTCAGGCAGCAGGGTACATGCAGAGGAGCAGGCAGTGAGACAGGCAGTGGCCCCTCGCTGGCTGATGGCAGATGGGGAGGGCAGGAGCAGGGATTAGCGAGTCCTCCTCATCTCCCCACCCCTTCCCCGGCCCCAGCTGGCTGTTTAAAAAGAAAGCCATAAACCCATTAGTACAAAGACAAATGAATCTCATACCCTGAGGCATTCCTTCATTCAGAACTGGCCTTAACCACTTTTCCAACCTTCCTCTCTTAAAACCCACTGTCTTTTGGTTTTCTCGTATGATAGCAGAGTTCGGCAAAATGCTTGACAATACAGCCAGTTAGGAGGTTTTTAGTAAAATTCTATAACCTCACTTTGTACATGTGCAGGTATATATTCATATATGCACGTGTATAAATCTCTATCGGCGTGTATTTGTCCAAATATATGCTTAGATATGTCTTCCACATTATTTAGATACTTTTTTTTTAATTCAATGTAAGTTAGGCATATATAGTGTCAATTAACATTGGAAACTGGATGTATGTTACAGCAAAATTTAATATTATATGATTTCACGTGTCCTTGATTTTACATTAATGCTAAACACATGTGAGCCTGTGGATCTGCAGCCAATGTGACTTATTTCCCCTTGCAGCTATACGTGATGTAGAAAATGATGTGGCAATACTGTGGTAACTATAGGGGACTTGCCACAGCAGAAGGGTAGGGAGTGCTCAGAGGAAATGACAAGTGAAAACATAAATAAGGTTTTATGGAGGATTTTGTTTGTTTATTTGTTTGTTTTCCAATAAAAGAAACTGCCCTAGATATAGATGAGATAGTACAGAGGAAACTACTCTGTAAATTATATAAATAGTAATCGATTTAAAAGATTCAAATAAAGTTTTTTAAAAGTGAATACAGCTAAATTAAGTATGTCTGAATAATACTTCAGATCTTCTGGAAGTGTGCATATTTGAATGTGTAACTGAACCACTAAGACAAATACTAAGGGACATTGCTTAAGTCTCTTGCTTTTTAATTTTCTGTCCCGATCAACTACTTCCTATTCAGCCATAATTTGCAATTTCCTGCCGTTGATTATATACATATATGTATATAGGCATGTTAACTAGCCCATAGTTTAAAAATGTGTATTTAAACTGGGTGGAAGACTTAAGAATCTTTTATATTAATTTGATCTGACTTCTTGGCAACTCACATCTCTTCTCACTGGTTTTATCACCTTTTGATTTTTCAGAGTTACTTTCCTCATGTAAATAACATTATGTTCTGCGTGTGGTAGATTGTGTTCTTGAATCACACCTGGAACTTTCAACAAAAATTGTATGGATTACAGTTTAAAATACTTTTAAAGTAGTAGGCCCCTTTAGTATACTCTGACCACTGAAGCTGAGCAGGCATTTGCATGACTGCACAGTCCATCCTTTCAGAAAAGGCAGCAGAATCAAGGGTTAATGCTTGATAGTGACTGGTTAGGTTTTATGAATATGGCTATCTACTTCATTAAAATCAGATGTAGCCAGCCATAAATACTTCTTTAAATCACAGCTCTTTCTTAATCAAGGCTCACATCATATTTATTGAAGTTATAGATTAGTAAAGATTTTGCCCTTAAGTCAAAGTCCTTGTATTCGGTTTACGTAATTTAAAAAATTCTGGCAGGGCGAGGACACATTAAGTATTCTTCTCCTATGTTAAACCTATCCAAGGGTAGATTAAGTTAGTTTTGCTTTATGTCATGTTGCTTATCATGAATAATCCTCCAGTCAGAGGTGACAGACATGTGACATAACCTGCATAATGTGACTGGAGGCTTTTCAAGCAGCTGGTGCACAAAGAGGCACAAATGCTGTCGAGGTTAAAGAGTTCTCTGAGTAAGGATATGATTTGCCAATGCAGCTAAGTTATCTAGAAGTCTAAGGTTTGATGAAAAACTTCTAAATCTCTTCTATGTTTTGGAAAATTGTGACCTATATCCCTTAATCTTCTATGGATGTCTCCAGCTGCATGTTTGAAGGAGAGGACACGCCAAGTCGATTAGGTTTTCTAAAACAACCTAACTTTTCAATGTGAAAGAGGCCAAAGAGGGCAGTGCAGTACAAGGTGACAAGCTTCAAGCCTCAGAATAGTCACAGATTAGGAAAAAAATGCTTTTGTAAACAGCATTTTGCAAAGACCTCAGTTGTTAATTGTTATTGTAATGCACCACATTTTAATTGAGTTAATTGGCACAAAATGCTTACCTCTATTGACTGAGATAAAATGTTAAAAGCCCTTTGATGGCAATTGGAATTACAGTAGACAACCCTGACAATAGAAGTCAATGTTTTACAATGTGCTGCTGTTTAGATGTGTTTGTTTGGGGGATGAAGCATAATGTTGCTTATCTCAGAGGTATCCATTTTGCCTTGGGAAAAGGTGTCCCAAAGCACTACGGCAGATTTTTTTTTGTTCCAGCTGACTGTAGAGAGAGGTGAAAGACAGGCCAGCTCAGGTTAATTCCACTACTGCAGGGAAGGCCTATTTCAAACTCTTAGCAGAGGCCAAGGCTTTCACAAGAACACTCTGGGCTTGACTTTGCCTATCACCCATGTCTGTACGTCTGCGCACCCTGTCAAGAGACAAACAAACTTGGGAAGGCAGCACGATAGTCAGTAAACAACCAGATCCATCCCTCAGAAGATAGACAGTTCCATTCCTCCTCTTGCTTCTAAGGCATTGTCATGTGGTGTTGGGACACCACCAAAGAGACGTGAGAGAGGAAAATAAAAAAAAAGAAGTTCACACAGTGGGATCCAGAACTGAGAGTCCCAAGACCAAATGGGAATTTAGCCAGAGGCCATGAGGCACTGCCCCGATCCTAAGTCTCAGTGCTACTGAGACAAGTTCTAGTGCTCTCTTTGGAGGAGTACGATGTCTTCTAGCTCCCAGATCTCTTCCACTGTGGTTGAAGGAAGTCCTTATGGTCATTTCAGTTCAGCTCCTATATGTGCACCCAGTGAAGGCCCTCAAGTGAAAAATAAGCCAAATCAGTCTGCAGCAAAGACCAGGGCAGCTTCTGACCCTCTGCAGAAGCATGTTCTTGAATGATGAAGAACCAGGTGGCTGTTGCCAGTGTCTAGTCATGCCTGAGCGCAGATACCACCCCACTGGATCAGACCAGCACCTGTAGGCAGGGAGGGGATGACGTATGTGATGAGCAGGCAAGGTCAAACCTCCTTCTCCTCCTCCTTGAGACAGCGCTCAAAGCTGGTGGTGCCCACTGCCACTGGTGATTACACACATCCTCTGCTGATGGCAGGCAACTGCACCAAGACTGGGAAACTCAAGCCAAAATGTAGCTGTGCCTTTCCCTTTTTATTATGGCATATCATTTTATCAGCCTGGGGGGGTTCAGTTCTTTTCAAAGTTATTGTTATAATTTAACTTCCATGAACACAGCCCCCTACTTTGCTCAGAGACGGAAGCTTCTAAGCAGCCCTTTGGTATCGGAGAGCGCTGGAATGCAGCCACGGGTCAGAAAATGCTGCCCAGGAAAGAGGGTGATGAAAGTACCGACACTTTTGTTTAAACAATTTGCCTTCCTTTTCCCCTCAAGGAATAGTTTATAAATCGTATACCTGTCAAAGCAGTGCCAACACACTGCTCAGAAAAATTTCTATTTTTGACATGAGCATGTGTTTGGCTGCACTTCCAATAGCTGGCTCGAGCTGCCTGATTATGCGATACATCCAGACGGAGCATCTCTGCATTCCAGCGACCACCGGCTGTGACTGGGCAGGTCACCCATTCAAACTGGATGTGCTGAGGCCTGAATCTTAGTCCCTTGTTAATTAAGCATTAGGAAACAGCTGAAGTTTGGTTTTTTGGGGCTTTGGGATCCGATATTTTTTTTCTGCTGCTGACAGCTTTCAAAAACTCATCCAGCAGACTGGAGAGAAGGAGTGGACCTAAGCGATATAGTGAGGCTGAGGTTCCTGCAAGTAATAAGCACAAAACGGGTCTATGTGCCTAGGCAGTCCAATTCCTCTTGGTGAGAGGTGGAGAAGATCTGAGGTTACTCTCTTTATATTTGCTTTTGGAGTAGATGCTTTTCTTTACATATGTTTCTTATAGTCCACCTAAGGTCAGGTCTGTTGGTTCACACACTACCATCTTTCAAAAGCAGAAGGAAATAAACAGAAAGGTGCCATAAAGCCATCAAAACTCAAGTTTCACAAAATGCACATAAAATGTTTTCATAAGTTTGTCTGAATCACATCTCTTCCACCCATTATTCATTCTTATACCCTACTTGAACTTTTCTGAAAGAGGCACCTGGTGACATATTTCATTGTGTTAGCTGGTGTAGCATCCAATAAATGAAGTGGTTTAGTAAGCACAGTGCCTACCAGGCCATCAGTAGTAAATCCACAAAAGGTTAATGAAGCCTGAAACTACAGTCATTTTTGTGTGATGGCCTCTCCGAAAACTCTTTAAAGGAGACATCTCTGTGGTGTAAGCTACAAAGAAACCACTCCAATGGAAACAGTGAGCTACATCAAGGGAGCAGGGGCAAGCTGGGAAATGATGGTGGGAGCAAAACCAGGGTGGAACTCCAGGATTTCTATTTAACATGATTCGGGGTTTTAGCCTCTTTCTTTCTACAAAACCCTGTCTTCCCACAGCAAACTAACATGGAGAACTTTATCTGGGGCACAAACTTGTTAATTCTTGCTTTTAAATTTGATTCACATGTTTATCTGTCCCTTGGAAAAGGTCTGGTCTTCTTTCAGGGTTTGTGGTTTTGGGGTTTTTTTATGTATTTGAGTTAAGATGGAATCCTTTTTCCACCAGCAGAGAAAATGGTAGTTCCATAGGCATTTCTCTAGAATGCTTGTGCTTTGAAGTTACTCAGAGAAATAAGATGTGTGATACAATTGGCTTTCACTCATATTGCAGGATACCATGAAGGTGCATAAGGATGGATCTGGATGACCTGGTCAATTGTAAAAGTCAGTGTAGATACAAGCTCAGCTTTTTATACAGCTTTTTCACTGGCTGTTTTCAACTATTCTTCTCTTGACCTATACTTTATATACGGACTATATACAGTATTGCTTGCTTTTTAGTTATTTTTTTTTTTTAGTAGCCTCTGTTGTTACATGATTGTAATAATTCCTTATTGCATGTTACTGCAGAAGCTGAAGGTTTACATGAAGCTAATTTTACAGGAATCGCCATGAAGCTTAGCAAAAATTAAATTAATCAGACATCATAGCAAGACAGTTACTTGAGAGTATTTGAATGTTAAAGGCTACCACAGAACACAGAAGGGCAGTCAGCTAACTGGGTGAACTTGCACTGGCAAAGGGAGATGAGAGAAAGAAGAAACGGTTTTGCAAATATGTGACAGGAACATGTGACAGAGAAAAATATGTTAAATTGTCAAAACCAGGAGGCGATAAGATTTTGTCAGCTGAGACTTAAAGCTCTTTGGAACAGAGGCTGTTCTCACATGTACCATTTTTATGTATTTATAAAGCAGGTTCTCACCTCAGACAAAGGTCTTTCCAAAATCTCACCTATCTGCACCTTTGTTAATCTGAATACCCTTCATAAAAGGACCCAAAGTCATGTGGATTTAAAAACACCTCAGGTCGATAATAAAGAATGATGATAGATGGCAGAAAAATGAGCTGTGGCAGGTAGATGTGCTGCGACCAGAGGGACTGGTCTGTTCTTATTTTGCATCCACATTAATTATCAAGAAGTGGGAGTAAATAGCATCTTAACAGAGAAATATTACAAACGAACTTGGAGAATTTGTAGGGATTAATTAAACAATCTTCATAAGACATTTAAAATATGAGTATTTCTTTGCATACTTTCACTTAATTAAACTTTTATTTCATCTAGCCAAAGCTGACTAGAAAGAACTGGTATTTTTATCAGTCGAATAAGCATGCAAAAATTTAATTGATATCTCTTTTTTATTTTCATTTTCAATGTACATAGAGGTATATGTTTGTGTGTATATATGTGCGTATAGGAGAGTAATAAAATATGTGTGGAAGTATATGCACTCACACAGAAACCCTACTGGGAGAGAATTAAGAACAGTATTCTTAAAAACCCAAGAGTTTCCTCATCTCTTTTTTATATTCACAGGTGCAGTAAGAGAGATGAAGAATGGACAAGTGTGGGTGAAAACACTTTCCGCTTTACAGTGCTCAGTCCTCGTTATTAGGATCAGTATAGGAAAGAAGAAAATAAAAATCTATTGTTCACTTTCACTTTGATCATCATACCTATCATTTTACACACCACATGCTTTCCTCTTCCAAGGGCATATATTGCATTTATTCTACAGCTGCAGTATATTGATTTTGGACTGCTGGCTTCAGTGCAGATGAGTGACAAACTAAATAAGCTGCTGGGTGGCTGATAAGTAACCATGTTTAATCTCTTTGCTCCAAGATGAAATCCCATAACTCATTTCAACAAATTTGGTTTCAATAGTTTTGGTACTCAGTCAAGAGAATACAATCATATTAATATTTTTTCATATTAAAGATCAGTAGTAGAATAGAAGCTTTCACAGAAAGTGTTCCAATTTTGCATTCTACCTCTACCAAAGCATATACAGGATTGTTACACATTTACGCTAACACATCTCTGTAATTCCAGCTGATAATTATAATTAGATGTAAATATTCATCTGCATTTCTTTTGAATTGTATTTATTGTTCAATAACTCTTTCACAGCTGTAGTGTTTCCCAATTCTTCATCCACTGAATGAACAACTGACTGCAGTTTCCTAATGCAGTGCTTTGAGTTTTAAAATACAGATGTCAGATATACTTTCTTGAAGAAATTATTATTAAGAATAATAATAATAATAGTTGTTGTTTTGTTGTTGTTACTTTATGTATTTTCTATAAATATAATTATTATATCATTATATATAATTTTAAAAAATGTATTATTATTTTCTTAGGTCTTCTAACAACAGGAATAACCCAGTTACTTGTAAGTAGAGTTAAACAGTGTGAGGTGTACAACATACATGGTGAAATCTAGAGGCAGTAAAAAGTGATATTTTTTAAGTGCTAACTACAATACTTAACCCAAAGCCTCATTGAGAGGAAAGCATTGTAAGGCTGGAAAGTTCTCCTCTTTCTTGGCACAGCTGGGCAACACACCAAGTAGACCTTACAAACTGTAACATAACACAGTGGTACCAAGTGAATATTGTGACATACATATTCCAAGGCAACTGAGAGCAAAATATATTCCATAAAATCACAGCTAATGCAAGGTCATGTATTGCAAACCATTAGACCAGCCGAAGCCAGGCTGAGTCTGCAGGGGAGGTGTGACCGCAGTGTGACCAGACAGACTCAAGCTCATTTTTTTCCTAACTATGGTGGCACCAGGGAAGTCCTCCAAGAACCTGACATCTCTGATGCAACAGAATTATTACTATCAAAACCTGAACTGACTGGAGCACAAATTAGAGACATGCATAGGCTCTGGCCTCACCCCTGAGTTGTAGCAGAGGCAGACTTATGCCAGCTGAACTTTTTTTAATGAAGAGGAACAACCATAGATCTCCTGCTTGAAGATGTTTGTATAAAGAGCCATTTTAAATGCCTTTTAAAACACGGTAACAGTTTAGAGTATTGCTGAGATCTTTCATACAGAAATTCAGTAAAGGAATAAAATTACCTAAGAAAAAAATATTTCCACCTGTAGTTTGGAATAAGAATACGTGCAACCCAATAATGTGGCTGACACCTGACCAAATAGGATAGGTGCAAGGAGAAAGTGTATGCTTCTGAATGACTTTTTCAACAAAATCCAGCAAAGTGGGATTTATAAAATGGTAGATAAACAGTAATTATCCAGGGTTTGTTCCCACTTTATGTGCTAATGGGTAAGCAAGTTTCAGCACAGAAAGGCTGCTTGAAAACTTCTCATTAGGCAAATGTGCAGGGTTTTAGCATTTTCTGGTTAGGCAGAATGTCAGTTGTCTAAGCTGAGGCAACGGCAAGCAGTTGAGAAAATGATCAACCATTCCAATAACTTCTGGGTAAACTTGAGTTTGTTCCTAAAGAAAGACACTCTGATAACAGCACAGTTCGGGCAATTAAAATGCAGTAAGGTTCACAGCAGAGGTGACTGGCTGTTTGAAAAGTGCTGCAGCACACAATTTATGACATCCTTTATTTTAACACCGCTCAGTATATCCTGTAAAGGCTTTAATGTGCTTAAGCCAGTTTATTCCTTTGATAATGGTCTGTGATTGCGATCAGGCATGCCCTATAGACAGCTTCACACTTCCGTGTGAAGTATTATTTGATAAAAAACCTAATCAATAAATCTAATTTCTTCCCTTGCCAGATACAGTTACATAATGTGTTTCCAATTTGGGCCTGGATCAGTTTCCTGGAATACTGAATAACCTGTGGGAATCTGTAAGCTTCATACTAAGTTGGCATTCAAAGTCATTTTGACTGGACTCTAGACCTTGCTTGGTAAAAAGAAAATAAGACTGTCCTTGAAACAATCTCATCTTTCCTCTAGTTTTTAATTGAAAAGGTTGTAGAACTAAATGAGGAAAGCAAATATAGTGCAGAGTGTAGTTTTCAGAGTTTCTTTTCTAACCATGGGCTTTATATGACATCATATATAATAGAACTACAGAATAATAATCCAAATAAATACTATGATTTTGTCTCAGATTGAGTGACTACTAGAAGATAGATAGTTGGATGGCAATTTATTTCAAAGAGCATGGACTGTGATAAAAAACTTTTCTTACAAAAACACTACTGTAAATCTTACAAATCTTACAAACTGTGGGGAAATATATGAGCTCAGATCTTCATAGAAAACATTGCAGAAATGAGAGCTGCAAAAAAATGAAAATTCCTTCCAATGGAAGTTGCTTCTATTTGAAAGTTTCATTATTTATTGTATTTAATTATTTTATTGTTTTCACAAAATGGAAATGCCACTAAAAATGTGCTTGAAAAATAAGTTCTTTCAATAAATATGTGTCGAACGGAAGTCAGGCCTTTAGACTCATCTTCAGCTGAGTATTGCATCTCTTCTGTGTCATGGGATCTTCTGTAAATTGCATTTCACTTTCCAGCTGAATGACAGGAGTCATGCTGGCAGAGGACTGTGACACCACGTTTCGAGTCCAGCATAAGGATTTCGAGTACTACCCAAGGGAAACATGGGATTCCTCATTTTCAGCACATACATCTGGGTCCGTACTTGTAGTTTTTTCTAATGACTGCCTACTGTAAAACTACAGAAATAGTCTTTTGGCCAGACAGATCGGCTGCTGGCAGCCCCTGAGGGACCCTGGGCTGGCAGCCCACATTGGGCTGCCTCAAGGAAATACCTGGGGAATGTAGGTGCCTCATACTGTGCCTCAGTTCTGATGCTGGGATTAGATTTCTTAAAATTAGATATTTTATCAGCTTACCTGTGAAAGAAGTGGAAATAGATATCAGAAAAGGGTGATATATCTTACACTTAAATAGGTACCTCAGACAGCTTGGATTACTGAATGTCCAGGGAAGCCTGTTCGATCTTAGCTGGCTGTCAGAGGAATTCAGCCTGGAGTTAAGTAATTTTTATTCTTTCCATGTAGGCAAGACCTCAATCATCTATCTCAATCTTCATTCAAACAATCAGCATATAGGGAAATGCTGAAAGAGGGTTTTTGAAATTGTGGTGGTAGTAGTTGTAGCAGCAGTAATAGTAGTAATTGTTGCTATAGTTGTTATAGGCACATTGTCGCAGGATATTGCCATCATAATCGAATACAGGGATTAACACCAAACTATAAAAGATGAACAAAAAGCATCACTGCTGTGCCTAGGGCTAAAGACAACACGTATCTGTGGTAATATTTGAAGAGTTCTGTGCTTTGTTTTTTAACATTGCTCAAATGAGGGTTTACTGTGAGGTTAATTGTGAGGTAATGAATCATCAAGACTAACACTTGGTTAGAACCATATTTCAATCAGAAGTACAGAGCAGATCAGTGTGTCTTCAGCACACAGCAGACACCCATGTCCAGGTCATGTAACAGAAGTGGGGAACCCTACACAAAGCTGTTTCCATCTGTGATCTTAGTAGCTGGCTGGAAGTTTGAGGGTCTTGAAGGTTATTCCCAATGGAGGAATGCTACTCTGTCAACAAAAATATACACAGTTCTGTTCTCTTCAAAAAAACATACAGTTTCAAACAACTAGAGGTCATTTCCTTGCCAAAGGTTCAAACCTCTTTTCTCAGAACCCTCCAAAGACTCTTTCAGGGTCCTTCTTGGTGGCAGTGTTATTGGGAATAATCGGGAAATCTTGGTGATTCCTCTCCAGACTATTTCTGAGCTGAGATTTACAGCTTTATTTTTATCTCTTGCATGCTTATATTTACAGACACACACACAACCATTCGTCTGGTTGGAGAGTGAAAATTCGAGGGAAGTACAGTGTAATTTTTTCTGCCTGAGGTGAAGGTCTGGGCCAATACTTTAGGTTTGCAAAATACTGTTATTTCATTCACCTGCATCTATAAAAGAACTTAGTGGAACTTAAATGAAAGGTAGTGAAGGGTCTTCCAATAAGATTTTAACCATTCTATAACAATATTAAAAACTTATTTCTTTGCAGCAGTCTTCAGAGGCCATTCAAGTGGAATGACTAATAATTTTGGACTATATTCGCTCCTACATCTTTCTCAGAAGACAAACTGCACTTTTGGGTGATGAATGCTTGCTTATTAGATAGAAACTGCTATAAAGCTCTAGCAGCTAGCTGCTTAAATAGCACACGGGGATGGAATTTTTCCAGATGAAAGCCTAAGATTTTCCATGGATTATATTATTTGTCCTTGGGAGGTTCAAATAGACTGGGAAGAGTTTCTATTCAGCATGATAAAAAGATCAGAATTTATAAAGATTGAGGGTCTCCTCAGAAATTTTGTATTTCAAGATATGGAACACACCAAAGTTAAATTCACTCAGTAGATATCACCACTAGTGTCAGAGCACTTAAAACAGAAGAAAAAGCATTCCTCTGCAGTCAAGTAAATTATAAGTATAATCTAATCAATCACATTATTTTGCAATAACCCCAGTCAATTTTAAAGAGAAAAATAACCTCCTGATGTTTATGCATATGGTTTTATATCCAAACTGCCAGTCTTTAGACCATCGTCCAAGTGATATAGAATAAAAATATGTATTTCTAAAGCAAGTTTAATTTTTGCTCACTTTAAAAATTAAGATTGTGTTTCTAATTCGGAGTTATTCTTTACTGATGATGGAATTTTTGCAAGCCCAGGTTACTTACAGCCTGTCCTTCCTGGAAAACTTTGTTTTCTGATTCAGTTCAGTTCTATTTTAAATGAATCCTTAAACCACCTTCATTTCATAATACTATGCAGCTACATTAAACCACTGACAAATATATTTATAGAATGCTATAGGGTGGTAATCAAAGGTCTTCTGAGGATATTTCAGATATTCAATATAATTTTCAAGTTATGTAAAATTTTGGAGCAATATCTTTCTATTTAAGAACACTATAAATTTTCATCGATCTATTGATTTCTTTGGTACCTTTCCACACTGGAGGGTTTGATTGGTAAGATATAAAAGATGTACTACAAACAATGGTTAGATATGCAGTGCAAAAGAATGGCATAGAAATACTCACTTTGATTTAAAGTGATGACATTAGAGTTAGATCTTTCCAGAGAAATCAAACTTTTGTCATTCCTTGTATAAACTCAGTGTATGCACTAACAGTTCTCCACTTTAGCAAGACAGATGAGAAAAGAAACTATTTCTTGTTGGATATCTTTTGGGGAAGATAGTTTGCATGGCCAATATATAACCAGGATGCATAGACACACTTTGCCAGCAAATGACATTTCTGAGAGCAAAGATCCTGCAATGAATGTCATACACCATGATATCATTAAACATATTTTCAGGCTGCTTTATTCTCACTTACAAAGGCTGATGCATATTATGAGCAAAATTTTTTGTATGATGTAACTGTAGTTGGAAGCACACTCATAATGGGCAATAAATTATATACCTTTACTAAACTTACTGCATATCTTACCACACTGTGGTGTGCACTTCTGGCCAGTCTCAGCAGCCTCAGAGACAGAGATAAGAGAACTAAACCCCCCATAAAGTTTTGGAATCATATTATGGTGATGAGTGTTGATAAAGGGAAGCTAATTTATGGCCAAGTGGTACCATTCAGTCTCGGAAGCAAAGTCAGATAAGACTCTTATCAGTCATGTGATCAACCTCAGACTTCCTTGTATGATCACTCTTACTTGCTCTGTACTTTCCCAGCTGCCAAATGTATCACAGAATAGCTCAAACAACAATGAGTTATTCCCAGATTGCTAGGGCCATAGTTGAATTGCTGAACTTGCGCCCCAAACTATTCACTCTAGAATATGTCTTGGATATAGTGTTGCTACACTCTAATGATCAGGGGGGAATAAGAGAAGATCTGATTAAAAGCCCATGCCTTGTGTTTATTAAGTTTTTCTTTCTATTAGTTATTATATTTTCATTTATATCCTAGTAAAATAATTATAAATACTATATTTATCATATTCTCTGTATAATACATAAACTTATAAATATACAAATGTACATATCAGAATAAAAATTGAGTTGTTTATGAAACTCAAATCCCAAATGGTTTATATTGCACTTAATAATAAATTAATTTACCTATGTATTGTGTTTGTCTTGCCAGTAATATGATTAACATCCAGTGTCAGTGTATCTGTTTTCTTGGAAGATGATTTCTAGAAATCGATTTTATTTCAGTTCTTTGGTTTTCTAGACATGTGGGCTGTACATGAAAGTCATTAGCATTCTTGACAAATATTTTTGCCTTGCCTGTTGTCCTCTAGTCAGTAAATTGAGAGCTCAGCTTTTAAGTCACTTCATGCTTACAGTAATATGAGACAATCAGCATCCATCTAGCAACAGAACTTCAAAGAGAAATCACTATTTCCCCTGACAGTCCTGCCCCATGCACAGCAGCTCTTGGAAGCAGCTGTGTTGCTTTGAACTCAACTTAAACTTTACTTCAGAGCCAACTTAGGGCTCTGAAATGGGATGTAAATTGGCGTAGCAAGGTGGTGTAACCCACATTGTGAGTGGGTGTTAGAGGGCCCCCTCTGTGCAGACCCATAGCATGTGTGAGCTGCCTCAATCCCTGACCACAACTTTCTGCTTCTATAGTTTGTGCTGGAGCAACATATGATTTCACTTCTGCCTGTTCCCAGCTGAACCTCCCTAAATTACTCTTACTGCAAACTGCTGGGCCACCTGAGGCTCAGATTTGGGGGACCTTTATTGATCAAATGAAAGTTCTTTGAGCAGAGGAAATGCACAGGTATAAATACCAGTGCCAAGTAATTTCCTTCCTTGAGTTTTTCCCCATGGGTACCACTCCCCTGACCATCCATGCTCTACGTCTATTGATTCCTGCTCTTCTTGAGCTATATTAAACCAGCTCTTTTTTTCTGAGAGGAGACTGGTTGTGGTTATACAGATTATTGCCCTGGGAGCTGTAATGCAGTCTTCACCTTACTTCAAGCACTTTGAACTGAGGAAACAGATGGGTGCCAAATGGCGAACAGAAGTGGTCTGGGTCAAGTGATGTGCTAGAAATGCAGCCAGTCCAGTCTCAACGGGGACAGCCATGGGCAGAGCCAGTGCAGACCTCCATGGTCAGGAGACCAAAAGTCCCTCCTCAAAGGGAAGAGCTTAGAGCTTTAGCAACAGATATATTCTGAGTATAATTATAATTCGTATGAAATCCATATCATTATGAGGAGGCTCCTCAGTTTCTCCTGTGAATGCACCAGGTCCAACATTTTCTTGTCAGCTGAGCCTTGTCCTTTCAAGGCAAAAAGCTTTTGAAAGTATCATATGGGATATGGAGAGTGGGAGACAAGGACAGACATGAATGAACTGAAAAATATCAGTTAACAGGAGATCATGAGCAGATAAGGAAAAAACACAGGCTTTATTTTCTTCTGGGGCTTATAATTAAATTTTCTACAAGTTACACAAGGAGAATTTTCTTGCACATTCAGAATTTTAAACTGGGTATACTGGCTCAGAACTCAAGGTCTGCTTATCAATACCCACCTTGCTACTAGGTGCATATCCTCTTCACTAAGTCTGAAAGTAGATAGCTATGATTTAGTTTATAATTTGCAGCAAAAAACATGTTCACCTGGCTAATCAGAATATGTTTTTAATTGATTTGTTCACAAGTGTAATATGATACTGGAAGAAATGTCCCTTTCTTGCAGAAAATTATATGCATGCTTTATGTGGTTTACATACGTAGATCCTGCTATCAGTTCCCACCAGCCCAGTAAGAGTAAACCACCACATGGATCCTTAACAAAAAAAGATAACATTGCTGTCTGACTCAAGTCCCTTGGGATTTATTTGTGTAGGAGCTCCAAATGCTAGCTAACACCTTCCAGAGGCCCTGCTGAGACAATAAAGGGCTGTTGTATAACTTAACTGAAAAAAAGAGAGACCTTTTCTTGTCAAATAAAATAATGTCTTAAACTTGAGAAACCTTAGAAAAACATGTTAAATCCTTTTCTGTACTTCAGGTGAAATGAACACTGGCTCCCTTAGAGAATTCAGTGGGAGACATCAGGGGTGCAGCTTCCCAGGGTTTGAGCTGCACCAGGGCTGCGCAGGACACCTGGCAGGAGCAATGGAGCTGCCAGAGGGTCATTACCAACTTTGCAAAGCCCTCCAACACCAGCTCAGAGTATGGAGCCAGACAAATGACTAATAAGGAACAAACCATCATCTGCCATCAAACTAATGTCAAGCAGCAAGACCCACAGGTTGCTGATAATCAAGGTCAGCTCTTCAAGCGAAACTGAGTTTGTCCAGTGTCTTGACTGCCAGTTCAGGGGGATTAGGGCATAAACAGAAATGTGTGTAAGTAGGAAAAATAAAGAAAAGTTGAAATTTTTAAAACATTTACTTATACAGGGAAAGCATTACTATTTCTCACATTGTGAACACAGTCATACCTAAGCAAATTCCGATGTGCAAAATGGAAATACTTTTCATTAAGCCCTTTAGTTTGTATCGTTTTCATTATATAAATGCCTTTCAGACAGATCTATCAGGTCCTCTCTAAACATGCAATCTCTGTAACTTCTCCCATTTAATATTTCTTGTAAGGATGACTGTAATTTCTATGTTAGCAGTGCATTCCTGGGTTTTAGACCCTTTAATGTGCCAGACAACAGCTTGCCATGGAAGGTCACAGAGCAGGATGATGTGGTGCTGCAGAGCAGCCCAATGGGATGTACCTACTGGGGCCCCAGAGGTCCTGCTCCACCCTGTGACCCAAAGGGCCAAATTTGCTGCTGTCACACCAGGCAGCACAGCAGGATTTAACCCAGGGAAGCAGGAAACACTAGAGAGATTTGGTTAAAACAGTGCAAGTTCTGTGGGTTGGCAGGACCTCAGTTGCTTAGATGAAAAGTCATTAAATAAATTGCCATCATGAAGAAGGAAATCTGTCATCTATTTTTGGTTATTGCATAACTCAGTTGGAAGAGTGAAATGGCTACAATGGTGCACCTACATCTTTTTCCACAGACTGAGGATCTGGCCATTCAGTATAATTTAGCAATTTTTTTCCAACGCCTTATTCAGCAGAATGTAGTCTGAGGTGACCTTTTGCACGAACCTCCAAAGGCCACAGAAACTGAATACTTCCAAGCTGACCATCTGACTTATCCTTGTGAAAAGTTACTCTGTATTAGAAGGTCAAAAGAAAAAGAAAAGAAAAGGCTCCTCAGCAGGGAGCTGCCCTTTGGGATGTTAGGTAATTTAAATTAACTGGCATCATGCTGAGTAGCTTACATTTCTATATCTGTATGTGAGTGGGAACAGCTAAGGTCAAAGGGTCAGCCTCTTCTTCAGCAGAAAGACATCCCTTTGCTGCTCCTACCTCAGTGAGCATGGCACTGAACATCACTGAACATCAGCAGTTTCTTTTGGGGTCCATTCCTGCATTCTGCATGCCATAGCAGAAGAGCTGAAAATGTTAATGTGGCAACAAAAGTAAAAATAGATTACTCTTTCCCCTGACTGCTACTTTCCGGGGTTTCTTGTCAGAGTTAGTCAGTGTCCTCACATTTCCACTGAGGATATAATGCCTAGTCCCTACAGGTAGGAGGATATTTGGTAGAAAGGCTAGTATTAACTTCTGCAGCTACTTTAGTGGGGAAGTTTGTAGTAAATGGATAGAATAGAAGCCATTAGGAACTCGTTTAAACCTTTAGCTATTAAATTAGGAAAATAAATTGCAAAAGTGAAATAAGCTATCTGCTAACAGCAGAGAGGGAATTTAAATGGTCTTGTAGCCTTTCCTCCCAGGTATAGGAGCCAGGGTCCCTGCCACAATATCAGGCTTTCTCTGTGATTTTGAGTTTCTGCAGGCTCTGCCTTTTATAAGTAAAATGGAAGAAATATTAATTTCAAATGATTTTGCAAAAATCCACTAATTTATTTTTGGAAAGTACTTTGATGCTTATATATAAAATCAACCTATTGCTGCAGGAGTATAAGAAGCAGTTCCAAAGGTTTTGTTGTCCCTCAGATGCAGTGGCAGGATTTTTATATGGTTTTTTTCCTTAGTTCTCTTCTTTCCTGTGGGATAGGAGAGAATTTGTATGAGTTTTTGAGATTTGGGGATTTGTTTGTTTTTCAAATATGGATGATATGCTAAACATTTCACTAAGGACAATGAAGCAAGAGAAAAACATCTTTCACCTGGCAGAAAGGACAGGTTGATATTCCAAGCCAGTATCGGTGAAGTTTGTGATGCTTTGTTCCTTATTCATTTATTCATTCACTGAAATTACTACTAAGAAACTCAAAAATTACTAAAACATTTTGTACAGAACACAGCTGCTATTACAGGTCATGAGTTAGCCACAGAATAACTCAGTAGCCTCCTTACATAGATTTAGTAGTTTTAAAATTTCTTTTAAATGTTTCTCAATTTATAATTTTTTTCAATGCACTGTGTGAAGCCACATGGTGCAGTGTTGCAACTTAACATGGTTTTCAGGCTTTTGAAGTTGCTTGGTTCCACTTGGTATTTCACACCACGTCAAAGGTGTGCATTATCTCACTGTAACACAGTTGTGCCCTCTCTCCTTGCATAATTAAGTTCTTGCATACCAACTAAATGAGTTAATGGATATATTACTGATAAGTTTATTAATAGAAGACAGGTCAAACTGATTCAGAGGTGTTAGCATATCTCTAAGCAGAAGATTGCATTAGAGACTGAGGGCAGGACTGTTTATTTGTGTAATTGCCCTATCACTGAACTATTGACTGCTGCTGTTTTGTAACTCAAGGAATTTCCTTATTATTCTTGCAAAACTGAAGATGAGGAAATGTACCATAGCCTTCAAAATGCTATGTATATTAGGATTCCAGAGAGTAATGAACTGCAAATGGAGATGGGGGATAGAGAAGTGAGATTTGAGGCACATCAGTAGTGAAATTTATGCCACAGCTTTAAATATCTGAAGCTGCTTGTGCCAATCATCTATGTTACCCTTGTAGTCAATAAACTGAAGGGTGATTTGTCTCACCTGTTTCTGGCATCTATTGCAAAGGTGAGGTGAATCGTCTTCCAGGGTTGCCTGTTTCTTTATATGGGTGATTAGATGAGTCCTGAATGACTAGTTAACATTTAGAGAAGTAGAAATATTTCTACCTTGTGCAGCAGGAAATTGCCCACTAAAGGTGCTTCTTCCCCATAGTCGAAGGTCTACATAGATTAGGAAGAGGCAGCCCTAGGCTGACTTTTACCAGTAGGAGATGCCTAATTGAAAAACGCCTGTCAGTACAGCTACTGCTCAGTTGAGACACCCTGGGCAATTAGATGTGTGACTGCTTTGCAAGATGCCTGCCCCCACTTCAGTCATGTCTTCCCCTTACAGAATAGATGTACTCTGAATTTCTGACCCACCACATCTACACAAGACAGAGACATGGAAAGCTGTTTTGTCTTCCACTGATCATTAATGACTTTGGTGTTGTCAGATTATAATTTCTTTTGAAACCAAAATATATCTACTGGGTTGGAAAACAGCCTACTAAACAAGTTGTGCATGAGGAAATCACTCCCACCAGGCTCTCCAACCATGAGGAGACAGACCTGTCATTTTTCTGTGTGACAATCAGCCCTTGAGAGAGGTTCAAACCTCTGATGAATATGTGGTCTTTTGTCCAAAGAAGATGACTGATTAAATTTTTCTGCAATGCTAGTAAAGTTTACTTGAGGAATAAGATGAAGTCCGAGACCAACAATACCTTAGTTCAAGAGATGTCATAACAGACCAAAGAGCCATCACCAATTGCCAGGTGATTACACCGGAGTTCCTATCTGGATTTGTAGAAGAAAAGAGCTAAGATAAGCTCCTGAAATGTTTATGTAAATCATCACAGGGATCTAGGAGAAAATGTGATAGCCAGACTATGCTCAGACATTGTCCTAACAGCCCATCCAAAGCCATTAGCAGATACATTTACCTGATCATTACCCTTTTCTGATAAGAGGACAACACCTTTACTAGAAGTTTATCCAAAGCCTAGCATGATGCTACTCCTAAATTTCAGCCATCCAGCCACACCAGTAAGGTACACTGTCAGAAAGCAGGTCTTTGTATTTTCCTGTAATGACCATGCATGCAGGAGCAGAAATCAGGTTGCAGAGCTGTTGCATTCACACTGTGGCCTGATGCAATACATAAGGCAGCCATTAATGAAAAGGAAGTGCTTACTGTTCACCTCATCTTGTGTCTCACACTCCCTTGGGATTTCATAGACAGATGGTTAATATGTATTAATTATCTGGCTATAAATGCCCTCTCGTTTTTCTTGCCATTTTTCAAGTGAGTCCAGAAAACACTTTGAAAGGATGGAAAAAGTTTAAATGTATGTCCACGGTAGAGGAAAATCTTCTATTTTTCTCTATTGCCAGCTCTTAAAAGTTATTTAATTTATGCTGTTGTAAATAAAGTCAAGTCAATGAAAATTGCTTTCTCCAAAGCAAAAATGCTAGGAGTGAGCCTTCCTTTACAATGTCTGCATGGGATATTGAAATAATCTGTTCACATCATCTGTGTCAATTGTGGAAAACTAACCAAGAACAAGCACCCATAATGATTAAAGGTAATCACTTCTTATCACTGATTCCAACTTTAGACAATTTCTATGCATTACTATGGAGTGCATGCAACTTTTCCATTTCCTGTGAATGAGTCCTGTAATACTAGAACTACATATGTACAAGAGGGGCATGAGTGTTACATAGCCACCTTTAGCTTTATATATATGTTTATACTCAACTAATTAAAATCCCAATCCCAGGACATAATAATTTTTTAACCCTTTTCCACAATTTGTGATATTAGCTGTGCTGTTCATTACACAGATTAGAATTGCTTGTACTTTAAATATTTCACTGGTCATGCAGTGCAATTGTGGAATCAAATACTATCTAGAACAGCAAATAGATTGTCACATATACAAGAGATTTTATATCAGCTGAATTTGAAGTGGTCAAACTCCCAAGTAGAGAATCAGGTTTTGAATACATTTTTAACTGATTTTTCCTCTTCAATTTTATCTGCAGTAGGAAAGGTTTAATCCTTTCTGAAGTTCACAACATACCTTAGACTTAAAAAAATTGAATCACTGTACCTATTTTGCATCCTTTCACTGCCACCTGCTTACCAGAAGAGTTCTCAGTTTGTTACAAGGTACGACCATGAATAATGTTCTCTCAAGGAGACAGAGAAGATATGAACAGTATGTTCTTGAATGTACATAGGACTACATATATAAAGGGAGAGACATACTTCAAAGGCTTTGCAGTTACACTGACCTGCATGTGGGTTTAAGATATGCTTGCTGAGGAAGCAAAGCCAAATGAGTTTAAGCCAAATGTACTTGTGAGTTAAAGGTAATTTATAGCCCATAAAGCATGTAACTCTACAATCCCATATGGAGATATGCTGACCATGAAAATATTTCTTCAAATTTTGATATGTTCTTAGAGAGGAAATAGTGGTATGCAGAGGAAATAAATGTTCATGTAATCTTCTGATTAGATGTCTATACCTAAAGTCTCTGCTCTGCTCTTCATGGAAGTGTTGTACCATTCCTGTCTTTTTCTATTAAAAAAGCACCAAACCCCAAACCCTAAACATAAAGAATGAAAAGTGTGCAGAATAAAGGGTTAAAAAATAGTGTCATAATTTTGAAATTATATTTTTAACAAGACACTTTGGATTTCAGATGTGAAATATATCCCAAATGGCAGCATGGCTTCTAATATTCTTTCCCTCTCCTGATGTCCCCCAGTCATGCCAAGTTAGTGTAAAGGCTTTATCTGTCCCTTTTCTCATTCTGATTAATTCAAAAATGCTCAGCCTTTGGAAGTCTGTCCTCCTAGGACAGATCCTGTCCTCTCCTTTTTTTCTTCCCGAGAGTGCTCCTACCAAATAAAAGACCCTTTTTTTGATGTGTTTTTTGAAAGTGCAAGGGCTTGCAATGGGTGTTCCCTCTGTCTTTCTCTCATGTGTGTGACTTCATGTGTGCATGCATATTTTATTGAACATATGTGGATTTGAGAGACCAGAGGCAATTTTTCTCCATTGTGTATTTGTGAACAAATTACTTCAGCAAAAATTAGAGGCATGGAGAGGTGATGGAGAGAGTAGGAGAAACCAAAGTACAGCAGGAGTTACTTTGGTAGCACAGATGTGTGTGGGTGTGGGTGGATGTGCTACAGCACAGACTTACTTGTACCACCTCTGGGCATCTGGGCAAACGATTAGCTTCAGTAAGAATCTCACATGCACACAAACTGAAGTGAGTGATTATTTCTGCAGAGGCTATGTACTGCCTGTTTAAGGAGATCAGAGCCTTTTGGCATAAAACCTAAGATTTGGCTTTTCTTTAAAAAGGTAGGTCAATTGGAAAAACTGGAAGCTAATGGTATTTTGAGAATTAAGACTTATATGGAGACTTGTTCTGCATGAGAATGAAATGTACAGTCAACGTCTTACACAGATTGGGGGTTCCTGCTTGGTGTCCTTGGTCAACAAGTTTTCTGCAAAGCTGCATTGGTCTGCAGACTTTGTTGGTGTTGGTCACCATGTGTGATGTGTGTGCTTCTGCAGTAACAGCAACTTAAAATTAAAAGTAGCTCATTTGCCCGGAGCAGCAGCCAAAATAGTAATGCATGAGAAGACCAGATTTTTTGGAAAATAGTTGGAGTATTCTGTAATCCACACACCTGCATGTTGTAATGATATGATAACTGTGGGGAAACACATCTGAATCCCAACCCTAAAACCTCACCAGCACGTTGCAAATTGAATTAGGGAAATGATAATTAGCTTAAGCAGATATTGTGGCTGGAGCGCAGTGAGTGACTGACTGAATTCAAATGAGATAAAAGAAGGTCCACTCCCCTCTAAATTTCTCCTAGTGGTACTTATTTTCCTCATAAATATGAAATGGAAATGTTGAGACATCAGGAAAAAAGGAAAGAAGGTCTAAATGGAGAAAGTGAGGAGAAAGGAAAAAGAAACATAAATTTGGGAACCCTCAAGAAGCAGATTTATGATTCAATTCTTAAATCCCTCTTTTGCTTTATAACCTGAGGTTATAATACATTATTGCAGGGGTGAAATTAAGTTTAGAAATTCAGTGTATTGCTGGAAAAAGTTTGCTGCAGATTCCAGAAATGCAAAACTAAATCTATATCAGATCTATACTCATGAAACCCAAAGGAAGAAGTATAGTTGCAAAGAAGTTCAGTGTAAATATATTGAAATTAAATCTAGAATTATACTCCAGTTCTGTCCCTGATTTTCAAACAGGTTCTTCTGTTTAGGAAGAAACTGTTTAATATTGCCTGCTATGAAAATAGCAGACACAATAATTGAAGTTGTACATATTGTAATAATGTTGGCGTATATAGCTCAAAGACACAAATATTTACATTTATAAATTCATTAGTTTACCTGGGGCAAATATCCAGAAAGTTGTGAAAATCTTCTTGCCTAACATCTGTGCTGAGCTATGCTGTGGAGTGTCAGGAATATGGATGGATCAATTTGGGAACTTTATTGCATGGTCTGTGTAAGAAAGTAAAGGTCTACTGACATATGAGAAGGCATATGGCCTTCTGTATCCATAGATCAGTCCTGAGTCTCAGAAGATTAATCCTGAAAAAGAAACTAGAATGTTTCCTTTTGGTTCCCATCAAGAGTGGCCTGTTCTATAATCTTTATCTACCAGGATAAATCCTTGTGTCATACTGCTTTATCTGAGGCATTCTACAGAGGGTGACAAAATAAGTGAATCTCGTAAATATGCATAAGAACTCGGAGATAAAGCTGGGAGTAATTCTGGTGTCTTACTTTATCTAGTTCGTATGAGCTACCAAGTGCGGTGAGGTAAGAAACACTTTTATACAGTAAAAATGCAGTTTATTCCCAGACTATATTGGATGAAGCCAATCACTTGTACATTTTTTTTTTTAATGAAGAAATCCCCTCTTTCCAAAAAAGTAGTGTTTTGGAGAACTCCATCCTTGAACAAGAACCTTGGCCAGAGAAAGCTGGAATTGATAAGTTTTGGTTTTGTTGAGCCAGCCTCTCTTGATCAAAGAGTGTTTCAGTGGAAACCCCCAGCCAGCTCCACTTGGGTGGAACTGCTCTCCATCAGGCACACCAGCTCTGGTTTGAACCAGTATGTCTCTGGTTCATGGCTGATTCCTCCTATTTTCCTATCTGAGCTTGGGGGAAACACATTTCAAATCCTGTCATTTCCAGCTCCTCTCCTAGTGATTATTTTGCTGCTAAGAACAGTCCTTATTTTCCAACATGGCACTAACATATTTTAAAGTCAGAATGGATTTAGTTCATATGGGTGTGAGATTTTTGGGGTTATTATTAAAGCACTTTTTAAAAAATGGAATGACATGCAATGTAATATGATAAAATGAAATAATCTAGGTGGTAATTAGGCAAGAAATAAATAGCAAAGCACACAAACTTCTGAAAGGATTCCACATGTAAACATTTAAGAGCATGAAAGATACAAAGACAGATCAGCAATAATGCCCACAGTTTTGTACACGTACCATGTTCGAGTCTTTCAAATTTCTCCAGTCTTGCTTAAGCAAGGCAAGAAACCATGCTCTCCTAAAGCACTGACATGATTTTATGAGACTTATTTAGAGGCTGAAGGATTTCTTAATACATATTTCTTAATACATATTTCTTAATACAATTAAGAACTCAGATCACACTTTGTCATCAAAGAAGAATAAAAATTCTGCACCTGATGCCTAGATTTACTCATAGAAAATTCTCATTTACTTCACTTAGTTAAGTAAGGATAGAAAAAGCATGGACTGGACCAAATAATTTACTCTGGGAAAAGTTATCTGTTTAAATGGCCATCTGAGGCAAGACACAATTAGAATCATGTTGGTCATTTCTCTTTACTTCCAGTCTCCCCTGAGTGTATTTATGAATCTCAAGAGGGATGCTTTTTGTCCTGTCAGCCTTAATTGCATTTTGTTTAGCTTGATGTTTTAAACAAAAAGCTCTTCCCAGCATGGTTGAACTTATAGATCTCAAGTTTCTGTAAGTATGCACAGTTCTTGCTCTAAGTTGGCTCTTCATACTTCAAACTTTTTTGGATTGGCTACGTTTTAACCTACAAATGGGACATCTGACCTTGCAACTCAGGGAAAAATAACCCAAATGATCACTCCAGAAGAAGTCAGAAAACATTTTAAAGATACAGAAGAAGAATCCAAGTTTAAGTAACTTTTTCTATCACTTTGATTTTATAACTCAGTCTAAGTATGATTGATAAATTAACATAATAAAAAGCAGGACAACATCTGTTCCACACTACGGGAATAGGAGGGAATTTGGACATTTGAGAAGTTGTTAGGCAGACATTACATTCTACATGGGAACATATGTAGAGTGTTTACAGTAAAAATAACTTCTGGTGCCTACTTGTATTCCTTTTTAAATGCACACATATGCCTCTAGATTTTAGTACACAAAGACTCTAACTTTTATTCTGGATGTAGTTTTGAAATTAGACTAAAATAAATGGATGGAGTAATGAAAAAAGACCCATTTGTATGCTTTTATTTGTAAATACTTTCATGCATCTTATTTAATGAAGCAGCTTTTGCATATCCCCACTGTGCCTCCCCGATTAAAAATCAAGGCTTCCTCCTTAAAATTCAGATAATATGTGAGAAATATGTCCCAGCCTGGTACTGGTTTTTAAAGCTTTCCAACCATATATTCATCACAATGTTAACCACTAATTATTGCTACCAATAAAATCACATGCTACATTGATTTATAAGTAGGGATTGCCTAATTCAAGATCAAAGCCAAACCTTTTTATTCATATCTTAAGAGATGAAGGATGTAATTGAGTTCATATATGGGCTGTTAAGTAACTTACATATTTACCTCATACTTAAAACTGCTTCCTGAGCTGGTGTGCTGGCCCTTTTATCCAGGGTATGAAGTTCAAACAGTAACACTGCTGAAAGAGAGCTATAAAGAGGGATAGATTGGGAATCCCTGCATCCTGATTACCCAAGATAAGAAGGCATTTGAGAGTGGAAGCAAAGGTGGTGATAGCTAAATTAGCTGTCTTTGAGATAAAAAGTTAATTTCCTTAAGAGAAGAGCCCAGCTAAGCAAGTGTCCCTTTTAAATCTAAATGCTCACAGTTAAGGCAGCAGACAACTTTTCCATTTACTGGAGATAATATTTATGGTTCTGGCAGTTGCCTCTGCAGAGAGGATATCAGGCAGTGGTATTTACAAACATCTTAAGAGATAAATATCTGCAGAAGAATGTAGTCCTCCTGTAAATCATTGGATACTGAAACAGAAAAAGAAAAAAAAAGAATTAATATATGCAAAAAACTGCTAGTACAACGAAGATAAAAATATGCAGGATTTTCTTATGGAGCTCCAGAAATCATTATAGATGATCAGAGCAGTGGGTCAGAGAAATGCCAATTGCTGACTTCCCAGATTGCTCAGCATAAGTGATCAAGTACTTGTTGCAGCTGATAGATCTGCACAAAAACATTTTGCTCACATGCTGCAGAATTCAGACCCTGAGTATTGAAACCTATTTGTAAATAATTTGTTCTGATTTAAACAATGCATTTGTCTTTGGAAGCAGCTGGTGTTTTATACTGATTTCAATGTTGAGAAAGAAAACAATTTATGATTGATGTTAGCAGTAGTTTGCTATGTAGCCTCATGCATGCTTAAAAGGCCCTTCATATTATGGTATGTCTTCATACACAGTACAAGAAAAGAAAAGGCCAGGAGACTTGCTAGTGTCTGTGTCAGATAGGATTTTTCTTTGGACATTGCCCTTTCTGCCTGGTCTGAAATGCCTTTTTACAGATGGGGCTGGCAGGAAGACTAAGGCAGGATCTCAGGAACAACACAAGGCATTATGCATGCTTACTTTCATTTATAAAGGACCTGAGTCTTGAGAACCCAGGGTTCAAACACTGTTGCATCCTGACCCCTCCCTTGCTTCCTGCCATCTCCAGCTACTCCAGAATCTCTAAAGCCCATTCCACTTTTCTACAGTTCTTCCAGCAGGATCTGACCAGGACCTGACGCTGGGAGCATCTCTGCGTGCAACCAGTTCCCCATTGCCCTGACAGCCTGGTTAGAACTGCCTGGGGTGCCTGGTGAGTTCCCACCACGGGCTGGCCCTTGGCTGAGGTATTGGATTCAGTGCCTCTCTATCCTTTGGTCATTGAATCACTCTGTGGGCTTTTTCACCTAGTTCAGAGGCAAATGCACTGCTTAGTGTTTGCAGACTTATACCTTAGGCAATCTGCTTACTTTCAAAGTCACAGAGACACTTGAAGAGCTTTATAAGCAAAACTATAAGAAAGCCCCTATAATTTCCTTTATATTTGATTTTTAAAAACACCTTGATCTGGGTTGAAACTCAGTATTTTCACGCTTCCAATTCAGTCTTGCCTGGGATGCTGTTCACTTGCAAACATCCTGGTGTAACTTCATGGGTGTTTGCCTGAATAGAGACTTCAGTCTGTGCCTGTCATGTTTTAGAACTTAATTTTTTCGATCATCTAATTAAGCAAACTAGTTCATTATAAGAAACGTTAAGGTGTTAATTCAATTCCTGCCTGTGATTTTTTTTTTCAAGGTTGTTTACCTGTGAAGCCATGTGTAACTAAAGAAAATCCCCACAGCAAGTGGTGGAAGATTGAGGGAGAAGAGGCCTCACTACTGCATTTCTTTAAGCTTTAGTCCAAAATCTCCAAGCCCCCAAGGTTTAATTATCGTGTGCAGTCTAGTGTTGAATAGGAAAAAGGGACTGTAGCACGAAGGAAAGATTTTCACACTGATACTCACAAAAGAACAGGAGCATTAAATGAAAAAAATGTTCTAAGGTTCTCAGTGCATTTGAAGTGAATAAAAGGGAAATAACTGTCAGGGACCGAGCAAATTATGAATGGAATTATAAATATTGAGTGTTTCTACATCTCTCCAACAAGAAATGCATCTTTTGGCTTACTGCAGCAAAATAAATAAGCCAGAAGTGTACAAGCTAGAGTTTTTCTAGCTTTCTTAGGCCTTTTATTTATCTTATTTCAAATTAGGTTGCTGGATTAAAAGAGCTCAAAAGGTGAAAAAGACCTACAGTATTATTCACTTTAGCACATATGTGACCTGAAGAGGATTAAAGGTTTGTTCAATCTCTATTCACGGTATTCTTACAGAGTTTTCAAAGGACTTTTTAAACAAAGGTTGCCAAACAAAGCACTTCTTTTGTTGCTACTTAGCTGAGGCCTATTGTCAATTAATAAGCAGGCTTTCACTTCAGTGTAATTGGGGTTCTCAATTCTAATTATGCTGCATACATATAGAAAATGTAAATACAATATAAATAACCAAATAAATTTGCGCATATGTGTGTGCATACATACATATATATATACATACACATACATCCTTCAGAAACCCATCTCCATGTAACATTATACAACATACTTTTACTGCAGGTGTTATGTTCCACCACAGACTTGGCAGCATTTCAATAGTACTTTTAGTTTGTATCTCTAGAAAATGCTTTGATGTTTTACAAATAGCCTGCGCAAATAATGATTATAGTTCAAGCTGGAGTAGGTACTATGGTTACCCCAGCCACCAATATATTTTTAACATTTTTAAATAATTTAATTTTCTAGACTGAAATTATATTGCACATTCACTTTTTGGATAAGTTTGAATAAAGAGCATTCCACTCAATTTTTCCAACCTTTCCTTGTATAAGCAGTCCTGAATTAGAGTAGTTCATAATAAATAGCCTTGACCGTAATAAAACAGACATCTCTTAGGGTGGTAAGGGAATTTCATTTTGAGATGACCACATTATGAGATATTGAAAAACTGTGTATTGTACTTATGCACTGCAATCACATCGGACACCTAGAACTCAACAGAACACACTTGTATGCACTCACACATATGCATGTCTGTGAATAGAGAGAATACATAGATAGATAGATAGATCGATACACTCACGCTGGTTCTTGTTGGACTTTAACCCCTTTAAATAGAAATTATTTGTTATTGGGGGAGTTATATATGTGATACAGAAAGATTATATCCTTCTTTGCATAATTAAACTAAAGGAAGCACTTAGTGGAAGTGGAAAAAACTGACTGCCAATGGAAGCAAAAGTACCATGTGGAAGTATATTGGACTGACCTAAGCTACAGGCTCAGCAAAAAAAAGAGGGCTCCTTATCTACCAGATGTCGTAAAAGATAGGGCTGCAATTCTTAAGCAATTACAAGAACCAAGCCAGTGACCTGCAGACACTTTGGAACATCAGAGTCTTAGGGATGGGGAACTGTGGAGAGCTCCACACAGACCTGGCCTCAGTCTGGGTGAAGAAGCTGCACATTTTCCTGGCTATGGTCACACCATACAGCACCTGATCAGCCTCCACTAGTGCAGGGAGAGGAAATTTTCTCACCATGTGCCTTTTTTCCCCTTCAGAAAATCTGCCTCTAAAAAATTAATGCTGGTGGATTTTTTTTCCCCTGTCTCATTCCATAGTATGAATCTCATCTTTTACTTTTCATCCAACTATTTTTAATCTGTGGATCTGAATTCTTATTATCCTTGTTTATATCCCTGAATTTTATTTCTAGGTTATTGCAAGCTAGAAGAATGTATAAATCTTTGGAAAGCAAACTCATTCCAGAAGTCTTCCTTCTTTCCTTCTTTCCTTCTTTCCTTCTTTCCTTCTTTCCTTCTTTCCTTCTTTCCTTCCTTCCTTCCTTCTTTCCTTCCTTCCTTCCTTCCTTCCTTCCTTCCTTCCTTCCTTCCTTCCTTCCTTCCTT
>JAWWLV010000121.1:98171863-98195884 GCA_035041135.1 Platyrinchus mystaceus | reverse complement strand
CCATAGTCTAGTAACTGTGGTGGTAGTGGATCAAGGGTTGGACTTGATGATCTCAAAGGTCCTTTCCAACCCATCTGTTTCTATGATTCTATGATTTACTATCACCTAAAACCATGTTTTTCCTTTGTATTTGCTCTCAAGGAAGTTAAGATTTTGGGGCCAAAGAACAATATAGTCATTTTAAGATTTAAAAAGTCAGTTTGAAGATGTCCAGTATGTAAAGACTCAATCAATTTTTATTCTAATCAAGTTTAGTTATTAACAACACGTTGAAATCTCAGGTGAACAAGCAATACTACAAGCAATTTGGCTTAGTAGTGATGTCAAAATGTTTTAAAACATAGTCACTTTGAGTCAAGTGAAATGGTTTTCTGGAAAATGTATAGTTTATAGTTTTAACCAAACCCTACAGATGTATGTGAATGAGAGTTGTTTCTTCTCTTCCCTTTCCCCTTCCCTCTCCTAAATTAATAAAATTAACATGAGTTTGTGGAAGGCCTCACTGTCACTGATTATGTTTTCCTCTTACATGAAATCTAGGGAAAAACACTTGCCCACCATAGGTAAAGAGAGTATCTTTTTTAGTGCATGTCAGAGGAAACAGCTTGAGCTTGCAGGAATTCTTCTCCAGCCTGGGTGCAATTAAGAGATCGAGGGGCAACTGCCTTGCAATATTGGCCCTGCATATCTCTCTGCCCACTAGCTATTCGTGCATGTCTAGTTTCAACAAGTACTAAATTGGGAGAATCTAAAATATGACCCTCAGACCAATTCAGGAGCCGCAAGAGCCTGTGCTGACACACAGAGAGCAGGGCAGGGCCAAAGGTTCTTATTGTTGCAACAGAGTTTCCAGTCTCTTATCCTTACTTGTTATGGAAAAATTAGTACAGATTTAGGTTTCCCAACCCAGTATTACAGGGTGGAAAGGATATTGCATGAACACAGATTCACTGTCAACACAATGAAATAGGATGACGCTTTAAGACAGAACTATCTTTTTATTCCACATCTGTATAGTCTCTTGCACAGTGGGAGTCTCTGGCTGACTCCAAGCCCTACTGTTTTGTGAATAATATCAACAACAATAACCATTCCATCTATTTCTAGTAGGAACGGGGAGTGTAATTTCCAGTTGCACATTTGATAACACAAAACGGTTTTGAAAAATATAAGAAAAAACTCAAAGCCCACAAAGCAAGAAGAATAAACTAAATTAAAATTAACTTTTAACCCTCCTGTGTAAGTTCTTACCCATTCACTTGCTGTCTGTTCCTCTGTATGATTCCTCCATCTGACAATTCTGCATTTACTTTCAGTCTTATTAAGATTCTTTCTAGTAAAATGCTTTAGCACTTTAGTCAAGAAGATGAAGTCTTAGAACTAGATATTTTAAACATATTTTTATGCTGGTAAATCTCTGTATCATGCTGAGATATGATGAAGAGGCCAGCATTTAATTTGTACAGGTGTATAGCTTAGCCAAGCATGAACAAATACATTTTTATTCTATACTAACAGGCATGCATTAGCTTTGAATACATCTTTAATAAGATAAAGTCTAGACCTCTGGTGATTTCTATACTGTTTTATAAAATAAAGTGAAATATTTTATTTGGTTAACTTGTGCTGGAAGTCTTATTTGTTACCCTTCACTCACAGTCTTTAACTGCAAATGAGCAGCAGTTGTGGAGTTGCCTTCCCAGACTACTTATGTAAAATGTTCTGTGCCCCCACCACAGACTCAAGCTGCAGTGTGAAGAAATGCACTGCAGACTAAAACTAAATATTCAACTAATTCCTTTGATTCAAGGAAATTATGTTACTTACCTAAGTAATTAAATGAATGCTTAATTAATAGTTTTACTTTCACGTGAGTTATTCTTATTATACTTTTTTTCCTTCAGGAAATTAAAAACTTCAGTAATATTTTCAGACACACCAAAATGAGATTATTTTAAATCTATGCTTTCTCAAAGGGTCTGCTGATTTAAGCATCTCTCACTGACCTCACATTGACTTTCTCCTATGTTATATTGTTATGTCTAATAGAAGATAACGACAGATTAATAATAGCCAATGACTGGAGTACTGAGTCAGGACTGAAAATAGAAAGTGCTCTACACAGGTCATGTCGTATACAGTGTATGCAAACTGTGAGGAGACAAAGAAGACCAGAGAGCTTAGATAATAAATAAAGAGGAAATGGATCCAGTCCTCTACTTTTAAAGCTGGATTCATATGAAAACTCAAATATACCAAAAATTTGAAGGAAATCAGATATGGATAGTTGAAATAACCCCCAGTTAGTTCAGGATGGCGTTCCAGGTCAGTTCAGAGAGAGTTCAGAGGAGCTTCCAAGCACAAATTCCCTTTTCCCTGTAGTCAGATGCTCCCAGCGGGGAGCTTCCGCACAGGAAGGTCATCAGTCCAAACCAGAGCCCAGATGAATCTGGTGAAAATTCAGTTCAACTCCTCCATGAAGGTAATACCGCTTTCTTATAAACAAGATGATCAAAGTATCCATGTCACTGTACTGAAATGTGCCTGGAGAAAACATAGCATTATTCATACATTATTCTTTTAGGAGATTCAAATTAAGATGTGTGGCCTTAAAGGCTTCCCAGCATTTGTCAGCAGTCAAAGGGCTCTAGTGAAAACCCTGCAGAGCTGCTATGAATTTTTGTGAGGGGTTGGTGTTGACTCTCTGTCAGGAGGCAGGTTCAGGGCTGGTTAGCAAGTCCCTCAGGTGAGCTGCCACCAGCTCCCCATGACTGCCTCTGTGAGGAGCACAACAGCCTCATTTTCCTGTTCACATATACAGATAGCATATACAGAGTGTCAGTTGTATTTCTGAGTTTATCAGCTGGAGTTTCTCTGCCAAGAGGACTATAAGTGGAGCACTATGGTGTCTGCAGATATGCCTGCAGTGACAGACCCGTAGGCTGCTTGAGATCGAATACTAAAATGTGATTTATTTCCCCTAGTGGTTCTGGCATGTGTGTTTCAATGTCTGGAATACATACTACATTATTATCATTGCTCAACTATGTGTTTTAATAATCTCCTAGGAAACAAGGAAAAGAGAGTGTGTGAAATAACCATAATCATCTAAAGCCAAGTATATACAAATTACAAGGTATTTTGTTAATAGAGTGCAAGCAGCTCTAATTATAATGAAGCATAAATTCAGTGTTGGGGTGTCAGATCTCTAGGAAACAGCAGGGTTTTGACTTCCCAAGAAAGAGGTTTGCTCAGTAGTTTCTGATCCTTATACTTACTTGGGCTGGTCTAGGAAGTGCATGAACAAATCCCATTCATAAATAAAGGGATTTGTGTGCCCACCTGCTTCCCTCCACCCTCTGCTGCAGATAGCCCTTTATCAGACTGTAGTCTTTTAACTTAAGCAAACATGAAAGGAAATTGTTAAACTCTGGTAATTACACAAAGATAAAAGTGATGCATCATTTCAAGCAGGATTTCAATCAGTATTAATAATGACAATACTTGCCATTATTAATGGATACGAGAATGGACTAGGAAAATGAGGGTGGGTTTTGTAAATTATACATTTTAAGTTTTTCTTACTTTCCAAAAAGAAAGAAAGAAAAAAAAAGAAGTAAGAAAATGGGGAAATGCATCTACATTTGTGGAAGAGTTCTCAGCAATTCACACTTCTGAAGTTGCAGCAAGGTGGGTGTCATCCTTATCTTCCAGGAGAATTGTGATAGTTTCAACAAGAGGAAATGGCCTCAGCCTGTGCCGGGGGAGGTTCAGGGTGGACATCAGGAAGAATTTCTTTGCTTAAAGGGTGGTCCAGCATGGAACAGAAGAAGTGGTGGAGTCATTGTCCCTAGAAGTGTTCAAGAAATTACAGGATATGGCACTTAATGGTATGGTTTAGTTGAAAAGGTGGTGGTTGATCAAAGGTTTCACTAGATGATCTTGGGGATCTTTTCCAACCTTAATGATTCTATGATTCCCTCTGCCTGAAATAAAGGAAGTAAATCTATTTTTTCCAAAATTGCAACCTAATTTAAACTCATTTTAGGGATCTTAAACTAGGCCATCGACTACTAAAATACCTACATATTTGGACCACAAAATCCAAAGGTAGATGAAGTTAAAAACTCTGTTTTACTGTGTAAATCACTAACAAGGTTACTCAAAAAGGTGCTGGAGCAATACAGAAGCATTGTGGATAGCAAGGGCTTATTTCTGTTGAGAGATAAGAGTTTCAATAATATCTAGAAAATTTGGGCCTCCTATTTGTACTTTTTTTGCAGTGATGGAGTGTCATCCTAATCACTGAAATTGTTTTAAAAATACTGACCAGAATGCGAGTAGTTGAATAGCTCTGTAAGTGCAAGCAGGAGAATCTGATGTATAACATCTAGGGCTCTAGTCCAGGAAAGAGCATAAGAAAGTGCTTAAATCCATTCTTTTTCAGGAAACAATTTCAGCACATGCTAGGTTTTAAGCATATGCCTAAAGTTAAAGCCAAGCATATGGTTAAATGTTTTCTTGAATGGAGGCTTTCCCGAGTCAAGGCTTTATAGGGCAACGTATGGCATTTTTGAGGAAACCTAAAACATTCTCACTCTTCACAGAAAGACATAGAAACTGTACAAATCTTTTTTGAAATACACAATTTATCGAATTCTATTGAGAAAGGATATATTTGGATTTACTGAATTCTCTCAAAGTTTAACTTAAAACCTATGAAGTCCAAGAACAAGGAAAACAAAATATTAATGTAGTAGGCTCATTCAATAAGCAGACCCAGATCCCCAGAATTTTCAAAGAAGAGAAATTAGTCCCTAATGCACTCATCAAAGAGAAGAGCAATGTTACCCAGTATGTTTTGTATTAACCTTTCACTTTATCTCCTTTACTAGAATTTTTCTTCTTACCTTCTTTTTATATTTGGTGAGAAAATAGGTCATGACTGCAGACGGGGTTCACACAAGACATGTAAGTCATAAATCTCTCTACTGCAAGCTGTTTTCCATCCTGTTCTCAATTTATTTTTATTTTGTTAATAATAACCACACAGCCTAATTCAGCAAATTAATGTGGTACTTGGCTGTGACCAGCCTTGAACAGACTCATGTGATGAGCTTCTTAGGAACTGGAAGGATGTTTCCTTCCAGCTTCTCCCAGTTGTGTTGCCAGTGGGCAGCTCAAGCTTACCCAGGAGCACACATATTGCTGGACTGTGAACCACACACGGATGCTCATGTGAGCAGGACAGGCTGTAGCTCCTACTCTGCTGACCAAGCACTGCAACAAAGCCCATCGTCCTCCAGAAATCTCCCTAATGAAGGGGAATAGGGAGGAAGGGACAGGAGATTCTTTGTTTTTTTCTCCCTCACAAGTTTTTTGGACATGGCCCTCACATGTCACAACCCAGAAGGTTTGGTTATTGTTAGCATTTTTATAATTTTTAGGTTCTCTTTCAAGGTGAGTTTTATTCAGACCATAATAACTTGTTTGCAAGCCTTTGCTGAAGGAAACAGTTACCTCTTAAAACATCAGTCTCACTGGATTATTCAAGAGGGCAGAGGTTTGTTATGTGTGTTCTGTTCATGGCCACTCCAGCTAGAAGAAGGATGCCATAGGTCACAAGTCAGACACCACACTTTCAATTTGACTCTTTGAATCATCCTGACTCGATAAAGAGCACCACTGAGGAAAGCAGGGAGCTTCTGTAACTATTATCATTATAGTGCACACATAACAATATATTTAATTTTATTACTAAAAATACTTCTTTTAGACTTGCTTCTTGCAGATTTCAGCTGAGACTTTCTTAAAAACTGGTTATTCAGGCTGCCTCTCACGTTATGTATTTTGTGTCTCTTTTCTCTATCCCCCTCAGGAGATATGTGGAGGTCCTGAAGAGCCCAAGGGATCGAGAGCTAAAAATGATTCAGGGTGTTGTGGGTGGAGGAGGGAGAAAGGACAGATATGCATCAGGTTTCTGAAATTTGCCTCTCGGGTCATATCTGTATAATAATGAAGTTTTCCCCACCCCCGAAACTTATCAAGATAAAAAGTAACTCTTAAATCCTGATGTAAAATCAAGGCCCACTATGAAAATGAGAACTGACACCTCACTAAAGATAAGTCAGCTCTGTTATGACAGAAGCATCTACGTGAAGTATAGAACACACAGATTCAAATCAACGTTTCAATTAGGAAAAAAAAAGGAGTTCAAAAATTTCTTCTGAAATCTCTAACCAAAATAATGATTATAGTGGGGCAGGATGTACATTTTGAGAGTTTTGGACAGAACTCCCCACCTAGATTGAAAAAGTTTTCCCAATAGAAATTTGTGAGAAATGGATATGTTCCTATGAAAACCTCTGGGTTTGCTCCCACCCATTAACATTTTCTGATGAAACCAGGAAAACATTTAATAAAAAAAAAAATCCTGTCGGCTTCAGCTGATAATTAACATCAATAAATTAATATTAATCCCTCTTTACCATTCCTCTATCACCTCCATGTCTGCAGAACAAAGCACGACCTGCAGATGAAGTATAAAAACACAAAATACACCCAGCTCTTCTCCCACTTCCATTAGTGTGTCCAGAAAGAAACTGGCTGTAATTTCTGGTCATTTCATTCATCTTCCCTCAAGTCTGTTGTCTGAGCTCCCTCAGGCAGCTGTAAGGATACATTAATACCTGAGGCACCTTTTCTTTGTGGAAGAGAGAACTATAGCAGGAAGTGCAGACTCGAGGCTGGAGAATCAAAGAGGAAGACCCCAAAGATCATTGTCATTGCCATCCTTCCTCTGCCATGGCTGACTAATGGGAAAAGGCCTTATTCTTCCTTTCTTTGCTCTCTCTGAATTGTGGGACAGTCCTCTTGATATAAATGGCAGGTTTTGACCATTTTGGGTTTTTTTGGTTGGTTGGTTGGTTGGTTTATTTTTTTTTTTTTTTTTCTAATGTCCAGCTTCTGTCCAACTCTGCCTGCTTTGCTCCAGCTTGGGTAGCTGATTATGGAAAAATGAGGCAGGTCAAATTGCTTAGAGATGAGGAACAAAGGAAAAGGACACTGTGAGGAGAGGAAAGGAAAGGGAAAAACACCACTGAGACAAATATCATAAAAAAACCCACCCAAAACAAACCAAAAAACAACTACAAATGAAAACAAAACAGAAAAAAAAGAAAACCAGGGTGACTTTCTGGTTATCCTGGGGTCAGAAGGACAGAGAACAATCTGAGGAAAATGGAGGCAAGGAAGAGAGAGGCAGAGAGAAAGCTGTGAAGGGAAGGTAGAGCAGGCAGAAGAGAAAATTAGGCAAGGAAGGTCTGCAACTGAGGAACTGAGCTAGGCTACTAGCAGGGCAGAGGTGGAGGCAAAAGCTTGGTGGTCCTAGGATGATCTACCCAAACCTGGGGGGAGGTAAAGTGACAGATGCACATGAAAGGAAACTGGTACAGTAAGGAAATGCCTAATACTTTTCTGTTCTTCTCCAGCCTATAAACAACTTTCTCTGCTGCTAACCAGACCTTCAGTATTTTTTATTACTGGTATAAATAATTTTCACATCAGAATGGGCAGGAGATGGTTTCGAAACTAAATATGGTATATTTCTAAAAAGAGGTGAAGAAAAGGGAAAGGGGCCTAGGAAGACTTTGTAAAAGAAAAACAGTTATGAAACAGACAGAGTAAATATTAAAAGGGACAGATAAAGATAAAGGGGAAAAAGATGAAAAAGATAAAAGTGATTGATGAGAGGAAGAAAGGAAACAGAAGGAGCCAAAATAATAAGAATGAGAACAAAAGAAAAGAGTGAAAAGAAGAAGGAAAAGAGGAGAAAAACATACATCCAAATGAATATCTAAAGGTCTTAATGATTAATATATTTTATTTTACTGGAAATAAATTTGTACTGCACTTAAATAGTAGACTGAATCACCATTTGCACCTTTTCAGAGAAAGATGTCAAATTTGAGCTTTTTAATGTAAAAGTCCCCAGACTGATTAAGATCCATCCTAAACAGGGTATGATATGTCCCAGCTGCAAAATTAATACTTTCCTCCACTTCAGTGTACATAAGAAGACATTAAATGAATAGAAGGAAACAAATCTGCTCTCAGTTATACTTCTGGTTTTTGATCTGAATTGTAGAATAATTAATAGCATGATAATGTTTCACAGGTATAAATAGATTTGAGAATTTGAGGCACTCTAACCAGCTTTTGATTTGTCTCTTTTCCAGTAAGCAGAACAGAGGGGGGAAAAGGACAGAAACAAAAAGGAAAGAAATTAATTATATGGTATTTTCAGTTATATATATTGCCCATGATATAGCTATCTATCATGAACAATGTATTCAGACTTTATAACCCAAATATTCTCCAAACAAATAACACCTTAAAACAGCAAAACAAACAATAGAACAAGCTTTATTCTGTCCTTTCCTTTTCAGCAGTGTACACAGCAAAGGAGACATAGGAGGAAATCAACTGTAAATGGCATCTTCAGTAATGAAGGAAAAAGCTGGATATCCATAAGTCTGTTTCCTAGGCAACAGAATGGAGGGACAATCAGAATCTCTCAATTGCACCCCATTATAGATATTTTCTACACAGACCAGTAAAAGGAAGAAAAAGGTGATTGGAAAATCTTCAGCAAAAATCCTCCTAGAGCACTCTGAAAGCATGGGGGAAGTGAAGAGATAATACATAAAATGGCTGCCTATGTGTAGCTTCTGATTGCAATCATCTTCAAAGCAGTAAGGAGAAGGATGACAGGAAAATCGCACATTTTAAAGAAGGTCCCAGATTTCACCCCTGACTCCAGGGATGGGACTGCACTGACAATTATATTTTATAGGAATATCTCACAAATGGACTTTGGCACTGTGTATAGAGGGATTATTCTGAAATACAGATTGTAAATTCACTCTCAGTGTTGTACTTTGGCACCCCACCAACCTAATAGTCCAACATTTTTAATATGACCTGATGAACTGGAACTATTGTAGAACCACTAATATCACTTCTTTGAATAATTTATAGGATGCACAAAATTAGACAATTAAAATAAACACATGCCAAAGGAGTTTACTTTTTTCTGCACTGGATAATCTCTTAGTACTGAAAGTAGCAGTATATGCTTTATTCAGGAACATACTGGGGAAAAAAAAATAGATATGCAAGTACTTAGAGGATAAAAATATTACATAGCATGAAAGCTAGAAACATAAATGAATGAATCTAGGTGAGCCTTATGGACTTATTCCATCCCTAAATGTTACAATACTAAGTATTACAGCTACCCTGGCCATCCAAAGAAATGTTCCGGGTAAAGCCCAGCTAAGGAAAGCTTAAGTGGCTTGTCACCACATGTGCCTTTCCTCTTCTTTTTTGCCCTATCTCATCAGATTTTCTTTTTTTACTCCTTCATGTTTGTTTTTTGTTGTTTTTGTTTGGTGGGTTTTTGGTTTGTTTGTTTTGTTTTTAATTTTTATTTTTTTTTAACTCTGAGCTAGAAGCCTAATAAGAATCAAAGTAGTTTGTGAAGGCTGACCACACCAGTGCAAATTCATAGAATTGTCGAATCATAGAATCATAGAATGGCTTGGGTTGGAAGGGATCTTAAAGATCATCTAGTTCCAACCCTCTGCCTTGGGCAGGGACATCTTTCACTAGATCAGGTTGCTCAGAGCTCCATCAAACCTGACCTTGAACACTCCAAGTGATGGGGGAGCTACAACTTCTCTGGGCAACCTGTTCCAGTGCCTCATCACCTTCAGGGTGTCCAATTGTTCAAAACAAAAACATTGTTCAGCCTGAAGGCCACAATTACATCACTCTGAAGTCTTCTCTTTTCCAGGCTGAACAATCCCAATTCTCTCAGCCTTTCCTCATAGGAGAGGTGCTCCATCCCTCTGATCATCTTGGTGTCCTCCTCTGGACTCTCTCCAACAGCAAAGTAGAGGGACAGAATCACCTCCCCTGATCTGCTGCTCTTGATGCAGCCCAGGACACTTTTGGCCTTCTGGGTTGTGAGTGCACATTGCAGGGTCATGTCCAGCCTCATCCCCCAGCACCCCCAAGTTCTTCTCGGCAGGGCTGCTCTCGATCTGTTCATCCCCTGGCCTGTATTGATTCCAGGGGTTGCCCTGACCCAGGTGCAGCACCTTGCACTTGGTCTTGTTAAACCTCATGAGATTCCCATGGGCTGAGATTCTCGAGCTTGTCCAGGTTCCTCTGGATGGCATCCCATCCTTCAGGTGCGTCAACAGCACCACTCAGCTTGATGTTATCTGCAAACTGGCTGAATGTGCACTTGATCCCTTTGTTTTACGTCTTCATTTTAACACAGATAGAATGAGTAAGTGCAGTGCACCAAGCCAAAGGGCACCTAGTCACCTAACCTGCCAAACCTTTCCTCAGTTAATGTGTTCTAAGAAAAAAAAATTAAAGGAGGAGAAGCCCCACTGCTTCACTTATAAACATTACATTTTCTGATTTGGGCTTTGAGTCAAAATGCATCTTTCACACTGCAGCAGGTATTAGCAAAGTAAGCACAGAAAAGTAATTTTCAATCCTGATTGAGTTCCTTTACCTGGGATTGCAGCTAGTCCAGCAGAATAAAAGGGCAGAGATGGGAGGGAAATGCTGTCAGAGGGCATCTGGATAGTAGTTGGAATCAATTTATTTTTTGCCTAGAATTCCAGGGCTTTATATATTTGTGTTCATTTCCTGTCTAATGTGATTTCTCACAGAGGTATGGTCTATTTGATGAGGGACCGAATTAAACCTCTTTACCCTCAGCTTGTCTGAGGCTCTTCAGTTGCAGAGGAGTTATGTCTTGGTTCATTTCCAGGGATTTTTTGTTACTCTGTAATTGATTGTTCTGCTTTACTGTGTGGAGTTCTAAATATTCATATCTATTAGAAACTTTGTGAGAAGATGGGGATGGCAAGTGTAAAACACAACATTGTATAGGCAAAACTGATCAAAAATATTTGAGGAAGAACTTGGAAGAAAAAAAGACAATACATTTGGGAAAAATATATATGAACAGTAGTTACATACAACCTTTTGGCATGGGGAATGGGAAAATTTTCTTAAAATTTTCATTGTTTATCCACAGCTAGAAACAAATGCCAGTTCTCATGAACAGTTCTACATTATTATTTTCTCTGGGATAGAAAATCCACTGGGTGGATAGATAGACAGAAAACTAGATAGATGGATTGATGAATTCTGGCAAAATAGCTATCTTCTGAAATGAATTTAAAAAAAACTTTATGTAAGAAAATTTTAGTCCGAAAAAATATTCCAAAACAGTACCCAACTGTAGGAATTCATCTCAGCTTCTATGCAAAACTTCCACTATTTTCTATCTTAATTGCTAAAAGAAAAAAACACCCTTCTCAATTAATCTGAAACAGGTGGTAGAAAAAATAGCAATTCTATCAACAGCAACGTCACATCATACCCTAAAAATAGACAAAAACAACTGATTGAACCAAACTTGAAGCTCTCTTCCCTCAGGTAGACAGTCCTTCTCTTGAGTTCTCTGGAACTGCAAAATCCTCTTTATTTAATTATTTTCTCTCTGTCACTGCTATCGTAGCTTCTTTTTTGTCTTGTCCAACAATCCCAAATGTGTTTCTGTTTAGAAGCTTGATATAGCTTTCCGGCATCGTTATGCCAGTGTTGGTACAGCTTATACATGTTAGTGATATCCTCATGAAAACTGTCCCCTTCATCCTCCTGGAGAGAAAATTCATGCTTAGGGAAGTCCTTCAGCCTTTATTATTTCCTGTTTTTTCTTGATATGGCATAAACTGGATGAAATCTTGAAACTGAAGTGAACAAAATTTCATTCAGAGAAAAAAAAAGTGTAACTAGGCTTACTTTTGGAAGTAAAATAGATGAAATACAGAAGTCCATACCCTAAACATGGCCATGGAGCATGGAGGAGACTGGCCAAACCACCCATAGCTCCATAAGTAGATTAACTTTCTGTAGGTTGTCTCCAGAAGCACAGGGCAAAATAATGGTGATGGAGTTATGACAGCAACCAGAGATTATGTAGGTGGATTAATAAAAAAAAAAACCATCTAGAAAGCACTTGTGTTGTGTTCCTGAAAGAAAATCGGGGAAGGAAGCCTTTGCACAGTGAGGCAGCTGGAAAGAAATCTCAGAAGAAAAACAAGAGCTTTCAAATATCGTTCCTATTGTGAGTGTGAAAAAGACACTATGTACATTATTCATAAATAAATAGCTTTAAAGTGTGCACATCACTTATTCACTGAAATCATCAATAGACTTCCCTTAAAAACCCTTTCCCAGCTTCTCAAAGCTGGCTAGGGCTCTGTGCAGGAAGGGTAATGCTATAAGTACAGCAGGGAATGGATTTCTTTCCAGTGTACCTGGCAAGCATCTGTACAGACACATGATGACATCAGTCACAGCCAGGACCACACAAGTATATTCACATGTAGCTGTAAGTCTATTGGACAGCCAATACATATGGTTTATACCCTTCTCCCTCTTAGTCAGGAAAGACTCCAGCTATTTTTAAGCCTGGATATGCATACGGCCAAATATAAGGATATTCCTTGTGCCAAGGAAGAAAAGGGAATACTTAAATTTTTCAATATGCTTTCCTTATTTCTAGCAGTTTTCTTTTCCCATTTGTGCTTACTCACTCTTTCTCTGGAAGAATGAAGGGCCACCTAGGAACTTTTGTAATCTCTAAAACTTGGATTAACACCCACAAATTCACAAAGTTTATTCATTCATGTAAAGTGTGAAGTGACCAGCTGGGATAGTCTGGTGACACACACACAGTGGTGCACACTCAGGTTTCCAGCATCTACTTAGAGCAATCAGGGGACAAAACCTACAACAAGGAACAAATATTTTCATGAGACAGATTGTGAACCACCTTCAGACTACTATTCACTCACCTCAAGTAATTAAGCAGCAGTCGAGAGTGAGTAAATTCATAATTCTCACAGTTGTCTTGAAGTTAACTTCTAAACTTGAAAAAGTTAAATCCTAAAGGCTAAATCCTTTGCATAAATTATTGCCAATTGTCCATCTAGTTTTGTTACAATAGGAACCGTGACAAAGACCTTGGAAACCACGATTCATGTATTTTCCAGGAGCAGCCAAGTGTGTCATCCTCTGATAAGAATATAAAGCAGGAAAGCTTACATTTGTGAAAAATGCTGGCCATTGGCATGCACTTTTCTCACTTCTATAAAGAAAAGTATCAGTAAAGCAGAATGTACATTGAGGAGACAGTGACTGTCAGTAATTAAATGATTGCCTCTGGTAGTGTCAGTCTCAGTACTGTATATGACTTGGAACACCAAAAGAAACCAAAGTGACAGTTTTGACAAACTTCTCCTTTAATAAAGCGTAATTCTACAATATGAAAATCCTGCTCTTTATTCTCTCTTTTTTTTTAAAAATGAAGTCGAAAATTAAAAAGACAGAGGAGATCATTTAGCTTGACACAGGATGGCTTTCTTGATACTTTCTCAATGCATAAGAAATACTTAAAAAGAAGAGTACTAGCTGGATATATTTCCCATCTCTTATTCTCAAGCAAAACTACAGTGATTCTAGGCCACTTATTTTAATTCAAATTCACTTGTTGTGTTACCTCAGGGTTTGGGTTTTTTTTAATAAAGTGCTTTCATGTAGTGATAGGGAGTTGCAGCTTAGTATTTGTCATAAGGCAGCTTCATTTATATCTCTACAGTTCTCCAGAGATTTTGAAAAGATGACTGTATGATACAAATAATGAAATTACCTGTTGATAAAAACTACCCATATTCTGTCACCAGTCAAATGGCATAGGCTAAATTAAAAAAAGCTCACATGGTGACCTGCTTATTGAATCCATGACTATTTCTCCTTGAACCACATACTCAAAGATTTCTGTTAGAGGCAAGATCCTTCAGACTGGGCCCTGTACAGATGCTTTTGAAGCTTTTAAGAAAGCTCAGAAAGCTCACAGTCACAATGACCCTGCCGAGAGTCCTCCTTAGAGACACTTGATCATCGTCCAAACTGTATTTTGTTTCTGCTTCCTCCAGCAACTAAACTCTGGATAGCTTCTCCTGCTCTAATTTCTAACTGCTGATATTCCAGAAATGGAATAACTTTATAACATTGTAACTTCCCACCAACACATTCTACTCCATACACCCTATAAATTAATGAACATTAGAAACTCTTCAGAACTGACCCTGACTTTTCTTTCTCAAGAATTCTTAAGTTAGCCTTGTATTTGTATTTTGAGGTGGCTACTTTAGCACATATTACACATAAACACAACAAGTGAACTCTCCTCCAAATTAAATAAATTGGTAACTGCTGTCTCTGCGTATAGGGGCTTAGTCTTTTTATGTACATTTAAGACTGCTGTCTTAGCAGTTTTCAGGATCAGCAGCATTCACCTCCAGAAAAGATGAATGGACATGCACAGTGCTGTGTGGGTTCACGGTGTATGGGGGGCTAGGTCAGCACTGCAATGTGTGCACAGATCAAATGCTGGGAAGGCAGCTCTGACAGAGTCTGTCTTTGGCATCACAGCATGCTGCTCTGTGTTTGTTAATGAGACTGGAGTTCTTATGCAGCGCTAAACCTTTTGCCAGATGGATGTGCCATAGCTCCAACAGATCCCGGGGCAGAGCTATTACACAAACACTGGCAGAATCAGTGGCTTCTCCAGCAAGTGGCAAGACTAATAAAACCATCTGGCTTTTCAGAGCCCAGCAGAGCAGTGGCTTTTGGGTTTATACACAGCAGTTGCCTGTTTTGCAGCACAACACTTCCTATTACTGAAAGCTATCCTGATACTTTCTAAGAAATTAAGATACAAGCTATTCACACATCTCATTGTGATCCTTTACAGAGCAGATATTCTGAAAGTTTATCCAAATCTGACACAATAACTACGTGATTGCAAATCATTCCACAGCGTTGTTACTGATTATACCTCTGAGTCACAGACAAATATAGCCAGGACAGAAACTAAGCCATTGACTAGCTGGAGCCTAGAGTGTCAGAATTGTATAACAGTTCATGAAATACTATCAGAGCAGACTTCTGAAAGATAGATAAACAAAAATTGCATAGAGTAGTGAAGAAAAAGAGTGGCAAAATTAACCTTTAAAAACAGAACTGAAAATCAGATACATAAGATATTACCAGCTGAGAAGCAAAGTCCTCCAACAAGGTTGGTACTTAGTCACATCAGTCTTTTACTTTTGATTATAGGACAAAAGCTACAAAAACAAGTCCTGCCTTAGAAGTTTGAAATGTTTCTCTTGAAGATCTTAGTGTATGCGTATTTCATTTGATATGGATTCTGTAACTGTATGTAGGTCTAATTTCAATCTGTCATAATAATCGTAAAAGGAATCTATATTACTTAATTATTATTATGCCAGATGAGAGTAGAACTTTATTTAGGCTAAAGCCATATATGTAACTATGGTCATTCTATACATATTAAAACAAAAAAATGCCAGATTTGCATCACTGACTGTCTGCAGAGCCGTGGTAGGTGAATTGTATTTCTCACACCGATTTGAAAGAGAGTGTCTTTTACACAGACTGGCTATATTTAGTGCAGTGATGATGCAGGCAGACAACATAGCCTGACACAGAAAATTTGGGAACAACCATTTGGCGTATAAAACTGACAGACTAAAAAAATTACCTTTTCTATAAGATAAAGGTTTAACTCTAGCTGGATTTTTAGTCCTGAATTTAGTCTGGCTTAGAGAAGAAAACTGGTTGAGATGACCTCCAGAAGTCCATTCCAAATGAAATATTTCTGTGGTTTGATAATGTGAATGATCCTGTGAATGCAAGAGCTCTACCACTTACTCTTTCAAACACCACGGAGCTGTGAGAACACAATTAAAGTCCAGATGTGTTAGATGCCAAAATAACTGCTGCACAGTTTTGGAAAATGAAACCTAAAATAGGAATCCTGCAGCTGTTTCCAAGGTATGTCTACCATTAAAAAAAATTAGACCATAAAACTTTCCTAGCCATGTGTATGCACCCAGAGCATTCCTGCTCTTTCCTGGTTGTAGTCAAGGGACTCTGCTTTGACGGACAGAGGAAAAGCATCAGCAGCTGCACACAGTTCCAGGAAGCTAAAGAAGGTTCTTTGGGGAACCTGACATAATCTGTGAATTACTAACTAGACCATTTTATACAAATTTTCTTTTCATTAATTGAGAAACTTGAAAAGGACTGACTTAAATATATTTCTCAATATTTATTAACTGGAATATTATTGCATTTCTTCATGGTCATTCTCAGACTTGAAGATCTGCATTGGAACTGTCTTTGTTTGCAGGTCATATTTTCAAGCATGACCTCAACACATTTGTATTTGGAAGCTGCAATTAACCATTAGATAAATTATGTAGCTTTAAGGGACTGATTGGTTTCTAGTGAAAATCCTTGAAAAGTTCGTTTTTTAACACAAATGGATTTACCTGAAGAGTAGGTCTAGGTCCCTGCCAGTACCTCCTGGCACAGAGCAGGCAAACTCATGAGATGGCTACAGTCTATGATGTGCAATTCTCCTTAAATGAGGAAAGTGTCTGCTCCTGAGTATCATGGGGCTTGAGCATCCCAACCTGGCTCTGGCTGCCAGTTGTTCTGCCATTAAAAACAGAAGTGTTTTGTCTGTTAAACTAGAACATGTGTAACTTTACAAATTTTTCTTCTTTCTTTAATGTTTAGCTCCTATCTTCAATTGGTTCAAACAAGCATCTTTCAGATGAGTCTCACTAGATTCTTATTTACACCTCTTATAGTTCTCATTTACCATGTTTCTAAATCTGAACTGATTGCAACCTCGAATAATCTGAACTAGCAATCATCTCAAAGGTAATTATTCAAATCTGCTGTTCATACCCCACTGTTCTGGCCCAAGGTTATTCCTGAATGACAGGCACTTCTAGATTCACTCAAATCAGTAATAGTAAAAACTAAAGTTTTAGAGTTTTTTTCTGCTTCTTTCAGCTGATCTCTATGGTATCTCTATCTGATGATAACTTAGCTCCTCTTTCTCTTTTCCTATAATTTTACTGCTTTCACAGGTAAGAACATTGCCATTGTTATCATTTTTTATTGCTCCCCAAGGCTAAAATGCACACCTAGGTTTCACTGATACTATAGCTAGGCTTCAATGATACTGTATTTATTTGTTGAATTATGTATGCCTTTAAAAAAGAGACTTTCTCTAAGTGACCAGAAAAATAGAGACCTCACACAGTAATTCCCAGATGTCATTCAGTAGCCTGTAATCCCTCATTCTGAAACTGAAATCTCTGGCTGCCCTCCCAGACCACTAGTCATCACCCAAAGAGGGGGATTCAGATGTCAAGTGATGCCAGAGGGTTCAAGTAGATCAATGCAGTGCAGCGAGCCCTGGTAGCCCAAGCTGTACAGATACTGACAGTGTCGGCTCTTCCAACCATTGTGTTTCCAAAGAGTATTGACAATACCCATTGTTTTTGCTTCTGTCTCTAGTAAAGTCATAACAATAATTTTCCACATAAATAAAAGTGTCAGAGGGGAATAAAAATATGCTGATTTACAGAGAAACAAAAATATTCAAAAAAGTGTGCAACTCTTGGCCCTTCATTCCATTCTCTGTCACTCAGGAAAGTCAAAGTTGCCAAGAGACAGCAAGGGGTTCATGTTCATTGGGATCTTTTTGATTTTGCAGCATCTCTGCTTGCACTGACATCACATTCCTCCCATCACTATCAAAGGTGTGAACTAAATAAGAATTTATTTTCTGACAGAAACATCTCTTAGACAAAAGGGCCCCATGTTAACCCTTAATATGTCAGTCTTGCTATCCCCTGTGCCTTGGTGGCTGATAGGGTTATGAGTAGCATTGAAAGCTACCACTAAAATCCTTCCTCTCCACTAAGAGCAAGACTGACATGGTTTTCTTCCCCCTGACAGCACCCTTCTTTGCTTAGAGAGGGTGACTGAGAGCTGGGCTTTGTGTGGGCAGAGTGTACAAATGCATTCCTGATGAAGAAAGCAGGGAGCAAGGAAAGAATTTAGCCTGAATCACAGTTCATTTCCTGGCCATCTCCTAGGGCAGCACTCACACATGCTACCCTTTATTTAAGAGAGACTTCAGCCTTACATATTAGTCCTTTATTCAGAATGGCAAGATCACAGCCAAAAACAGTATGAGATAATAACAGGTATTGCAGACTACTTGTAGTATACAAAGTCTGCCAGACTAGTTGGATAATGGGCATTTTTAAGTTAATAAAACCAATTTGTTTAAAAAGAAATTACCCATTTGGCTCTTCTTGATCATCTAGTTGGTCTTATTTTTCCAAGGGCAGAACATATCTGCATCTAATTAGTATATTAGTTGGAGTGTCTCTGCACTGCTGCATTAGAGTTCCTGTACATGGCTTGAAAATATATGTGGGATGTAAACTCTTCTCTCATCCTGTTGCAAACCAGGAGAGGTTTTAGCAGAACCACAGACCTCAAAGGGTGGCGGAGAAAGAGGGGACAGAGTGTGGGGGTGAGCACCAACAGGATTTGGCTCAGCTCTTTAAGCTCAATTAGATTATTTTTGTATTAAAGGTAGATCTTACACTTGGTTTCTGACATAACAAAGTAAACAGATAATCTCTATTTTAATGGAATGTAATTTAGGTTTCATATGATCGTAAATAGAGCACCATTAGTACAAAAGAACAGTACATTACTGACTCTGTGCTTGCGTCTGCCTTCTCTTCATCTTTCCTAATCCTGCTCTGGTAATCAGAGACACATAAATATCAATTAAAGACACAATTAATACAATTAAAGTAAAGCAATGAGCTCCTTCAATGGTAATTTTATTTAAACCTCTTATTTATGGTATAACCTCACTCTCTCTCTCCAAGTATCCTGGCCAGTCTGTGAGTGGTCACTACAATTGCTCCAGGCTGAAAGTGAAGAGGGACAGCAGTCAGAGATTTCATGGCTGTGCTGAGGGATGAGCAGCATAATGATAACAAAAGAATTTAAGAGATTTGTAGGATGAGGTAAGCTTCAGGCTTCAGAGTGCATTTTAAACAGAGGAAGTTGAGATGATAGAAATGAAAGCCTCTGGGAGCTCAGTCGGGGATGAGAAAGAGTTGGAGAGGTGAGAGACTTCCTTGCACCAGGTGGGCCAGCTGAGTCTGGGATATGACCTGACTCCTTTTCCACCAGGACAGCAGTATACTCTGAGCTCTACTGAATATGAATATGAATAGAAAAACAGTGAGAAGATGCCCTGAATGGTTGATACTTCTAGCAATGTGGACATCTAAACAGCTTTACTATCTGATGGTGCACTCTGGATGCATGTGCAAAAGTACCAGATGGTAACTTCATTTCTGACAACAGCTGGTGCTAAAAGACTTTGGGAGCAATTCAGATGCTTACACATAGGTGCTTTGTGCCATTTTAGACACTGTACGATATCCAAGAGTGATCATTCCACACTGAATCATTCCCTTGGTATTTTTAATATGTTTCAGTTAATAGTGAAGGAGGCTAAGAATGAAACTGCTGATATGGTTACAAACCTAGTGCAGTTAAGCCATATATCGTGGGCTAAAAATTGCTACCTTACATACCCAAACTATGTCTTCCTGAAGTTATTACAGAAACCAGAAAAGTAATTCTTACTTCCAAGCCCAGAGGAGAGGTTGTGTGTCTGTCCACAATGAGCCCCAGAAAGAAAAAAATTACCTGCTTCTCCACAGAAGACCAAGAGAAGCACTGTGGTGCATATAGCATCACAGGAAGCAGAGGGTTAGAAAGCATGTTTTGGAGGGAGATAGATAAATGTGAAGATGTTTATCTTCCTCTAGTGACTGGTTTACAATAACAGGTTTAGGCTAAAAGGTCTGACTTTCAGATGGCTTACAGTGTGTAAGAACTCTCCCACCAAAGGAGTACCACTTCACTTTAAATTATAGATATCAGAGGCCACACAGTTTTAACGTTCATTTTTTCTTTTCTTTACTTGAAAGAAGGTGATGTGAAAAGCTATAACTTTGAAGGCTCCAGTGTGAGGCAGCTGGACCAGCTGTGCTCCACAGAGGCTGATGTTCTCCAGGGCTGGCTGCCTGGAAAGCTGCCACTGCAGGAAGCCGACCTCTATCAGGCTCCTTGCCTCTGAACGGTTACTGAACATGAAAAATGAAACCAAAATCTTGTTCCTTTTGGTTAGATGAATTTCCTGATAGGTGTCAGGCAATGTCTGAAATGTAAAGTAAACTGTTGTCCTTTCTTTTCTCATAGTTTTCATAATGAACTGTAGCAGGCAAGAATATTTAAATATTTTTATAATTTCTTTTCTTTCTTTCAGCTCCCACAGGTATTCTCATAGAAACAGGGCCAAAAATTCATTCAAACAAGACTTCCTGTTCTTTACATGCCACCTGACATGCATTTTGTAACTGTGCAAAGTAGCCCATGTTTGATTCCACTTCTAACTGAATTGTGTTAAGTGTTGGGTCATGCATTCCAGAGTCTATTAGATGCAGTGGTTTGTTTTTTCCTAAATTAAGACAGTCTGGGAAGATCGAACACAAGAAAAGTAAACTGATTTTGGGGACCCGCTGTAGGCATTTCAATGGAAATCCACCTTACCTATGTCTTTGGATTCATCTAATGAATTCTAAAATTACAAACACTCATTCAGTGAGATGGGGAAGAAAGAACATTCAAAACGAAAAGGTGATAAAGGAATAGTTCAGCTGCTAGTTAAAAATGGCACCTGCCTCACCCAGCAACTATTTTTTGATGGGAGAAATGGATGGAGCAAAAGTAAAAAGGAGAATTTTTCCAAGGCTAAAATATAATTATTCAATCAGCTTTTACTTTATGAAATGAAGATATGAAACATGCATCCCAATTGTGCCTGTACACTTCTTGTCTGGAGTGGACAACATGTGATCAAGGGAAGACAGAAGGACAGGAAGGCATGAACCATGTTTTCATCAAATTCCAAGGTTATTATCGTGGTCTTATTAATAAAACACATATAAAAAAAAAAAGAAAAAAATAAAAATACCAAAGTTATCTTTCAGAATTTTATTTTATTCTACAAAACTTTATTCTTTAGTCTTCTTCCGTATACACATGAGATTGTATACATTTTTAAAAACTGTCTGGCAGGACATTAATAGAAAGTTGTAGTTTGCAATTCTATATTTAAAATTTAATGTCTTAAAATTATATAATTTTTTTTTGCTGTTCAATCCTTCCTAACTTCAGAGGATTCCACCTAATGAGAAAGAATGGTTTTAATTAGTTTTAATAGCACTGGAATTTATACATAGCCCTAGTGTACGACAATTGCATTGAAATTCCTTGAGCATAAAAGTAAAATTAGGAGGTACAAACCAGAGCTTAAAAATAAGATAAAAGAGACTGTGTACATGACTGATTTGTTTCTGTTAGCAACAATGATACTTCAAATTTGAGCATTTTCCTTTTAGTTGAACCCCCTGAAAAATGCATGAAATTAAAGAGCAAGATAAGATTGATTTTCTTGTCCAGTGATCCTAGGAAGAAAAAATTGTTATGATAACCCATCATTGACCAAACCACAAACTCTTAGTGGAAAAAAGCAAAAAAATCAAATCCAGGCTTTCACAATGTATAGGAAAGGAATGTCTATTTGACCTGGTTAAATATCTTTTTGATATCTAAGAAGCAAATCAGTAACTAACTGCATCAAGGTAGACTAGTGGATTTCACTACATTTTGCTTTCATCACAATGAGAAAAATTTCACCCTTTAATAAAAACACTGTGATATCATTTTATTATTTCCAGGAGCTACTTATTTTCTAATGGCCATATTTAGGGACTGAATTTGAAATCTGCTTTTAAGTGAAAAATTTGACTAGCATATCTAACTGCACAAAATGTTTGCAGTGTTCATATATATCCTGGACTGCCTGGCTGCTCTCTAGGAAATACTTTCATTCTTTGGTTGGTTTATCTTTGCCTACAGATGCTCTGGGTTGTGGAGCATTACTACATTATGAAGAAGGAATCTTTAAGTGCAACCAATGTAATATGACTTTGAGGGCTGTTCCAATTTGTAACCATGCAGGATACTGGATCTGTAGGAAAAAAAAAAAAACAAAAACAAAAAACCCCAAACTAAATAACTAAAACAAAACCAAAACAAAAAAACACAGCCAAACAGAAACCCCAAACAAACAAAAACAAATAAACAAATAAAACCAACAAACAACGAATCTGAAAAAAAAAATCACAAAGAAACTTTAAAGATTAAATAATCCATGGGGTTTTTTTATTTCCTGGTGACTACTGTATCTGATGTAGATCATGAAAGTAGCTCATCCATACAGATCTGCTCTTTAATAGAGTGTTGCAATTATTATTGTGGTTATTATTACTGTGTTGTTGTTGTTATCAACTAGAAATATAATCCAAAACTCCCTAAAAAACACAAGTTCTAGAGAAGCCTGCAGCTATTTGTCAAATTCCCTGAATTTATTATTGTTTGGCAAAATAGAACTTTCAAACTCTCTCTCATAGTCTAGTAATTATAGCAGTCTCTTAGAAAATAAAAAATATGGCTTAAAATCAGTGCTCTACAGAAGACTTGAATGTGAGTCTCCAGGTGGGTGTTTTGAACATTGTTCCTGGAGGGGCCAGTCCTATCTCCTTCTTTCAGTGTTGAGCATAAGTGATGAGGTTTAGTTGCTTATTGACAAAGGCTCTGAAACCAAACAGACACCAGACTGTTTCCCTGTTGCTTGGAGTTATCCAAGTATTTCTTAGATTTGTTTTAGTGGAAGAAGGTTAAACTCATAAAAATCCACAGAGATGACCCAAGATGGCTGTCCTGCTTCTGGAATATTGCAGACTGTCCTAACTGAGTAAGTGAATGGTTTAGTTCTGATGCTTTGCAGCAATATCAGGAATGTCATGTAAAAGTGGCTTATAGATACAGATGTAGATATGCATGTATATATTTATATATACTTATGTATACACACACATACACACACACACATATATATATAAATATATACATACATACACAACACACATACATATATCAAAGGAGGAAACATTAATTAGCTCTGATAACCTGGCTGGAGAACATCCCCACAATGTTCAGGTGTGGTCTATGTCCTACCTAGATGTACAGTGTTCAAGACAAGGCTAAGTGAGAAAAATGGAGAAAATTTGCATCTGTTGCCAGGTTGTTAAAGCAGTTATCCAAATTTGGTTGGTATGGAATTCAAGCATCTTTTCCATGTACTCAATGTGATAGTACTGTGATGCTGCCTGGTGCACAATACCATAGCTCAATGTCAAGGTATTCATTCCCAGTAATCATTTCTCCACATAAAAGCTCTCTTACCTTTCTGACTCAGACAGTTCTCCCAAGTGAATTAAATCTGGATTGTTGTGTTCTCACTGGGGACACAGTCTTGTCATGTTGGCAACCAGAATTTCATATTTGGGTTGGGGACTCTAGGAGGCATAACTTTTGTCCATGGCAAAATAACAGTAAAATTCTCTTTGTGGAACCAGAGGAAGACTTTCAAAGGGGAAAATATCATTTATCTAACTCTAGCTGAAAGTCTGCCCTTGAGATGCCCCATTATGAAACATTTTCCATTAACAAAAATAAAAATACCACATAAAAAAGTTTTATTCCTACTAGTAGCTTTTATATACTGAATGTTTCTAGGCACTTGAGTCAGTGGGAACTATTTCCAGTGGTCTTATAAGCTATAATTAAGTGACCATCAAACCAAGGCTGAGAGATCCTAAATGATCTTAATCCTCTGCATAGTTTTATGGAATGCCACCACTTCAGTTTTAACAGTGAGGACCACTGTCAGACCGAGAGAAGAGTTTGACAGCAAATTGATAGTTCATCACAGTTGCACAGTCTGTTCTCCTCCCTGTTGACAGAAATATT
>JAWWLV010000121.1:98078474-98171763 GCA_035041135.1 Platyrinchus mystaceus | reverse complement strand
TGACCATCAAACCAAGGCTGAGAGATCCTAAATGATCTTAATCCTCTGCATAGTTTTATGGAATGCCACCACTTCAGGACCACTGTCAGACTGAGAGAAGAGTTTGACAGCAAATTGATAGTTCATCACAGTTGCACAGTCTGTTCTCCTCCCTGTTGACAGAAATATTTTAGTCTTCTGAGGGGCTGATTTACAATGCAACTGCCCTACTGCTGAATACACCAGTAATCCTACACTCATTTTCTGAATTTCAATATTTCAGCTAGTATTTTCCAAGAGTTAGTGTTATATACACTGTAACCCATGAACATCGTATAATTTTACGAGCTATATGAAAAATATTGGTCCCTACCTGTCCATATACAAACTCACTAATCTTTGCCCTTGCATGTCTTTGAGTTTTGATGCAGAAAGCATTTTGTCTCTGAGTAAATAAGTCAGGGAATTAAGATATAGCTTACCATTTCAGATGCCATTACAGTCAGTCTTCCAAAGGAGAATAAAGCCCTAAAAGATGCTACTGGCTTCAGCATTTTTGTGCTGTTTGGATATTACTTTGTGGGACAATGATTTCTGCTAATAACAAACCAGTGTTTTTTCTCAGCCTTAGTAGTTCTTCAAAAGCATCTAGGAAAAAGCCTAGGGAACACATTTGCCATTTTTGAGGCTGGTGCATAAAATCAAAAATTTTGTGATGAAAGTTCTTTTTTTCTTACATATTCTTATTTCCAAAACAGTTTAACAAGCACCTTGAGACTCTTTGAATACATTCACTAATCCCAGCAAATGCCTAAGCTGCTCAACCAACTCCAAAGTCCCTTGGTCTGTAATTATCCTTCCATTACTTGCTTCAGCTAAAAAGGGGAAGACACATAGCAAAAGAACATAATCTGTCATTTATCTGAAAATGTAAACAATGTACCGTGGCAAGGCACTATTAAATGTATTAAACAGTACAATCCTCAAGAGCGACAACAGAGTCATCTTGACAACACAATTCTGAAAATGGCCTTTTGCATTAAGGGGCATCTACAACATTTGTCCTTTGAACACCCTACATTGCTTTTCCAGCCTGTAGTCCATCACAAATGGTGTTACTTAGGTGCTTCCATATTTATATACATATACATATACATATACATATACATATATGCCTTTTACTCCTGTCTTCAACTTATTTAACTGGGAAACCATTGCCCTTTTCCAGGCCAACAGTTGGCAACCAGCTCTTCATTGAGGCTACGTGATACTTTCTGATGTTATTGAGTAATCTTGAATTGCTTTTGCTTTCATGGTAAGCCTTGTGTCTTTATCTGATGAGAAATATATATGCCTGAGACTAAATTGAGTTGTTCCTTTCTTTCATTTATTATCTATTATTGACAAAATGTAGTTGTTCCATACTAACATAAGGATTTTCTGTTGATGTTAAAGAATATTACAATTATGGATAATAATTAGAACTGGCATTTTACTGTTCAAGCTGGCAGCAGAACATTTGCAGTTATCACTAAGGAATCTAGCAGCAAGGAATGAATACATCCACTTATAAATACCTGAGGTCATGAAAATTTCAGTCAATCTTGAGACACATACCAAATCTCGGAACATTATCTTTACACATTAGAGCCAAAGTCCCAGTTGAAGTTGATGTAACTCTGCCAGACAAATGAACTAAAAATTAACTCATATTCTTTTAATTAGTGAGATTTGTTTTTCAGGAATCTAATTCAAAAAGAAGTGTACATTTGAAATATGCCCTTCTCTCCCACCCTTGTTACTATAATTGATGTAGATTGAATTAGAGCTCCAGTCTTATCAAAATGTTCCCAGCAGCTCCTGTTGTGATACACACATTGAACAAAGTAACTACAGAATCATTACATCTTAGCAGGAATGTTAAAAATAAATCTGTTCTTTCTGTCAAGTGTGACCTTGATATTGAACAATGAAAATGTGCTAAGTGACTGACCAGAATAGCAGTGAGCTACCTATTAGCAATGTACTTGGGATAGAAAAATATTTCTGTCTCTGTATAAAGTGATTTTTAATTTCTTCTGAATCAAATGATCAACAGTTGTGCCAGAAGGTGTGATATGTCAGCACAGACATGGCTAACACTGAAAATGCAATGCTAATAATTGTATAATGGTGGCCAAAATATTATTTAGAAGAGACAGGAGGAAAGAAAATGCCTTTAAGAAAAATCAGAAGAGTTTTACAACTTCACTTGAGGCTAAAACAAGACACAACTTCAGAAAGAAAAGTAGAACATATTTCTTATCGTGATCCCAAGTATTGACAAAGGGTACAAAAGGGGCACAGCTTAGGAATCAAGATACATGTTTGTCTTGATTTTATGTAAAATAACCACATTAGGGTCATATCAACAGCAAGAAGAAAATTAACTCCATTTGTTGTTGCAAATATTGTTGTTGGGTCACTCTTTAACATTTTATACTTCCTCTTTGATCCTGATTCAGCTTCAATTGAAGATAACACAAACCAATGAAAACTGAATCAGGCTGGGGTGTTATTAGCACCAAATTTCCTCCTTTATTTGCAGCTCCCATCATGAGCACACTGAATGCTTCCTCATCACTTTGCAAGTTGAGGGCACCCATCCGTTAATTTGCTCCCTAGATGCTGTTTCAGGTTGTTATTGCAGTTTCATGCAGCCTGTCATTTCAGAGATGCTCAGCCTTCATTTTGGCATTTAAGGAGCTGGAGGAACCTCTGGAAGCTGTGGAGGTTCAGAAACTGAAGAAAGCCTGAGGGCAGGGAGTGTGGTTTCTGGGCAAGCTGGAGACAGTCAAAGGATGTGGTTTTGTGGATGGAAAACAAGTTGGATGCAGCCCAAGAGATGGTTCTTCATAAAAAGGTCTGAAAAAACCCAGAGCCATGGCTAGTGATAGTGCTTTAGTTTTGATGCTGTTGTAAACTTATGCATAGTGGCGCTGGTTTTGTACTAAAGGAATTGCTTAGTAAAGAAAGGAAGGATTAGTAGCAGAGGGATCTATTAATGAAATAATGAATAGAATCAGTTTGCCCAAAATATTTCTGAAAAAATAATCAGGCTTTCTGGAATCTCAGAAAGCTTAACAAAATCAGTGTTTGAAATTTGTATTGCAATAGAAGCTTCAAGTAAAATGAATCCTATGCAGAAATCATACTAGAACTTAAAAGATAAAAATTTCACAGATGTCAAAAAAATGCTGTATCAAAAGCAAGTTAACTCTTTCAACAACAGGAGACCTTTCCTATGCCCTGGCTTAAGGAATAAGCACTCACCTTTTCCTACCTTTTTATATGCTAAAGCTGCCTGTCTATCTTAAAATTCTTGTTTCAGCAATAGTTTAAACAATCAAGCAATGTATTTTATTTAGAGAAGGCATGGCACTTAAAAAAGAAATGAAAGCAGTAAAAAATGAACTGAATTTGTAGTGTCCACTTTTGGTCGTCCACATTAATTGCATGTGTGTGTATTTGAATCAATTAAATGAAGGCATGCCTTCCTTCCAACACAGAAAATAATTAGGTAATATATTAAAAGTAGATAACCTTGTTTGCCTCCCACTCAACCTTTCTTCATCATTCTTAATAGCAAACATCTAGCTATTGATTGGTTCATTTTAAATGCTACTAAGGTAAATGCCGTACTGCTTTGAACTGACGAAAGAATTGAACAATCATAGTAATTGTGGCATGTTGAGGAATGCAGATCTCAAGAACTGAATGCAAAAAATTGCTCAATGTAACCTTTTCTTTCACGTAAAATATCACAAAAGAAAGAAAATGTGTGTACAGGGCAGTCAAAGAAATTTAACTTAACTCAAGGCAGATCCCTCTTATCTCTTCTGTTCTGCCTTTGTAGTAAGGACTGCAACTTCATTCTAAATCAATACATTTTCTCAGGCAACATGATTCTATTATAAATCATCATTTGCACAGTGTGTTTCTGCTAATAAATCTGCAGCTAGAAGGGATAAAGAGGAAACTGGTTAACAATAAACTGTGCTGTTAAACTAAGGCAGAAACAATTTGAAACACAAGGTTATTATTGAAACCTGTATCAACAATATGCTCCCGATATCAACTGTTGTGGAATTAAATGTACCTTCTACTACAAATAGCTGTTTATAAAGTTCAAGTTGATGCTCAGAACAAAGAAAATGCTGAACCCAAACTATTCATGAAGAGATGAAATTTAATGTATATAACTTCGCTACAAACTGGCCAAATGCATTTCAAGCAGATTTTTCAATAACTTCATGTAGTAAGGCAAAATTTGACACAAATACATATTTTGTGGGTTGGATGTAAACCTAAGGAACTGATTACCCAATAGTCTAAAAACTTCCTTTGGAACCTCAAGTGCATGCTTAATATAATTAGTTTGAAAGCTAAAAACACTAAACTGAGTGAAAAATAAAAAGGCTGATGATAGTATAAACTGTTGAAAGTTCATGGAATCTGGAAGTTTGGGGATCATACATTTCTATCTGGAACAGAAACAATGCTTTCAAATATGTATCCATCTTGACAAATATGTTTCCATCTGTGTGTGCGTCATCGTTGTCCCTCCCCTCCCCCCACCAGTTAGGAATCTAAAATAAAATTGCTAAATCCTAATTTAAGAAAAGGTTTACCAAAATACAATTTAAAACTATATTTCACTGGCTTTTAGTGACATCTGAACTCAAAATTGCTGACAAGAACACAAAGAAATATGTGAAATCTACTGGATGGCTCAGAAACCCCAAAAATGGGAAGAGATAGGTACAAGTCCTCAGAATACACTAACTTATCTTTTGCCTTTGAAAACCATTCTTGTGAGTTAATGTTTTCTCCATGCCTCCTCTCCAAAATAAATTCCCCTTTAGACTTCTTCCTTCCTGATTATTACTACACTCACACTTTCGTGCTCCTGGAACTGTGAGCAAAATTATGCAATAACCATGTACACCACAACAGAAAATGTAACTTCTGAATAAATGGGTCCATTTGCCTTCGAATTCCACATCTTTCAACCTTAGATTAGTAGAGACATTTCTTGTTTCTGAATCTGAATACACTTAAGAGGTTGTGTTTTATTTAAATCTTGGAAAAAGTCTTCTGTCTTTGTCTTTCAATCTGTCAGTAATACAGCAGTGCATTTTATAAAGGGAGTGTTGTTTAAGAAAAGACCACATTCGACCAAATTTATCCATGTAGACAAATGGTATTGTGCAAGTAAACAGAAGGTATTCAGTTTTCTTCATAAAGACTTCTATACTAGTCAGTGAGCAGGGCTCCTAGATTTATTTATTAGTATTAACATATTTATTCAGCACATTTCTCGTTTGTTCAGACACTAGAAAAACTCTTATAATTTTTCATCTAATGTCACCGTGTCTGCCTGAAAAATCTCTGTTTCAAGGAAATTCTGTGCAGTCCCTAAAAACAGCTTCTATTTCCTTATTCAGGAACTGAACAACAGAAGTCCAGTCCTGGGCCAAATACTGCCCTCACTTAAAAAATTTGTTAATCACCTCTCACATCTTGTTGATTCAGTGTCAATCAAAGGCAGTGCTACTGCTCACATACTTACAGCTGAATTGTAGCTCTAAGCATATGCATAAGTGCTTTTTTGGACAGATGCCAGAGTTGCTTGGGTCCTTGCCATGTCAGGCCCCTTGTGAATACATTTTTCTCACATGAACAGTGTTTTCAGGACCAGACTTGCATCTTTCAGCATATTGACAGCTATGCAACTCAGCACAGGTGAGTAGGAGCTCTCCTGTGCTGAGCATACTTGACTTCTTCCTGTGCACAGTGTTGAGACAGGACCTACAGATATCTCAGAATTCAAAGGTCAGTGAGACTGGAAAATCTATTCCCAAGTGAGTTCAACTGTCTCTGTTACCACTAAGTAATCCACAGAAGCAAGAGAAAATATATTTGAGCACTTAGAGGAAGAAGCTAGGCATGGAGATATCAAAATTAAAAAAAAATGTGCAAAAAGTACTTTGATGAATAATTTAAAAATTGTCTGGGTAACATAATTTATTAAGCTAATATCAGGTTAAATCTTTTCCCTATACTCAGACTACCCTACTGTGGCTGTTTTGGCAGTAAATTAAAAATTTATCAATTATCTACAATGTTACAGGTTTTACTTCATGTTTTCTAATAATTTTTGAGGGTCTGGCAGCCTTGTCTGAGTTCTGAGCAAACCAGCCCAGATCACTTCCATACCCTAAGTTCAGTAGGACTGCAGTGGACTCCTTGTGCATATCAGTATACAGTCGCCAGCAAGTCTGATACACCACAGAACTGATCTACACATGCTCCTAAGAGATATTCTGGACACAGTGAATTGATTTAGAGCCATGTTCAAGCCTTTAGTTATGTCAGTTAACCCCAGCCAGTAGATCTATGTGTTTTGGGAATTGCATCTCTGGGCAACACTGTGTAAATAATGCATAAATAATGAAGGGACAATTAAATCTAAGGTTTCAGATCTAGACCCTGAGGAACAAGGTCTCTGAACTTCTAGCAAGACATTGTTTCATATATATATTTCCCTAATGCAACCTGCAAACTTAAGGCTGTTTTATATGGACAAAGGTTGGGGAGTTGCCTTTGGTGCTGAATCCTAGGCAATGGGTAGTACAAGCCATTCATTCTGTCGGTGGAAGAGATCAACTTGGGCTCCAATTGAGGCATGAATATCATGTTCTTTTAGAGGGAAGACCCATGTGACAGGAAAAATGCAGAAGAAATGGCTTTGGGGTTTGAATGATTACTGAAGAAAAGAATATTACCATCTTGCCAAATATCCTCCTCTTAGTATCCTCAACTTTTAATCAAAATTCTGTAAAACATTTAAACTGTTTTCTTTCAGTTGAGAGAGTGATCGTTGACTTATAATGCATTGATTAAGAGACAGGAATGGCATTACAACACTTTATAGAAATAACACATTTTTAGAAAAGGTTAATATAACTAAGGCAGTGGTATATCTTACAGTTTAGAAAGATAAATTTATGAAAATACTGACCGTAATCTTTTTATAAAACATGAAGTATATATTAAATTATTTTGCCTACAAATTTGTAAGCATTTGTTACAAGCCAAACTTTTTCAGTGTGCTTTGGACTCACAGGCTTCCCTGTTTATTCTACTTCTTATGAACAGTGCAATTAACAGAATAAGCATAATGCTTATTCTCTATAATAAAATAGAATCATGAAAGCAAAGAGCACTGGAGGGCTCTGTAACTTAGAAAAATAATACCTCACAATAATATAGTTTTTTATTTATTGATAAAATTTTAGTTTTAATTACAATGATGTAAAAAGTGTCATATGTATATATATATATACATACATATGAGCAAAAAGAGGAACAGAAGACAGAATATTTCTTTCTGAGGTTAGCAAATTATTCACTAGTTTCAATGTGCTGTTGTAAATGTACAAAAGATACATATGTACTGTAAAGGCATTTATGTTTACAGAGTGTAGTGTATAAAAGTTATTGCTTCAGACACCACCCAGGTATGCAGTGGTGACACTTTCTTCCCCCGGAGTAAATACAGCTCTAATGTGAATGAGAGGAAGGCAGGACAGCCTGGCCAATGATCTGTCACAGGCTATAAATTTACTACTTTCAACCTCACTTGAGCCTCCTTCTTCACTGTATCTGTATCTCTGCTGTCTGCTGAAACTGGTGGTTAACAGACAGTGAGTGAAGACTTACTGTTAAAACAAAACAAAACAAACAGACAAAACAGTACTAGAATGTATAGATAACAGTAACTTATTTAGGAGTTTGAGCTCTGACTCCACATCTTCTGTGCTAGGAAACTGGTATTCCCTCACTACTGGAGGTAACACCTTTGGCAGACCAGTGGTGACTTGAGTGGATATGAAGTGCTCAAGCCCTCTTTCTGGTCATCTTTCAACAGGGAAAAAATATATTGGGAAAATAGTGTTGAAAAGTCTACCATTCTTCTCTTTCTGATCTGTAAAGGACTTTGACCTATCATTTATGTGAGCTGGACAACCCTTCTGAAAGTCTGGCCTGAAATTTCTATTTGATCTTTTACAATATTTCATCTGATCTCTGACAATAGTGGTCACACACAATAATAATCAAGATGGGAGGGTGTTAATCTGTCAAAAGAAAACTCATATTTGAAAACCCTCAAAATTGTTTCAGCATTTTAAGCAAGTCCATTTTACCCTGTTCATCCCTTGAATCAAAATTGCTTTCCAGGAATTTTCTGGTTTACTGGCAATGACATCCCACATACTTTAATCTTCTTCAAGAATCAAAACTGAAGTAGAACAAAGCTTCAACAAGCATTAATTAAATATCATGAATTCATTTAAATTAGCTGTAGATCTGCTAATGAAATACAAAAAAATTTTCTCGTTTCTGTCTTAGCAGGAGGGGAAAAATGAAGTCTGTGGGATTTAACAGTATTCATTTGTTAAATGAAATATATACTAATTTCTCTGAGATTTTATGTCTTTTTCATTGCTCTGCTGGACTTTAATAGAGATTTTCTTTCTTTGCCTCTTGTACTGGACAGTGATATGCAGCGTATAAACTTATTCAGTAAGCCGATGACTGAAGACTATTAAGATTTATCTTAAGATTGCATTAGATCAGAAACAAAATTTAGCTTATTATATATTTTATTCTTTTTGAGAGGCTCTTCTCTTCTGCAACAGCACTGCTACACAGAAGGCTTCCACAAAAATTGGTCTCCAGTTTCATGCAGATTAACCATAATGAGGGAGCCTCCCTGACAGGTGCTGGCCCTCCACCCTATTCAGAAAATTATTTTTCTCCTTCTGTTATAACACATGCATATAGAGGGGTCTGAACCACAATCATGAATCCAAACACTCCCTAGTTTGGGGTGAGCTTGGATCCACACCAAGATTTGCAGCTGGGATCCATCTGTAGTTATAACACAATAACGAATAAGTCTGCAGTGGTGTAAATTGGCACAGATTCATAGACTTCAAAAGAAGCATGCCAGTTTGCAGGAGCAGAGAGTATAGATAATCCTACCTCTGTGAAGAAGAAAATAAAAAGGTCTAGGGAAATCAAAGTAGATACGGGAAATATGAAAAATCCAGATCAAACCAAAAAATGCCTTGAAAGTTAGAAATGTAGTGTGAGGCAGAGGTACATACATGTTTGGGATACATTACAAGTATACTTACACGTGCTTGGCCCCGTCTGCGTTGTGGCATTTTATGCCAAGAAGTCCTCAAGAAGCAAAACTTGCATAATTTCTCATAAAAAATTTCTCACAAAATTATTACTTTAACGATAATCTCTTTCGAGCAAGAAAATAATGGTCCAAAGCTTCTTTGAGAATCCATTGACACTGGTTATATGCCGAAGCGCAGCTTCCATGCACTCATTTCCTTCAGGGGTGATATCAGCCACTGCATGAATTCAGCAGCATTTTGGAAAGAAAACTGTATAAACAGCAAAGTGATCTGTGCTCAGGTGCCTGTGCACTCATGGCTGAGGAGGAATTGTTGAGAGAATCATTTAAAGTCAGATTAAAGATGTCATCCAAACTCTGCTCAGAAACAGTGATATTTAGAAGATTGATGCTAAAAGATCACAACTGAGTTGTGTGTTGGCGAGTGTCAGTGAAAGCAGGCAAAATAAGCATTTCACATAAGTCAACGATAACCTTTTCCTTGTCATAAAATTGCCACTTGATCTAATTAGATAGAGACAGAGAAAATGCAAAGCTGGCACCATAGATCTACAATGATATATACCATAGCCTACATGTCATCTCCTCTGTCTTTATAAAAGCATGATCTGAACCATTTAAGTCTTAGAAAGGACTGGTTTGGAAAAAGAGTAAGAAAACATGCTCATACATCTTAAAATGTCATTTTGCCATGAATAAAATGAAAAAAAAATCATAAATGATGCATTCTTACTCTATATCTGCTTAAAAAACAAACAAACAAACAAAAATCAAAGTTTCTCTTGAACTATTGAACTGTTGCCCAAACACTCCTTGAAATATGGAGACTGCTTTATCTGTTCATTCCTCTTAAGTATATCCATCTGGCAGCATAGATAACCTCTGTGCACCTGCTCAAAACTTACCTTTTTAGGTTATTCTTTTCAGCCTGCTTTCCTGTCTCAGCAGTGGGCAATGCATTCATGTGCATGAAAAAGAGCTCCAGGCAGCACTACTCTGACACAAGACTACCCCAAATGACTAAGAAAAATAAGCATTGCTTCATTTGTGGAATAAACCAAATTGCATAGGGCACAGCCTATGGAGACAAGGCTAGGCAGGGAAAGATAAACTGGATTGTTTTTTGCCATCTAGGGCTAGATACACATGTACACACAAAAGACTGGAGAAATACATAACCCATGGCTGTAACAAATACGTTTTAGGTGGCAATTCTGTTTAGAAATGAAGGAATTTTAGATTTCCAAAGAGACTTAGATGTCTAGAGTTCCCTTTATCTGCCATTAGAAGTGCAGAACCTTAGAATCTCTCATATAATTCTGCCTACAACTATGTGAGCAAAGTACAGACACCAGCCTCCAGTCTATTCTGGAAGCAAAACTCTCGCTCTGCTCTACTGAGGCTGTTCCAGTGGGAGCATCCCCGTGTTTGATGGTTAAGTGAATTTATTTTAAGGATTCTTTGTAGCTGGTACTCAGTGCAGTGATAAGCGCGTAAGAACTGTTAAGTGAAATGGGTGATTTGTAAGAACACAATCCATGCTCCTGCAGAAAATAGGACTAACCAATTGAAGGAAATGGGTAATTCTGGAAGACTACTGGATGCACTGAGATCACAAGCACAAAACAATTCCAATCTTTTCTGTATATTATCTAGCTAAAGCAGAAGTGATGTCATATGAGTGTAGTTGTATTAAGAAAGAGGAAAAAGTGATGGGACTACAGGACTTGTTAATCACCCAACTGATAGGAAGGGCTTAAGAAAACACGCATTGAGAAAGAAAGGAAAAAAAAATAAATTCTCTATAACCTTGTAGAGATAGATGATGGATGATTACTAGGTAGACAGATTGTATACATTTAGACTGATACAGCTGTTAATTTTGTATATGTAGCCTGTCTTGGAAAAAGAAGCTTTCTCCTTAGAAAACTGTATGTGTCACAGCTATTTCATCTTGATCTGTTAGCCACGTGACACTGTAATCAACTGTGTGATACTATGAGAAACTTTTGGCTAAACTGGAGAAAATAGTGATTACAACAGGACAAGGGCATAAAAGAAAAAAGGTCCAAGTTTTAGTGCTTTCATAAGGACTAAACATTGTTTGGAAAGTATTTTACAGCAGGGAGGTTCTTACTCCTCTTCTCAGGCATGGAATCTTGGCACTGATTTTGTGTGCATTTTTAATGCCCTTGGTAAAAAAGAGCTGGTGTGTTGCTGATATGTCCTAGTGATACAGTATCGGGAGGCAATATGACTCTAAAGGATGGCTGGGATGAAACACACAGGAAGAAACTGTGTGACGTTATAAGCTGGAGTAATTGAAATTCAATACCACAAAATGCAAGGTCATGCACTTACGGACTAATAACAAAAGCCTCTGATACAGGCTAAGAGCTCATTAGTTAGAAATGACTGAGGAATTGAAAAACCTGGGTATATTAGCAAGTCACAAGATCACTGTTAACCGTCAAAGTAATACAGTTGCAAAAAGACCAATGTTAACAGGAACAGTATTTCTAGTATGGATAAAGAAAACTCAGTGCCATCAAACAAATGGAGATATGGTCAGCTCCAAGATAGGAATAGTATATACAGGCCTGATCAACTCTGAGACAAACTATATCCAAAACTTGGGCACAAAGAGGCTGTGATAGGGGAAGAAAGCTCGTGGCTACGGGCAGGGGGGACCAGCAAGAAGGTTCATGCAGTAGGGAACCAGTTCCAGCTCAAAGATAATGCCAATACAAAAAAGCAATAGCACACATAACTTTAAAAATGCAAATATACTTAAAATCAGTAGAGCAGTGAAGTGGTCAAACACTTTCTGTCAGTAGCAGGATCTGCTGAGATGGAATTTGACCAAATAATAAAAAAACTTATGTAATATATATATATATATATGTAAAGTCATTTGTAATATGAGGAACCAACAAGACTATTGATAGTCCAGCAAGCCTATTCCAGCCTTCAGCTCAGAAGGATCTTTTTCTGGGTGATGCAGACCTCCATGGCTCCATGCCCAGAGCTCTCCCAGGACAAACCTGAGAGCCATCTGTGGAAGCTTCCAGATGTTGCATGTGGGATGCAGATGATGAGACTCCCCCACAGTTGGAAAGAAACCTTCACATCTATAAAGTGTTTGCAAAGGTCTGAATCAGACATCTCTGATGGCTACTTTACATGTATACAGAATTTTCAAGTAACTTATAGTATCAAACTAATTATAATTGTATATTAATAGGATTTTGGTCTCTGTTCACACTATATTCAGAGCAACACTTTAACACTGCTTTCAGTGTTTCCATTCTTTCTTCATATTTCCTGTTATCTGTATTTTATTTTTTTCTCTTTGTCACAAGCAGCTCAAATGAAATGTTGTTAGTATATAAGATTGGACATGTTGCTGAAAATATTTTATTTTTTTTTTTACAAAATAATAAGCATTCATCTGGAATGAGTATGCAGACCTAACTCACTTGAATAAGTCCTGAATTTTCATGGGATTAAATGTATAAAGAAGTAGTGTTCAGAGTACGCTAGGGTTTTAGTCATGATGTGAAGATTGGCAAACATCAGCAAAATAAAACAGATTCCTCTGATACAGGAGAATGTTACATGCTGGATGTTGTGAAACATAAATGTACTGCCAAGAAGTTCAGTGTGAAGTATGGTTTATATGTCTCCAAAGGCTGTTTGTTAGGAAGTGATTGGGGAGGATTAGCGAAAGGATATGAAACATTTTAGCTGTAAGTCACCGGTTCAAATCCTCTCAATGACAGAAGTGAATAAGGACCTAAAGTGCTGGAATTGATGGAGTTGGTGCTATGGCTGATCTTAAAGTTATGTATGTGCTTAACAGCTTTATTGGACATAGGCTGCAAAGTCAATGTTATTTTCTGGCCCATGTGAAATAAGTTGATGTCCCTGATTCAATCCCACTAGGTCAGCACCAAAGGATTAAACAGCAATGAAGTGCTTTTGCACATCTGGTGCTTCTCCCGCTGGAGCATGGCTGAGTGACAGGCAGGGGAAAACCGTACCTGCCTTGGGTAGAGAGGATTTTAGTCTCCAGCACTGTAAATCTGGCACCTGTCACAAGCACTAAAGCTCACATTACACAGACAAACCCAGGGCTTTGTTTTTTCTTAAATGTTTTCACAGCTACATCTAATCAATATAGTCTTCTCTTTGTTGTAGGAAGAAGTAGTAATTAACTTTCTGTCCAACACAAGCATACTCTCAAGCTGGCATAGAATTCTGAAGAAGAAAAAAGTTTTGCCTAAAGTAATCAGTGTCTTTTGCCAAACTAATACAATTATTGAGATTACAAAAAAAAAAAAAAAAAAAAAATTAATGTTGCATATCTTCATTTTATTACAAGAAAACACTAAGGCAGTCACAGAGAGTATTCATCAAGGTAACACTTTCAGGATTACTTGGGTGGAAGAATATACTCATTGTAAGATTAAACAGTAATGTCACAGTTTTGTGATTTGCCTCTGGAGAAGGAAAGGAGATCAAGAGCTTTTATCATGTTCAGGTGCAAGCCACAGGAAATTAGGCTTGCTTTATAGACCATGATTTCCTGACTACACAAGTATAACAATAATTAAAAATCTTGTGGAGGAGATTATATACTGCAAATGTAGTTGTTTACCTGTACATTCCTATTGTGAGATGAGTTTTTCAACACCATTAGTTATCCTGTATATTTTCTCTAGCTGAAAAAGGAAGAAAAATTCTACATATGAGACTTCATATTTCTAAAGCTGTATGGTTCATGAAGCCAAATAGATTCCATAGGTGGATAAAGGAAATTAATTACCACACAGGAGATGGTAAAATCAGAATAGAATTTAATGAAAAATCAGGAAACAGTGTCATTTATATGGATATGATATTGGTATATATCTATCTGTATACATGTGAGTGTGTATTTATTTATATATATATATGTCACTTGTACCTGTATTCCATTTTCTGTAGCTTTTTGATGGAAAAGTTCATGTAGGTCTGAGCCACCATAGCATCCCAAACTCATGCTGTCCTTGGAAGACAAGTCCAGCGAAATTTAAAAAGACCCCACTAGCATAAAGAAGAAGATATACATATGAAATAATATGATATATTCATCATGATATATGATCATATGAATATTATATTATAAATACTTGGCTTATAAAAAACCTGAGCATGTAATGGATTCTAAGATAATGATATTTGATTTGAAGCATCTGAAAAGCTTTTTAATGAAAGCTAGAAAACCAGAAATACTATTTAAAGGTAAAGAGATAAACCAAGCTCTGTAGAATCAAACTTGAGATCATGTAAATCATTCACAGATAACTGAAAGATAGAAATGCCAAAGGCCCATTTCTTGTTTAAGTAGTATTTACCAAAAGTGTATCGATGACCACTGCACTTATTTGTTGTACCTAACACTCATGGATGTTATCAGATTTCCGTGCACTGTGTGTCACTGCATTTAGAAAATATACAAATGTAAAATCTCCTACTAGAATATATCATGTCCAACAAACTAAGACAACCTGTCAGCTTTCCATGTGTTACCATGCAAGACTGCTTTAGTTCAGCTGAACCGTTAGATTGTTTTAGAAATATATTGTGTATATTATTTAGACACATGCCACCAGCAATAAGACACTTAAGCATAATTGACAGCTGCCTTATCATGCAATGAATGGCAAGGTGTATGCCAGAGACAGATAGTCTTCAACAAACAGATATCTTTGTACAGAGTAATGATAAGATTTCCACAGAATAAAGGATAAAGTTGTAATAAAACTCTATCTCATTAAATTAATCAGAGTTTGAATTGAGAAAATAAGCTCTAATAGCTTCCCTTCCTATGATTAGTATATCATTAGTTGTTTGGGTTTGATATTTCACAATACAGATCTCACCGCTCACTATATTTTACTTGGTTTTAATATCAATTGTGAGATAATCATGATATATGTAAGACAGGATTAATTTCACTTTCTCCAATGATCTAATATCTAGATATCCACTCATGCCACCTCAGAGTTCATTATCACTCTCTAGAGAGCAATACAGGCTATCTGCTTGAGGTACCATTTTCTCACATGAAGCAACCTGGATGATGCACTTTGATAGACCCCTAACTTTTAAATGGCTAAAGTGAGATGAATGCTATCCATAGGGACAACCCCTTCATCCTTTGAAGGTGAAGATGAGATGACCTCTACAAAAAGAACTCATTGAAACTCAGGTTTATAGAATAAGGATGAAACAAATACTGGTACTTTTCAAACTATTGGGATTTTCACTACCATCCTCACTGGAGACAGGAGGTCACCCTGAGGCTCAATATGAAAGGCCATCACACACTCCCCATCTTTCCTGGTAGCAACATCAGGCATGAAGAGAACTGTGACTGTTACATCCATTACATTATCTTGAAATCAAATTTTTGATCCCTTTTTGGCAACAACTATTTGTAATGCGTGGTGGAATTAACAGTAATAAGGACTGAGACCTCCCTGAGCCTAACAGCTTTCATGTGTACTCCACCTATAAACAGAGATACATTACTGATATTAAAACTACTCAGAAAGTATACTGAACACTGACTGCATTACTGAAAGACAATGAGAGGAAAACATAACCCATTACAGTGGGAGTTAAATGACATAAAACTCCATGCTGGACCTGATTTAGAATTTAATTGGGAGGGGTGTGGGGTGTGGTGAAAAGAGTGTAAATGATACATCATGAACTCATAATGTTTTAGGATTAGATATATAAATAAATATGACCTGTATATTGGGATTACATCTTTTGTTTTCTTTTGATAGCTCCCAAAGAAGTTTTGTATGCTTCATGAGTAATAAAATTATTTTCATGTTAGTCAATACTGCAAAGTGAGAGCCTCAAAAATACTGATGTCTCTGATGTACATGCCTATTCCCTCTACTGGAAGGAGATCTCTTTCAGTGACATTTTAAAAGAATTTATCTGATTTTTTTCTGGATAAGACAAGAGATACTAAAATGACCTATGGCAATATTGTTGTAGTGGAAGTGACAATCTTCAGGTGACTGACAGTAAGGAGCAGCCAGGTCAACTTTTTAACAGTTGCAAGTAGATACACAAAGATACTTTCTCCTTGCCCTGACTTCCCAGAGGAGATTTCCTGTTGTCTTACAAACAAGTCCTGGAAATACTGCACAATCTGGACCTATTTTCCTGAGAAGCCTTGAACAGAAGAATTAAAATTCATATGAACAGGACTCTGATGTTGTGGCTGTGCACTGTGGAACACCCAACACCTAGAAAAAGATATTTAGCTCTTGCAGCAAGGGAAATAATTCCTACTTATGAGGAAACTCATACATCAGATTAATTTTAGAGAAAATCTGAAAGTCTGTATTTCAAATTTGTCTCTAACATTCAATTGTGTCAGGAGTTTCATACCAGCAGTTCTTTGTCCCAGGAAGAAAAGAAAGTACAAATGTTGTCACTGATTCAGTTAACCTGAGATCTGTAGCATAATCATTGTGCTACATGTGGTTTATGGATATTTGTTTAAATTATTTTAATGAATTTTTATCTGGGCACAGTATGTTTAATTCAGAATAGATTAATTCTCAGCCAAGACAGGAGGAGAAAATGATCAAAAGGAAGGAAGGATTATCCTATTGTCATCACTATTAGTGGGTTTATTCACTAGATGAAATTCAGTATCTTACAGTTTGTTTTATGTAGAAAGAGAAACAAAAGATGAAGAAAATATTGGTTACAAAAACTTCACATAATCCTGTTTCCTCAAGCACGACAAATCTGAACACAAATTTCACTGTTCACGGTCATCACAGTTTTTATCCAGCTTCCTGCTAAAATATCTTATCCTACATCCTATTACTGAAAGCATGGCCCCTAGAGCCGTGGAGGAGTTACCATTCCAGCTGTGCCGACTCTCTTCTTTTCCTCTGTCTAGGCATTTCTCCTTGTTTTTCAAAATCCAAACAAACCTATTCAGATAAAGATTATCCCTGAGCTGCATTACATTTGTCTCCAGCTTGGACAGAGTTTTTTGTCTATATTTTGTTGGAGTTTCTGTTACTTCCGTTTTCTTCTCCTTTAACAGACGTTAATGACTTTTTAAAGCTATCTTAAGTAAAAGGTAGTGGTTAAACCTAATAGTTCTACTGAATTTTAATCCAGGCTATAACAATGTTTTAAGACTTTCTGAAAGTAAGTTTAAAGTTTTACAGGGCTATTAAATGTTAACCTGGCCTTTGACAGCAATAGTGTGGTTTCATCAGCTCACATCGCAAAGAATTAAGAAAGTTGGAGCACAGCACAAACTTCCCATTCTCACTCATATCCACCAGAACTCCATTTAGGTTTTAAATACTGCTTACATATTACTGTGAGATCACTGAAAACCACAGGGAATCCCACCAGCAATCCTGCTGACCTCCATCACCTCTCTCGCTGCTCTAAACAAAATTGGTAGCAAATGTTTCTCTGTCTTTCTGATAAACTTGACAGGTTCATTACCCCTCTTTAGTTTGCTAATGCTCAGAACAAAAGCAGTCATCTAAAATTGTTAAGCAGACCATTCAATTTAATTCATATTACTATATAGTGCTATGTTAACAGGCATAGTATTGCACAAATATGTTAGCAGTTTTTCAACTCAAACTGTTGAAATTAAAGCAAAGAGAGGTGTATTTGGACATGTCTTATGCCAGTACAGAATGATCTCCTAGAACAGTTCTCTGTCAAACCCAGCTTTTAATAGAAGTGGTTGTGGAGCTCCCTTCATATAGTAGGCTGACAGGTCTGGTTTTAAGTTTCATCCTGTCATGCTTACTTATAATCCTTGTGCCAAAATAAACCATTCCTTTCAGCCATGGTATTTCCGTTTTGCAAATAATTGTGATCTGTTACTATACCCGTCTTAAGTCCCATTTGATCAGTCTAAATACATCTATATTTCTTTCCCTCTTTCTTTGTAAAGCAATATTTCCAGTGTCTTCTCCCTCTACATTATATTTTTCTGAATTATTTACAATTCATCAGTATCATTCTAATATTAAGTTTGCCCAGGGTTTTACACAGTTTCAATTAATGGAATATCTAGCAGAGAGATCTACAAATTGCTTACATGTCAAATAGAATGAGATTTATTTTATATGTAACACATATGAGGGAGATGTGAACAGCACAAATCATCATGGAAAAAATTAAATTTTATCCTAATTTAGTAATTTACCCCAGAATAAGTTGATAATGCCAGTTTCCTGAGTATTATACAAGGAAAACATTTATGTCTGCTCAAGTCAGTGATTCCCAAACTCTAGGTCACAGCTGTGAGCAATTAGGGTTAGTGGGTTCATGAGCCCCATAGAAATATGACAGGCAGTGTGAAAAGAAAAATTTTAGGAGTCATTGATCTAACATATACCTACCATGCCTTCCAAAACTCAAAGGAACACTGCCATGAACAAGGAGTGTTTTTAATGGTTCTCTCTTCCCCACCAAAACCCAGCCTGAGTTAGGGCAGCTCAGGGTCTGGTCAAGCTCCTTCCTGGTGGCTGTATTACTTGGAGCAGAGAAAGAGAATAAGGGTCGCATGAATTGTCTTCCACTTCTCACATGCTTTCATCCATTTTTTGTACCCCTTTTCCTCAAACATTTCCTTTCCAATGGAAGACAGGATACTGGTTGTTTAGGAAACACCTACTTGGTGTCTGCTCTGTCCAACTCAGAGAAAGAACAACAGGATAAATATTGTGACACATGGGAAGGGCATCAAGTGTCTACATGCCTCATCCTAGATGTTTCTTGGTACACAGAAAAAAAATCTGTAGGGCATTTATATCACTTTTCATGATATCCCTTGGGGAACAAGCTCTGCTAAGTATGTTAATAATTTACCTATATAATGGTTCTTCAAGTCCTGCCCAAGTGAATGGCAACATGCATTCCCTTTTATTTTTCTATACTTATGATTCACATGAGCTCTGAAGTCTATCAAAACCTGAGTTGTTTTAATTTACTTTGAAAATTAATGGGGCACATGTACCGCAAGGATTCTTTCCCTTACATTTGAGCTTCCCTTCCTGCATAGAGCTATAATAGCCTTACATAAGCTCACATAACTAGGATTTCTCCAAAAAGATGACATATAGGGCAAGCACACAAATTCCTTATCTTTGTCCTTCTCCTGCTATCATGATCTCTCTCCAAATGTCCTGATTCCTGATTGTACAGGCCTGTTGTTTTAGAACAACTAAACCTTCTAGTTGTTCTAGCCATGCTTAAAAAAAAAAACAAAAAAACAAAAAAAAAAAAAAAAAAAAAAAAAAAAAAAAAAAAAAAAAAAAAACAAAAAAAAAAACCAAACAAACAAACAAAAAAAAAACTGGTACATTTTAAGTGAAATTAGGAGCACCTGGAAAAGACTGGATAAGAGGAATCAAATAATATTATCAAGTCAAATACTAAAACCATAGAATAATTTAGGTTAGAAAAGATCTCTTAGATCATTAAGTCCAACCATTAACCCACCATGTCAAGTCCACCACCAAATCATGTCCCTAAGTGCCACATGCGTAGTCTTTTAAATACCTCCAGGGATGGTGATTCCACCACTTCCCTGGGCATTCTGTTCCAGTGCTTGACAACTCTTTCCATGAAGAATTTTTTTCCTAATTTCCCATCTGAACCTCCCTAGCACAACTTGAGACCTATTCCTCATGTCCTATTGCTTGTGACCTTGGAGAAGATACTGATCCTCACCTGCTACAACCTCCTTTCAGGTAGTTGTAGAGAGCAATAAGGTCATGGCTGTGCCTCCTTTTCTCCAGACTAAACAACTCCAGCTGCCTCAGCCACTCCTTAACAAACTTGTGCTCCAGACTCTTCATCAGCTTTGTTGCCCTTCTCTGGACACTCTCCAGCACCTCAATGTCTTTCTTGTAGTGAGAGGCCCAAAACTGAACAGAGTCCTCAAGTTGCAGCCTCACCAGTGCTGAGTACAGGGGGACAATCACTTCCTTAGACCTTCTGGCCACACTATATTTGATACAGGCCAAGATGCCACTGACCTTCTTGGCCACCTGGGCACACGCTGACTCAGGTTCAGCCACTGTCAACCAACACTCCAAGGTCCTTTTCCACCGGGCAGCTTTCCAGCCACTCTTCCCTCAGCCTTTTGTTGCACAGGGTTGTTATGACCCAAGTGCAGGACCCAGCACTTATTCTTGTTGAACCTCATACCATTGGCCTCAGCTGTTGATCCAGCCTGTCCAGATCCCTCTTCAGAGCCTTCCTACTCACCAGCAAATCAATGCTCCTACCCAAGTGGTGTCATCTGGAACTGACTGAGGATGCACTCAAACCCTTCATCCAGATGACTGATAAAGATATTGATGTCTTTAAAATACAAGGAATAGCATTTATTTGCTGGAGAGATCTGCATTTCCTTATCTCTATTTCCCATGAGCACTGCCTAGCATAGCAGAGGTCAGTTAAAGCTTGACAAATATTGTCATTTGAACATTTCACAGTAAAAAGAACTACTTGTTCTTAAAATAAAGCTTTTGTACTGTTATTATGCCCTTATTAGTCTAGATAATTTCACAAATTTTTTGTTTATTTTTCTTCTTTTCCCTGATTTATTTAATTTGGGGGTTTTTTTGGTTGTTTTTTTTTTTTTTTTTTGTTTGTTTTTTTTTTTTTTCCTGGTGACTGGATGATTGAAAGGGGTCTGGGATCTTTTCTCACTTTTTCCACTTTCCTTCTGACACTTTGTAACTTTTCAAAACTTCTTCGACTTCGGAAAAAGTAAAGAGAAAACAAGTAAAATGAAACTCTGTAACTTTGTCACTCTATAACATTTCAAAAAGGTAAAAAAAGGTATTTAAAATGTAACAGAGAGACAGAATTACAGAGTTTTCTATTACTTTACACTTTTCCAAGAGCTAAAGAGGTCTTTAAATTTACAAAGGTGTAAAAAAGAAAATGTAAAAAATAAGAATAGAGAGAATAGGAATCACAATTTTAAATGCATGTCTTGAAGAAATGAAAAGTTGTGGGGCAAAAATATAGGGCAAAGAAAGGATAAATGTCAGATCTGAAGCTATGCAAAGAAAATTGTATTATTTTGTGCTCTGTAAAATAAAACACAACTTCCACTTATTTCATTATTCATGTATTTTCTTAATAAATACAGTCTCCCTTATGACTACTATCCATGGGTCAACTCAAAAGCAGTCTACAAGGTCCCAATTCAGAACAGTGCATATCCATATTTATCTTTACATTTACCAGGATGCAGTTTCTGGCACTTGGTCAGAGACTGTAAATAGCAGTGAAGCTCATTTGTGAAGGAGACAGAGCATTCTCAGAGACCTCAGCTGTGAATACACTTCCTCAGGCACTAAATTTAAACAGGAATCTCATCACACTCTACCCCAATAGGAAGACACATTTGTTTGACGCTGCCATGATTTATACAAATAACTGTAGGACAGTAAATATTGTTTTGCTTATTTTTGCTTTGTCTGCCCCCATGAATCTTGTGCTCAGTGCTGATGGTCCAGTTCCAGCAGAAGAGAGAGGGATCTGCCCCAGCCCCAAGCACAGAGGGTCTCCAAAGGCTTTGGCACCTTTCTCAGGATGCAGCTCTTGAGCAGAGACAGATCTCTCATAGAAAAGCAATTTTTCCAGGAAGGTACTATACAAATGATGTAACTTTGTGCTAAACATAGTGATCCAACTGATGTAGGGCCCCTCTTTTGTAACCTTGCTTGATGTCTGTTTTCCATGGCACTCCCCTGACCACAGCTGAGCAGGTTGCTCCAACACCATCCCACTGGTGTTGGAGCAACCTCCTGTCTCTGCACAGGATTTTAATCCCTGCAATGTTAGGCAGTTTCCTGACACCAAAAGCACTTTACCTCCTCAGCAGGGACCTATGTGGGTGTAGATATTCTGAATCCCACCTGAAATCTGGAAAATCCAAGAGATGCAGGCATCTAAATCCCAAAATGATTTTTAAGATTGGCATCAGGAGAGTGTTCATGGGGCAGGAAGGCTGATTCCCTGAGGTTCACTCTGTGGCCTGTGGGGTTGGAAGTGGTGGCCTCATGAGGAAACCTCTCTCTTAAACTGTTGGAGCCCAGGCACACACAGCCTCTGTATACCAAGTCCTTACAGCACACATGCTATTATTCCATGCCTGCTGGGACTGGGGGAGTATTTCCATCTTTTATTTGAAAACAAACCCTAAACATAGTAATGTGTGGCTCTATAAAAAGGATGTATGAAAGTGACTGCATAGAGTTGGATTTTTTAACTTCATTCTGTACATATTAGCTGTAAATACGAAAAAAGAAATACAGATGGGGGGCATGTATTAGTTTTTCCGATGACAATGCTTACTGCCTTTACCTGGGAAACTGGAAACACCATAGGAGATGATTCAGATTATTGGGTAAATAATACATGTTTAAGAATATGACTCAGACTGTTCCTTTTGCTGGTTCTTCATTTTGTTGAATGATTTATTTATAGCATGTCTGTGAATCCAGTCACTTCTGTGGATGATGTCATCTTTCTCATGTATTACACATGCTGCACCCCAGGGAAAAAGGCAGCAACATGTCTCACCTTCTACTATTTTTCATTCCTCTTAGTGCATATAGTTTACACACATATTTGTTTAAACTGTCATTGAAGCATCTATTAAAAATGTACATTTATAGAAAAAGAGGCAGAAATTAGAGATGCCTGTTCAAGTTTATTTTCACTATTACTAACATTTCAGATAGCAGACGAACTATTCTATTTGTGTCATTCACTTAAGCCTTGTTTGCAAAGAATTCCCATAGTACTTTATATGTCTGATGGCTAACACTTAGCTTTGGAGAGATTAATCAGTCCAAGGCTAAATGGTGACAGCATGAAATAATAGGAAACAGGCTGGAAAAGACAAACAATCACAACACCTACTCCCAACAAGAAAACAAACAAACAAACAAAACCACAAAAAACCCCACCAAAATCCACCAAAAAAACCCAAAACAACCTGCTGCCACTTTCCCAAAGGAAAAGAAGAAGGTTCTTAATATCTGACTAGTCTTCTCAGTGAGAGGTAATTTTTAAGGTTACTTTATTTATATTTAGTGGTATTTTTTATATATGTGAAATATATAAATCTTTGAATCACCTCACAAAGTTAATGGAAAGGAGGATGATGAAAAATAATTACAATAATTTTCTGTATTTTGGAGGCAACATATTTCTGTACATTGCACTGGGAAATCCATCCCACACATCAATCTCCCAGTGGCGCACAATATTATAAGCACCTCTTGGGAGGCAAGGAAAATTTCCAGTCCCTGTTAACTTTTGTGAGCTGGGAATTGGTGACTGTCCCCTAACAGATAAGCTGCGTCTTCCCTTGAAGAAAACATTTCTATTCCATTCCCATCCTGCCAGTCCTTACCAGATATTCCATTTCAAGGCTTGTCAAAACTTATGACATAATCAAGCTTTTTTTTTCTGTAGCTGCAACATCTTATATAGACAAAACTAGGTGCCTGCTTTAAACCACAATTTATTTAAACTAAACAGAAAATAACTTTTATAATAATATATTTATGTGTGGTACTTCGAGTACCTGGTTTATGTTTCACACAAAGGACAAGAATTCTGAATTCTAAGAATTTTTCCTCAAAAGCCTTTTATATATATATTTCCTCCATCATCACAGTTCTCTTACATGCAAAAAGGACACTAATGTGAATGAGTGTGATTTGTACAGAGAGGAGACTCTCAGAAACAAGATCCATTAAAAGGTTCTTAGAGGAGAATTTAAGACAGACAAAAAAAAAATCATGGAATTATTCTGTGAGTATGGATTTGACTAGTGCATCCTAATATAAGGTGTATAGTAAGTAGTTTCTGACTCAGTGCAATATTCTAAACAAGTGGTTGTTGGACCAGCTAGTGAATACCTTTTAAATCTTCTGTACCTGAAAATATTTGATTTAAAATTGATTAGTGTTTTACTTCTTAAATATTCATAATTTTATGTATATATGTGTATATATATATATTTATAGATACATATCAAATTTTATAAAATAAAAATATATGTGACAATAATACTGATGTACTTACCAAGGGAGCACTCCCTTCTCAGGACAGTGAATCAATTTTACTAATTTAAGTTAATATTTAAGCAGGGAAAATACTTAATGATTCTTTATCATCTCCAGATGGATTGATTTCTTTTCCTAAGAGTGTAGTTTATGAAAATATTGTCTAAACTAACTGTGCGAGTGCTAGAAGAACATACACTGTTCTTATGTATAATTTAAAAAGCAATTCCAAGGCTCCAGTTCTATAGCTTTTCAACATATAAAATTCTCACTCAGCTCTGCAGTTGGAGGAGATTCAATAGAAGTGATTCTACAATTGATTTCAGTAGGTGTTTTGACTGCAAGGGAAGAACAAAATTGGCCAACAATATTTGTAAAGTGCTTTTGGATTCTTGGGAGTGAAAGCACTGCAGTGTAAATTGTTATCATTTTTATGAGCTGGAGCATGCATTTCACCCCAAATTTTCTAAGAAATTTCTGTTTTAAAAAATTTGCATCCACAGTCTCATTCTTTGATCCCCCTGTTAAGAATGAGTGCCCATGTAAACAGGAATGCTACAGCTGTAGAACTGACACTGTATATAATGAGAAGCAGTACACACCAGTAATAGAGCAGCAGAGGGTTTAGGGCAAATTCCTTTTTGCTTTGCTTTTAGCCTCATGATTTTTGCATTCCATAAACAGTGCTGACAGCTTCTCTCTGAGACTATTCAATAGATTAAGTTTAAGGTTTTCTCCAAAATTCTAGGGGCTTTATGGTCTAAGTCCTGCAGAAACAGGGATTGTAACCTGTAGCTACATCTATGTTAGTAAATTAAACCAAAGTCTGTTCCCTGGCTCAGAGGCCAGCTGGCATGATCTGCCCACATCTATGCTATTCAACTCTCTTACTTTCCAAAACAGAGTGTCTGAATCCAAACTGCCTATTGGGAATGATCTTTGGCCCATATTAATTTCCAAATTGTTCCAGTGATTTTTTGGAAGAGTGCTAACATTTACCAGCCAAAACCATGTCAGGGATTTTGTCTTCTAACAATCGAACAATACTGACAGCTGCGTTTCAGTGCCTGGATTTTGTGCTGACTCAGTTTTAATTTCTTACTCTAGGTGTGCTTTCTGTTTCTTCCCTGTGCCTTCTATTTCCCAAGCACATGCTTTACTGAAGGATACCAATATCAGTGGAAAGACTTTGTCATCTGTTGTCAGAATAAAACCATTAACTCACTTGAGGTCTTGAGTGGACAGAGAAGTCTAATGTGAAATCCTGAGCCAGGTATTGGGGCTGCCAGATACATTTAATTTTTGTAGCAAAGCTGTAGACAGCCCCTTACCCAGCATGAAGGTTGAGTTCAGGAAGCCACCATGGATGGCTAGCTGATGCCAGGTGTCTAAGTACTGTACCACTTGATACACAAGCTCTCATGGCAGTATATTTATTAAAAAGGATTTGAGTAAAGTTGCAGATGCAATTTTTCCTGCATTGTTCCTTAACTTTGTTTGACTGATTCAGCAGCTTTCCTAATGTTTGTTTAATTGTATTTGTGCATGAAAGACTGTGATATATACCAATATTTATATCTGTTTATTTCTATTAAAAATATATATACTCAGGAAAAGGCTGGAGACTGACATAGGGAAAGCAAAGATATATATATTTTTAAAAAACTATTGCCATAGTCTTCTCCAATATCTTTAGTATTATTATAAATACTTTCCATTTGTATGGGACTTTGTATATATTTTTGCTTGTCTTCCAAATGCAAAATACATTTGTGGAAACATGATATCTTACATCTCATTGACTAATATAGTGGAAATACACAAAAATGTCTCTTCCTGAAAAGCTCTTCTTTAAGGTGGAGAAGTCTCAGGTCATCATGGCTACATCAAGATTCACATTTCAAACAGGCAGTTATCTGGGGGAGGTGGTGGTAGTATTTTTGCTGTTATTTCCTCTTTCAGAGACATTAATACTCAACCATTCTGTTTGTGGAGCAATTCACATCAACTTCAGGCAAAATCAGGATGGACAGTTTTAGCAGTTTAAGTAAGTGGTTTTCAGAAATCTGGTTGAATTCAAATTAATCTTTCTGCCTGCAGCACTATTGGCTTTGATAACCCACAGCTGATGAATGACCACAAAGAGTAAAGAAAAACAAAGTTGGTTTCAAGGTATGGCTGCCCATAGCCCAAAAAAGAGATAGTAGTTGAATTTTCCAAGGACATAAATGCGTGGAAGGTGGGCATTTCTCAGTGATTTTCTACCCTTTTTCTATTCTTGAAAAGAGAATGAAAGGCAATGCATAGCAGTGCTACTGCCAGAGAAGCAGTTTGCTTCCGATTGCTAAAGAGTATGAGCACTAAAACTCAAGGAACAAGGTGAATGAAAAGGAGGCTTTACAGAGATTTAGGGAATATTATTACAATAAGATTATGTAGACAAATTAAGTCTCATCAAGTAAAGGCTGAGCTCAAGCGTAAGCTATTTTACAAACAGATACAAAATAGAACTTCTTATTGTACTGACTTGAAAAAGCAATCTGAACACTCTTAAATGTATTGCATATTAATTTATGCATATTTGGTGTCTTTGAGAAAGAAAAAACCCACCTAGCTATGTATGTGAAATGCCAAAATGCCACATTAATAGGGAACTTAATGGGACAATTATAACTGAGATTTAGATCTTCCTTCTTGCTATGCATTTCTTGGACTGCCTACCTCTTGTGTGCAGATTAATCCTGCTTCATTCTCTGTCTACACTTCAGTATTTAACACTATAATTTGATAAAGTAACACTTGTATTTTAAAGTATATATGTGAGTCAGTTTTGGTTGAAGATGATCATCATCTTTTACCCAAATTAACAGAGTTATAGAAAAAAGTAATCTATCATAGACACTTTAGCTTATGCAAATGTCAGAGTAATGCCAATAAATGTGAATATAAGATTTCAATGGGACTTATCACTTCTAGAGCTGGAGATATATGTTGGGGGTTTTTTATTTGTTTTGTGTGATTTTGTTTTAGTTTGATTTTGCTACACATTTTCTTCCTTTTTTTTTTTTAACTATTCTATCAAAATTTTTAAAGGTTATGAAAAGATTATCTTAAAAGTCATGAAACCCCAGGGACAACATTTCAAGTCCAACAGATGAAACTCTTCTGAGGTTCTCAGGACTTAAGTTATAGGTTTGAATGGACACTACATTCTAGCCATTTAGAGTGTCCAGCCAGCAAGCATTTTAATGAAAATCCAACTACATATGTGTGTGCCTGTGTTAAGTCTGTAATGATGCTAATTTGTTTGGCTATCTGTGTGGGTCTTTGTTACCCATACTCCATGTTTTCATGTACTTCTTACAGGGTTAGTTCTAATATTCAAACTCCAGAACATGTTCAAAACTGAAATGCCAAGTATTTTTGCCCCCAAACAAATACTTCTACCCTTTCTTTCACATAAAACTGAGCCAGTACCCAGGCAGCACAATACCTTCACAACGATAATTTTAAGATGTGATAACTTGTGGTTTACTTATCCAAAACCACTTTCAAACACTGGATAGGGAAGATTTCCAGTATGTCATGCAGAAATTCTCTCTGGCATTAAGACCTGACATAGAAGAACTGAAGCTTGACTTTTCAATGCAGTGACAACTGTTCAGGAGGAATCAAAGAGAAGACTTCAGCTAGACACATTTGAGACAGCATGGAGATGACCTTACTCTGTTCTAGAAGATTTCTAGTTTGTCTTTGGCTAACTATGATAGGACTTGTGCAAAACAACTCTGCAGGAATTAAAACAAACAAACAAAACACCCCTGAACAATAAAACAAAATATCATGGTATACTCTCAGAGTATTGTTTCAAAACCTTCTAAAATACCTTAAAAATGTTATTTAAAGCTTTTTTGATATGTACCGAAAGGATAGTGGTATGATGGCTGCATATAAAGATTTTATTTCATTGATTTACAATGATCAGCTTAAACTTCCTGTGTTTACTATGACATGTCACATTCAAACCCTTCACATCAGTTACACATCCCATTCATACAAAAATATACTACTACAACAGACTCTTGAAAGTATATAGATTGCTTTCAGTGTTCTCAGTAGGTCTGATAAGTTAAACAGAAATCACCTGTCATCCAAGAAGTGTTTTTTTGGAGAAAGGAGCTATTCAGCCAATCGCTAGGATAAAGAAATAAGAGGAATAATGGGTAGAGCTGTGCTCGAGAGTCACACAAAATTATCTGCAACATTTTATTTATTGAATTGACTCTCCCCAGGTCTAAAGGTTTCTATCAGCTACAGCTGAAGTTGATTAGAATTTTTCTATTATTTCCTAGGTATTAAGATTAACCAACAACCCTCCCCCTCCCCCGGGAGAAAGGAAGGTATTATCAGTTAATATTTTCAACTGTATGCAAACTTGCAAAAGTACAGATGTTAAATACAAGCCTGAAATGTGTCTTCTATATTTTTTGAGATATAGGAATATGTCTACTGGCAGGAGCTCTAGGTTAGTTTCAGCAATAGATGGCTTGTATTAATTACAAATTTTGAACTTGTAACAATATAACTCCAGCATTCCTATTAAACAATATTTAATATACAACAAACTTTCACCACATAAACACATTAAAAACACCTCTTTATAGTTCCAAGAATCGATTACAGGGTGCTCATAAAAACATGTTTGTAACTAGAATCTTAATACAGAATGATGATTTTTTAATGCTAAAATACATTTAGATGGTAAATAGTTTGTAGAAAAAGATACAGAAAGAAATGGGGTTTGCTGGCGTATAATCCATCTTATTTCATTCTTTCCTGGTCAACTTTAAAGCAAAATAGAAACTGTTTGTCATAAAATACCTTATTGTTTTACCCAGAGTCTTAACCAGAAAAAAAAAAAAAAAAAGGTAACTGTCTTATTGTCTGTTTCAGTGTTTCTCAGGTGTGTCCAGAACAGCACTTAGTACACACAACCTTGACCATAACTATCTGTCGAGAATTTTTTGGAAGATATAACATTCCCATTGACTTTCAGCTTTAGGTCCCCACAGAATGAAGAGTGGATTCATTATAACAGCTGAACTGCATTTACCAAATTCAATACCAGAAAAGAAAAATCCACATAAAACCATGTAGGAAGATTGATCACACAATTTTATTAGAGTCTTTTGAACAATTGCATTATGTTGTTCCTTTATTTAAAAACTCTTGCAAAAAAAGACATTGGAGTGGACTGGTTTCAACCCTGAGCATTAACACTGCATATCAAGTACTGTAGTAAAGAAGCTGGTTAAGTTTGTAGCACTAGCACAAGTCACTGATATTAATCCTCTAGGTGATCAGGTTTTTACAAAAAAAATACATAGTTTTCAATAAATAATGCTTAATTTTACAACTTTGATACAGCAATGTCATACACTTTTTTGACACATACTAAACTCTGCATGCTATATAGTCTACTAGAAGACAAAACTTTGCCATGCATTTTCTTTTTCTAGTGCTAGAAAACACTTTGTCCTCCAGTGCATTGCCTCAAGTAGCCTTACCATCTTCCTTCTCTCACAGCAATAGGCCGTGCACTGGCATGCAAAAACCTCAAGAAAAGGTTTCCCCCCCACCATCACTCAGACTTCTAAACAAAAGTACTTTTCAGCTTTTCCCCCCAAGACCTGGAGTGGCTATGAAAACTAATTTCATGTGGCCTTGAAAAGTCTTTGAAATTACATATTTTAAAAGTGTCATGCTTGAAAAACTGCTCTAAAACATTCAATTTCCCCCATCTGTGGCCATCATGCAACATCATTGAAATGTTGTAACCATCAAAAGTCCCACACTGGAAAACAGGCCTCCATTTTAAAACAGCCCACCAAAAATTATAAGGAAAGAAGAAAAAAAGTATCACAGCATTTATGTAAAGACTCCAAAACGCCAAGATATGTACAAGAGCAAAACCAGATACAAATTGTAAATGAACTAACAATGGCATATAACTCTTCTCCCTGGCTTTGCCAGGAGTTGAGGCAAGTTGGTTTTGGAGATAAGCAGGATGATGGAAACAAAAACAAATTGTGACAATGGGAGTTCCTGGATTAATCATTATTACTTGATCAAATTTCTTCAAGCAGTAAATCAATGTCTTGATTTTCCTGGAAGGTGAATTACCAAAATCTGAAGCCCTGTTTAATAATTCTAAACCAAACCTGGTTTCGAACTTTCTGAACTTTCATAAATATTAGAAGTTTGGTGCCCTTGCACTTTTTCATCCTGCAAGATTGCACTTCACAGAAAATCCAGATGTTGAAAGTAACCACAAAAGAAGAAATTTGATTAATTAATAAGGATTGAAACCTCCATTCTCACACTTCCAGGTTGTTGTTCGTCATTGAAAACCATTCACCCCTTCTTATCCATATTGCTTTAGGGGTTTCCTTGTATCTACAGAAGTCATTCCTTTTAAATTGCTGTCAATCACAATTTTCTAAGAGATTTTAAAATATTCCTATCTTTGCACTGGCATAAGTATTGGGTTTTCTAAGAGAATCTTCCCCAAAGAAGGTATTACTTTTATATATGAAATATTATGAACTTTTGTTTCCCTTTTTGTAAGTCATTCTACACTTTCTGCACATTTGTGCTTTATATTGAATATAAAAATAGGTCTTTAAAACTCTATTTACTTTAAACTCACTAAAAAACTACTTGCTTGTGAAATTCTCTTACAAATTCACTGCATCCATGTAGAGAAGATAAAACTAATTAGGCAGTTAATTGGTATAGGTAGTGTGCAAAAAAATTAAGAAAAACAAAAACAATCACAGCCTTGGATGTGAGTGAGGGGAAAGGAAATAAAGGAATACAACTGTATAGTAGGGGAAATGTAAGGCAACTCATTGTATTAAGTTTTTGTTGTTTATTTTTTCCTGGTCATGCTTACAAATGAAGGTTAGGAGGAAAATAAGACACCTATCCTGCCAGCAGCCCTTACGGCAAAAACTCCCATTAAGCTCAATGAGAATTTTTTATTTTTTATTAACGAGAGCAGGTTTAAGGCCTTACTGGGCAACAATTGTGAAGATGTAAAACAGAACTTCATGAACTGTGTTGAATATCAAACACCTAAAATTTATATGGCCCTGACTTTGACCCCACACCAATTTTCCCTTGGTGTAACAACAGAGTTGCACTTTCCTCAAAAAGGCATGAGCAAAGAAGGATCATACTGCACGCATACAAATCACATTCAATAGACTTGAAGAAGTTTCATCTGAATGTCAGTGAATGCCTAAAGAGCATGTAGCACTTAGAGGATGCTTGGAATGAGTCTTTCTACCACATTTGCAGAAGACTGAAGGAAGGAAAACACTTAAAGGAAGAAAATATTTCCTAATTGTAGTTCTTTTAAAAGGAAGAGAGAAAAAAACCATAATAAAAACAACAAAGGAGCAAAAATGGTAAATTTGTAAAAAATGTTCACTTTTAAAATAAGAAGAATCAGCATGTTTGATTACGTTTTACATTGACATCCTCAGTCTTAGAAAACAAATTGTCTTTCAACATAGAAAAGCTCATTTTTCTCCCTCCTATCACTGAGTCCTATTACACGTAGAGTAGTACTGTACAGAAACAAATGCAAGGAACGTGAGGAAAAAGGCCATGAGAGATACTAGGCCTACAACAGGACTGCTCTAGCATGTCAACAGATTCCTATGCACACTAAAAATTAAAGAGAGAAACAGAAGGTACAAATACTATTACTTATGACAAAAGCAAAAAAAAAAAAAAACACAAAAACCAGTAGCTTAGCAGATGCTATCATTCATGATTAGAAGATTGTTTTTTACTCACACTAAGATCAGCAGGAGCTTAGGCATTCAACAGCATCAAACTTCAGCCCTAACTATGTAGTGGCTTAAACAGAACACTACCTAATTTGTCCTTAAGCAATGTGATACAATAAACTCTAAAATAAAAGCAACTCAACTGTTTGGCCAAAAAAATTTGTTTCCTGCACCATAAACTTTCACTCAAAATATTCCTCTAATATAGTAGTGTATAATTCCCATTTAGAAGAAAAAAAAAGATATACTTTTAAGTGGGCATTATATTCTTTGAATAAAGTAGAACTGTTGCTCTTTTAAAATATGCCTGACTGCTCTATACTTGGATCCTTTAAATCAGTTATCCTTGACTAATATTTTAAATGGTAATCTTAAAAACAGCTTCCAAAAATATATGCAAGTTAAAACTTTTGTAGGCTGAGACACAGACCTTATTACAACGCAAACTAAATGCAGCCTGTATTTGACCATAATCGTTCATAACTCACTGAACATCTGTAAAGCACAAATGTTTAATGACACTGCCTATTATCACTTTAATAAACAAGGATGCATATCAGAAGGGACTGAAAGAACAAGTCATCCCACCCTCATGATAGCTTGAAGAATTACTAAGAGAATTTTGGCTCAGTTTTAAGACTTAGAACCTGATCAACTTACTCCATCACCCTAGCCCAAAACCGGATTTTCGATAGCAGGATAGTGAATGGTTAGGCTAGAGCACTTCAGTGTATCTATTTTCTTTCACTCTTTTGCCTTAGAAGAGATAAATGTCATTTGTTTTCAATCTGATTTCTAAGTTATTACATGGAGAACACACTAATCATTTGAGACCAAAACTGAAAATTCAAGAAACTCTGTTTTATTGAGGACTATCCATTGCCAAGGATATCTTGTATATTGTAATTAAGTTTGTTTTAAAACACAGTTTCTCATAAAAAATTATCACAATGCAAGACATAAATTTGAGTTCCCAGATATGCTATATCTCTTTTCTGATAGCAAAGATTTAGGCCAAACAACTTTTATTTAGAATCATGAGTGTTTTATTATTATTATTATTATTAGAAAGAGATCAGATTATATTAATCATTTTACTACCAGTTTAACTAACCTAAAGTAAGATATCTCACCACTTAAATGCCTAAGAGTTGTCTTTGATTAAACATAACATGCATGCAGGTTTTAATGTTATGTTTTATTATGCCTTACAAATGTGTATGCAGGATTTTCATTTCAGCAAGTCTGAAAGCCTGTAGCAGTGGTTGCCACCAAAATACCAGCACAGTGAATTGTCCCTGTAAACAGCTGGATCATTAATTAGCAGAGAAAAAAAAAGTAATAATAATTTACCAATGCCTATCAGATAAAAAAGTAAACTTCTTGAGAAACAAACTTCCACCTCATGAGTCTGTTTATTGCCATCAGCAGCTATTTCAGAGTGCACAACTGAAATCTGATGGCTCCTAAGGTAAAAAAAAAAAAAAAAGCAACCAAAAAAGCACACTGACAAAGTCTGCTCACCTACAGCCCAAGCTCGCACCCTCCCCATCCCCTGCCCTGCCCGTCCGGCGCAGCGGGTGGCTCTCTGGAGAGGCCGGGGCTGCCCCAGCGGGCCGAGCGCTGCCCGGGGTGGAGGAGATGCGGCACCGCTACCCCCCAGCGCCTCCACCCCGCGTCTCGCTCAGGCTACTCATCAAAAACGGGAGCGGGAAAGGAAAAACCGCACAGGGGAGAGGACCGGGAGCATGCGGAGGGGTGGCAGTCGCGTCCCCGCCGGCGGTGGGAGCGGGCACTCGGCCCCGCCGCGTCCCCCGCCCGGAGCCCCCCGCCCTGGAAAGCGGCTGCAGGGGCCGTCCCGGGAGCTGGGCTCGTTCCCCGCCAGCTGGCGGGGGGAGAAGGCGGCAGAGCAAAACACCCGGGGCGAACCGACCTGCCGCCGCCCAGCGCGGCCCGAGCAAGCGAACCGCGGCCCCGCGGAGCAAAGCCGGTGGGAAACAGGCGACGAGAGAAAAGGAAAAAAAGCAGACCTGACTCTCCTTCCCCTCTAGCTCTGATCATGCACAACAGCCTACAGCTACCGCTCCTCCGCGGGCAAGGGGTGACAATACGGCATCTCCAGCGTTACTGCTACAGACACTAATTGCGATACGAGTTTCTATCAGTTCCAGCTGATTTATTAAAATTGTCAAGATACAGACTTTCAGCATTTAAAAAAAAAAAAAAAAAAAACAGGCTATGATGTTGACAGTGCACAAGTCTGCTTTTGCCATCATTTGCTACAAAATATGCAGATGGTCTGTACTTTAGATTATATTGCACAACATGAGAAACTTTTTTAACTATGTGCCTTTTTTCTTTTTTTTTTTTTTTTTGCTAAAATCGAGAATCCAGTTTCATACCTTCCATCTGGGGCCCCATCCACATATCACAGCGTATGAGATACATAAAGTCCTACTATAGTACAGTACATATACAATCTTTTAAACTAAGATAACAGCTCTGAGGTCTATATCACCATTTTCAATAAATCTTTACCTACAAATATTGAACAAATCTGAACTATAGCTGTACAAAAAAAGTGTTTGTTTTTTTTTGTTTGTTTTTTTTTAAACCACAAGGCCTTTAGATGCAAGGATTACTTTTTTAAAATTTTAATCCTTTTAAAACCAGGACGTAACGTACCAACAAACTTGCATGCTAAAAACAGAGAAAAACAAAGAAAATAAAAGGGAAGAAGTGCCTGAAAAGTCTTACTGAAAAAACACAGCAAGAATGTTCCCTTTTCACTGTACAAAAATACGCCTGAAAATATATTAATTTTTAAAAAAGACTGAGGTCTGTTATGTATCAAAAATGTTTCAATACCTTTTTGTACTGAGGTCTAGGCTGTCTGGTATTCAATCAAGGAGGTATAAGGGAACAAGTTACAAAAAAAAAAGTTGGCAAGTAGAAATCACATTTGTAAAACCATAAACAATTTGATCTGAAAAGTAAACTCTGATCTTAAGTCAGTTCAGTTATTTGTAAGCGTTTGTACAGTCTGCATTTTTTCAAGCTCCCTGCAGCTTTGTTAAGAATCGGATGCATAGAAGACATCAGTTTTCTCCCTCCAAAAAAAGTTGCAATGGTCCCTTTCAGAAAAAAAAAAAAAGAAAAAAATTAGAACAGTTCTTTAAGATCTCTCACGGGAAAAAAAAATAAAAAATCCACAAACCCCCTTGAGTAACAGTTGTGCTGCCAAAAGACTTCTTTGCAGACCATCTTCCAGACTTCAATCAGAGACCGACAAGCTTCAAACAGCGCCTTCTGTATCTTTTTTCCCCCAGTCCCATTTGCCTTTGCTGCTGTTGTTGTGATCACCAAACACAATAAAAATTAAAAAAAAAAACAAACAACACAAAAAATAATAAAAAAAAATAAAATCACAACTCCCGGGCTCGGAACTAACTTCGAGATTTTTTTTTTTTTTAAGAAAACAAGACTTTTTTTTCAATCATTATCATCATCATCATCATCGCCGGCGTCGCGCCGCTCCAGCTCCGCCGCTCTCACTGCCTTCCCGGCTCAGTACGTGAATACCAGGTCGGAGAAGTTCGCTTCCAGCCAGTCGCCCGCGATCATCTCGCTCAGCTCCGGGGTGCAGTAGTCAGGGAACTCGAAGTGGGAGCCGAGGCTGCCCTCGCTGAAGGAGTCCAGGTCCTTGTCCACCAGCGAGAGGGAAAGGTTACCGGCGGCGGCGCCCGCCCCCAGCTCGGCGGCGGCGTGGCCGTGCTGGGAGAAGTTGAGGCTGAGGTCGAAGAGCAGGTCGTCCGCCTCCTCGCTGCCGGCCGACGAGGTGGAGATGGACCGGGAGGAGGCCGGGGAGAGGCCGGGCGGCTGCTGCGGCGGCGGCGGGCCCTGCTTGGTGATGTTCTTGAAGCTGTAGTAGAGTCTGCTGCCGCCGCCCGCCGCCGCGGCGCCGCTCCGCACCTCCTCGTACAGGCTGGCCCCCTCGGTGGACTCCGCCGAGGAGCTCAGGGTAGGGCTGGCCGGCACTTTGGCCACGTTGTACCGCCGCAGCTGCTGCGGCCCCGGCTCCTCGTCCTCGTCCTCCTCCTCCGCCTCCTGCTTGATCCGCAGCTGCAGCTCGTCCTCATCCTCGTCCTCATCCTCATCCTCATCCATGAAGACGCACTTGACCGTCTTGCTGCTCACTTTCAGGGTGCCGAAGACGTACTCGTCTCCCGCGTAGTCCCCGTGGTGGGCGGTTTTGGCTCCCGGCTTGGGGGGCGAGGAGCCGGAGGAGGCTTTCAGCTTGTTGCACTTCTTGCTGGAGCTCTTGGCGCTCTTGCTGCCGCCGCTGCTCGCGGGCGCGTTTTTCTCGGGACTTTGGCTGGCGTTGGGTTTGGCCGACGGGTCCATTTTGGGCTTTTTCCTGGGCCGGTACTTGTAGTCGGGGTAATCAGCCATGTGCTTGAGCCGCAGCCTCTCCGCCTCCCGGATGAAAGGGATCTTCTCGCTGTCCTTCAGCATTTTCCACCGCTTGCCCAGCCGCTTGGAGATCTCGGCGTTGTGCATGTCCGGGGACTGCTCCATGATTTTTCTCCGCTCGATCTTGGACCACACCATGAACGCGTTCATCGGTCTCTTTATGTGCCCCGACGCCGTTTTGCACCAGTCCGGGTCGCTCTCGTCCAAAGCGACGGGGCTGCAAGCCATGAACTCGCCCTCTTCAGTGTCCATCGCCTCCCGGGGCAGGTTGCTCTCCGCCTCCGTACTCTCCGCCTGCTGCACCATGGTGGGCTCCCGCCGAGGCGCCGCTCCCCTCCGAGCCAACAAAGCCGCTCCGCCGCCGCCTCCCACCGCCGCACCTTGCCCCCGCTGCGAGGCGGCTCCCGCGGGTGCCGGCGGGGCTGCGGCAGTGCCGGGGCTGCGGCAGAGCCCGCGCCGGGCGGTGCGGCCGGGCCGGGCCGGGTCGGGCCGGGCCGGGTCGGGCGCGGCTGGGCTGGTGCGCTGGGCGCGCGCTGTGCTCGTGCCCCGGCCTCGCGCCGCCGCCCGCCCTGCCGCACGCGCGCTGCCCGCCCCGCCGAACTCCGGGCTCCGCGCGCCGCGCGTTATCAGCGCCTCATATGGGTGACATCACTCCCGCCGCCGGCCAATGGCGGCGCCCGGCACCGCCCGCCGCCCCGCCCACCCCGCGGCGCGCGGACACACCCCCGCGCGGGGGCGCGGTCGGGGGGGAGGTGCTGCCGGCGCTGCAGGGAGCGCGGGGGGCCCGTCCGATCCTCTCCCTTCCCTTCCCTTCCCTCCCCTCCGCCCGGGGGTCGGCGGCGCCGCCGCGGAGGCTTCGCCCGCTGTGCCCCACCGACGGGCGCGGGGCGGCGACGGCTCCCCCCGCGTCCCGCTGCCTCTGGAGGCGGCGGAGTCCCGCGCAGCGCAGCCGGCGGGCGGCAGGGGGCGCTGGAGCTCCGCGGCGGCGGCGCGACGGCCCCGCGGGAGGAGCGCAGGGAGCGGGACCGGCCCTGCCGCGAGTGCCCGCACGGCCCTGGCCGGGGCACGGGGTCCTCCGCGGCACGCACATGGTCTGCTTCTCCTCCCTGCCGCGGTTGCGGCTGCCGCTCCCTGCCCTCCCGGAGCTTGTCTCGGTGACTCGTCGGCAGCGAACGGGGCTGTGGGGCCGCAGGGCAGAGCCGGACGCACTCCCGGTTGCCGCGGATGCGGACGGTGCCTCAGCGGTGCGCGGGGAGGAAGGAGATCCACTGGTCCCCCAGGGAACGAGAGTGCTGCCCGCAGAAGGGACTGGAGCAGCAGGGACCCACCTGCAGGCACTTACCGCGTCCCGTGGGCAGAGTATAAAAGCGGCTTCTCCGAAGTACAGGGTGAAAACTTGCAGAAAGTATCAAACGTTTTCTGTTTATGTGTTTGTTTGTTTTCCCGGAAACATCGACGCCCGTAGCGGATCCACCTATTCCGGATAATCCCATGTTTGTTTTTATCGCAGAATTTTTGGAATCCAAAACTGGCGGTGTACTACGCACCTGTGGTCATTTTTATTGCAAAACGTAGGCTGAAAATGGATTCCCATACTGTGTTGTGGGTCCCTTTGTGTCTTTCCAGTTACCACTTGCAGTTATTAGAAAAACAAATGTTTAATAAGTTTTGTGATGGCTGGATGGATACAGAAATTATGGCAGCAAGAGGAATAAGCCCTGGCACAGCACATCCTATGAACTGGTGCTAAAGGGGCAGCAGGTCCCCTGGTAAATCATCCTCTAATTATCACAGTGGTTCATTTCTTTCAGACCACAGAAAAATTACTGTGTCTGGATGATGTGACTATGATATCATACGGCTGCAGAGTGACTCGGGCTGTTACAGGAACAAAACAAACAAAAAAAGCCAGTCACACCCCTCTTTTATCTTATGGATACTTCGGGCTACCAGGTCTCAGCTACACTTGTCAGGAGTCTGGAGGAGTTTGAAGGATACATTTGAGGTTGATACATATTGTCATGTCACTTCCCCTGCCTGACCCCATCTGGGTGTACAGAGTAGAGGGAAGGAAAAGGGCACAGCTGAAGAAGGCTCAGCTACTTCATTGTGAAGATAGATTTTGAAAAATACTGCTCTGCCTGTCCGTGAGTGCCCTCAGCAGTGATTTGTTGCCACCTCTCTGTCTCTCTCCTTGTGATTGCACCTCGTGGTACAATCTAGCTCCATAGTAATGCTTATCCTTTGAGAGACAGGAGATAAAAAAATGGAAAAATTGACTGGCAGGGTTCTCGACCAGTCATAAAATGTTAAAATTTAGAGAAACCACATGAGGAGAGTGTGCAGTACCTTGGTGAGGGAGTGCCTGAGTTCTTGTCGCAGCTGTGGTCAGCCCTCTCCAAGGAGGGCTGTTGGCAGGACAGGGCATTCCTTCCAAGAGGGCTGAGTTTAGCACTTCCCACTCCATCTGGGTGAGGACTGAATCAAACTGGGAACACTGTAGAGCCGTGTGTGTTGCAAGGATTTTGGAAAGAGTGAAAGTATGTTTCTTGTAATGACGATGTGGACAGGAGCCTCAGGAATACGTAGGTGCCTGACTACCTCCAGGGAAGGCAGCTTTGCTACTGCTCGGACCCCTTACTGGAATGATACCAGAACACCAATGTCTCAGTTAACCCTATTTCTTAGTATTTTGTCTGTAAATACCAGTATTCAGATACCCCGTGAGAGAGTCTGAGGTTTTTACATGTATTTTGAATCCAGAAAGAAATAATGGTGTAGTTTTGCAAAATGAAATGTGTTGTTGGTGTTTCAGCTTTATGGGAGATTTCATTATGTCATATAATCACATAATATTCAAGCTGATGAAATGAAAATTAAATCTTTATTTCCTGTGAAATTAATCAAAACAATGAATTTTCACAAAATGCTGTTATTTTTTTGAATCATCATTTTCCAAAAGCCATGAACTATTTTGGAAAACTTTCATTCAATTGCAATGGAACCCATATAATCAATATTGATAAGACTGCGATTCCATCCACCAGGAAGATAGAACCTGACATTTAACACATTAAGGTCAGGAGAGATCATTTTTAATAAAGCTTTAGGGTAAATTGAAGCCACTGTCATTACACCAGACTTCTTCTGGGATGTTTCTTCTTCATGTGTATCTGTGTGAAGACACGTATTAATACTATAGGTGTCACATAACATTCATAAATACCATTTTTCTATTTTTGTGATATATCTCATTTTCTGAAGTGTCTTGGCAGCATTTCAAGTTTTCCTCAGAAGTGATTTCTTAAACGTAAACAGCATTACCGTTTTCTCATGCTTGTTAAATGGTATGTTCTGATTGTTTTTTGTTGTATTTTGAGGTAGCACTAGGAAAATAATGAATCTGAAAACAGACTGATAAATAATAGCAACACTCTAGGAAAAAAAAATAAAAAAGAAAACTGGAGGATTTTAGAAATTTGATTAAAAGATATACATAAATAATTAGATATTACTGTTAAAATGAAATAGTTTTCTGTTCTAAAAGCAGTTCAATAATTGTATGCATGCATGTATATTCCTATTAGAGTACAGCGGTTAGAGCTAACAGCCCACTACTCGTTCTTTTGAAATTCAAATGAATAATCATCTTTCCATTATCTAGGTCAATAGGAGGCTGGGCTATGACAGAAAGTGAGAGGAAACAGGTAAAACAAGATTCACTAGAGAGGTTAATGCTTGCCCTCTTGAATGGAGGCTGTTTTTGTGGGTCTGCATCTACACTGCGCTTCCGAGTGCTCTAGTTCGGGGGCTGTGTTATTCTGAGTGCCGTGCAGCATGAGAATGGCATGAAAGCACTGAGGTCTCTGAGGCAAGAACCTGCTGAGGTGCCTCCAAAGGCCTGAAGCCAGCAGGAAACGCTTCACATGGGGATATAGGCCCTCTGCATATGGCCCGATGTGCTTTACATCTACCCTCATCAGTGCTTAAAAAGGTGAAATGATCCATGTTTTTAAAAGACTGACCTTATGCTGTCCTTGTAAGATTTTGACTACCAAACAGGAATTAAATATGAGCAAAAAAAGTTCGTTGTTTAGGAAATATTGTTTTAGAAAAAGTGGAGGATATTCCTATGCTTGCTCTCTGTGTTAAATTTGAGTAAACTGAGAGCCAAGATTTTTACTGTGCTAACTCTGACGATAAATAGTACTATGAGTACAGTGTTCCTCTGGCTATTTATTTCTTGCCTGTTCTGAATTGTGCTGCAGATTTTTGTCTGGAGAGCCCAAAATGACTTTGCCTGGGGAATGTGTGGGAAAACTGGAGTTACGCACCTTCTGCAAGGTGTGGGAAGTGATTTCAGTCACAAGCTGTGGATTGAAAATGGAAGAAGAAAGAACTATAGTGTCAAGAGAGTTTTGTCCTAACAGAAAACATGTAATGAATTCTGAACAGAGTGGTCAAACATGAGGTTAATTCCCAGACACATTTCCTAGGGATCTTTTCTGGAATAAACATTAATCCTTGAGTTTTGCATTCATGAGGAAAGAAATAAGCTCTGGTCTTACCTCATGTTAGTTAGCACAGGGTAAAATAGTGAAAAGCCACACCAGCTGTGTTTTTTAAGATTTGGTAAATCTTCCCTTCCTTAGAGTTTTTATCTTAAGCTGCTAATTCACATGAAAAATTCAACTTCCTTGTCATTGCTAGGAAAATGGCATCCTCTCCTGTTGTTTCAGCTACTGTATGATAGCTACCACATGCTCTTGGAGCTGAGATTGCTTAAGAATAGTTTGCACAAAGTCTTTATTTTGAAAATACAAGTATATAGGTGCCCAAAGCTGACAGGTGTAACAACCGAACTTCAGCTAAAGAGGTGAAATGCACTCAATTAACTGAAATAGAGTAATCAGTTGAGGGGATAACCTAGTTTAGAAAAAATCTAGAAAAACTCAGTTTAAATCCAATTTGAAACTAAATGCAGACAAGGGTATGCAGATGTATTTCACCCTGACTTTGTGTGCTGAAATCTTTATTGTGTCAAAAGTATGTGCATCAGATACCACTCTGGCAAGGGCAGAGCCATGGTGGTTTTCTGGCTGCTCAGCACAGAGTGTAGTATTTTCCTGGACAGTGTGATCCTCTGCTGCTGGAGGGTCCAACTGGAGAGCAGAGAAGGTGTTAATAGGATCAGGAACAGCTCCTCCTAACTCACCTCCTGGCAGAGTTAAGTATTTAATGTATTCATTGTCCAATGCACAGCTCTACTCCTGGTCACAACAGAGCTATGACAGAAGTACTGCCTTTGAACTGCTTGCTGCCTGTAGATAGCTCTAGAAACATAGCTTGACCACTGCTTGTAAACAGATGATCATCAAGGACATTTTGAGAAAAAGAGTTTGTGTACATTGGTTGAAATAATTCAGGACTTAAAAATGGAGCAGAAAGTAACCTTATTCTTGCAGCTGTGTTGTGACTCCAAGGCTGGCATCCTGGAGTATGGTTGTTGCTCCAGCACCCTCCCCTGAGGCATTGGATGACAGTGCTGTCTCACTGGGACAATGTGGGCAGGACATTTCCTCTCAGTTCTGATCTTAGACAAGGAGACGCTTTAAGACACCAAGATGTACCACTTACCTTCTTACATAATATCATCCCAATTGCAAAGTACATCTTATTAAAAAAAAAAAAAAAGAATTCTGAATATGTTCTTTGAGGAAAAGAACACTGCAAAATCACTTTACTCTCTAAGAAACAGCATAAAAAATAGTGTTGGGATGTTTCACATACATCTCACCCCTCTCAGACTTTTGTTTGCAAGACATAACACTTTTACATCCTGGTTGTGAGACTAAAACCTGTCTCTACGACTCAGACAGGGTCCCTTCCATACCACAGATCACTGTAGTACTAGTAGTTCTATTTGGAAGATAATTTCCTCAGCCACTTGGTTGCAACCCTACTGATTTGAAAGTCTGGCCCCAGCAACACCTGTGCAAATTCATGGATTGCACTGGGATTACACAGATGCCATGGAGGGCATATTCTGGCATACAGGACATTTATTACTGGTGGTGATGCATGAGATGGAAAGGATCCAGGACCCAGGCTGAGTTTGTGCAGCTGGCAGTTAGAAATGTTCTTATAAACTGAGCTTGTTGGTTGAAAAAATCAGTGTGATAATGAATCCAGAGCCTCCCCATGCCATTTTTGCCAAGTCACTTTTTAGGGCAAGAGAACAATTTAGATGTGTCCCTTATTAAAAGTGTCTGAAAACTGTACTTGAAAAAAGGTAAAGAGAATCCCAGAGGAGATTATATCACAGATATTTGATATCAGAAATTACTGTTACTAAGATTATTTAAATGGAAATGTTTACTTGTTTCTGAAAAATAGATGTACATAAATTCACTACATGAATTTAATACAATTTTAATTTTATCTTAATTTTAATTATTCAGCTGCCATGAATTCAGTGACACAAAATTAAATGGAAAACAGTTGTTTTTATCATGTTTTATTTTAATTGATATGAAATCTTCCACAAAAGTCAAAACAATTCTAAGAGACAAAGTTTATTCTTAATAGTATGTATTTGCATTCTTAGCCTATAGACATTGAAATCCATGGTGTTTTAGCAGGTCTCTTAGGAAAAGGTGTTGTACCTTGAACCAATTATAGACCCTCTCTAGCTAAATTGCAGAGCCAGTTTGCTTAATATGGGTAATTTGATGTTGTAAAGTATTTGTCAGTACCCTAGGGTAGTCTCTTAGGGCACACAGGTTTCACTGTGGAATATTTCACACTTGTGTGCCAGTTAACCTGCTTAGTTGGAGACTATTTACGACTCATATAGGATTTGTTATGTTATGTACTTAATTTATGCAATATGCTTAAAGCTTCTCTTTATGAAGTCTAGAATGATAATCATATTTATTGCATGGGATTTGCTTACTATTTTTAGATGGGGGAGGGGAAGAAAATCTTTTTAGTCCATCAGGTTCCTTAGAATGTAGAAATTTAGCAAGGATGTGACAAAAATGTGTACCAAAATATATTTATTAGGTGTCACACTGACATACCTGTTAGAGATATAAAGCATGTTGAATAGATGCAGACACAGATTTATTATTTACGTTTTCCTTCCTTCTAAAGAGCAGTGGAGGGCTGCAGCTGGCCTAGCCCTCTCTTACAGCCAAATAACATCAAAACTTATAAAATGGACAGAGGGTATTTCTTCTGGCTCTGCTGCCATGAAGGAGGCAGCAACATGACTTGCAGGAAATACATTTACCAAGTCTCATGTCCCATGTGCTTGCCTGATTAGGATCTGCTGATCAGTACTTTTTGTATATACCATTTTAAAGTAAGGGAAAAGCCACTCTGAGGCATATGCCCAAAAGATTTTAGATTTACAGGAGTCACCCAGTGAGCAGAATTCTGCAAAAATCTGTAGGGGTTCTGCTAAGAAGGTCTTTGATCTAAATCCCACCTAAGTCCCATGCCATTTCCTAATGACAAAATTAAATATACCTAGGGCCAGGGCCATAATGTGACCTGTCCTCTCAGATCAGCCAGGAGTTGCCCACCAGGGAACAGCTCAGAGGTTTCCTTCAGCTGTGCTTTCCCACATATGAGCTGTGAAAGCACAGTGTGTGATGTCTGGAGCTGCTGCCGACGAGCTCCATAGTGTATGTGCTGGCTCTGCACAAGGCAACCTCCTTCCCAGATTGCTCTGAAGCTCCATAGCATAGGCAGGAACTACTTGAAGTGTCAAGTCAGCACATCCTCCAGGTGCCTTGGCTGTATTCCCATCCAAGCTACCTCTGCCCAGTTTTGGCAGAGCTTGGCTTGGAGAAGCTGGGATGTGGGCTTTTTGGGCTGCCCTGACTTCTCCCTCCAGGCAGACTGTTCTTGCTGGTAATCCTGAGCTTGGGCTTGTGCTGGCAAAATCCAAGTGATAGAAGTGCAACAGCTGTACAATAAAAATGGAAATTAGAGCTTCATTACTGAATAAAGAAGCAAACCACATAATATTCCTATTAATTGTATATATTTAGAGAAAAAAGGTTATATGAATTTCTTTATAAAGCTCTTTATGTCCTTGTTTTGTTATGTCCATGTAAATCTTTCTATTACCATTGTTTAAAAAAGAAATAAATTTAACAAATGTTTCATTGCTTATTTTTTTCCAAATGGAAAATAAACAAACAATCATCCTAGTTATAAATAATATCAGCAGTCAAAAAAAATTGCATAGTAGCTAAACAATGAAGGCACATAGAAATGCTGTTTGTTTTATTTGTACACAAAGCCCTGCTGAATTTACAGGAGTGAATTAAATATGCTGAGTGTGACTGGGACTCTGGGCAAGCAGCACTTCCGTTAATACTGGTTTTAATTTTCCATATTTATTAATTTGTTAAAAATTTGTATAATAACCTATGGCAAATGTTTATGCATATAAAAACACATTACTAATTACTATGAAAAATCACCTTGTGTTCTTTCATTTTCTAGAAGAATATTACTAAATATTCACCAAAAACAGGTAACTGAAAAAAACCCAGCAAACTATTCCCTCTGACAGCTTTTGCTTTGTAGTAAAAAATGATAAACATTTACTTATTCTCAGTTTCTTATTTATGAATATGCTAGGGCTTTCCAGGTGTATGCAAAACCCTGACTGTACCAGTCACTTAAGGACGGAGAACAAATTAATTTGGAGAAGAGTGTTCACCTTAAACCAAAAGTCCAAACCGTTTGCCCTTCTCCTTCCTCCTTCCCTTATATTGCAAACTGTGCACTGTTATTATTAACACCACGAAGATATTCAATAACAGTAGTCTTGAATGTTTCCTGATGCTTTATTACACGATGATGGAAATATCATAATGCCTCTAACTTCATCAGATCAGGCATTTCATTACAGCATCCTGCAAGTATAGGAAACTGATGGTCTTGTGTCAGCATGGCCCAAATCCAGTTCTTGCATACAAGACATGGTTACTAATGATCTTTGTAAGTTAACTGAGGCTTGATCTTATTTTTTCAGTTTTGCTGTATTAGGAATTGCTAAGTCAGAGCAGCAAATAGAAAGAGTTTATTACAGGTTATCATATAGTTTGTTTGACAAAACAGTCAGTCAATAATAAACCAGAAATTAATAATTAATTGTACTTGCTATTTGCAGAGTGGTTGATATTTTATGACAAGGTGAAGCCTGAGGTAAGGAATTATTATCAGAAATTTATGGAAGGAAGCTGCAGTTTTGGGGTTCTGCCCGCACCAGCAGTACTGGTCAGAAGAGGATGGTATAGGGAGCTTTTACCTCTTCCTGATTTTTGTTTTCTGCTTTGCCTGGAAGGGCCTAGCTGTGTGGCCCAGGGGATTATCTGTGCTGCAGGCTAAGTAGTGTATAGCGAAAACCATTTATTAAGCACAGGCTTGCCCCAGATCCTAAGTCCATGCTCAAAACCTTCATTCAGGTACAAACTTAGTCCAGTACATTCCTCACCTTGCAGGGTAAATTCACTGTAAACAATCATCTCTTGTGAATAAGATTACCAGAGGTCTGCTCAACTCCTTCTGCATACCTTTGCATCTCCTTTCTTCTTCACTTGCCAAACTTCAAAAGAAGAAAGGGGGCAACTAACCAGCTACACACAAATTCAGAGTGCTCTCCAAGCTCTTCATTTGGCAGTTTACACATTAAACAAACCAAAGCAGGAAAGGAAGTTCTGAGCCAGTGCTAAGATATTTTATCTAAGGCTACACAGTGAGCCTGACAGGACAGGAATAGCCCTGGAATTCTCCCCATTACAGTCCTGTGGACTCTTCACCATACAGTCTTGAGGCTAAATGAATATGCTGAGGAGTCACGTTTGAAAAAAACAACCTGTACCATTCAATTGCTACCATTTTGGGACAGAGTAAAGATCAAAACTGAAGCCAATCCAAGGAGTGAGATACATGAAATGGAATAATGGGGTTTTCGCACATGGACATTTTTCTCTTGAAATAGATAATTATTTGGGAGAACTACCTACTTATATTCTCCAGTAGAAAAAAAATATTGTCCTATTATTCCATTTCTGTGTTATTCTGGTAATGTATTTTAGTGGCTGTACAAATTTCCGATTATTCACAATTGCTTCACAGAGAGATTGAATTTACATTTTATCTAGACACCAGTCTTACTCAGAGACATCTTTTTCATTTCAATGCTTGTTTGAAAATCCATTATTTCATGTTCATTGTATGCAGGTTTTCATTTACAGCAAGATTGTTGTGGCAGAAGAAATATAGGCAAACTCAATGTCTTCACTAAGTGTGAGCTTTCTTGCAATATAGAAAAAGATTTTCTAGTTTTCCTGGGCATTGAGCTTGGAAAATGTGGGACTGACTCTTGTTTGCTTTTGGAGAACAGTTTAGCACCCCCACCTTCCACTTGGAATCTGCCTCTCTCCTACATGGGCCTCTCCTGGCTTTCAGAATGGCCACTGTTGTTTCCCCTGAGAAATAATTTTGTATTTAAATCTAGGACTCTGAATCAACCTGAATTGCTGGTCTTGCAGCTCCTACTCTGTGTAATCTCAGTGATAAGAGTTGCTTTGCCGACATTGATAATTTTTGGTTCCTTCAGCTAATACGCAAGAGTTAAAGTTGTTTCAAATACAATATTTTCTTCCTGTGAGAAAGTTAACATTAGTCAGTTCTGGTATCCATGAGGAAAAAACCAGTCCTGATTACTGTGTTAAGCCATCTAGTCCAAGTCAGGCAGTCACTGTTCCACTATCTCTTTTGGGCCCAAAATATTTACCTATTTACCTATGACCTGGTACCTCTGTCTGGTTCAGACTTGAGTAATACCTAGAACAGTGATGCTTTGTTCCAGGTCAGGGGTCCTTTGTTGTTCCTAAAGTACCAGTACATGTAGTCACTGTGAATTTTGAAAGACTACCCAGACAAAACTGGACCTGCTGGTTGAAATGCTGCTCATGAAGAATACTCTAAAAATTTCTCATTTAGAAATGTTAGCATGTGAGCATAGATATTTCAATTTGAAAGTAACTAACTTTCTGTTAACTGTTCTATTTGAAACATACTTTTAAATTAAATCAACAAGAAATGTGAATTTTAAGTTTATTCAAATTTTCTTTAATGAGATTTTCCCATGTGTAAAAGTAATTTCTCACTGCTGTTGAAAATCATATATTTTTCAGTAACAATGTGATTTTGGTAAAATCACATATTTCTGGATTTTTCTTTCAGAAGAAATTGTCAATCGTTAGTATTGCACAGCAGTGTTAATTGGTGGCCAGTTGTACAACACTCCAGCTCATTTTAGAGACTCCACTTGTGTTTCTATCAGGTATTTTAGTGGTGAACTAAGCAGGAATAAAAGGCGAATCGGGAGCTGATGCAACTCGCAAAGAGAGTAAGGGGAGAAGCTGCAATATGGGAAGACGAAGGGAAATGTAGAGGTCATAATGTGCAGAAATATTAATTAATTGTCATAGTCCACTGAAAAACACTGAAATTATACAGCAAGGCACTGAGCAGGTAAATCATCTTTGTAACATTTACTGTGTATAGATTGCTCTATCTGATTGTTGTGCCAGTTTTCCTATTAGTATCAGCAAGGTGACCTCTGTAGACTTCAGGGAATACAAGAGGCACAGAAAGCTGGACCATACACTGTAATTCCCAGGACTGCAGTCCTTTTTTCATATTGGGTTTGACACTTAAAGGCTGGAAACTAAAGGAGAGAAAAAACCTGAAGCACAGCAATAGATGTGAGCTGCCACAAGCTGGTCCTATCTTACCTCTGCTCTTTATACAAAAGATTTCTTAACTGTAATGAAAAAAATCTTGCTCAGAATGTGTAAAACCTATAGAGAGCCTGAGCCACAGTTACTTACTCCTTTGGAAGGCAAAGGCATAATGCAGTGCTTCACAACATTTCACTGCAATCTTGTCTTCAGCTTAATCTGGTAGTGAAATGCTTAAGCAAATAGTTATAAGAAAATGAGTTCTTAGGGCAGCTTCAGTGTCACCCACAAGTGCAAGATAAGGTTAGCAATTGCTCCCCTTTCTTAAGTGAAGACATCCTGACGCTCAGATATGAAGTTAAATTATGAATGCTTCAGCACAGATCATAAACACTTGTATTTAATAAAAGACAATGCATTGTTTCGAAATATATATCTTCCCAGTGACTGTTTTTTCATCCACCCTCAATGAAAAAAAAAAAAAAATCGCTTTTATACTTCCAGTCCTTTTGCTTTTCCTGGTTGTGAGCACTTGCTGACAAGGAATGAAATCTATCACTCTCGCTTACCAGAAATGCCCCCTCTGCTTCTCTTTGCTCTTGACAACAACAGCACAGAAGAGTGCAGCCTTAAAACAAAATTTTCTACAGTGTGTCATGTTGCTGCTGAAATTTAATGATATTCAGGGCTAGGAGAAAAGAGCAGCTGCCCTCCAGGTGGTGTTCCATAAATGCTCCCCAGTACCCAGCAGGAAGCTGTATAAGTTCAATTCAGTGAAGCAAATTCAATCATTTGCCCCTTTGTAAATGGAGCATAAGCAAAAAAAAAAAAAAATTCTTTGAAGGATTCTAACACAACAACTACACATACCTAAAAACTTAGAAACACATTTTTTTGCTGGCGTCACTGTATTTCAGATAAGCTTGATAGAATTTTACCAGCAACAATTTCATTTTGCAGTGTTATGGAAAAGACATAAGTAATTCCCATAAATATCCAATATTTGTTTCATGAAGGACTCAACAATTAGTGTGGTGACTAAAATGTTACAAGGTTAAGAAGTTTTCTTTATAATGCCTTTTTATAAACATTACACAGCTATTCTAAGGAATTTTATTTTTGTGGCAAACATAACTAGTGCAACATTATTTGATTAAGTATGAAGATGTTGTGGATTTTTAGTTCAGGTAATTAATATTTTGTTGTAGACTCTACCTACAAATTAGAACTACAGTAGTAAATCTTTGGAGCCGCAGCTCCTTTTAATACTAATTATCAGGTTAGTGCCTAAGATTCACAATTATCCAACACGGCCACCATCCCAATTTACAACTGGCTTTATTAACTCAATATTCAAAATGTTGTGCAACCAGCTTTTTACAGTAGTCTGCCTGGTCTATTTAGTAGATGTAAGTGAATGGCAATATTTTTACCCTAAAATATTTTTGCACATTTGAACTTCACCTTGTACACAACATGACAGTGAATGTTTTCCTCTACTTGGTTGAGCATTTGGCCTGATCTGCTTTTTATCTGAAATAGATATGAAATATAATAGAAAGTGTTAAAAGACATTTTCTGTCTTCATACAACTAAATAACTAAAAATAATAAACAACTTGGATTGGAAAATAGTAATTTGGCAAATGATTAATACATTTTCTCTTGTGGGACTTCAAGAGGAAAATTTGCAGAGCTGAAATTCTGTGTACTGGAAGTCTTTGAATTTCCCAGTGCATTTTCCCAAAGCACTGGTTATTTTTTAGAAAGGCTTTCAAATTCACTGAATGTGTATATGGAGAGGAAGCAGATGGATTCACCTGATATCAAACTAATGATCCACTTTTGAAGAGTGCTTTTAGGTTGCATAGCACAAAAAGCTGTTCAAGGTCTCAGGATATGGTTTCGGTATTTTTGAGTGGCATTGCATTAAGTTGGTAAACCACAGAATCTGTAGTCCAGTTCTTGAAACTGTGTTTTCTTTATGGACTATTATGCTGTCACAAATCTACTTTTATAAGGTGCGCAAGTATGAATTTATATAACAATAAAGTTTCTAAAGAAGTCATAAATGTCTAAGGGATAAATAACGATTGTTATCACAAAAGTATGCATACCAGAGCGCGTATTTAACCAGTATGCTCACTTTCCTATGCCAAATCAATAGTCATCTCTTTTCACAGCCCTGTTTTAATGCTGCACTCTTTTGCAGTAACATTAACTCTGCCAGCCAAACGCCCAGGTTCAGACTATCACAGGGTACATGCAGGCTCTGAAAAATCACTTGCAGATCTCCAGTTCTTGCTCAGGCCCAGGGTCCCCCAGAATTCCTAGAGAGAGAAACCCAACAAAGGAGGAGTTTGCTGTATTTGGTTCAGACTGACCTTCCCATTATCACCATCTCAATCCAAGTGCCTTAGTAATCCACATTCCCATTCAGCTTGAGTCACAAAGATGGTACAAGATGAGAGCATTGGATGCTCTGACTGATTTGTGTAGGCTGGAGCACTGAGTAGTCTCAAAGCCCCATCCTGCACAACAGGGATGCTGCAGAAAGATAGAAGTCAGAGGCTGGGACACTTGTGTTAGGTCTTTTACAATAACGTTCATCTATAGTTGTAGTAACTTTACTCCACTTAATAGGGAGGGACTTTTGACCCTTACTCTGAATTTCCATATAGCTTTTTTTTTTTCTCAATTTACTTCCTATTTGCATGTTGAGTACACATGAGCATACACTTTTACATGTTTTTTTATGAATTCCCTGTTGCAAAGCACACAGAAACACACTAAATAATGAGAAAGCTATTCAGCTTAAAATTGCTTCTCTAGCTGCTGGACTATCTGGTTTCCCTTACCTCTGATGCTGGGAAAAGAGCCCTTTTTCTCAAAAGAATATTTCTGAGGCTGTCATAGAAATCACAAGCTTTTTTAAATTAAATGGAAATTATTTTTTCAATTATCTGAGAACACTAAGAACAACTGTTTGAGCATTAAAGTTATGAACTGATAACTTTGATATAAAATTCATGATCATTGGACCAGATACTCTTCTCTTACAAGTTGTCTTCTTAGAAGATGAACAGCAATTACAAGGAGCAGGAATAAATATTTGATAGGCTCTGTACCTCTTTGCTTATGAAATTGAAGCTATCAAAACCCCCAATAAAAATAAATGCTGCAGTTCGTGGTCTAATCCCCTAAATTTTCCATCTTTATTGGATAAAATTTGTAAAAATATGTTCAGTTTGAGCCTTCTCCTAGTAGGAAACAGAAGAAGACAGAACTGCTTAACGTAGTAAGCAATGTAGTCTGTATACAAGGATGTGAGCTGTGGCTCTGTGGCGCTGTATTAATTTCTGTAGAACAGTTCCTAATTTAAACAATTTCCCAGGAAAATACAATACTTTGAATGTTTTAAGGGTTTTTGTTTGTGTGTTATCTAGGAAAACATATGTTTAAAATGGGGATAGACCATGCTACAGGAATAGGAAAGTAACTGTCTTTTGGAAGTGTCTTTCAATGTTTTAAAACTCTGAAAACAAAACACAGAAAGAATTGTCAAGCAATATATTCTGAACCAAATATTGGATAAATGTTAGCTTTTGAGGAATTTGTGTTTGATCCAGGAAACATTTCACTTATCTGCAATTTTTCACTATATGCTTTTCTTTTTTTTGCTTATATGGCATTCCCAACTAACTTTTGTGCTGTTCAGAGTCTCTGGGATAGGCAACTCTTCATTTTTTGTACTCCTTGACTGTGATGAAAGCTGCAGTTGTACATTTCTGGGTAAAACACACAGGGTTTTTTGTTTTGTTTGTTTGTGGTTTTTTTGTTAAATACCTTTACACTGTTTAATTGACATTGATAGAAAAGGCTTCATTTACCATTTTTTCCCCTTCCACGAAATCATTTATTCTGCTACTTCCAGCACTGATGCAAGATATGGAGACTGTATGAAAAGCAGGGGACTATTTATATCAACACCTTTACTCTTTAAACCAGAGTGCAGAGCTAAGTACGCCTCTCTCTTTTCAGCTTGTGCACCCTATGCTGCCTCACTCAACCTTACCTGCAATCAGAGTGCCTGACCTTCCACATCCTTGTGGGTCAGAGTTATTTCCTTCCACATAGGGCCTGAAGGGTACTTCTAATAGCCAAACTACATTTTTTCTCAGTGAATTTCAACAATGGAGTTATATTGATACAACACTGTTGGTTTGGTTTTGTTTTTTGTTTTTTTTTCAGTCTGCTCTTTTTTTCCCACTTATTTGTTGTTATTTGACAGTCTAAAGAGAATTATTAAGCTTATCCTATTTTCCTAGTTTTGACTGCAAATATTTCCCTTTTTTGCTCACTATTTATTAAAAGGTTGCATGAAGCCAAATATGTTTGACATTAAATAATAACTCTGAATAATTGATATGTTAAAAACGTCACACAAAATATGAAATTCTAAGCAAAGAAATGTCATATCATTTGTCTGAAACAACACCATTTTGATGTAGCATGTCTGAACTCATCTGTTGATTTTAGAAATTACTCTCATACTTGCTGATATCTCTTCCTGAGGGTCAGGTTTTTCAGGCTACAAACTACTACTTCTTCCTGGCAGTTTTTTGATTACACTATCAAGACAAGTCCTAAACAGAAAAATCTTATTCTATTTGAGAAATGAACATTGCAGAGATCTGTTTGTATTTTGCACCACTATATTCTATAATCCATTGTATCCTTTGTTGCACATGGCAAATTAAAATGCCATTCAGTGACTTTTAATGTGTCCTTTTTTCTCCATTGTATTTAAATTGAATTTATGAAACAGATAGTAGGCTGAGAGACCAGTGGAAAGAGAGGATGAAGTGCTAGTCACTGAAATCAGTGGCAAAGATTCAGTTACAGAAACAGGAGCTGAAGCAGGAACAGGAGAATACATGAGCATGGTAGCTGCTGTCTCCTGAGATCTTCATGGACGTGTGCTGTTCTCATGAGACTACTGCATTCCACACAATGAGCTTCTTGGCTTAAATCTGAGCAGATGTCAAATGCCCAATTCCTCCACCATCTGCCACATGTGGTTTTACTCCTCTGCCAGAGACTGTGGTGAAGGATTCATCTTGGCCACTGTCCAGGTTGCCAGCCCTTGGCTTCCTGTACAGTCAGTGGAGATAACATGCCATGTCCCTGATGGTAGATGTTCCGACTGATTGAGAAGAACAGATAAAGGTACACAAATCCAGAAACTCAAATATATACTTGCTTTTAACAACAGTGGTTTGGTTTTAATATTCATATTTTTTTCTGTAGCACCAGTTCTCTAAGTATACAGAATAATTACACTCCTGAGCCTTTCTTTCAAGGACAGTTACATGCTGTGCAGGTAATTTCCAGTGCTAATGCAGAAAGAGTGGACAGGCTCATTTTCACTTGTGACCTACAAAGAAAGCATCAAGGAATTCCAGGATTTCAATTGTGAGAATTTTTTTTTTAAATATGACACCATGACTTAACATGTAAACAAACCAAATCTCCAACACCAAATTTTCCTAATAAAAACATCAGTTAACAACTCGAGTGTCTTCTCTCTGATTTTAGAAAGTTTCTGAAGCCAGGATGACTCGTGTCTTTGACAGATACGTAGGTAGATAGATAGATAGATAGATAGATAGATAGATAGATAGATAGATAGATAGATAGATAGATAGATAGATAGATAGAAAATTATGGTTTTACAAATAGAGACTTTGTACATATATCTAAGTGTACTCAATAAAGGCATTTATATTTAAATTTAGTGTTTTTCTTAATGTTAGCTGGAGAGGTTTTTTTAACATCCAGGTTATAAATTCATGATACTAGGGTTCATAATATGGGACTGTTTATAATCCTTTATTTATAGCAGCACTAGCAGATGCTGCAGTACTGGACACTATCCTCTAAGCTATTCTCATTCTGGTATTCCAATCATTCATACCAATTTTTATAATGAGCTCTCTAACGCAACGCAACACATAGTATCTCTGCCACACAATTGTCACACACGTTTTTCATGTGTCTATGTCTGTTCTTGTGAGCAGAGCTCTGTAACTGAAAGCATTTTATTAGCTCTGTAGTAAAAGACATCAGGGTAGGAGGGAAGGGTTTTAGGTACTTAGCTCTTGTTGATAATGAGACCTTCACTGTCACTAAGTATTTACTAAAGATAAAGTCTTAATATGTTTGTGGCATGAACTTCAGATACTATTTTGCCTGCTCCTTGAGCGAAACAAATATTTTGTTATTTTTCATGATGAACTCAGCAATAATTTGCAAAGAAAGAAAAAAAGAAAGAGCAGCCTTGACTCTGTTATACCGTGTTAAACAGTGCTATTTAGAGAGGGGCTAAAGCAGGGGCAGGGCAGAACCATACTTCCTCTGGGATATTTGGGAAAAGACTGCACAAAGTGCCTGTGATGACAGAGATTGCTCCTTTGTGTGTTCTTGACATGCTTTGGGATGGGTGGGGAAGGGGTCCTACTACTCCCTTTTTCTTGCCCATCCTCTTTCTGAGTGTATTTCTTTGGAGCTGCAAAATTCTGACTGCTTGCTTTGCTCAGCTGTGCTCTCAAATTCTTCTTTTATTCTGTGCACCCATGACAAACATACCTCAATGAGGCTGGTGAAGGGACTCGAGCACAAGTCCTGTGAGGAGAGGCTGAGGGGCTGGGGTTGTTTAGCCTGGAAAAGAGGAGACTCAGGGGAGACCTCATCACTCTCTACAGTTACCTGAAAGGAGACTGTAGGCGGGTGGGCGTCAGTTCTCCCAGGCAGTAGGACATGAGATCATGGTCTTAAGCTGTGCTAGGGAAGGTTTAGGTTGAATATTAGAAAAAAAGCTTTTACCAAGAGAGCAATCAGACATTGGAATGGGCTGCCCAGGGAGGTGGTGGATTCACTGTCCCTGGAGGTGTTTAAGATGAGACTGGATGTGGCACTTAGTGCCATGGTCTAGTAACCATGGCAGTGTTGGATCAAGGGTTGGACTTGATGATCTCTGAGGTCTTTTCCAACTGAGTTGATTCCATGATTCTGTGATCTAAACACAGGTATTATTTAGCCCTCTAGTTCTAACACTATCTGAGACAGTCTGTTAACAAATACTGCAGTCTCCTGTCACAGTATTTCCAGGGAATGCCCTGGCAGCTGTAAAGCCCCGAGGCCTCAGTTTCCTTCACAGGTGGGTGAATATCAGACAAGAGACTTTTTCCTGTGGAGGCAGAAGGCCAATTTATTGTTGTCATAACACTATCTATGCTGGCAGACACTATTCACAGGTCAGCCTTCGGGGCAACCCAGCTTGCTGTTTGAGCTGCTCACAGCCTAATCCAGCTCATAAGGGACTACTTTGCTGGGGTATCCATGAATACCATGGGATATGTGTGTGTATTCTTTCGTGCCATGCCAGAACTTGAATTAGAGAAAACTAAAGTTAAGTTTCTAAATTTCGTTTAGTCTTTACAGTAGACCTTTGGAAACATGGCAAAGCCACTAGTAATGAACTTTTCTGCCACTGAGAAGCATTATCTCCTCATTAGCTGTAGAGGGTCTTCATCTGCACCTGGTGGAGATAGCTGCCAGGGCCTCATGCTGGACAGACTTGTTTACTCAAACATTTACCTGATTTCTCACATGACAGTAATAAGGAAGGTATTTATTGGCAAACAGGTGCAACTCATCAATAATGGTAGCAGAAGGTCATTTGATGACATACTTGGACACTGTGTGTTTGTTTAGGTTTAAATGTACTCATCTGTCAGGGGAAGGGCAGTTAAAGATGCACGCTGCATAAACTGGAGGAAAGCCACATTAGCAATCCCAAAATCCAACAGCTATTTTTCGGTGCTCATACTGGCCATAACCTTCACCACTTACCAGCTATGTTAGTTTCGTCTGCGAATGGGCTTTTCTCCACTGCTGGGAGATCACTGCAAGTGTGGCTCCTTGGCCAGTGTGTGGGGTGGAGGGGATAGACACCCAGTTGTTGTGGTGGGCAGCATGGACTACACCTAGAGCCAGCAAAGCTGGGAGATACAGGTGCAAATGCCACTGGAGGCGGCCAACATCTCGGAGCTGGGTTGTGTTCAAGCCTGTGTTTTCTTGAAGCAATTTCTGTGGGCAGATAAGTTAAATTGTATTTCTCTACATGATATAAAACCATGGATGTTGGTTTCCTATCAGCTATTCATGGCTCTGTAAGTGGCATAAATTGGATCTATGATGTAAACAAACTCTCTAGAACTTTACACCCTTTAAAGATAAGTTGCATTTAGTCTGCTTCCAAAACTCACATGTAATTGCAATGCAGTGGGCAACTCTTACTCCACAGGGCTGATAGAGGGTACTACATTTTTCCTTGCTGAAGTATAATATCCTGCTCATTTTCATTCTATGGCCAAAAAGCATAACGGCTTTGCCATGTATGACATTTTTCTCATATATACTGACAGCCAAGCCCCACCCTGACTCTGTAGGCAGCTGCATATTTAGGATGCTCTTTCTGTTAAATGCCACTGCACACCCACTCTTCCACATCAGTTTTATGCAAAACCTATAAGATCCTGAAATATCTTTTAGAGACCAAGCCCAGTGCTGGCATTTTACATATAAAGAGGCTATTGCAATAATATTTGTGTTAATATTGCCTTTTTTTTTTTAGTAGGCAACTGAGCCCTTCAGATTGAATACTAGAAATTCTTTTTTTTGGTTTTGTCAATACATCATTCTCCTGATTAATGACAATGTATTATTGTAGGGCTATGATGAGGGTAACGAGATATTAGCACTGATTTATTTACAATATATACATATGTGTATGGTTGTACATGTGCATATATGGAAGGTTATGAAAACATTTTTATATCAGTGCTGTTTAAAAACAACAATGCAAAAATAAGCAATTGAACACATGTGTGTCAAAGACAAGTGAGAAGAAAAAAAAAAGCACAAAAGTTACATTTCTGGTTAGTGTCTATTTTTAGCATTTCCCACTATGGTTTGTTATGTCACTTGTTCTACAGTGAGGGCAAAAAGAAATTATTTTACAGTGTGATTATCTTGAAAGGATGAAAGTACATGAATTTTAATGTTGATAAGTCTGTCAAGATACAACCATGTTTAGTATTTGATTTTAAAAATCTCATTGCAAATGTACCTCTCCTTTCCTTCTACACCTCTCCAGTTCTATAGATCTAACTCTCCTATAACTGAGAGTATTAAATCTGCATAGAAGAAAGCAGAGTTTGAGACAGAAGTCCAATAGACATAAATTAAAATAGGTTATAATTAAAATGTGCCATAATAGAACCCTGAAGGAAATACTTAACTGTTTGTGCTGCCTTCCCTAAAAAGAATATATTTCTTTGCTTTAATAAACAAAGAATTCTTTAATAATTCTTTTTTAAAATTGATTTTTTGAAAGTAGCTGTCAAGCTTCCAATCAAAGTTAAATTTGCAGTGAAAAGTTTTGACTGTTTTTCATTTGTGTCTTTCAAGCTTTTAAGTGTGTATGTAAGAAGCCCTCCAGAGCATGCAATTACATAAATGTGCAAACATGAATACCTACAGGTGGAAGGAGAAAGAAAGAGGTAGAGAGCATCAATAGCAGATCCCATTCAAATGTGTCAAGAAAATTTGTGATGTCCATAAATGTGTTCAGAATAATTAACAGAGATGCAGTAAACAGTTCACTGTTGATTCACAACGTGGTAAGCCAGAGGCTCTCTTTTCCCACTGGGGGAAAGTCATAGACTTGTTACCATTCCTTCGTTCACTTAGTGGTGAAAGCAAAGCCCAACCTCCAAACTGATATAGATGTTTGACACGGTTGTTTTAGCTGAATGAGACTAACAGCCAAAAAAAGGAAAAGGCTGTGATCTAGCAACAAAATTAATGTATTTAAGTGTTTAATCTTTTCTTCTTGTGGATTTTGTAACCAAATTTTATAAGCTCTTCCTAAGCTGGTGACCTTGAAGGGATTCCCCTCCTTCAATTTCTTGATTTGGAAGACAATATATTAAAATAGAAAATGTAAAAATTCATGGACTACCTTGCCAGGTGTTTATATTTTTTCTCACAATCCTACTGATTACCTGAATTTAAATGATTGGCACCGTGCTTTTAATATGAAAGCACATATGCATATATTAAGTAGAACAATTAGCATACTTCTGACAACTTGCCCCTTTCCTGCTCAGTCCTTGAACATGCATGTTTGTGCACCTTGCAGGAACAGAAGGTTTGTCAGAAAGAGTCATGATGAACCAGGAAATTATAGGCAATGGTGAAAATCTGAGAGGAAAAAAGATGAACAGGAAGTCACATACAACAAGAACCCCAAAAAGGATTGTAATGTAGTTATGCACAGATATTGTCATTTGAACCACACTAAACAAACTGCTAGGATTTGTTGTAATTTTCTCATCCTTTTGCTTGGAAAAAATTCGTAAAGTAAAATCAGAATGTTTTGTATCCCTCTTCTTTAAAAAGGGTTCAAAAATCTTTCTCTGTAATAAGAAAATGAAATGGGACAGTGCAGACCTCCTGGTTGCTTACTGCACAGTTAATACAAAATTCTTTCTATGAGTGGGGTGGGGGAGATGTAATTGCCTTCAGCCCCAAACAAGCCTTAGGCATAATATTTCCAATTTTATTCAAGCTCATGAAGCTCATCGGTACCACAGCTAAGGAGAAAGACTTATCAGTCATCAAATGTCTGTGCACAGACCCAAAGTGTTTGTTCTGAAGAGTCATTTGTGATGCCTTTGTTGGTTGTGTATGAAGTGTGTGCTATCATCTCCACTGTTCAGCAAATATAGTGGCTGGAATAGACTGCTTTATTTACAGTGTGAAGGGATTAAAGTTTTGTTCCTCTTGAGACCTAATTTAAAGGTCCGTTTTTCCCTCTGTTCTCCCTTTACTCATGTTTTGAACAGCAAATTGAAGAACCACTCTGTTAATGCATGAAATTTCTAATTTTGAAGTAAAATCTTCTCATCATTGTTTTGCTCATATGGTAACCACTGCGACCTTAAAGAGTGAGCATGATTTCAGGATCTCTATCCTGGTGTTGTTGGAATGGAAAATATCACAGAGTTAATTCACGTGGTCCCACCTTGCCATCGCAAGGCTCTCTAGCAACTGATGACTCTCTGAGGAGACTGTTTACTTGCCCTTGAATGACATAGATATGAGATAAAAACAAGAGAAAACACAGGTTACAATTTTAATTTCCTTGACTCCTTTGCCTACATAAGACATTATTTACTTGCTGGAACTTATTTTCATGAATGAATTTCTTGTTTGAGCAGGATGTCATTGACAGGTTTGGTGACTGACATCTTTCCTGAACAGATCCACTGCTCATCACCAGAGTTCACATTTCTTCTCTTCCTAGTTATAGCACCAACTGTACTCTGTAAAGGCTCTCTAAGGATCTATGTAATCTCTGTCTTGGTTAAAAGTAAAACTCACTGTTGTGTAAAGACAGTCTATGTACCAAAATTGAAATTAAATGACACTTAAATATGTAGTCTTTTATGAGGGATAAATTTAATCTCCAGTTTTTATATTCCACTGAGGCAATCAATAGAAATGATGTATGGTGCCACCACAAGTTTTTTTCACATGTAGTTTTCAACTCAGAAACACAGTTCCAAATTTCTTTTGCAGCTACTATATTGATCAATACAAGAATGTGTCATGAAAACGATGATGACTCAAATTTGGAAGACTGAATTGAAATTTTATATTAAGAAAAGAGTGGTCCGGCTCTTCAGAAAAACAATGTGATTTGGAAAGGATAAAGACAGTGCATTTCTTCTTTCTCAAGTGAATACCTCTCAGGTGAATACATCTCAGTTCACAATTAAGAAAATCTAACTTGTAGATCATAAGATTCCTAGCATTCATAGGGAAGAGTCTCTTTTCCTGTAGATATTAGTTCAAAATGTACTAGAAAGAACCAGAAAGAGTCAACACCAATATAAGCTACAGTCATCAGCATGACTTATAGCAGCTCTGACTCTGCATTAAAAATGTTTCTTCAAGCAAAGCTATTAAATTCCAATTTATATTGGGGTTTTTTTATACCTTATTGTTGTAACATTTTGGGAAATATTTTAGATAGAAAGGCATTTTCTCAAGATAGAGGTAAAGTTTTATGGGCTGTCCCTAAGTAGAAAAGTTGTGATGGAGAGCAACATAGCAAAAGATGTGTCTACAATTCTGTCTTTCATTTGATGAATTTAAAGTGAAAGTCTAATAATTAATGTCTGTATTTCTTTTCTGAGACAAGCTATATTTATTAAAATCATGTCACTCAATAGTAGAATCCAGAACAGGTAGCTTCAGCTGTAAAACTACAGAGAAACAAAGCTCAGCATCTTAAAGTAATGAAGAAAAATGGATAACTTAAAATTGAAACTTTAGGAGTAGTTTACAAAAATTGAATGTAATTACATGAGTAGGAATCTGACTGAAAAATTGTCATTAGCACCACTTTTCATGGAATGTCATGAAATATTTAATAACAAGTCGCTATCCCAAGAGAAATGATTCCAGGACAAATATCTAGTCTTATGTGTCTTAAAAAAAATTGTAAAAATATAAGTGCAGAAATGAGATTTTGATTAAAGCTATAAAATATATTTAACATATTTGTGTACAGTATTTGGAGCTCATTCCTGCTGTCTCTGAATTTGTCTCTGCAAGGAAATGGGATAGCTCTAGTGGAAAAAATTAGTTAGCAGTAGTTACGTTGGAAAACCTCCTTGTATTTGTATTTTAGAATACAAATTACTTTCTTCTGGAATAATTGTAACGTTTGCAGCACTCACCAAGTGATTAATAAGAAAAAAAAAAGAAAAAAAAAGAGACTGTAATATAAAATAGATTGTCCAGAGATAAAACTGCAACAAACTATTACAAATAGATATTGTAGCACAACATATTGCACAAGGGCTATTCTGGCCAGTGCTGTTACTAGAAAGAAGTCTCAAAAATATGCTGCAGAACTGGCAATGCAGATGCTGCATCCAGTATAACTGTGTAAATTATACTGACTCCCAAATTTTAACTAAATAGTCACACCAGCTTCAGTTCTCAGAGATTGTGTATAAGAAAGCCTGGTTTAGTATTTTATCTGGTCTAATACAAAATATCACATCTATATGCAACTCTTTTAAGACCACTGATCTTACACTATTACAACTAAAGCATATTATTACTAAAGGGTTAAATATAGAAGGGTTTAACTCAAACTCACCATGGCAATTGTCATGTGCTTGACTGTCCTTCAGAGTATGCTTTAATCCAGAATAATGATTCATTGTAAGAACAATAATTCCTAGTCTGTGAATCTTTCCTCAAAAAGTTAGTAATAACAAAACTAAGTAAAAAGAAGTGAGGTTCATAAACATCTTAACTCCACTATTTAGGTACAAACCAATTTTTCCATATCTCAGCCAAAAGTCTTACTTTCTAGAAGTTTAACTTTGAGGTAAACAATTGCAATCTATTTCAACTGATTTTTTTTTTCCTGTGGAATTTCTTACCCAGTGCTTGTGAGCAGTTTTAGATACACAAATGCCTTAAAAACTCTACTGTGAAATTATGCTTATCTGTTGAAGAAAACCACCCCTTGTATGCAGCTCAGACTGTCCTACATGCAGGAGTAGAAGTTGGCAGAAGCTTGTGTGAGCACTGAGCATGCATTGACTGCAGAATGATAGATGTACAGGTACCTGTCATCGTTCAAAGTCACTTGGCTACATATACCCTGCTTAAATCTTCCTGCTGCTGTAAAGACAGAAATTCTCTGTCATCCTATTTTTAGTGAAGAATCACAATCCCTTATTTTGCTTACCCTGATAGTTTAGATGTGTGCTGTGCCAGGGTGCTATGGCTTCACTCAGGCACTATAGAAAATCACCATTAGCATTTTCATTTTTGGAAAAAAGGCTCTGGCCACAAGAAACCAGGATCTTAGTTTTATGCCTCATGAAGGTGATAGCTCCAGCAGTACGCTACCTCTTGTTATGGTGCTCCAAATTGACTCAAAAACCCTTGTTTTCCTCCAGTTCTGACCCCTTCTTCTCACATTCTGAAGAAGTTTAACATAGTCATTACAGTGTGATTTTGAGTTACACCGAAACAGAAAAGCAGACTGATTGCTTTCCATTTAATTTTCAAGGTTTCTTGGTACATAAAGACCTGAAAGCTCTAAGCATCTTCAGGAAGAGAACTGTGCAAGCTACACAAAGAAAATGCTCACAGCAGAGTGGGAAATGAGTGGTGAGAATTTAGCTGAGATCTTACAAGGCAAATCTTAACATGATACCAGTTTGAGTGGGAAATAGTCTCTTTACAGAATTAATTAAATTTTTATCCTCTCATTTATAAGTAAGCATAAAGCTTCTAGGAGTACACTATCATTAAAAGTCCATTGGAAAGGAAGAATGAATTTGTTGAGGCAAGAAAATAATGTTTCAGTAAATAGAACATGCTTGACTTCTGAGAATATATATTTCAATTATTTCAGAGACTCACGGTATAAATACCTTTATCTGAATAGTTACTTAGGGATTTTTAAGTCAGTAAAAAGAAGTAGATGCTTCTAGAATATTATCCATCAAACACTAAAGTTTTTGTGCTAAAGGAAATATCTAAAATACGTTGGATGTTTTGTGAGAGTGTCTGATAAGTGACTTTGTCTACTGAGCATTGCATTAAGTTGATGTACCAAGGTTTGGGTAATGGGAGGGCATTACCACTGAAGCTCAACAGAAAGTTAAATTCATTGTAAATAATTACGTTAAATAAGATGAATCTCACCTGTTGTGCCTACCAACTTTGTAAGTTATGAAAAAGGGGAAAGTCTACCCCTTTTCTGTAACCTGCAAAGTAGACAGGCCCAACTGGAATTCAGATATTTTAGGAAGTTTTCCTATCTGAATGAGAATAGACGTGGCCCACCTCATTGTCTGGGGAACTTACCAGAGCTCTCAGCTGCTGCATACTCAAGAAGGAATGGAGCTACTGATTTGCTCAATATATGAACACATACAGGATTAATTTGCCCTCACACTGTCTCAAAAGAGAAACTATATTAAAAAATTGAGCTCATGTATGCTGTGTGTATAAACAGAAAGTAAAATAAATAAAATAGATCTTTTATGTGTTCATAGCCATATTTTGCATCTTTTCTATAACTATCTACCCATAATAAAATCAGTATGTTTGCCTCAAGATTGCTGTCAGGTAATTTTAAATTCTATTTTCAGTGGCACAAAACATTAATAATTTGAAATTGTCCAATTTAAATTATTTTATCAATTAACATTGATATGTAAATATCTTTACGAAATTAAAAATTTATAGCACTTGCTGTTTCTTTCCAAAATTTTTCAGAAAATGTTTTGCAGGGCTTTTTGGGGTATTTGTTTGCTCTTCTTTTTGTATTATATTCATAAGAAACATGCCTGTCATTTTTTGAGAGGCTCAACCTGTGAGATTTTTCCCATGTTTTTGTGTTCTCTTTCTTTTTACACCATTGAACATCTATTCTACATTTTCTTAATTGGCAATTAGCTATGAAGTGAAGAAAGAAATAAAGCAGTAATTGTAAATAACTTTTCAAAACTCTGTTAACTTTTGGAAAGGTAGATTGGCCAATTTACGGAGCTTTGTTTTGTTGTGTTTGTTTGGGTTTTTTTCTCTTCCATAACCTTCTGTAAGCAAAAGAAGCTTGTGAACAGCTGAGAGTGGTTAAAGGAAATAAAAAGGAGAGGTGAGGTGGAAAAATTTACCCACAACTTAACAAGAACAGGGCTGAATAAAGTTCCTCAATGGCAACCCAAGGAAAAAATAAAAAGGGTAACATTTATGACAATTTAAACCTCTTCTAACTCACAATCAATGTTGTGAAAAAGTGCAAATTCATCTGGAAAGTACAGCTCCACAGAGGTCAGTTATTCAGCCCTCTAATGCAAGGGAACCCATTATGTTGATGCAAGCACGGTTTTGCTGACTGTGGCAAAACACCACTGATGAGGCCAGGTTTAAATTTAGCTTTAGAGCCTTCACAAGGATTATTAAAAGGATGAAGCTTCTGGGCATTTTCTAGTTCATTGCTGTCCATTTTGCACAACTGCCTGTTCTCTACTGCAGGGAGCAAGTGTCTCTTCAAAAGTTGTTGCTTTTTGTCTGGCTTATTTGAAGAGAACATGCTCAAAGAAGCAAGCCACTACCAACTTCTTTGCCTTGGGGTGTTGTCTTGAAAATTTGTTCTCTTCACTGGCTTCTTAATCCTCTGGAGTGGTATTGTATTGCTGGAGAAATTCTTGGGGGAAGCTCAAACAAGGGTGATGAACCACAGTATGGAAAACTGCTGTAGGGTTTTAAAAAAACCCCACAAACTTGTATGTTTTACCTTAATTATCTGCCGAATGCCCACCTTAGTCTGGTTGTTAGTATTCAGAGCAGAACTGCAATCTTGATTGATTCACTGTTTTCCCCTTTGCAGGTTGTAGTAAGCATCAACACATTTTTATAACAATCATCTACACTTAGTGAAGTGAATAGGGTTTTGAGTGTGACTTCTACATTTGTCTGTTATAGTTGTCTATTTTCATACACCTATTCACAGAATTTAGTTACTGTGAAAAGCAGGAAATATAATTAGAGCTATTTTCACTGATGGAAAGGATAAATGGCCTTATAACAAAAAAGCCAAGTACATTTATCTACCTGGTGAAAATAATTTCATATCTTAAAGGGTGGATATTTTTAAGCACAGAGCTTCCTACTGGTCTTACATGTTGGGAGGAAAGGGGAGTGAGTGTGTTTTGTTTTGTGATTTTTTTAAGTTTAAATTTTTATGTAACTATTCTGCAAAGTTTTTGTTTGCCCTGAACATTCTTTATGCTAAAGCAATTTTGAAAAACTATTTCAAAAGCAAATGATGATGAAAAGAGTTGTAGAAACTCTAGTGGCTAATTTTCTTTTGAAAGACCATTTCTAAAGGAAACAGAAAAGTAGTGTATGTATATTGTCAATCTACTCTAACTCCACATTGCTAGAAGACCATTTCAAATTCTGTCTCCCTGGGAGACCATTAGGAATAACTTGGTTGAGGCAAAGTGCCTGCAGTTATGGAGTAAGACATACAGCACCTTAGTCATTTTGGGTGAATTCTGAATCAGTGCCCCTCGGAGCAGGGCTGTCCTAATTCACTCTTTCACTATCTCCACTGTACAAATGGGATTATAATTTCTGTCCTGCCCATGTGATGACAAGGCATGTTCTCCCTACATTGGGATAAGCTTCTGCTGGAATAAATTTTTACTGTTTTTAACCAAATGCATGAGAACTGCTCCTGGATGGATTCAAACAACCCAAGGGGAGAAGGGAGGGAGTGGCTGGCAGTTTTCAGACGCTATTTGTGCATGGTAAAAGTAGGGAAAGAAATGGACATCAAAGCCCTGATCTTGGAAACATGATGAATGATTCCTATAGGACATTGAGTACCTCTAATTTACAGGATCATCTGTGTTGGGGTTGGCTAGAGGCTAAAAAAGATTTTCAGTCTACGAAAGGAAAATCTTACATAACAACGAGGACAAGATGGCGATCATATGGACATGAAGACCATAGGAACTAAAGGGACTTTACTATCTTGCCTGCTATGTTTAACTTGGAAGCACAAGTTTTCCACCATGTTGTGCATCCTGAAATGTATCCATGCATCAGGGAGAAGCTCCCCGGGGAGGATGCTAACAGTTTGCTGATTGGGCAGTGTGTTGCCATAGTTACTGCCCTCAGCCAGTTATGGTCTTCCCCAGTTATGTAACTGTCCCACCCCTCCCATCCCTGAGACCCAACCAATCCCTTTCCTTAGATTAGAATACTCCGCCCATGCTCTGCCCCTGTTCTAGTCCATTCTACCCCAAACCCTATATAAACCCGGAACCCAGTTAATAAATTTGAGATCACTTCCCTTCACCACCATCAGCTGTCATCTGTGTGCTCTGTTCGTGTCACCTACGTTGCAACTCCTTGCATTTAGCTGGGAGTCCACACACAACTCTGCGGTGCCACACTAGCAGCATAAGCAGAGCTACTGCTCAGCTCAAGGACCCCGTGGTCTCGCTTTGGCCCTAAACCCCCAAACCGCAGCACATCTGCATGAATCTGCATCACACCCTTTACAATGGTCTCTCAGAGTTGACGTTAATTAACATTCAAATGATGTAAGTCCTGCAGTAATTGCAATATTTCTCATTTACCAATAGGAAACTGAGGGCCTGTTAGAGTCAGGACTGCATGTATGCAACACAGGTCTAAACCCCACAGCTTTGTGCACCTCTGGCTGTTTAATAAAAGCCTTTCCCAAATCAAGTTGCTCACAGTTTGTACAGGGTATAGCACTCTCCTATAAGGTTGAGGGACACAGGGTTCTCCTGTGGGGCCAAGAGCAGCCTTGTTGCTATGGGCCTAAGCTGTTTCTTTTCTGCTACTTTAATATACAGCCATTGCACATAAAAGTGAAATATGATTGAAAAGAGTGCCTTTGACCTACATATGTTCAACATTTGCCAATACTTAAAAGTGCATGGAGAATCAGCTGGAAGAAAGCTATAAAATCACATCTCATGAAAAGCCACAGAAAGGCAACAAAATACCAAGAAAAGGAAAATTCCAACAGTTTTGGGGGGGGTTTTGTGGGATTTTTTTTGTTTTTTCTTTCATTGTCACTTGGATTGTGTCCATATAAAGTTATCAGGATTGTGACCTGTGTAGAAGTGTCAAAACGTCTGTTATTATTTGTCTGTGTTATATAAAGCTGTTATATTTTCCACTAATTATGAGAAATTCCACCTCTGCAAACATGGGGATATGATTAGCAGATGTGAAAGATATAATGCAAGCAAACAAACACAGTAAGTCCCCCAAACTCACAGTGGCCGTATGTAAATCAGCTTTCATTTTCTCTTTTCTTGCATTTGCACATTTCTTATTTTTCAGATTAATTTACATGTTTTTCAGAGTTTCATATTTATTACGTATAAGTTGTTTAAAGCTGGAGTTGCATGTGGCAGGAAAAAACACGTCACTCTGTCTTCTACCACTGTGTTTTGGCACTGTCTTGATGGTGGGGAATTATGGTTACATTCTGTCCCAGAGGTGGATGTTAACTGCACAAACCCTTTATGGGGAAGCAATATGTCCATATCTAGTGCAGTTAAGGCTTGAAGCCTCTGCTATTATTAGGTTCACAACTCCCTGCTACCTAAACCAGTGCTACAGGATTCCAGGAGATAGCTGAAGTAGACATTGCCCTTTATTAAATTCAATATATCTAATAAATTTTTTCCAGATTGGATGCATACAGGAGTAATGAGGGAGCTGGCAAAAGAGCTTGCCAAGCCACTTTTAATCATTTACCACAGTCCTGGTTAACCGAAGTCCCAGTTGACTGGAAATTAGCAAATATAATGCCTGTCTACAAGAAGGGTCAGAAAGACGATCTGGGGGGCTACCAGCCTGTCGGCCTGACCTCAGTACTAGGAAGGTGATGGAGCAGATCATCCTGAGCACCATCACACGGCACATGCAGGGTATCAGGCTCAGCCAACAGGGGTTTAAAAAAGGCAAGTTGTGCTTTACCAGCCTGATCTCCTTCTATGGACAAAGTTGATGACTATACCTTAGCTGGTGAGGAAAAGGTTGTGGATATTGTCTATCTAGACTTCAGTAAAATATTGACACCATCTCCCATGATATTCTCCCTGAGAAGCTCCAGCCCATAGCTTGGACAAGTGCTTTGCTGGCTTAAAAACGACTTACAAGGCCAGGCCCAGAGAATGGTGATGAGTGGTGCCACATCCTGTTGGTGGCTGGTCACCTGTAGTGTTCCCCAGGGCTCAGTATTGGGGCCAGTCCTATTTAATCTTTGTCAAAGATCTAGATGAGGGGATCGAGCACACCCTCAGTAAATTCACAGGTTACACCAAGTTAGATTGGAGTGTTGATCTCTGGAGCGTAGGAAGGCTCTACAGAGGGATCTGGATAGGCTGGATCAATGGGCTAAGGCCAACTGTATGAGGTTCAATAAAGTAAAGTGCTGGGTCCTGCACTTGGATCACAACAACCTCATGCAATGACAAGCCTGGGAAGGAGTGGCTGGAAAATTGCTCAACAGAAAGAGACTTGAGGGTGCTGGTTGACAACTGGCTGAACATGAGCCCACAGTGTGCCCAGGTGGGCAAGAAGACCAATGGCATCCTGGCCTGTATCAGCAATAGTGTGGCCAGCAGGACCAGAGAAGTGATTGTCCCCCTGTTCTTGTCACTGTTGAGGCTGCACCTTGAGTCCTGTGTTCAGAATTGGGCCCTTCACTTCAAAAAGGACATTGGGATGCTGTAGCATGTCCAAAGAACGGCAACAAAGCTGGTAAAGGGTCTGGAGCACAAGTCTTAGGAGGGAACTGGGATGGTTTAGTCTGGAGAAAAGGAGGCTCAGAGGGGACCTCATCGCTCTCTTTAACTACCCGAAAGGAGGTTGTAGTGAGGTGGGGATTGGCCTCTTCTGATATGTCTCCAGTGACAGGATGAGAGGAAATGCTTTAAGTATCATCAGGGGAGATTCAGATTAGATGCTATAAAAAAAAAAATTCACTAAAATAATGGTTACGAATTGGTATAAATTGCCCAGGGAGGTGGTGGAGTCACCGTCTCTGGAAGTGCTCAAAGAGGAGTCTGGACGTGGCACCTGGGGATATGGTTTATGTGGTGCTAAGTTGACAGTTGGACTAGATGACCTGGAAGGTTGATTCCAACTTTGATGATTCTGTGATTCTGTAAGAGATGAATCATATTACCAAATGTAAACTGGAAGGTAATTTTAACAAGTGTTTGTATACAAGCACTGTAGCATTTTGATCCAACATTTTTGAAGCCAGCAAGAGTTTCTTGATTGATTTATCCTTGAATGAAGATATTCTTCTTTTGATGATGTTTGCTGTCTAAACGAAAAACTCGTGAACCATACAGAAACATATCTTTGCAAGATTAAGTTTTCCTGGAATATGTTAATTCTTTGCTGTAATATGGGAAATACTTTGGCTCTGAGATTATACCATTAGTCTGTAGAACATTATCCTTACAAAGGAAGTTAAGGCCTCTGTTCCTGGATTTCCCACTGAAATTTCATGAAAGGATGGCTGTTTGCATGGCTGCATTGCCAGTTAAGATGAGCACTGTTTTACATATCTCCAGGTATCTGGAGAAGGAGGAGGTGAGCTAAGAGGAAATGGCAGGGTTTGCTGCTGGGTTAGGGTGTCATTAGGACAGCAGGATGTAACCTTATCAGGACTCTAGCCAGATACAAAATTCAAATTATAAGAAGGTCAGGATGTTTACCTTTTACATTAACAGAGAGTCCTCACAGACTAAAACCGGTGATGATTTCAAATAAATGCATTTAAACTCTTTTTTTTTTTTTTTTGTACTATTCAAGAAGAGCAAATTGAAAAGAAAAATTTCTATAACAGTTTAGTCATCTTTATGAAACTGAGTTCCTGTACAGGCAAGCAAGCAATTTCTAGTAAACACCAGGAGGTCACCACACAGCATTTCTAGTACCACTGGATGACGGACATGATAATGTCTGATGACAGACATTCTAATAATTAACTTTTTTGCAAAACCATCCTTGTAGATTCATAGAATCCTTTTCTTGTTCATCTCCTTTTTCCCTCATTAACATTTCAATCAACTGTACTTTTCATTGCAAGCCAAACTGAGAAAGTGAGGAATTAAGATTTTTAATATCTTTTTAATAGGAAAAAGAAACATATTCTGAATGACTGTGATCTGTCTATTGCCTTTTGTTGTTGTTGCTATAATTGAAGTTGCACAGTATGGTACAGAGATGTATGATTTTCTTTCTATGTTTTTTTATCAAGTCTAAAGTAATCAGTGTTAACAGGAAGATCAACACCAAGTAGCATTAAGAATTCAAGTAGAAGAAAAATGAAAACTCATCTGTGGAAGGTGTAGAAGATTATAATGACAATGGTCAGGGGTCTGAGGTTTTAGAGGCTGCACACAAGTATATTTAAAGACAGAAATCACAGTCTACTTTTCATACCTGTGCCGTCCAGTGCATGCACACCCTTGTTACAGGGCTCTGCTTTAAGCAGTCACCTTTTGCTTGCAGTACTCTGGCCACCTTATTTGCTGACCATGGCTACATGATCTGGTGTCTGCCCAGAGGCCAAGTCTTAGACTGCTGGCACACATTCACCAGAGGGTTACAGCTCCAAGTGCTTAATGGCAAGAGCCCAAATGCTGCAACTTTCCATTTTGACAGGTTTCGTACTTAGTGGGTCTCCATTGCAATCTTTTTCCTATTCAAAATTAGATGTGTTAAAGTGAGGGAGATGAAGAAAAGCTCAGACATAATGACAGTACATCAAAATAAATAAATAAATGTAAACACACAGTGTCAAATTAGTAGTTATTTCAATTCGCTTTTTCATGAAAACTCAAGCTGTTATAGTAATTTATTCAAATGGACTCAACAGGGGTCTTGGCAATGTAGGTCAAGGTGGATTTCTGGTAGGAGAACTGTTTTGAAATTCTTAGTGGAACAAATTCCCCAGAAAATGAATTATAATGTTTTTATATTCACATTAGACAACTGAAATACAATGGAGAAGGGACTATGGCACATTTATTAGAGATCAATGACCCACCTATTAGTTTCACACACTCCTAATTCAAATGCTGTGTTTCTCAAAAGAGAATTTGGGATTATTTAAAATAAGTAATTTAAATCTTTCAGTAAAAGGAAATGCAAAATCTTGATTTAATCAGTGAATACAGTTATGATAGTTGCATGTAATATGTAACATATTTTATGGATACAACGAAGGAGGCTGTGAAAAATCTTTTTGTTAATTACATGATTGTAGGACTGTTGTTCAATTTCAAAATAGTAATAAGAATAGAAATTTTCCTCATCTTTGGTAGAAGATGGCTGACTGAAGGGGCTAAGAATATGGAGTATCCAGTGCTATAATGATGGTAAAATAAATATGTGTATCTCTTTTCCCTGATTGACTGTTCCAGAATAACTATACGAAGACTACGATAAGTGGTAAATAAAATGAAGTATGTGGTCCTTAAGGAGCATGTGGAATTCATTGCCACAGGAGACTGTAAAGTGGTTGTAAGGTGGTTGTATTTAAAAGAAGATTATTTTACAAGCAATAACACTGAGCTAAATTGTATGGAGCAATGGAGCAACATTCTTTACAAGACCCCTGAGGCTGGCTCAGCATTTTCAGCTCTGGCAGCAGAGCATTTCATGCCAGTGGAGAGGAGCCAAAGTGAACACAGAGGTGACACAACAAAAACCTAACCAAAAGGCGTGTAGAAGCCAAGAAGAGTGGAGAAGTAGGAAGAGAGTGTAATAAAACTACGACTTGTCCAAATTCAGCTAGGTTTCTGTCCATATGCATCTTTTCCCCCCATGTTTACTTGTTAACTGACTTAGCGCTGCAAAGGCACTCAGCCAATGGGAAATTAAGCCCAGAAGCCAAGGTGGAAGTCAGTCTGGCTGTTTCTCAACATGGTAACTAAGCTTTGGACTGGGATTTTTTTTTTTGTTTGATCATTTACTATTTTGAACTGACTGACACTTTACTATGCAGATGACTGTGCACTGGAACAGATGACTAGAGGGGTTGTGGAGTCTCCCTCATTGGAGACATTCAAGAGCCATCTGGACCTAATCCTGTGCAATGTGCTCTAGGATGACACGGACTAGCAAGGGACATTGTACAAGATACACACTGTAGTCCCTTCCAACCCTACCCATTCTGTGATCCTGTGATTTTTTGCTGAAAATGAGGTGAAAGCGGCCCCTTGGGGAATAAGGTGTGGGAGGGCAGCTTGGAGATGGCATGTATGCAGAATGAGGAAACCATGCAGACACTAACAGAGAGGTGCATCTAGGGCAGAAAAACCCAGTGCTAAAAGCCTTTCAAAAATTAGACTTCCTCTCCTCTGAGAATGTTTGTCTGCACTTTTCTCAGCAGGTTGCTGCTTTTTTTATCTTCCATCCCCTCCCTCTCTTAGGGATTAAGGCCATATATCTCTGTTTCAGCCTTTCTCCCATGTCTCAGACCAATAAGATTTTTCTTAATAACCTTCTTGGTCTCCCTTATGCTTCCCAGGTGGCTTTACATATGTGTATATGAGGTGAAAAGCAAAATTTTTCTGCAGAAGGAACTGGACAAAATCTTAAATGCAAAAGAAAGAGTGAAGAAGTCAGTAGCAGAACCACAGAGAGTCAGAGAAGAGATTTGAGGTCTGGGATAGTGTGGGTGAGGAAGATGCTTACTAAATTATAAACAGCCTTTCCATGATGTTTTATTGCTGAAACAACCATGGTAATTGCAACTGTAAGCAGGAACCCTTCCTCAATTAAACTAAGAACTGCTGGCTAAAGAGTTGCAGCATTTTCCATGTGTCTTGTTTTTGCATACGGTTAAGGTTAATAACTAAACATGCCAGCTAGGAATATGTTAATTTTCTTCCATTATGAAAAATGATATTGCAAGCCCTTAGCTTGCTGGAGTTTATGGACTTAGGGAAATAAAACTTCAAAGAGCTTCATTGCATTGTCAGTTACCTAAATCAACTCACTCATTTTAACATTGCTCCTATCAAGACTTGTCCAGGTATCTTATCGAAAGCACTATAGCAAGTTGTTATGATATATGTAACCAGTGAAAAATCACGTTTGATAAATATTCATATTAATTTCTCTTTAAACAAGAGTAAGTTTTACATCCTCACATTGCTTATAAAGAACTATGGAGATAGCAGGTTAAAAATTCATATGGAGAAAGTTACATATGTCTTATTCCCACTTACAAAAAACTGTAGCTATTTTAGTGTTTTGGCATATGGAGTTATTGTAGCTCACTGAAAAAAAAAAACCCACCAAAAAAAAAAACAAAAACCCACAACAAACCACTCAACCCTGTGTCAAGTACCAGATCTCTCTTACTATTACGTAATGCAGGGAAATATACATACACAGTACAGTTATTTTAAATATAAAGTTTAGCAAGAATTATTGTAGCTTATATGGAAATGGAAAGTTTGAGAAGTTTTACAAGTTCCAAAGTTCCGTGGCTGATGAAAAAGTTCCATTTATTGTGAGTCTACTTGCAGCTGGGTGATCTGCAGGAACTGAAAGAGACAGAAAACACTGAAAATGCAGACTGACAATGTAAAAATACAGGGAAATTCTTTGTGCTCTTCCATGGCACTGATATGTATGGCTAATCACAGCAGCTGTACTCCACTCTTTTCCTGCTCTTAACTAAGAACAGATCCAGATGTTGCAAGAACATCACCACAGGGAAGCAGGAAAAGGAAGGGTGAGTTATACAGAAAGTGTTTGGACTGAGAGAGTGTTGGGTCGAGTTGCTGAGCTCTGTGGGGGGAGGTCATGAGTTGGGCTCAGGTGAGCCAGTAGAGCTTTGGTCATTCTGCCAGTTGTACTGGTTCTAGACTGTGATGGTGTAACAACACAGCTGTGGAGCCCCGTGTTGTTTCTGCTCCATACATGCCATTACTATTTCATCTTCTTTGTAAATCTGAAGCACTCCTGCATTTTGAATGCAGGTGGTAACATGAAAATCCTCTTTACTCAAGATGAGTAGATATAATAAAACTTTCCATTGCCCCAAGATGTTTCATGCCAGAGGTGAATATCTTTACACATAGAGTGGGTGCCCTTGACATTACTCAAGTGTTCACAAAAAGCAGGCAGGAGGTAAAACTTCTATCACCCTTGAGATTTTTCCTCTGTGAGTTTTGCAAGTGTGTGTAATATCTCATGTGGTCCAGAAGTTGGATTATTTGCTAAAACCCATGATCCCCTGTCAGTCCTCACTTCATAAAGAACATCTCTTAATTCTGTAACAATATAGATTTGGATATGGTTGATTTAAGCCATCAAGCTACTCCTTTGTAAGATAGCTGTAAGCTCTTTTGGGTCATATATTTCATAATGATGTTTCCTCTGCCTGTAAAAGGCTCTTTTTCGTACAGTTGGTTTCCCCTACTAATAACAGTGGCTCTGTTCTTGGTTAGCCCATGGCTTATGTCAGTAGATTTTTGAAAGATCATATACACATGGAAATGAACAAGTAAAGGCATATCAATTCAAGAAAATTAAAAACACAACAGATGTGCAGAGCAACACACATCACCTGGTCTTGCACAAGCCTTGCACTGGATTTTATTCTGCTTCTTGTTGAGTTTATAACTCACTATGAAAAAGGTCTAGTGGAAAGTATTTTTACTTCAATTAAAACAGCCCTGTGACTGAATTTTCTGTAGAGGAATAAGTAAAGACTTTTCTCCAATATCAGCAATCATTATTTGAAGTTATCTTCTTCCACTCTGTTCTTATTCTACATGCTTATGAAAGTTTTTGATATAAATACTGTATAATTAGCTCTTAGGTACACAAGTAAAATCGATTCATGAGCCTAAATGCAGATTCTTTTATATTTTTTTCCTTTCCCCAAGCTGTAGTCCATTTGTTTTCTCCTTTCTGATAATTTTCTCTTAATCCATAGTATCTTCTTTTCTTTTTGTTCTTTCTCGTTCCCTTTGTGCTTTCTTCCCTTGGAAGAGTTTTTTGTTTTGTTTTGATTTTTACAGGAAATTACATTTCCTTTTTTCTGTTGTTTGGGTTTTTTCCCCCCTATTTTCTTGCCCTGTGATCACTTCACTTTATGTTGCTTTTTGTGTCATAACCTTGGTAATTTGTCTATAAACTGGGCACAGCACACATCTCTTTTAGGTGTCACCTTATCAGATGCATGAGTTCTGCTGTCATTTCATCAGAATTCACCATGATCTGACTTACATATTTTGTGATCACCGAAAGTACTGTTTGGTATTTAATGAGAATTTGGCTCTATTGTCTATATGACTATTCATAAGCAGGAAAAAGAAGGCCTCAAATCTTACTCATTCACTTTTGATATCATTTGCATAGTAGATGAGAGGGACGCTCTTATATTAAAGGGTGATAATCGCCATTCCCTGTTGGCTTCATAGGGAACTTGGGATTAAATAGTGTAGCAATGACTGTACTGGCACTGGTGCATTGGTACTGGCTCTGGAAAGCAACTGGCTGTGTTGCTGGATTGATGGAAGTGTCTCTGGCAGACTTTCAGCCTGTGGCAGCAGAGCCCATACATGTTTGTATATGGGCAGCCTGATTTGGAGGGCTGTAGGGTTTCAGAATGTGGATGTGGCCAGGCTGTGCTGGCCAAGACAGGGAACATATTTGCATGCCTTTGTTTGCTAGAAGAGATGGATACTGACTGTCAGAGTGAAATGAACCCTGCAGAGCCTCGAGTGCCTCCTGGGGATATGCATTGAGAAACAATACTCTCACCCTTTCCTGAAAGAGGTACCACTCACATGGGACCTTTTTACAGCCAGGCTGACTCCCAGGAAGAGCATTTCTGATCTCACCCCATTACTAGGACTACAGCTACAGTCCCCACCTGTGCAGCTCTTCCCTATGTATTTTCAATGAAAAAATATAACACCTAGAATACTATGACTGCTCCCTTCAGCACTCACCTTGCCAGCAATCAATCATTTGAGTCTTCCTTCAGCCACAACTCTTGAAGCATTTCAGGACTGGGACTTGTTGCCATGTCAGTTGTCAGCCTCTGTGAATCACTGTGCATTCCCCTCCCCAGCATGTACCAGCGGGATACACGCGGTAGGCATCAAGTAGCAGATGATCAGATGAAGTAGCTTCCTTAGGTAGTGTGCATTTTTCAATGTTAGAAGGCCAAATTACGTTACAAATACCAGTAAAAGGTAACTTCTCCCAGTAAAAACACTGCTCAGGAGCATGGTAAGCACATACTGGCTGGACAAAAGGAAAGGGAAAGGTACCAAGAAAAGCAGGAAAAGTGAATTAAGTATTAAACTTCTGTTTGATTAATTTTTACTTTATTTGCATTCAAGAGAGGTAAACATTAGTGAAACTAGTTATCTGTCTCAGACTGAAGCATTTATTTAACAACAGAGAATGGACTACCTAGTTTGAGCAGCTCAAGATCTTTTTATATGACTCTACCCAAGAATCCTGAACTTCATGGATTTCTTCTGAAAAATGGCAAGACCTCTCCTATGCCCATGCCAGTTCAAGTCTGGCCGTATATTTCGTGATGGGAAGATTTTTTTACAGTGGTTTTGTGACATGTATCCAGTTTGAAATCAGTGCATCATGCTATTTGGTTTTGGGCAGTTTACTGTGTAAAGAAAACCAACCGTTATTGTCATTGTAGCTGGTCTGCATTGGTAAATAGTCCCAGAGCTGGAACATTTTTTTCTGGCATCTAATGATTCATTCAGAGAGTTCTCAAATCAAGATAATTTCTTATTTTAGAAAACTTCTTCTCTTAACGGAAATGTGGGAATAGAAACAAACATAATTATTTACTGATCTACACTTGAAAAGTGACTGAATTCTATATTTAGGGGAAATCTGTCTGGAGGAAGATGGGATCTGTGACTTAAAAAGGTCATTGAACACTGTCCAAAAGAAGGGCACTTGTAACCTACTATTAACAAAAAGATGATGGTGAGTGCTGTTAATTGTTCCCTTTACTTGTCTATTACCTTCTCTTTATTGTTTTGACTTCTAGACCTTAGTGTCTTTATGATTTGGTCTGAATCAAAGTCCCTTTGGCTGCTTCCAATTAATTTGCATTTTCAGGTATATAATCAAATGCAATATTTACCTTAGTGTGATTGTAAACACAGCAGAAATTATGAGAATCTCACAGTTAAAATTTATCATGAAATATCTTATACAATATATTTGAAATGTTAAAACATGTCTCCTCAAAGTCCAGTTAAACTCTACAGTTTTATGACAGATTTAGAGCAATTGCAGTTATTAAAAAGGAGCACTGTTACACTATCCAGGAGAGAACCTTGACAGTTGTTGTAGATAAGTGTCAAACTGAAGCAACAGATGTTTTGGTCTTTGTTGCTTTAAGTTAAGATTTTTCCAAATACAAAAGCTTTTATAGGTCTTGTTATAAGCAAAAGATAGGTCATTATTATTTGTCCATTACTCGTTTGAGAATCATTGTCTAAATATCTGCCTTTCTAATTCTCAGCAATCCAATCCAGGTTGGTATTTATCTCTGCTTGCCAAAGAAACAGTCTTTCCTGAAGACTTTGTAACCCTCAGAGACAGGTATCAGTGCTGTCAGCTACTTATGCTATACTGTTGCTTCAACTTGTTCCAGACTTCAAGAAAATGCTTCTATCAGCAGCTGAAAATATTCTTTGCTCTTGATTTCTTACAGGAAAGTCTTCATTTGCCAAATGGCAATATCTCACTGCAAGCAGCTGAAGGAGTTTTCTTGATGCAGTCCTCTATGGTGCTCCCCAGGAGCCGGAGGTTCTCGTCACTTGGGACTATGGCATGTCACCATTTTGCAACTGCAGTAAATGATGTTCTATTATCCAAATAAGTATTTTTCAGCCAGTGTGTAGCAGCTGTCACCTTTATGCTTACAAGAGCTTTTCAAGACTATCTTCAGGTGTGAACTGGGTGAGCTGTAGGGTCCTTTTTACAAGGACCAACTACTGTAGCAATTGTTAGTTCTTGAAATATTAGATAAGGTCAGAAAATCAAAAAGCCAGACATGGAATAGAGTTAAAGTGACAAGTAATAAAATATTTTATTAACAATAAAACATTTCATAAGCACATTAGCAGCAAGTGGAAAATGAAGGAAACAAGGGGCCCACTATTCAAGGGGACAAGAATGAGAGTTGCAAAGAAACAAAAATATTGAAGGCTTTTTTGCTTCAGTTGGATAACATGATCCTCATTTGCACTCAAAGGGTAAGAATTCAAGCCAGAATAACAAAAAAAAAGTAAGATAGTACCTAGATAAGCTGATTGCCTTGGGCCTGATGAAATCGTAGAGGGCTCCTTGAGACCATTTTATACAACACAGATGAGGTTACAGAAAACTGAAAAGAAGCAAACAGTTGAAATCTGCCTTATGTAGTTTTAGATGTCTACAAAGTGGATATCTGTATCTCAAAGTCAATGAAAAGAAATCAGCACCTCAATGATGAGATTCTTTTGGCCAGTTTTAGATACTGACTTAAAGATTTTATGAATTGTGCCCTAGACTCCACTGATTCTTGACTAAAACTGCTCTGAAGTGGGTGCATGATTTGCTTTAAAAGCTATCCTTATCAAACTGAAAGGATGTATCAGAAGGATGTCACTAAAGATCTGTTTCTGGTAGATTGTTTAGTACCTTCATTAGTAATGAGGATGATGGAGACCAGAGAGAGTGGTTACCACTTTATCAGGGTTTCTGTAACAGAAATAGCTCCATACACAGAGCAAGATGGTGTCAGAATTCAAACTGATCCCTGCAAACTATAGTGCAAGACTGGGAAACATTGATAAAATCATTGAAGACTAGTGCAAAATATTTTCCTGAAGTAAAGTAGTCAACTACACAAATACAAGATAGGGACCACCAACATCCTACAGTTGTGGAAACAAGATAGCATATCCAACCAAAACCCCAGCAGATAACACTTATTGCACAAATGAGACTGAAGCATCAAAAACAGGTGAAATGATGCTTCAGGTAGATTTAGAACTGATGTAACTTCACAGTTTCACAGTTTAGGGGTTTACTTGAGGTGGAGTTGGTATAACTGTTTCTTCATCTTTAGTCCCTGTATGAGAACACACTGGTGTCAGATAAAAATGCAGGGTCTGGTTCCTGTCTCCTGTGCTGGAGGAAGGGAGGGAAACCTTCCCCTTTCCTCTTTTATGGGATGATTTCACCCACCAAAATTCCACTGAGCAACTGCATCAAAATGTAAATAGTATTTTAGCTCATTTTACTTTCTAGGGCTGAACATTTGCTCTTAGAGTCATCATTAGTCTTAAAATTAGAGTAATCTCTTTTGAATGCCTAAATTTTTTTATCAGCTTTCTAATTCCCACCTCAGAAATGAAGCTGCTGAGTAATCAATAATCTCATTCAGTAGGAACAGCTGTCTTTGCCAGGTAATGGCCAGGTCCTGCTATACTATCCATACTGTAGGCAATGGTAAGTTTTCCATTAACTTCTCTAGGAATCATGCTGGATGCTGGATTAAAGTCATCTTGAGGCAGGGTTTTTAGGGAGAAGTAATCACCATTTTTAGACTGTATGGTTGGAAAACCAGACAAATTTTTGGGACACAGAAGCTCTTCTTTAGATCTGGGAAAAGTGTGTTAAACTTCAAGTCCAGTTTAGGAACTGCTGCTTGTTAATCTGCTTGGTTGTTGGTTTGTTTGTTTTTGGATGTTTTTGGTTTTTGGGGGTTTTTTTGTTTGTTTTTTTGTTTTGTTTTGTTTTGTTTCTATTAGACTTTTTAAGGGTGATGGGCATCAGGGAAAGGAGGCATAGACTAGTAAACGTTACAGAGCATTGGAGTTCAGGATTTTTTGTTTGTTTTGTATTCAGCTAATTTAATTCTTCAAACTGTGTTTACAACTGCTTGCCACTAATATAGTAGTTTTCGTTTCTAGTTTCCTCATGGCCATTGGCTAAGTGATGCTGCGACAAGGTTAACATTCTTTTATTTGCTGCTGCAAGAGCACCACTACCTTTTTGAAATAAGGAGACATTTCATTCAGAACATCCTTCCATCTAAAATTACTTATAGTGTCACAATAAAAGAAAATTAGCATTGCCATTATTGTCATCAATGTTTTAGAAGCTTTATGGTTGTAAATCTTTGCATTACCTAGCACAGGTAAACAGGACATTTCATCTGTTATTTTGTGACTCTAAGTCTTATTCTAAGACTCTTATCCTTAGTGAGAGTTTCAAAGGCTATTTGGAATGGAAACTACTTTACACAAAGGTCCATTCAGTGTGTCCCTAAAACATGTTTTTCAATTGCTGTATATGTCAAATGCCTTAGCTTATCACATCTGAAAATCTGACCCTTTCAATTTTTGTTTTTGGTGTTGCTGTTTATATCTGTTTGGAGACTTTTGTAATCAGTTTGATGTTTTTAAAAGATTTTCAGCATTATCTATATTAAGATTTCCTGAGGAATGAAGATTGACTTGAATGAGGCATCCTCTTATCTGTGATGAGGATTACACCAATTAGTATTTTAATATCATTATTCATAACTGGCTAGAAGTGAAAATTCTCCTGTGGTAAAGATCAAATCGTTCAGCTATTTAAAAAATGTGACTCAGACTACAACTCTTTTATGTGATTGATCCAAAGATACTTGCTCATAGCTGGGAATCCAGTGGGTATGGGACACATCCCTTGCCACGGAAATTGCTGACCCCATGGTCGACAGCTGTAATGTGCATAACATGTTAGCTAGTAAAGTAGCAGCAGAACAGTTAGTGACAGTTTCATTTATATATCCCTAAAGGAATGCCCAAGTAAGTAGACATAAAAAATTGTATTAAACAATAGCTGATATCTCAGCCAACAGAACCCATACCTCTGTCCAGTGCATGCCTGCCCTGGTTACATGGGTTTGAGATTTTCCACAGGATTTTTAAGCAGTGTAAGAAGTGTGAAGAGTCCTGTAAGCAAGAAGATGCTCTGTGCTTGCATTCCAGAAACCTTCAGCTCCGCACGGTGTTGAATCCAATAGATGAGTTTATGGAGTGATGCACTAAAATGACAAAGTCTCCCACGTCAACTCTGTTGGGGAGGCAAGTGCTACAAGCAGGGACAACTCAGGGAGGATCTGTGAACAAGCTGATAAATCCAAACTCAGAAAGGAGATATAAATGAGCAGCAGAATGTGGGAGTTCGGGGAATCAGCGCAGCACCCACACCATGAGCATTTCGAGGCACTTTGTCGTTCGACACAGCTCAGTGTTTTGGATGCAGGTTGTGATCTGTGAAAGGATCCCGCTGTGGGGATGGGAAGGAGAGCCTGGGCCAGGCTGCCGGCCAGGCTGCCTTACTTGAAGACTGGGATTCAGCTGAACAAGGCATCCTGTCTGCAAGTAGGACACGGATGATCTCCCAATAAATTGTTTTTGCTGACCTGTAGTTCAGTTTGAAAATGAGACTCATATCAAGAATATAAGAGGTTTTAAGGGAACAGGAGGTCATCTGGCCTTACATGTATGTGGGTTTTTTTACTCTAGTGTACTTCCCTACTTTTTCACTATGCTTTGTAATTCTTTCCTTTATGAAAACAAAAGAGAGAAAGGAGAAAAGAGAAGAAAAGATCTGCAGAGCAGTCTTTCAACTTGTTTCTGTGCTTTGCTGCAGTCACCTTTGCTGCAGTCACCTTTGCTGCTAACTTTTTTCCACATGTTTATTAAGTTTTACGTAAAAGTTAATGCCTGACTTCTTAGTTTCCTCTTTATTTGAGATAATTTGCCATTTTTGCTTTGTACCTAATAAATTTAAAGCCATACATCAATTCTATTTATATTTATATATGTTCTATACATAAAATTTGTAGACAAATGTATACTTATATAAACATAGTGATATTTCCAGATAACGAGACTTCTGTTGTAAAAGTGACAATAAATTTAATAGTTTTAACTTTTCATTATCAGCTAGCTTAGTGAAACCAACTACTTTCTCCATTTAATGAATTATGTGTGAAAGTCATTACCATTATTAAGAGAATACACAGTAACAATATTTGGTGCAATCATGGTGTGCAAAGAATATACGGATGATAATTCAAGAAAGAGAAAAACAAAAGTGAATCAGAGAGATTTATGCAGAAAAGCTGGATTTTGAAATAGCAAATGTCAGGTTTCAAGGCAAGGTTTTGGTTTTGAAGTTGCAACAGCAAAGTAATAAATGGAAATTATTTTAATAAATTACTCAGAAAATGGCTAAACAAGTGTTATGCAGAAAATGATACCATTTGTGTAAGAGAAAAAAAGAATGAAAGCAGGAAATATGTATTTTCCTCACAGACTTTCTTATAAGGTTTTATTCTGTGCTTGTTACTTCTTCTCATGGAGGTAAAAAAATAAAAAGGCAAGACAATTTTATTTCTCTTAAAGCTAGAAATCAAAATTTTCCAAACATTTTGATTTAAGACATAATTTCTATTATGAAATAAGTTATTGTATCATTGCTAGCCAAAGCTACTTCCCTTCTAGCATACTTCTTGTTAAGCTGAATGTAGCAGAATACCAATTTAGAGGCTATTGGTGAGAGCACTTCCTTGCAACCCTGCCTGCAGGCATAGGGTAGGGTTCTCGCTCTGTAAATCATTCCAGTTTGACAGTGATCATGGATTTGTGAAACCAAAGATGGTCATTGGTAAACCAGGCACAGGCACAAATGACTCTAAGAAAGACTTTCTGGATGTTAGCCATTCTGCTGATGGATAAGAATTATTTTCAGTATTTACAAGTTCACCCCAGTCAACTCACATGTATATCTAGGAAGAGTTTAAAAACGACCTGCACCAAAATTCTTTGGACAGTTTTATATTCAGTTTGTACCAGCTGATGAGGTGAATGGATTGGAATGTTATACCTAGTGATTTATGAAGACAACAAGTCTGTAATCTTTCCTCTAAGCTAAAGCCACCTGGCAACCATGACGTGGGGATCTGCCCAGAGCAGAGTCAGAAATGCTTAACCATGGAAAGCATTTCAGCCCTACAGAAAACATGCAGATCATTAGTATCTATCATCTTTTGAAGCAGAAATGCTGCATTTATGTGGTAAATTCTTTATCTTGATATTTTTACTGACCCTTTCCATCAATACATCAAACATTTTTTGTTTAGCTGGGCTTCCCTTGGTGTGTGGGAGTAGATGTGTTGTGTAATATAAAGAGATCTGAATTCTCCTCTAAAAATGTCTTTCCATGGACTGCATGGAGAGCCTAGCACAATTATACTTTTAACTTGAGAGAGCCTAAAGTCAGGGAAGCTGAATCGAAAATACTGAAAGTCTTTGTGAAGGCTAAATCCAAAAAGATCATGCCTACACTAGTGAACTGAAATGAACCAGAATATGGGTCCATGCCCTGGCACCCAGGCATTTGTGCAGTTTACCTTTCAGCATCATCCCTGATGCAGTTTTGGCCATGGCCAGCTAGCAGCTAGTGCCTGGCCACGGTTCAGTAGTTAACACAAGCCAGGGACTGCTTTCCATGGCGATTTGAACAATCTCCCTGGTTTGGATGAAGATTATGGTGGGGAATAGAGAAGACAATTTAACAGTGTGGATGTGAGTGATGACATGGCAGCTGGCCTTGGGGCTGCAGAACAGTCACTGGAGCACTGTATTTGCTAAGGCAAATACAACCAAAAGGACTTAACTGTTGCACCTCTTAATTATGTGCGCTCCATCACCAAGTGGAAAACAGCAAGACTTTCTCTTCAAAGCAAAAGGAGTGTTGGCAATGAGAATGATCAAAGAACTCCTAGAGCTATACAGCAGGACAGGCTAAGGAGCAGAATAAGACTTGGGCCAGGTCTCCCAAGGTAATTAGTTGTGTGTTATCACTTGGGATTTTCAGCTACAATTCCTCTTGTAAAGATAGGCCCCTTAGCAATAGAGCTTTTACCGCAAAGGGTCAGTCTGAATACTTCAAGGAACTCAAAATAACACATGAGCCAGGAAGAAGACTGAAAATTCAGGTTAGTATCTCAGTCTTTAAGTAACACCCATTTATACAGATTGCAGAAGTTTTGATTGAATAGAGTCAGAACAAGTTTGATGCTGTAACTTAGCTGTTAGAAAAATCACTAGGTACACAGGAAAGTCAGATTTCAGTCCCTCCTCAAATACACTGATGCAAAGGGACCAAGAAACCCTGGAAAAAAAAAATCTTGGTTTTCTTCAAGCTTTTTTTTTTTTTTTTTTTTTTTAATGTGAGAAAATAATATATTTTACCTAAATCAGATAATGTAACATGTCTTAGTTTAAATGTAAGCTGACCTGTGCAGTGGAGTATGCTGAAATCCTGTTCCCTGGCTCATCCAGACTGAAGCTGTGGTAGAAGGGCAGCAGGACTCCTTCATCTACTTCATACCATGATGACTTTTCCTCTATGGATACTTGGGAAAGAAAGAGACAGCTTAGGTGCTTGCCTATGATTTGGCCCAGCACAGCAGTAGATGTCACCTCAGATACATTCAGTGCCAAAGAACTAGTGACAGCCTTTTATGTTGGATTTAAGTCTGGTTTCATAAGTCATCATATTACATTTGTCCACTTGTTCTTTGAGATGGGTGCCTATTATTTTGTCCATACAAAACATCTGTAAGAGGATAACATTTATTTATAATATTAGGGCTTCATCCAGCACAGAGCTAGCTCATGCTGGTACCTTTCTCTTTAGCACTCTGAGTATTTCCAGCTGGTGACACCAAATAGCCTTCACTTCCTCATGTGGAACACTCACCAGTTGTTTTACCCCCTCCTCCTCTCCTTTTTATTTTTGCTGCTGGAAGGATGTGGGTGATGATTTATAGAGCATGTCCAATTGGCTCTGTTTGTCTGTGCTGGCCTGCTTCATGCACACTGAGGTCAGTGCTGTATTTGTAGGTAACCATCCAAGGAAAACACCTCCCAGCAGGCAAAAATGCTAACTAAGTAAAACAAACTCACGAATGTGATCATCTGTTTAGCAAAGTTTTCAGCAGTCTTTTCCATTGCACTAAACTTTCAGTCTGGTTCTACAAACTCAGAAGTGAACATGGCACCAAAATACCTCAGACATCTTCATGTGTGTAGGAGACTTGATTTGTTGAAGAGCGTTTGCATGGGGGAACAGGGAAAGTTCCTTTTAGAAGATTGGGTTAGCAATATGTACATGTTAGTCCTAAATGTCAAAGAAGAAAAAAAAAAAGGTGTGTATGGGAAATTAAAACTTATGGGGTTTGTTCAGGTTTTAAAAGGCAAAACTATAAATACAGAACAAAATCATCTCCTGTTCCCATTTTTAACTGCATAGTGGGCCCCTTTGCCTACCTCTGATGTGATCCCCAAGGAGAATTTCTGCTGATATTAAGGGGAGTTTTGATCTCATTTACAGAGCTAGGAGCTGACCCCAGTCTCAGGTTTTCTGTAGTTGTAAGGCCAAAAGTATCTTTCATCATGATTGAGTACATCAGCGAGTGCAGGAATTCCCAGTTCTGCATGAGGGCAAAATGTATTGGCAATCTCTCCACAGTGAGTGTCCAGAGATGAACATGCAGAGCCTGCAGTGCAGGGAGCCCCGGGGCAGGGGGGGAAGAACCGAAGTCACGGTCATAACTTTCTTGGTGGAGCAGGCTGGCCACGGGCAGAGTTGCAGGCTGTATTTTCTAATGCATGGTTTCCTTGAATAGATATAAAAAAAGGGCACATGGGAAGATAATTATGTGGAAGCATGTGAGAGATTCGTGGCATCCAATCCACCACTGAATTCCCACAGCATGGAGTTACTGTGCCATGTGGTAGAAAGCCTTACAAAAATGACAGGTAAACTGCAACAGATACATACCCCTCTGAATATCAGGTGGCATATGCTGTGCTCTTTACAAATTGCCTCCCCCAGCTCGGCCAGGCTCCCAGCCCCTCTTTGAGGTACGAAGTCACACTGTGCCCATCTGGCAGAGCCTGGCTGCACCTGGCAACTCGCTGCTGCAGCGGCTGTGCCGGTTCGCCTTTGCTGTAATTAGTCTGTATCTGATTTCATCTCATATGGAAGGGTAGAGGGATAGCAAATTACTTGCAAGTGGTTTGTAGACTCTGTGAAAGCTTTCTTTCTTGCCCAACATTGCTACCCAGCTGAAGATCTATCCCTGCAAAAGCAGAGAGCTTGCTTTTTTTTTTTTTTCGTAAAACAACCACAGCTGTGTATATTCCTCTGTCATCTCCAAGCCCAACTCTGATTTTATACTCACTTCCAGTCCTCTCTTTTTCCTCAGCACACTTGCTTGTGAGACAGGAAAGGCAAACATATTTTTTCAGTTTTGTAAAAGCTCCACTGTTTTTTGTGCAGTACAAAAGTTTTGACAGATGAATCTGTACTGGAGAGACTTCATCCAATTGTCTCTAATTCAGCAGCCCTCAGTTGCAATAGTGGAATTCTTAAAACCCTTACTCAAGGCAAACTCCCTCCTAATGTGGAGACAAATCCACTTCAGGTAATTCAGAGTAACCTGATCTGATTTATTAATATAATACTTGTGTTTTACAGACATTTGGGGAAAACGAATCTACTAGGACCATCTCTGCAGCTATGTCAACATTGTTTAGATCCCAGATATCACAGAGGTAAACTAATCTGGCATAAGCCAAAGGAAAGAGCTTTGCTTTTAAAGGGGAGTGTGGACCTGTGTGATAATAGGTGGTAGCTACTGTCAGAGTCCCCACATTTGTCTGCATTGCCTAACAGTTTCACAACAAGTACCCTTATTGCTCCAAAGTCTGTCTATGCCTCAAAATCAGAGGTCTACATCCTGCTTTCAAGCTTTTCATGTCACTGGTTTCTAGGTACAAAGTGGACATCTGCTAATGAACTCGTGGATTTATAGAAGCGTTTCCATCATCCAATCAATTCTTTTTAAACTTCATTAATTTTGGCCATAGAACTGTAGGTGCTATTGTGCTCCATGAGCCAAGTCTGTTACCACCAGATAAGAGAGACATGGATCAAATTTGCATTTTTACATGTGCAAATAAGAAATCCCCAGCTTACCCCCCCCCCGCTCTCTTTCCAATGCTTTTCCTTGCTTTTTCAAGTCTTTTTTTTTTTTTTTTTGTCTGAAATTCTTGCCAGGTGGTTAAAAAGCTTGCTTTTCTCTGTAAACATCATGAAATACAACTCAATGCACTGCTTTATTTTCAATGATATATTGGTTTCTATGTTTTTATAAAAACAGTTATGAGGCCAGAAAAAAACATCTACATGCTTTTCTCCAGATTATTTGCATATATTATACTTTTTCTACTTTAGTAGGCTTCTATCTCTATGCTGAGCAGTATAAGTGCCTATATGACAAAAGCCATCCTTCTTTTGCACACATGCACGTACATATGAAACTGAAAACATGTTTTTCATTAGCACACCCAGCACAATGGAGGCAAGAGTGGAAGCAAGGAGAGAATTTGAGATTTACGGCATCGGACATCTCATGTGAATGAATGTTCATGCCTTAATGCAACTAGCCACAGACAGAAGATAAGCCCAGCACTGAACTGTGGTTCTATATTGTGAATATACACGCTTACATTGAATTCTTTTTTGTGTAGCTTCTTATTTCAATCTAATTTACTACTTACGACATGAATCCCAAAGCACATTGAATCATTCACACTGGATGCAGATGTGCACACATTAAGAACACATGTGGAAAGGTAAAACTTCTGTTATAGCTGAGGGCAGCTTTGTCAGCATAATGGCTGCAGAGTTAAGGGCTCCAGGCTAATGCACAACACATACAGAAAGCCCTGTGCACACCTTACTCTGTTTACAAAAACCGTGTATGATAATTCTTCTTCATACCTAGAAAATACATTTTAACCCTATTTTTCATCTCCATTTTAATTTTAGATATCAATTAATAACACCACAATATATTTAACAGGAAGAAATTTTTTATTATTAAAAAAAGGAATATAATTAACAATTTATTTTCACATTCAGCTACAGAGTAATTTAGAAAATCTTTAATCTCTTGCTGAGAAGTTGAACCAAGACATTGTTCAGTTATCTGAGTACAGCATCAAGAGTCACTAATTTTTGAGGACTTTTTTTCTTGTGCTGACTCCCTGGAACTGTGATCAGGTTGTTTCTCCAATGCGTTCATAAATGTTTTTTATAATACAGTAGATTGCATTCACATGTTCTGAACGTCCATGCAGTATTGGTATTTAGGAATCAGATCCAGCGTGCATGCAAATGGATCCAAGATGATGAAATTCATGATAGAGTGGCATATCCATCATATTTGTTTTTCTCAATATTGGCAAATCAAACTTGAAGATATATAATTCCTAGATGAGGCTCATAGGTCAGCCAATGTCCATTCTCAGTGAGCCAAAATTAATCACTTGGGTAAAATACTATGGCTTTATTAGTTATACCAACGGTTAATTTAGTAAATAATTTTCAGTGAAGAAAAAGTTATTATGTGCATTTCAAAACTGAATAAAGTTACAGAAAAGGGGGACAATGGTCCTGTTTTTCCCCCGAAGGTCAGTGTTGCTAAGCTGAACTGTTGTGGGTTCAATAGCTACAATAAGAATTGTCTGCTGGGCTCTTGCAAAGTTTTTCTGTTACAGTACTCTCCCGCTGAGGCTCCTTAACCTCATGGCTTTGAGTCCTTTAGCAGCCAGACCTCTCACAGTGGAGCATGAAGCAAGAACTAGTCTGTGTGGTGAACAAGTATGGGTTTGGCATAGTAATAGAACTGTGTAACATTTTTAGAAAACAGCAAATTCAGCCAAAAATTGATTGTCTCCTAGGAATCTGAGTGAAGCTCCCAGCATGGCTCCAGCTGGCCGAAGCTCAACCAGTTGAGTCAGACTGGAGGAGGTGAGAGCTCGGGTCATCTTCTTCCCTGGATGTGGCTTGGAGCACCTTCTAAACCACTGCTTGCTACAGCAATAAATTCTTCCCCTAGAACTTTTCTGCTTCTTGTAAAACACTGAGAGGGTCTCTGAGACAAATGAAAAGTACCATGAAAATGTACTTACTAACCATAAGACATGAAAGTCTGTCACCTCCACGTGGGCTGCTTGGGTGCCAGTCTGTGCATTTGTGAGTTTACGTTAAGTGTAAGGGCATCAGGGAAGGAGACTGGGAATGTCCTGCTCCTGTATAGCCCATACTAGCCCAGGAAATAGAGCACAGTCTCAGTAGTTGGATATTCAAATTTCTTAGGAGCCAATAGAGAAGTTTAGCCTGAATATTTTGTATCCTGGAGTTAACACAAGGAAGCACTCTCTGCTTTTTGCTCTCTGTTTTCTGTTTAGTTTTATGATTTTAGACAGCTTATTTTGCTGTTCAGAAACATACTTGATCCTTTCTGCTTTAGGTAGTCTGGAACATTTTTCTTGAATGCAATTTTAGGGGGAAGGGGGAGTTAAGAAAACAACAATTGGTTTTTCTGACTTTTTTCTTGTTTTTTTTGTTTTTTTTTTCATTCAACAGCCATAGTGAAAAATCAATTATTTACACTGCACAGAAGGTTCATGACCCTCACACAGATCCAGGGCTGGAGCAGAACCAGTGCAGAATATGGTGCAATCCTGCATTAGCTGATGTTATTTAGCAAGCACTCCTGAATCTGTGACAGAAATTTTGTCTTCATAGACAAAGTACACTAATAAGGTTCTCTATTTTGTCCCCAATTGATACTTGAATGAAAAAACATATAATAAGTTTAGTACATTGTTATTGCTATTATAATATCTGTGTACCTGGCTCATGTTAATGTATCTTTCTTTAACTTATCTGATCAGCTTCTCTATAAATAGGAAGGAACTAGCACTACAGGTGTGGCAATCAGATGGGCAATAATAACAGATCATTGTGAATGTGGAAAAAAGAGATAATGTTCTCTTTCTGGTACTCTTTATACATGTTTGTGATAGTTCATATATATAAAGAAAGATATTCCAAGGATTCACAGCAGAGAGAATCACAAAATCACAAAATATTCTGAGTTAGAAGGGAAGAGAGATAGGAAAAGGAATGCCAAGAAGGAATTCACTAGGTTGTGATTTTGTGTCATGTCACAATACACACATTTTATCAGAGAAAGGACTAAGTTAAATGAAAGCTAATTGCATTCTAGAGGTGGTTGCATGGAAGAAATTTTGATAAGGAGAAAAAAAATCTGTTTTATTTATACCAAACTGAGACATCTGAAAGATGGTGTCATCTTGAAACATTTCCATTTCATCTTTTTAATGAAGACATGTCATTTGCTGCTCACAATAATATTCAATTTTGATCTGGTTGTATCAATCAAGATCAGAAGCTGATGATAGAGTTGAGTAATCCTTCATTTATTTTGTTTAAAAGACCTTCTTTCTATTTTTAAATGAAGTTGAGCTTGGCTCTTTGCCCTTGGACGTTGCAAGAATCAAACAGCAGAAGCCATTTTCTGTAACCAAATTTCTAAATCTTGTCTAAGTAGAAGTTTGCCCCAAAATACCAACATAGCTGCTCTTCAGCATCATATCCCAAGCATCTCCTGGATGCTCTCTGTTCTTTCTCAACTTCCTCTGTTCATTCTGCAACACAGACAGAGAGATGGACTCACCTCAATCTCACCATTTGTTCACTGTTGGGCCTCTTGGATAGCATAATGTGTTCTTGACAATATTTATTCTTTGGAAAACAGTTTTCCATTGTTTCATCTATCACTAAACAAAGGAACAGGTAATTCTTCTGCAATGTAGCCCCTGCAGAAGTGGTTATAGCCCATGCCCAACCTTAACATGAATAATCTCACACCATATAACCAAGGAAATATATCCTTTCTTTTTCCCTTTAAGGATGGAGACTCCTAACTGTTTCCCAAACCTAAGCATCAGTTAAATAAATCCTTTTAAATTAATGGCTATTGTTACCCTGTAGTTAATGAAGCTTGTTGCATGACTTCACTTGCACTTTGGCAGATTAGCAATCTCCCAAGTCAAATAAATGTAATTCTTTTAATTTAAATTTTTCCAGAGGCCTTCCAGGGCTTCCACCTCTTTCTGCAGATAATACCAGACACTAAAGTAGACACGTCAATGTGATGGCTTCACTCAACACCTGAAACTGAGGTGTAAGCTAGTAGCCTGTTTCAGGCATTCTGACTAAATATTTGATTTCAGAGTCATATTTAACCTTGAACATTAGGCTCACTGTAAATAGTATTGAAAATTATGTCTAATGTTTAAAATATGATCTTTCAAAGTGATTTGGTTATTCCAAGCACAGATTCCCACTTTGAAAAAATGAAGCCCTTGTATTTGTAACTTGATGCTTTTAGTTCTATGATAGCTGTAACTGCAAATTATAGTCGGCTTTCAGATCTGTCTTAGATTTTATTAACATGATCTTGCAGATAATGAGCTCTGCCAGATTAGTACTAACTCCCTATGTTTGTCTCCTAAAGTACAAGAATTATCTCTCATGATTTACATCCAAATAGTCAAATAATTACCTCCCAGAACGGTTGGAGAGACCAGCCTCCTGTTACCTAATGATGGAGTGTTTTTTATTTTCCCCAATATGAAAATATTTCTGATAGCTAGGGCAAAGAAGCATAATAGGGGTTTAAAGAATGCAAAAAGAGAATATGGTAGAAAATTCGGAAGTCAAAATGGCCTTGATGGCTGCTTCACTCAGAGAGCATTGGTCCTGGCCTGCTTTTTATGAGAACCCTGTCCTCCAGGGGTGCTTGGCTCCTCCTCTCATTAGCAGCAAGGCACACAGCAAGTGCTCTTGATTACATATACTGTGGCACCAGGAAAAAAGAATATCATGGACAGTGAACCTGCACTCTCATACCACCAGTGTCAGTGCTGTCAGGAGGACAGCTCAAGTCACCTCTTAAGACATGTATGCTACCCATGAGAGCCAATGCCTGAGTAAGTCACAGTGTTATCTTTTGTCATCCTAAAACTAATGACCCGATGCTGAGGACAATCTGAGCTCACCAGTGGTGATGTGTAGTATGCATCAAAACAGAGTAGGTCTAGGATGAATGGAGATAAATTCACAGAATCATAGGCTACCCTGAGTAGGAAGGAACCCACAAGGATCATCATGTCCAGCTCCTGGCACTGCACAGAATAACCACAAATATCACACCATGTGTTTAAGAGCATTATCCAAACACTTCTTGAGCTCTGTCAGGTTTGGTGTTGTGACCACTTCTCTGGGGAGCCTATTCTTGTGTGGCCACCCACTGTATGGGGAACGTTTTCCTAGTATCCAACCTAAACCTTCCCTGACACATGCCATTCCTTTGGATCCTGTCACTGTTCACAACAGAGAAGACATAAGTGTCTGCTCCTACACTTTTCCCTCATGAGGAAGCTGTAGACTGCTCTAAGGTCTCCCCTCAGTCTTTTCTTCTCCAGGCTGAACAATCCAAGTGATCTCAGCCACTTCTACTATGGCTTCTCCTCTAGAACTTTCACCATCTTCCTTCCTTCCTTAGGATGCTCTTTAACAGCATTATATCCTTCTTATATTGTGACACCTAAAACTACACACAATATTCAAGGTGAGGCTACACCAGTGCGGAGCAGAGCAAGACAATCACCACCCTCTACCAGCTGGCCATGCCCTGCCTGATGCCCCCCAGGACACAGTTGGCCCTCCTGGCTGCCAGGGCGCTGCTGACTCATAATCAACTTGCTGTTGACCAGAAACCCCAGATCCCTTTCCATGGGGCTGCAGACGGCCTGTAGAAATCCATTTTTGTCCTCAGAAGCTGATGATGATGCTACCAGCTGGTAGTAGTGGAGCCAAGAATTGCTGTCTGGTCTTTTCCAGACCACTAATTTCACAATGTGTCAAAATGCTGCAGAAATACCAACGTGGCCAGTCTTCGCAAACGAAGATCTGGGAAAGGTCTTTTTACCTTTCAAGCCTGCGCAATGGATTTTTTAGG
>JAWWLV010000121.1:98049154-98078374 GCA_035041135.1 Platyrinchus mystaceus | reverse complement strand
TCAGGACATAGGTTTGTTTCGAGTGACCTTCTCTTAGATGGATGGCCTTAGGGGCTGACGAGCTCCATCTGCCCGGGAGAGCATCCCTGAAGCAGGATCGGGAATCGAACCTGCGTCCACGGCGGTGAGAGCGCAGCATCTTAACCGCTAGACCACCAGGGGTCCCCAAGAAATACCAAGATGGGTGCCAAAAAGGCACTGTTGTGGCAGGTCACAGGATAGGTAAGGGCTAGAAGCAGAGTTTTGCCATGTCCCCACAAGGGCTTGCAGGCTGCCGGACCTTTGCTGCAGGATCCCTATTCAGTAAATACCTGTAATGACCAGGGTAGTCCTGGAAGCAGCCAAATGGATCATTGTGGAAGTGTGCTTCATGCTATTAATGTTACTTAATTCCACTGATATTTTCTCTGAGTATACTTGAAAGTTGTTCATTTTTAACAGGGCTGACTGATTTGACATCTCTGCCAATACTAAGCTACCTATGAATCCAGCAGCTGGGTGTCCTTTATCCTAGTCACCCTCAAGAGCTCCGTCTGGTCAAGATTCTTAATCATCAGTTGAAATAAATAAATTGCCACATAAGCATTGATTGGGACCTCATTTTCTCTTCTTCCAAGAAGGTTTGAGATGTTTGTGCTTTCCTTTGTGTGAACGTTTTCCCTGACAGTGTCAGTCTTTAAATACACTAGTCAAAGTAGGCAGCTTCAAGTGTAAGGAGCAGAACTTATATCTTATCAGAAGATCACAGATTTTGGTATGGTTAGGGCCAAACTTTGAGGGCAGAAGTTTAACACTCCTCAGACAGGGGGTAGAACTGAATGGAGTTTTCCTACATTTAAGACTGTGCTTTCTATTGCACTTCCATTGCAGGTGGATTCTTCTGTGAAAGAAAAATGGGAGTCCTGCACTTCATTTGAAATAAATGGTCAATTGCACTAAAGGTGGAATGAATCCAGAGAACAAAGGTATATTTTCTGCTTGAAAGCTGAGGAGATAAGGCAAATTCTAGTGCTTAATTTTTGACTGTATGAATCTTGCTTTGAGGTGTCTGACTTTTCCGAAGCCTTGCCTAAAAACCAAGGCTTTGACTGAGCACTGAAGATGTCGCCATTAGTGTTAGTGCCATGGCTCCTTAGAGCCTTTTTGATCTGCCTTAGTCTCAGTCTCATATTCATGAATCTTGAATTCACTGATTGATACAGCAATTTCCATTCAATCATTCATGCTAAGGTATTTTGGTTCTCCTGATATTTAATTCAACCAATAACACAAAATAACTATTACTGCGATGAGATGATACAAGTAATAACTGTTAATAGATATTGACTTTAATGGCAATGATAGACTATATTGTATATTAATGGTCTGTGTTGAGCAAGGAACGGAGCCCCTGAAATGGATTTAGAGGGAGCCTGTGCTAAGATGACCTAAATTAGACACTTTTAAGAAATCATTTGTGCAGCCTGACTTGATGGGGCATCAGCAGGGGCCTCATGAAAATCTGGCTGTTGTGGTTATGCACAAAACTGATTGTATTATACTGTCTAAGCCGTAAATGAGTACACCGGAAGTGGACTTGCACATTTATGTCTTGATTGTAAAATAATATTGCCAAATTTCATTACTTTATTCTAAGTCATAATGTTTGGAAGTAGGGCTTCTACTTGGGAGCTACATAAGACTCTGAAAGTCTATGAAATTTATGTAAAAAAAAGTTATGTTACCAAAGCCAAAGAGAAAAACTGGAGCAACCATGCTGCAGGTAATCAAATGTTACAAGGTCATAAAACTTGGAAGAGAAGAGTAAAAAGCAGTTTCACAAATTTTCACAAATGTTGGACACCCAATTAATAATTTTTGAAATTATCCAGTTATTTGCAAATAGGCTTGTTTTCAAGTAACTTGCTGTAGCCAGCACAACAGGATCCAGTCTCATGAAGAGACACAGAGAAACATAGTTTTGGACTCATATATTTTGGCAAGGTAGGCACAATTGTTGCTGATTTCTCTAGTGCTTGGAAGCAGGGAATCCTGCCTTACATATGGTTTCTCAACTCCCAGTCAAATCTGAAATTGCCTGGGATCTGATGCTCCAGATGGATCCCTGCAAATCTATGTGGCCTAATGGGATTTAACTGAGAATCCTCAAAGAGCTGTCTGATGTCATAACAAAACCTCTCTCAAAGATTTTTGAGCACTCCTGTGAATCCAGAGAGGTCCCAGCTGACTAGAAGTTGGCAAATGTTGTCCTGATGATAGGTTGGATATTAGAGAAATCTTTCCCACCCAGAGGGTGATTGGGCACTGGAACAGGCTTCCCAGGGCAGTGGTCACAGCACCAAGCCTGACAGAGTTCAAGAAGCTTTTGGATGATACTCTCAGGCACATGGTGTGACTCTGGGGGATGGTTCTGTGCAATGCTGACTTGGACCCGATAATCTTTATGGGTCCCTTTCAACTCAGCGTATTCTTTGTGACCCTCAGAGCTGAAAAAGATGGCTGGCTGATTGTGTTTTGCTTCTGTGAAAGTCAGGGCTCCTGAATCAGCAGAGGCTGTGAGACCTCCTTGTATTGGTGGGCAGTCCTCCAGTGGCAAGATCATCTTGCCCCTATTTAGCTGCAACTGCTGGACTGGGAGGGAACTGAGCCGCACTAATTGCTGCCCTCCTCGCTGAAGGCTGCTCAGCTGACTGCAGGAATCTTTGCTCAGTCTAATATAAAATTGGAATTTGTAGCTACACAGGGATTTAATAAAGCCTTATACCAACTACAGCCACTAGACCTTTTCTGAGGAGGTCAGCTATGCCTCCCTCCTTAGCTCCTCTCAGCTCCGGGGTAGCCTGCTTGCTAAGATCTACGTCATTCCATGTTATTTGGAGCACTGCATGTAAATGTATGAAGCCAGGTTTTTTGCTGCTTTACGTGTTGTGTGCTTGCTTACTCCAGCACAGGGTGGATGAGGAATGCTCTGCTTTATCTTTCAACAGCATTTAAAATTCTGTGGTAATTTAAATGAACACACAAGATTGAAGGCAATGACAAATCCAGTCTGTGCTCTTTCAATGCGTATCTGCTATGTTCACAGATATTAGTTTGACTGGACAATATTAATACCTTTTCTTTCTCTTTTAGTAAGCCCTTTCATTAACAGTAAAATAGCATAAGCAGTTCCTTGAGGAATTGAGGGTTTACCAAAGCTCTTTTTAAAAATGGCAAAGTAGTTTTGAATTTTAGAGCTTCAATTAACTGCACAGATCAGTCATAAGGCTGATTTACAGAAGCACTGAGAACAGATAGCTCCTATAAGCTCTAATTGGAGCCATGGGTTCTTAATCTGAAAATTCAGTCCCTCAACTGAATATCTAAAAGGTAAAGATCCAAATTATAGTATTAACATAATGTTGTGGAGAATGTCTTAATCAAGCAATAGGGAGAAGCAAAAATGCTTCCTCACACAAGGCAAAAACTGAAAGCTATGTATTGCACTCCTTATGAAGATGTAAGAGGGCTTCCCTCCTGCTTTTCCCCTTCAAAACTATTTCAAATTAAACTTAAAATAGAACGGAAAGGAGCTAAAATTAAACAGCAACCAAAAGATTTGAATCCCCTTGTTCACTCAGTTATTGCTTTCATAAATCAAATCTAGACAGCAAATGAATTGGCTGTACTCACATTGTTGTTTATTTGCCATGCAGTTATGGGACCATGGCAAAGCAAAACAAGATGATCATTGTTTCAACCAGACCTAAAGCCTTTAGCTTATCCCCCGCTGTCTGTTCTAGCTTTCTGGTCAGACTAGCAAAAGCAAGAAGTAACGTGTTATTTGGCTGCTGCTTTATTTTCTCTCACTCTCAGATCCCTGATTGACTTGACTGTGATGTAAAGGAATTCAGTTTTGTTGTGGCAGTTTGGGGAGAAAGTCACATAGCAAATGCCGCACTCACCGAAAATGGTAAATGCCATGAAATCACAGTTGTTTTAAGAGTCATAACTTACAGGTATTTATGGAGGTTAATGTAATTTTAAGCATTTTCAGCACAAAAACAAAAAAAAACCAAAACAAACCCAACATGACTAGCTATAGGCAATGTTATGCTTTCTAAAACCTTTTTGTTACTTCTACATAATGGTTGCTTGACACAGAGCTAAAATGAAAGATGGCATGGGCAAGTTAAACATATAGGCAGATAAGATGAATTGCCCTGTCAGAGTGTTTCTCTTCATCATTCCCAAACAGCTCTGCAATTAAAAAAAAAAAAGAGCCATTGTTTACTTATGTGTATAAAAAAAGGAGATACCTTCTGATGACACCATGAAAAACTTTAGATTTTTTTATTGCTCTAGCCTTCTGACTATCCATTCTCATGGGCCTTTGAAGTTTACTGAGCTCTCAGAATAAGACCAGGATTTCTCTGAGCTGCCCTTCAATTGCTAGCACCAATACTTTATCCTTTTTCTGTATTTGGGTCTCAGAAACATATGGATGGTTTTGCTTGGCCATCACGAGTGATAGTCCCATATTGTCATAGTTGTCAACTATTCCCAAGTGTCAAATTGTGGCTACTAATATAAATAAACAAGTTGAAGAATACAGACTCCTCTCCATACCTTGGCAACCCTCCTGAAAAAACAGCTTTGTCTATAATCTCTGCCTCAGTTGCTCTCCTTTCATATTTGCGTCAATTAATTTTATTGAAGTTGTGTACCCAAAGAAAATATTAAAAAATGCAGGAAAAAATTAGTCAACATCAAAAATTACTCTGAGGGTACATCAGGTGTATCTCACTAACTGTGTCATTTCAGTTTTAAGGGAAAGTGTAATTTTCATAATCGGCCATCTTCAATGAATGAAAGACGGAGTGAAGAATTGAAAGAGACATGGGACAATGTAGTTATTTACTTATTTTTAAAGTACAAAGTTAAAATGACATTTCAGGAGTAGACTCTCCACCTTTAGCATATGGTAAATAATGCCAGTAACTTGAATGGATTCATTGTGGATTTTCAGGTAGTTTAAGTGAAAACACATTTTTCCTTTAATATTAAAACATGCTCATTAAAGTTGAACTTTGTTTATATCTCTGCCTTTAGCAGTGCCTCACTGTCTGGTGTGTCTTTATTTCACTCAACTAGCCAAACAGCTATGAAAAAGCAGAAAGCAATTTTACTGTTCAAAACTCCATTATGCCTGAAAAAGAAAAATAAACAAACCTAAAGACAAACCCATTCCCTCTGCATTCAATCATTATGATGAGACAAAATGCACATTTTTGTAATCAGAGCTGTATGAAGCCTTCAAGTTTCTGTGACGTGCGGATGGCAACAGATTAGTGGGTCAGTTCCCATGATCTGTGTTGATATTACTCAGTGTGATATCGTGCAAACATGTTTTTCTAAATATTTCCACTACTTGTTGATTTTCACTTGAGTACCTGCCTATTTTCACCTAGTAGGAATTACTGTAGCAAAGGAGGAAAACTTCCATCATCTGGAGTCTGCAGCAGGAGCAGACATCTTATGGATCCAGCTGCACAAGTGGTAGATATTACCCTTTGTGTGAGGTAAGATCAGCTGGTCTCGCTCAGATCACCTGTGGAAGCTGTAAGATATAAACCCCTCTGATTTTGTCTGAAAGGAAAGTTAAAACCAACTGCTCTGTCAGCAAAACTCCAGCAAGTTTAAAGAGAATTTGGGAGGTACTGGGGAGAAGAAATCTCATTCCCTTGCATGGCTGGACCTGGAGGAGGATGTCTGCCAACAAGCAGAATGACTCTGGACAAGAGGAACAGCTCCACAGTGTTGGGAATTGGAGCTTTCCAGTGTTGCCCTGCTGTCCTTGGATGGACGGACTTGAAGCAGAACAGTCTTGTTCATTCCTGGTCTGAGACAATAGCCATTCAAATGTAGGGAAATGTTCCCACTAACACTGTCATGTTGAGCTGCCTTTGGCTGCTCACTGTTGACAAGGACCAGTAGTTACTGTGGAATATGTAGTTAAAGATGAAATCTTTTCAGTGATTTTGCTGGGGACAGAGGCAGGAATCAGGGTACAGCTGGTACTGGAAGCAATCTTGAGCACTGCCAGTTGGGATGAGGAGTTTCCCTTTGCTCCTGGGGGACCGAAGCCCCCCCGGGTGTTGTGCAGCAGCTGTGGTCCCTGTGCTCTCGCCAGGGGCTGGCCCCGGCTGGGGAAGGGGGGCTTGTAACCACAAGCACCTGACATGCGCGAGATTTGATTTCTGACTTGGAGGTGAAACACAATACAATTACTGAATCTGTTTCAAATTATAACCCAGCTTGAGTACAGCCTGCAAACTACAGTCCTCCTTGCTCGGCATTTGTCCATGGCAGCCAGAAAAAGGCTTAAATAAAGTTGCTGCATTGAAGCGAACCTGGCAGCTGCTGGGAAAATGCTGGAGTAGGGACAGTGTGGAGCCCAAAGGAGGCAAGGTAGCAGTCAGCTGGAGACTTGGCTGGGGGAAGAATCCTTCTTAGCCTTTCCTTCTGCGGGGCAGCATATGGAGTCCCCCCTGAGGAGGAAGGCATGCACGGCTGACCACACCGCCGCAGGGCAGAGGCCGTCCACTGCTGCTCCTCCACTCCTGGAGCACAGACCCAGCCACAGGGGAGGCTTCCGGTCAGGCAGCGTGGAGAAGGCAGCCTCCCCTCCTCTTCCTCACCATGGGGACTGCTGTGGGGCACGAAGATGTGGCCTCAAGGCCATGGCAGAGCCAATCCGGACCCTCTGGCAGGGACTTGAGAACAAGAAGCACTGGTGCATTAGCAGCACTCTAAGCAAAATCTCTGAATTCCAAGCAGTATTTGCAAATCCTGCTAGAAGCTGGGACATGGTGTAGGCACTGCAGGGTGTTTATTCCCCACCACCACCCTGCTGGCTGCTGATGGCAAGGTAATATTTTGGGGTGGTAACACAGCATCTTGCTCCTCCTTGATGGAAAGGCACAGAGGCACAGCTGTGCTTGAGTAGTAGAGGCCCCTCTGCTATTGATTTCTGCCCATTCAGCCCTGCTGTGGTATATAAAGTAGGTTTAGTGTGAGCTGTTTGCACTAGGGCTAGGTTTATTCTCTGTGAGCATGGTTATGCCTGACATTAGGAACACATCTTGCACAGAATCTCATTTTTAACGTCCGCTATAATATGCTTTATTATAAAATGTTCAACAAAAGAAAGGAGGATTTTTGGAAACAAACAAAAAGTTAACCCGACATGTTATAGCAGTTTCTAAGGTAGGATACCTGCAAAACCAGAGCTTGCCATATGCTAAAAGTATCATATATTTCTTATACCTACGGGAAAGATTTTTCTCTTATAACTGAAATGGACTGTATTACAAACAGCTTGTTAAATGTGTGACAGATCGGCTTGAAACGATGGTCCTTGTACTCCACAGGCCTGCACATTTGCTAATAAACTGACTACATATACAAACGGTCTGTTCCAGGGTTTAAGCTCCTATTACACTGGTTCATGTTTCAACATGCAGCCACTCCGTAGTTTGTGTTTTCAGCAGAACAAGTAAGTGGATGCATATGCATTACAATTCCAGACATCATTCCATACCAGATGTGGTGCCTTTATTTTTAGTACTGCAGGAGTGTCTGCTGACCCTTTCTCACCCCATGTCTAATGAAAGATTGACTGCTCTGGGTTTTCTTATGTTGAATTATATATTAGAGGACAGTGGATTTAAAAATTAATTCAAGATTAATTCAGGGATGACTGCACATGGAATTATTTGGCCAACAGATGAAAAATGAAAATTTCACTACAAAGAAAAAAAATTGTAGAAGTGTCAAATTTTAATCCAATTTTCTATAAAGAATGATCATGTTCTGAGACCCTTCTGAGGACTCCAATTAATCATTCAGAGTGATACCCTTTTTCCACTTGCTATGCAAGCTCCCCTCTGAGCCAAAGCACCATCCGTGCTCCTCCAAAGCAGGGATTCATGTGCTCAGTCAGTAAAATAAATTAGCACTGTACCAAATGGCTCCAAATTCAGGAAAATACAATGGCTGAAGCACACACTTAGGTGAAAGGAAGCAGGGCTATTGCATGGACTAAAAGAGGAAAAAATGTAGTCCCCCTTCTAGCCAGATTTACAGCTTTTACAAAGGCTTGTAACTTTTTAGGCAAATGAGAAATGAATCAAAAGCCAGAAAATGGATCTCTTTCATTTGAGACTCTGTTAAATTTTAATAGCAGTGCTAGATGTAATACAGACACCCCATCTTCACTAAATCACAAGGCACACACAAAAATAAACTATATTTTATCTTATATGTTTAACTGTTGTGGGATTTTTATATTAAATAAAATAAGAAGAGGAGACTATAATGAAAAGCAGGCTAATTAGATGGATGCTAGAAGCTCACCTTACTGACTAAGGAAACAAATATTTCATAAAAGGCATAAATAATTCCTTTTAACTAGTAAAACATATTGGTGAAAATAAGACTGTTTGGTTAAATAAACCCCTCAGATTGTCATGATTTCAGTGATACAGTTCCATGTTTATTCTCTTTCAGTCTAAGTATTTCAATATTGCATAATTTTTATTGTTTGTTGGAATACTTTTCTGGACATAAGGTGAATGAAGGATGAAAAGAGGAAAACAGAGAAAATACACTGTATTCTTCTACTGGCAGAATTATCTCTGGAAATAATTTTTCTCTATTCTCATATTCACATGTTTGTTTGTTTGTTTGTTTATATCAGTTCTTAAAATTTGACAGCAGCTATTTTTCAAAGTGGTGAACGAACTGTAGAGAATGAAGCCTCATGCAAATGCAACTGTAAACTGAAAAGAATTGAATAAAATTGTATGCCATCGTTGAACACAGAAAATTTAAAGGCCTTGCTGCAATATATGAATAGTACTGAGTGCATAGAATATGTTAATGACAAATTAAATGGGCAGCAATGGATGCAGGATAAAAGCTGCGTCAAATCAAGGGCTGCAGCCTGCAGCAGTGGAGCAGCTGATCTGTCTAAGCTCTCCCTACTTCCCGGTCCATTTTGTACATTTCTCTGGCTTGTTATCTTATTAGAGAGGAAAACATTTAAAAAGGTTCTCCTGGAGGCTGGCTGATTTCTTGCTGAATCAGCCGTTTACTACTGAATTGATTTCTACATCTTCCACCTCACAAAAGCTAGAAAATGTTTTTAATTGAACAGTCCCTTAATTTACATGACAAGCTGGTGCAGAAGAGAAAAGGCTGAGAAAGGCAACAAATGCAAAGAATATACCTTCTATTTATAGATATAGCAATGAGAAGGTCATATATATATTGAAATGAATAGTTATTTAATATGTGTTGTTTACCAAAAAGCAATATATAAAAAAATAAATGTATGTAACGGAAACATAAATGCAGTTGCATTGAATTCTGAAAAATAAATGGAACCTAGTAACGGGGGAGGTATTGAATAAGGATGTGTTGTAAGTGTATAGTAAATAAGAATAAGGCCCTGTTCTTCCCATGATCAGACACCAATGACACTGGAAATTGTTTTGACAAGATCACTAGTTTTCAAATTAATCTGCTGAATTTGAAATGCATTTTATTGTGCTAGCAGAAGAAAGGTAATTTTTCTAACTCTGTTCTAATAGATTTTTTCAGCCAAAAATTACAATCTAAAAACTCTTCTTGAGTTTTTAAGTAAAAAAAGTAGCAAAAATCTTTTATTATGTCATACAAGACGTACAGATCTAATATTTATAACCCTGTGATAATTGTGTGGAAATCAGGAGCTTTTCCTATATATCCAAAGCAATTTCTACTGGGAGATCTGGTCTCCCACACTGTCCTAGCCTAAAGTTAATGCAGATTGAGAAGTACTACAGGTTTGATTTATTGCTACCAAAATTGCTGTCTGCCATTTTTGGAAGTTTAGTATTTTTTGATGCAAACTTGTGAATTTACTGACCTCTGCAAAGTACTTGGGGGAAGGAAATTAAAAAAAAAAGAGTGATTATGAAGCCAGTCCTACAAAATTAACATTTAACACATCTTAAATGCTTTGAGATGTAACATCATCCGCTAAGACCAGGGTGAGCATGTTCCATGTTTTATTGCAGCCTCTGCTACCATCCCACTATGTAGCCATGTGAAAGTTTGCAGTGTGGGGGATAATGATTACTGAGCTGTTGCCTCATTGACTTAAGTGCTTGTATTCCTTTCCTGCCTTTTCAGTTTTTATCCCAATCCATAAGTTTTCAAGGCAAGGACGGTACCTGACTTCATAAGCAAGTATTCTGGGAGGCATATAAAGCTCCAGGATTCAGCGCATAAGCCAGCCTGTAATGCTAAACAAGGGAAACTTAGCTTCCAGGCAGATTATCTCCAAACTGCCAGCTGTAGTGTTTCTTTGTCTGAAGCAGCTGGTACTGACCAATCTTGGAGATAGGGTACTAGGAGAGATGGATCACTGGTTTGATCCAGTATGGCAATTCCCAGGCTTTTCTACAGTGCCAATTATATTACTGGCAGTCAATAACAATAATAAGATTACCGTGAGGAATTTAACTAATGAGATCAAATAAAGAATCAAAATTTGGTGGGGAAGGGAAGGTTCATCGTATTGCCAGATGTCCAAAACATATTGACTGAATGGATGGTTTTTTTCCTATGGCAATTTTAAATACAGCTTTTCGAAGTTTCTACTTTTGGAGCCTCTTAAAATAAATTTAGTGGTTGCATAAAAAAAAAAAAAAACCAAAAAACCAAACTTGAGGGGGTGTGACATACAATTAATGGAACTGAAGGAGAAGTGGGAGGAAGGAGTAGAATGTAAAAGTTTGCAGGTTAGAAATGTGCAGGTTGGAAAATAACAAATAAAACTGAATTACACAAGAAACCACAAATTAGTAGGCAGGAAATAGAGGAAGCCTTGTTGCACTGTCCTTAGAGTACATTATACAGTGTGTCTTCCAACAACAGAGTCTTGGAATCAAAATGATGCCAGCAGTTAGCAGCCAACATCTGAAAGCTGCAAAGCATTGTTTTCTCTGATAGAGGTGGACATTTGGAGGTTTTGAGCACTAGGATGATTTGAGCTTTGATTAGGGGCAGTGACTTTTGCTTCGCTTCACTTTCCTAATAAATTCTGTTGGAGGAAAGGATAGGGAGCATTGGCTCTGCTGGAGCTGCCTTAGTCCGTAGGTTAGAGTACTGCGATCCCAGATGGCTGAAGCAACGCCAGCTGGTAGCACTTGGACAAAGAGTTCAGTCTGATGAAACACAGCCTGACAGCTGGTATCAGATGCTGGAGAACTGTAAGTTTCAGTGAACGTGTTGCTATTGGAGTCATGACAGAAATTTCAAGGGAGAAAAAAAAAATTAAATTTGAGAGACACTAGTAGAGGATCTCATCTGCATTGAAAGAAGAGCTCAGCCATGTTTTGCTGATGTTGCCAGCTGAGGACTTGGCCTGAAGTTTCTAAGGGCCTGTATACACTACAAGATAGCAGGAACTTAGTATGATTTCTTGTTCAGAGGAACCACTGATGGATTCCAAAAACAAGCTTATACTTGAGGCCATTAGCTCACTTACTAAATGCTGGATCCAGTTGCATTACAGTATTTTGGCAATGGTCCCTTGCTTGCAGTTGTAGTGCTGTAGGGTCAAAAAGTTAGGATTCAAACTTTATGAGGATTTACAAATTAAAAGCCAACATTTTTGACTACACCTAAAGATTGATGAGAAGAGTGCGGAGACATATTATAAAGGGAATCCTCTGATGGTAGTGTAGCTGCATTTTGTGGCATTTGGGCCTCCAGTAAACACAGACTTAAATACACTGCATCATGGATAATGAAACTGGGACATGTCTGTGAGAAAAAAGACAACTTTGAAAGAAAAGTCTCTTGGCTAAGCACAGGACTGATATGTGCCCTGACCATTAGCACTTAGGGAGGACTCTAGGGTACGCTTCCCTTTCTTTGTTCATCTGTGTCAGGAGTTTCTGGGTACTTTACACTTAGAGGTACCCATCCCTGTGCCAATATTTCTGATTTTTGACACATTTTCTAAGAATCTCTATCCTCCCTAAGCAGCATATTGCGTATTTCAACGTATTGCATATTCAAGCATAACGCATATTCACACCTGTGGGGCTGGGATTCTTCTGAAATTATTTTTGCAGTCTAAATATTAGACATCAAATCTAAGCTTGCCATCTGGGCTTTCTCAGTAGCTAACAGAGACAGTAAAACATGATTAGAATAAGAGATATGAATTGTCATTGACAGATGCCTGTTACCCTCCATTGGGTATAGAAAGAGGATATAAATGGCCTTCTCAGTGAAGATGCTATTAGTGTTTGTTAGTTAAAGTCTAGGTGGGTCAATCCCACTGTGTTTGAGATTTTAAGACATATCCCTCTTGGCATGATTTGTTATGTAGGTTAGGTGTGTCCCCATTCATCACGTCATTGTGGTGACTCCTGTTTGCCGATAGCTAAGTCTTTCCCTTCATTGTAGGAAAGCCAACATTTATCTTGGGGCTGAGAATCTCATGGCAGTTCTGTGCCCCGAGATATCTATGCCCTTTTGTGTATTTATCTCTAAATACCAAACAAACTGGTATGGGAAGTCTTAGAGCAGTTTAAATACTAGATATAAAAGGAGGCATAAAAATGGGTGTCCATGCTGATGCACCAGGCACATGCCTGCCACATAAAATGGTCTGACACATAAACTCAGTAAGAAAACTGTTTAAAAAAATTAAGTGTTGTGAGTTAACCATGGCCAAGGGCCACACACCCATCCAGCCACTAGGCCACTTCCCCTCCTCAATAGGATGAGAGGAGAAATAGGATGAGAAAACCCCTCAGCCAAGAAAAAGACAAAGGGATCACTTAAGGATTGCCATCATGGTGTAATGGGTTGACTCTGGCTGGGTGCCAGGCACCCATCAAAGCCACTCTATCATTTCCCTTCACAAGTGGACAAGGGAGAAGAAAATAAAGGATTCATGGGTTGAGATAAGGACCATGAGAGGTCACTCACCAAATACAGTCAAGGGCAAAACAGACACACCTGGGGAATATTAATTGATTTTATTAATAGCAAAATCAGAGCAGGAAATGAGAAGTAAAGTAAATCTTAAACACACTTTCCTCCTATCTCTCCCTCCTTCCCAAGCTCTACTCCTCCTTCCAGCAGTATCACAGGGATGTGGGGGTTCATCACACATTGTTCCTGATGCTGCTCAGGGAGGAGAGTCTTTCCCCTGCTCCAGTGTAGCGTGCCTTCCATAGGAGACAGCCTTCCATAACTCTCCAATGTGAGTCTACCCAACAGGCAACAGTTCTCTATGAACTGCTGAAACACAGATCACTCTTCTATGGGATACAGTCCTTAGGCACAGGTTGCTCCATCATGGGTCTTCCACAGGGTCACAAGTCCCACCAGGAAACCTGCTCCACCATGGGCTCCTTCTGCATGAATCTGCAGGTCCCTGCCAGGAGTCTGCTGCATTATGGGTTTCCCACAGCTTCGCAGCCCTCTCCTGGGCATCCACCTGCTCTGGCATGGGTCTCCTCCATGGGCTGCAGGTGGATCTCTACATCTCCATAGTCCTCCACGGGCTGCAGGGGAATCTTAGCTATGGTTCCTGGACCACCTCCTCCCCCTCCTTCTCCACTGACCTAGGTGGCTGCATAGCTGTTCCTCTCACGTGTTATCATTCTGCTCTTCTCTGGCTACAATTACATCTGTGGAATAATTTTATTTGTTTCCCTTCTTAAATATGTTATCACAGAGGTGTTACCACCATTTCTGATTGGCCCAGAGTTGGCCAGTGGCATGTCCATCCTGGAGCCTGCTGGCATTGGATCTGCTGGACGTGGGGGAAGCTTCTGGCAGCTTCTCACCAAAGTCACCTCTGTAGCCCCCCCCCGCCTATAAACGCTGGTCATGCAAACACAATACACATGGGTAAAACAGACTCAGTTTGGGGAAAAATAATTTAATTTGTTACCCGTTATTATAGATTCAGGTAGTGAGAAACAAAGGCAAGCATTAACCAACACCTTTCCACCTCACTTTCTCAGGTTCAAGTCGACTTCTCTCTCTTTCCGGAGGGCATAGGGTGTGTGGAGGGGATTACAGTCTGGACACAGTGCTTCCTCTCTTCTGCTCCTTCCCTCTTCCACCTTTCCTGTGATTCTGTGCAGGTGCTCCTAGAGGACTACAGTCCTTCAGGAAAAATCAGTTCCTGTCTGGGCTTTCCATGGGCTGCAACTTCCCTTGGGGCACATCCACCTGCTGAGGCACAAGTGCCTCCATAGTGTGGATATTCTGCTCCACCATGGTCTACCAGATGTAGGGAAATATCTACTAGGGAGATCCTCCTTCTCCCAGGCACCAACAGCCAGTACAGGGAGTACAGTGGAAAGATCTTTCACCTAGTAACTGTAAGGATGTTTCTGTTTACATGTTTGGCTTTCAAATTTTCCATTTCTAAAGATTTTTTTCGAATTCATTCTTTCCCTCCTTTTTCATCTTTTCCATTTGGTCTCAAAAATAAAGAATGGGAGACAAATGGCACAGCACAGAAGAGCAGACAACTTAAAAAAAAAAAGAAAAAGAAAAAGAAAAAGAAAACTTTCAAAAGCATACTGTTTTGGTTTACAGTTTTGACTTAAATTAAGCAAAAAACCACTTTTTTCCAGAAATTATTCTATATTCCAAAGGTTGTTTTTAATGTGTTGCTATAAAGATGCCAGCAAATCAGCCTTACAAAAAAAAAAAAAGGATGTTATTGGGGAACCTCTTATCTCATTCTTTAAGAGTGTCATCAGACCAAAAGGACAACCTCATTCTTCTTCCAGAGTTCTGAAGGCAAGGATGCTTTTATTTTCCTTGACGGCTTTAAATGTAATGAGATAATATCCAAAAGTCAGTCTTAGAAAAGCAACAGCAAAATGCTTGCTCTCTATTCTATCTATATTTTTAATTACTAGGAATTATTCCAAGTCAATAATCAATGCCATTTATTCCAGTAAGAATTATTTAATGGCTGAGGGCGATCAAGTCGTAACTCAATAAGTTGCATGCATCTCCTCTTTCCCTTGTCCCTCTCACTGTTTGTCACCTGCATCCTCTGTGAAATGTTTCAAATTAAATGGAGAATTTGAGGCTAGAAAGTGTGTTACCTGTATATCAGTTTATTAAAATCCTCATTTTCACAGGTGCTTTTAAATGCTGTCTCAACTGAAATAAAGAAATCTGGCACAATTTTAGTTCACTTAAATAAATTAAACATTTATTATTTTAATTAATCAATAGAGTTATTAAACTGGATTTTCCTTATTTTTTACTTTTTTTTTTCCTCTAGTGAAATATGTTTATTTCTTTTTCTTCTTAATTAATTTATTATTCTATTTTTGCTAATCACTATATGGGAACCCTTGTGTTACACTACACAATTTTATCAGTATAGATGCCTTGCTGAAAAAGCAGTAAATGAGATCCTAGCATAGCAAATCTGCACTTAGCAGAGCTTCATTCAGTGCAATTAAAGAGCCATCGTTTTTCTTACCACTGCTAGGTGGTAGGCATCAAGCTGCCACTTGGAGAGATGCCAAAGGCATGCACCATTGACTACCCTTCCAGCAGATGCATAATTTACCAAATACAGGAATGAATGAGGTAACAATGGAAGCAAAAGCTGAGCAAACCAAGGAAAATCAGCATTGACCTTTTGCATTGCTCCAGTCCTTGCAGTGAAAGGTGGGGATGACCCCCTGTTCCACCTGGGCAGAGGGCAGGGAGAATGGCACTCTGGAAGTGCATTATCAGAGAAAAGAGCAGACTGCAAGCAGCAGCAGGAAATTCAGTTTCGGGAGATTTATGAGCAGTGGTGTCCAGAAACTCAGTGAGGAGCCTCTTGAACTGCAGAGCTGTGTTAGGAGGAGCTTATTCTCTCCTCCTTCCCCAGCATGGGCATGCTGAGCAGGTGCTAGGACATTCTGATCTCGCCTCGATCTATTTATTTGATGAAAAATAGTGAAAGGGATGATCCTCCAGAGTCCTTGGAGATTCCATTAACTCTGCAAATTGAACATATTGATAAGTTGGTGATTATTTTAAAATGAACTCAAGAAATTGAAAGGAAAAATGCTTGTAGGAAGGGCCTGTTTAATGTGCAGAGATTATAAAATGTAGGTAATATTTCAAGGGTATCAAAATACAGTAAAAAGACCAGGGGTTAATTATATTGGCATGATAGTCAGAATCACATTATTATAATTCTCTTGGAAAGCACTATGCAGCATATGGAGCATATGAGGGGCGTATGTGTGCATAGTAAGTTCTGTATGGGGATAAGGTGAAGGAACAAGAGCTCTCTTGTGTGTAAGAGGCACCAAATATGGAGAAGAAAATGATTTAACTACTTGATGAACCAACTTTGTACGTATCAACACGTTCACAGTGCCCTATCCCTTAAACAGCAACATACATAAATTCACTCACTGCCATAATTCATCTTCATTTTACACAGCAAATACTACGCCATATAGTCTACAGAGCACATGCTGGAGAGTTGGCTGTTCAAAGAAATGATCACATGGCATCAGAAACTTGGTATTTTGCACTATGCAGAACTGTTAAGTCTTTGCATTACAAGTTTGCTTCCCTGCTACAGAATTTTTCCTTTGTTTTTTTTTTTTCTGAATAAATTTTGGTGTTTCCAGTTCTCAAATCACTGGATTCTTCTGTATGTGCAGGGATCTGACTGCCTCTGAGAGGATCATCTCAGTAATAGAGACCAAGAGAAGACAAAAGACCTCCTTGAAGTTACTCCTTGATTCCAAAAGATTCTGCTGGTGGCTTTGAAGGGTGGATATTTGCTCACTTAATTGGAAATTAATTTTAATCATTTACCAATAATGTTATAAAAAAAAGTGTAAACCTCATACTGGGACTAGGGGACTAATTTTTACATGACTAAAGATAAAGTAAATCCAACCCAAAAAAATGTTGTTTATTTAAAAGAGGAGAAATTACACTGGAAGAATACAGAGAGAATTCACAGGAAAAAAATCACCATAAAGTGAGTCTTCTGCCTTATTTCTGTTCAGTAGTCTGTGGTGAGCAGAGAAGCGCCTTTAGCTTACGAAAATAATATGCTACTAATAAATGGCAAATTACTCAGGAGATAAGAAAAGTAGCCCAGTTCTGTAGGTGGAGCTGTGAACTAGGGTCTGGTAATACTTTTAGTCTGGTGCACCTAAATATTTTGAAATTTTTCAAATGGGATCATATAATTAAATATTCAATGATGTGAGATACAGAAGAAGTGTGGAATTAAAGAAAAAAAAGGACATCTGGATTTTTTTTCCTCTATAGAGTGACTGGTATTGTTTCTCTTACATTGTTTTAGCAGAATAGTTGCATGTACTAACTAATTAGAATCAGGTGTAGAAAGGCAGTAAATGCAGTATTTGTTGAATATATTCACTGAGGTTTGCCAAACTAATCTCTCATGCCCAGTTTATAGAATTTATAATATGTTTGGGACTATGTTTCTACTTTTCCTTTAATGTCTGCACTTACTTTCACCTTTAATGAATTGAGGGTACCAATATTGATACTTTAACTGATAAAATTGTTCATTTACAGCATGTCTACTATAAAATAGAAAACAAACGAATAAAAAAATCCAAACATTTTAGAAAGTGATAGCTGATACAAAAACTCACTTCATGGCTAATGTCACTTCTAGGGATCTGTTGATGATGCCTACCTATGATTGATGTAATCACCCGTTACAAAAAAAAGAAGAAAGAGAAACTGAACTTGTTTATAAGAGTGTAGCATATAAAGGAACCATTTTCAGAAGTTTTTCAAGTTGCATTTGGGCACATGATTCCAACTGCCATGAAATGGCCAAACTATGTGGCACACAATCCGTCTAGTAGTAGGATTTTTCATAAAATCAATCTCAATAAAAACAATATATATCTTTTAAAAATTTCTTAAAAAGAAAGTAAAAAATGGTCAACCCTTGATAGAAGATTTTCAAGGCTCAAGAACTAAAAGTCTTCCTCCAAACTCACTCCCATCTCTTGTTGAGAGAACAGGGATCCAGAGGATAAGGCATAGGGAGTATATTTTAAAACATGTAGGTATTTACAAACATTTAAAAGTTAATCATTGACCTAAAAGTTCATGTTGTCTAGGTATAAGCTGTTACAATAATTTTGTACATAGATTATTACACTTAGAGTTGTAGCTACTGCATCCCATCAGTACTGAAATATGGTGTCCACTGGAAATACTATATTGAATTCAGCAACAGATGGAAAAATAAATTAGAGACTGGAAAATAAACAGGTAAATAAATTCAACCTGTTTGGCTAGAATAAAAGAAGGATGAAAAGTAGCTCAGTCACAGTGTATATGTACTTATGCTTGGAAGCTGAAAATAATTAGGCAAGAGCATTTCAGCCTTACTGACAAATGTATATTTATCTAACCTCAACTTTCAGCCAGTGTCTGGAAGCTGTTCCTTATGTAAGTCAGAAACTTTCCAGTGATTGGAAGCTGAAGTTAAACAAATTCCATCTCAAAATAAGAATTTATTTCTTAACAGAGAAAGTAAAGATCAGAACTGGTTTTGCTTCACATGAAGATGCTGAATTCACCATTAGTTTAAATACTGTTGTAAAACAGGAACACATTAATTCAGCTTCTGAAAGAAAATGTGCAGCCTGTGGGAAATGTTGAAGAGAGAGGACTGACGTGTATTTGCTACAGGCTCTCTAATGGATTCCTTGTTATTGCAAGGATACAAGACATTAATGGAAACGTTGTCTTGTTCCTCTGAAGTACTTTCATCTTACTCAAGTTCTCAGGCATGAGTAGATAGAGATAAGAGGATGAAACTCAGTGGCTTCAGAGCATTGAGGTTAGAGTACATCCCTCCGGACTTGCATGCAGTGAAATGATGGATGTGACAGATATGCAGCAGCTTTACAAGGAGTCCCTCTATGCCTGAGCCTTTGCACAAGCCACAGGGTACACAGCTCCAGCTGTCCCACTGTCAGTGTTGCCAGATATCACCTGGACCTTCTAGGTAAAGCTTATTCTGGGGTGCCTAAGTTTGTATCAGGTTTGCATGCCATTAGGAGACCTACCATTCTAGCATCACATGAGTGTTCCAGTCAGAAACATACATTACCAGGGATCAGGCACATTTTCCTAGAGATGGAAACAAAGACAAAAATGAAAGCAAGGGATTGGGGAAAGGAAGCTGAAGTTTGTTCTGTTACAATAACTGGAGACCAAACGGGAGGCACCCTGTTACCTACGGTGAGACTAGTGCTTAGATAAGCATAAAAAATGGGAGAAGAAAACAGATGTGAAGTGCCTTTCCCAAGATCACACAGCTGGCCAGCTAGGAGCCTGCCCAACCAGCTGGGGCTCTCCTTCCTAGTCTGGAGCCTATGAATCCTCCAGCATTTCTGGTGCAAGCCACTGAATTGAAATATATTTATAGCTATGACTCTTGCTAGAAGTAGTCAAGGAGAAAATTTCATCTTTTGCTGGTTTTGCCTTGCAAAAAAACCTAGTTTCCATACCTGCATAAACAAACATCAGAGGCCTCAGGAAAGACATCCTGACAATGATTAATTTGCAGTAATGATGCATCAGTGACCTAAACAAAGGGAAATAATTGATTGTGGTCGTTCATATTAAATGTTTCCCTTCCCTGTCTCTGGTGTCTTTTGTTAATGACAACACTGAAAAAAAGGCAATACCAACAAAAGAAGAATCCAACAGAGAAACTGTTTTGGGTGAACCTCTGTACACCCCTCCCATACACCCCTCCTCTGTACATCCCACTGTAACTCACATACAGGAACATTTGTAACACATGCGCCTAGCCAAGGGTAGCGACTGGCAGGCATTCCCAATGTGCCGTAATGGGCTACAGTTCTCTGGAAAAGTGAGATTTCATCTTCACAGCTATGCTGAGCCAAAGCGGGAGCTGGAATAAGAAATGCTGTCAGCCACTCTGGCATGGTAACACACTAACTCAAGGTATTGTGAAAATATTACTTTTAAGTAGAAAAACTTGGTAAACTGGCTAGAGTAACAAGGAACATGACACTGTCTCGCTGTCTCTTCTCATTATTTTAAGAATTCTCATTTTAGAGAACCAGAAAGACATCTTTAGCCTAAACTGTGAGCATTCTGCTATACTGTCCTGTTTGGCAATCAAGCCTTCAAGACAATCAGTTCCTTAGATTTTCAGAAGTACAGTAAGGAGACTCCCCAACCACACAAAATCCAGCTATGATTTGATCCATATGACCATCTTTCTCTGGGACAGAACAGAGAAGTTTAAGGAAGTAAACTTTTCAGCCTGCATCAGTATATTAATTTTATATCATATTTTTTTCAGCTCCTGTGATCTCACCAATTAAGTACCAAAGCATGCTCAATGCATCTACAGAAATGAGTCCTGATTCCTAGAAGAAAGAGCAGCTGCAACTGCAGCGTGGAATGGGAACTGCAGCATCTCTATGTGGCTCCCTGTTGCTCCCCTGGTTGCTCCTGCTTTGCCTTGTCCTGCCAGGCTGTGCTGTGCTGTACTGGGCTGGGCTGGTGTGGACTTTGGGGAAGTCGGCTACATTCCCACATATCCAACCTCTTCCCACCTGCTATCCACCCACTGCATTGCAAGGGCCCGAAGGGAACTCCAGAAAAGATATTAATAAGCTATTTTGGAGTAAGGGTCAGCAGAGGAGCTCACACACTGCTTAAATTAGTGTGCTATATTTACAGCAATACTTGCAAGTTGCAGTCACTGAAAGCCTCTTGAAAAGAAATGTGGCCTCTGTGCCCATGACAAATCATTATTTCTTTCCCTGAAGTTATTAGTATGGACAACCACAGTAATGACTTATCAGACATTTTAAACTCGGATCATGTCTGTGCTTCTTTTTAAGGATTTAGTGTAAAACTCTAACTGATCTCAGTAGGAGATTAGATAGAACAATGCAAAACATTCTAAAAATCCTAATAAAGTCATCCCTCAGTCATGAATAAGCACATAAAAATGCCTTAAAGAGCAATTATTTTTTTTCATACATGTGATGGAAATAAATAGTGTTAAATGAAACAAGTAGAAATAGATGTAGATAACAAGAATTCAGATGGAGGTTATTTCAAACTTTTATTTTTCAGATTCCCGTGAAATAAAAAGTCTTCTAATTGTACTCTGTTTTAGCACCTAGGAATCAATATTCAAATCTCAATGAACCTTCTGTGCCAGAGCCAACCAATATCCAAATTTGCAAGCTTTACTGCTTCCACAGGTGAATGACTAGCACTGTGTTGAAAGTATCATGAACACAGGTTGCATGTGAGGAGATACCATTTTGCAAATAAAACCTCAGTATCACTCTTCAATACTTGTTAGATAATCAAATCTGGAGGATATGTTTCTAGCTCGTGGGGGAAAACAACCACTTTTGGATCATGAGAGAAAATAGATTCCTTGAGACAACCTTTGACCACCCATAAAGTATAGATAAAGGAGAGTAAATGAAAATTAGGATAGAATGGTTGACAACTTTCAGTTTGGAAATTTTGAGCTCTTTTTATTTTTACAGCTGTCGCTGCAATTTCAGAAAATAACTTCTCAGTGCTCTGGCCTTCTCTATCTGGGCATCTCAAGCTTTGTCCATTTTCTGGTGTAGAAATAAGTTGAAATGATGACATTTCAAATTATGATAAACTAAGCTCCAGAAACTCAGATAAAGTTCAACTTTTCAGTCCTTGGCAAGATGTGAAAACAGAAATATAGTGCCCTTGTATGTAATTTCCTGCTTCTGTATCTTGGTCTTTCTCAATATAAACCAAGAGAAATCCAAACCCAAATCGGAATATGCATGAGCTTATCTGAGACCAGACTATGCTGCTGTTCTTTTTATAAGTAATAGCTCAGGCCACACCTTAATACCAAGCAATGAACATTTGTGACATTTGAGCAACTGATTTCCCAGACAACATTTCTGCTGGTGCCTGGGAGAGGATGTTGTGTGGGTTTTCTTTCCCTCTCTCGTCTTCCCCCACCCTCCACCCCTGCTGCTGGTCTTGCTGCTGTGTCTTTGTCATACTTTGTACGATGGCATGTCTACTTTTGGAAATGATGATTCCAGTGTGGGTGGATGGAAAGAGATCTGCCAGAGGGTGCAAATTTCAAATTGCTGCCACGGATACACCCTTCTGTGCTGTCTTCTCAAGATACCAGAAAAAGTCTCTAAGGAATGCCTGGGGCTTGACTCTTGGTGTAAAGATAGACTTCTACACCATGCATTTTTCTTTCAATATTAAGGAAATAGCGTAAATACAACTAGTGAACTTAAATTGCCTTAATCACTTTTTCATAGAGGAGGGTATTATGAAATCCTTACTGGAAGTAGTGCAGTATTTGCATTTTTGTCCCCTTATTTGGCCTGGAAAATTAAAATACTGCTTCCAGGTCAAGGTGACTCACCATTGGTGATCTTTACACTAAAGTCAGATTACATAATTTTAAAATATTGATAAGTACAATGCTTAAGAAGTATTCCAAAGTAGGATGTAATGCTTACCACTGTAAATGTGGTATATATATACTTTATAATGTATAAAGTATATAAATATACTTTGCTATGTGAAATAGATGGGAAATGGAAACACCAGGAAAGTAAAAAAATGTGTCAAAAATAATGTTAGTAATGATGACATACCATATCTACCTCAGCAAATAATATGCTTTTCTCAGATGAGAAGAGTGCCTGTGTCTAGCTGGATAAACTTACTCAGTTTCTGGTTCCCTGCATATCTGTCCTTATTACAGGGAAGTGCAGAAATTCAGCTGTGCTGTAGCCTGCACTACTGACTCTGTCTCGGGAGCAGAGGCTGGAGAGAGATAATATAAGAAGGAAAACAAAGATTTCAGAGGCAGAATATTTATAGTAAAGTATTAACTCAAGAAGTCTCCTGCTTAGGAAATGTTTTGCTTAGATTAAAAAATATTTACACCCCTATTTAAGGTTTTTTGTTTGCTCAGTGTGGTGTATACAGACTCCCAAGTGGATGTTTCACTGGAGTTCTGAGTAGCCTACAGTGTCTCTGTATATTTAATGTTTTCTACATGAAAACCTTTGGCTGATGTAACTGCTTCATTTTCCTTGAAGACCTAGACTGGTAGGTCTAGTCTGCTTTCCATTAGCTTGCATACATGTGTTTGTTACCTAGCTTATAAGAAAACTCAGCTAACTCATAATTTCTCTTGATCAGAGCAAGATGTAAACACCAAGGGAATAAGCAGGTCTGTCTGAACACGCAGACTATATCCCTTGGATTCATCAGAGTTCTTTTCCACAGACACTAACTTATGTCTTCCTCCCAACAGCCACACTCAATCACTACAAATGCATAATGATTAGAAGTCATGGGACTTGTTAATAATAATGCAGATGGAGTTGCTTTCACAAATTACTGCTAGGAGTAGAGCACAGTGCTCTATATCGGTGTATTTATGTGATACAGGAAAAGAAAAAAGTGCATACGTGGTCTATGTCAGGGATTTGAAAATTCTATGAAGAAATCATAGAAAAGAGATTCATCAAAGCTTAGGCAGTAGTGCCCTGTGTTTATTAGCTGAATTAGTGCTATATGCTGGTTACTGAGAGTGAGGGAGAAGCTATAATATTTTCTTTTCCAAAGAACCCAAGTTTGTCTGATATGGGGACAATTTCCAGGTTGTGTTAGACTCCAGAAAGTCTCAAACTAGTTTAAGATCCATATTCAAGTAAGTATGGTGTTCCCTTGTCAAAGAAAATAGACAGATTCTCATACTATGTTTGGCTTTATGTGAACAATGTATTAGGCAGATGTAAGAAATCTTAATATTTCACTGACACTTCTTTTTGATTTACTGCATTGACATAGAGGTATTTATACAGCTATAAATTCTTATACAGTAAACAAAACCAAACAAACAAAAAACAAACCTCAAAAAAGAAAACTAGTGTGATGTGACACATAACAATCACAACTTTGTTACAGTTTTTACAGGTGTAACTCTGGCTATGGAGAGATGTACTCTTTTATACCTACATGTACAATTGAAGGTAGTGCTGTTAATAGGCATCTTGCTGGAAGAATCCCTTGAAGTGAAATCAGACCATTTAGCTCCTACAATCCTCATCACTGGAAAAGAGGCACAGATATTTGAAAAATGAAAATGGTCTATGGCTTATATTCATAAAAAATAATTAATATTAAAATAATTAACATCTTCTTCTGTCTTTCACAATTGTGAAGGCAAAATTTTGAGGTGGGGTCAAGCCAAATATCGGTAAGTGACATATTGACAGTGTAAGGGAAAAGAAAAAAATAAAGGATAAGTAAAGAAAGAGGTGTGAATGTTTTAGGTGATTATTTATTTGTGAATTTGTATTGGTGATGAAGTGTGATCTTATCAATATTGTATCAACAAAGTTGTGCATGTGTAAAAGGAATATATCTGTTCATTACACATATCTTTCACTTTGTGTGCCCAGGTAATGTATGTTTGATAAAGATATACAGAGCATGGTATTTCGGCTACTTTATGTTGTCTCATATGTTTGTGAGTACATATTATGCATACATATACATACGCATAATATATACATGGAACAAGAAAGACACATATGTTTAATCTGTAAGGATCATATTTGACAGTGTCAGTGATACAACACAGCTGTTTTAAAGTGGTTAGCTCACCACTTATCTATTACAGCCAGGAACAATATAATAAGGAACATTATTATTGTATTATACTACCTCTAGGTTTTCCAAATAGGACAGAAAAAAAAAAAAAAAGAAAAAAGGCAGATGCAAGTAGGTGCTGTTTAGGAATGACAAACAGTATTATGTTTTTTAAATATGACAAACTGAACCTGAATTCTCGATGGAATGAGAAGGCAAAGATACTGACTCTTCAGCATCCCAGTACAAATATCTGCAAAGTGTTTGTTTTCTGGAAACGGTTTCTGGTCTTCATTGATTAGCCTGCTGTTAATGTGTCTTGCTCCTCTTTCATGGAGATAACATGAACCATGAAAGCAACCTGCTGCAATGTTACTTCTTTGGTGTTTAGAAACTCTCACCTTGATATCAAATATCAGGATTTTGGAACATATCTAAGTTAGCAAACAAGCCTATATCTAGTCCATTTAGGCAAAAACACAAGGCCTTGGGAAAGTCAAATGGACAATTATATGCATTTAGAGTCCTCTTGAAGGACTTCAGAAGGTGTTTGTCTATGTTCTTAAAGCGTTTAGAAAATCACTGCCAGCAAATCAGATAACTCAGAGTTGATAGAGTTACTCTACTTCCTAAAAAATATTTACTATTGACACAAGAAAACACTACTTCAAGTTTGGGACCACTAAACTTTGCTACGTATCTCTGAGTTTTATGTTAGTGAACTATATCCTTATGAGAAAAAATTTAACCACAGTAAAACGTGAATCTGGAAGGAGTAAACACATGTTTACTGAAACACATTTTAACCCTCAAGTTCAGAAACTTTTGAATAGTTAGACTGTCTCAAAATCTCCTTACTGAGTCTGAATTAAGTATAATTTTACAATATACTGATAAAATTAAAAGTATATAGTAGCATATATTCTTACAAGCAATTCAGTTATCACAAGCTGTCAAATTATTGCTTATCAGACATCCACAGTACATGAGTCTATGTGAGCTGCTTGCCTTGTGCCTGCTGCACTTGTGAAATAAAATCTATTAGCATAAACCTCCTTTTTGGTTTTGCTTTGTTTTTGCAAGAGGGAGAAGCATGCAGATGAGCCATTATAGCATATACTCACTTGACAAGTGGTAACTAACTTCTGACAACTGGATCACTCACAATGGTTATGGCTTTAACAAATCCTTTTGTGCTACAAAATTATATTATTTTCTCTTTTTTTCAGCAAAGAATTAACTCCTGAAATTTTAATCTTTTTCCAGTGAGAAAGAAGGAAGAGCTTTTAACCTGTTGGTGGAAGCATGCTAAGTAATGCTTTTTCTGTTTCATGTGAAAGAAGAGCTTCTGAGAATGCTTAAGAAAACAGATTTAGAAAATCTAGTAAATTTTCAGAATCCCAACCAAAACTTTTCTTCATAACGTAAGTTACAGCCACCTTTGAGGCGAGATGTTTTGCACCAGATACTCAGGTAGAGAGTTTGTTGCTTTGGCTGAAATCCAGTGACATGGCTACACATTACGAAAGCAAAAGTTACACATAGCACATTAAATTCTTGCATGGGGCAACTACAGGAACTGACCTAAAGAATCTTCTTCTCCACTGAGACCTCTTCATTGAAAGTATGGCTGTACTAAAGTACTACGGTAATGTCTGGCAGCTACTAACTCAGACTTTGCCTCGATATTGAAATTGTCAGAGAACAAGATATTCACAACGGTTTTTACAGAAAAGCTTGGTGTATAAGTATTTCCCAGTGCTCTGAGCCCATTAGGAGGCCCTGTGCCATAGACAGTTCTGATGTCATGCAGCTGTGTAACCACATAATCATAGAAAACATTCAATAGTAACATGTAATAGTAATATTGGAGAAAAGCTAAGAGTGAGAAAGGGCTACACAAAGCTTTGTCTGGAGCCATTCCACCTTGGCTCAGGAGTTGCACAGCCCTCACCTTTGTCCTTGCCTGAGGAACAGTGGCAGTGTATTGTGTCTAGCTGTGTACCCTGATGATTTTGACCTAGCCTTTCTCACTTGGCTTCCTGGCTTGATCTTGGACCAGTCCTGCCACTACAGATTTGCTAGACGTCACTGCTCTCTCGACTGACCAGATTTATTGTGATAGCCCTGTTCTGCTCACCTTGTTTGAGGGCTGTGAGATTCAAGTCAATTAATCTCACTGTTCTTGCAGGCCCCTGGTGCCTCTGCTCTTTTAGGGAAGCTCCACTCCTACTGCTCTTGAACAGTACTGTCTTCTGGAGTAAAAATGATTTTTAATCTTCTCTGCATTTTGAACATAATAATTATTCTCAAATAAAGTCACTGTGATGGCCAATTTCATCATGTAGATGGATTTCCTGCTTTCAGAATTGGAGATTTGATGGAGGTCGCTGTCCATAACCTGGCAAATCCTTTGCAGTATAGAAATAACATGTAGAGAATTAACAATAGAGTTCTGTGAAGTATTTGCAATGAAGCCAGACAGCACAAAATTGACCTCTTTGGGGATTTCATTGTGAAGTCAAAAAAGTAGGCCTGTGTTGCTAAGAGTTTTTCTAGTGTTTGCTGGCAATTCGGGTCAACCTTGCCACCTTGTGTTTTGCCTTGCAAGTCAAGCAGTGTTTGCAAGTTCTTGTGGCTTTTATGTGATGTCAGATATAATATTTTTTACTACATTTTGGTTTGTATTGATGAACAGATTTCAACCAAATGCTTAGGAAAGAGAGAATAAGTTTAAATAGCTTGAAATTGAAAGAAAAATTGGCAAGAGTCTCAGTGAAGACATATCAGAATATTTCTCATATAAAGAACAAAATCCAGCGTTTTATCAGACACTGAGCAGGATAGCTCAGTTGTCTACTAGTCTGTTCTCTGATACCAGTGAGAGTAGAATAATAGAAAGGGTTGTATGGAATTCAATTAATAAAGAATCAAAGGATCCAGTGCCAGCCAACATGATCTAATGGAAAATAGGTCTTGTCACAAAACCCTGAATTCACTCTTTTATGAGATTACAAGTTTGCTTGACAAAGAACTCATGTAGACATAATGTGCTTAGAGTTATGTCAGTAGTTTTATTTCCGGGGTAAAAGAAATATAACATTGAATTATTTCAAGAAGGCAAATGGTAAACTAATTCATAATTAGTTGACATCCAATGGCATTTGGATGCCAACAAATTGACATCCAATCTGGACAGGCTGAATCGATAGGCTGAGGTCTACTGTGTGAGGTTCAACAAGGTGAAGTGCAGGGTCCTGCACTTAGGTCACAACAACTCCAGGCAACGCTACAGGCTCGTGGAAGAGTGGCTGTAAAGCTTCCCAGTGACAAAGGACCTGGTGGTGCTGGTTGACAGTTGACTATGTCCAGTTCTGGGCCCCTTACTACAATAAAGGCATTGAGGTGCTGGAGCATGTCCAGAGAAGGACGACAGAGCTGGTGAAGAGTCCAGACAGTAAATCACATGAGGAGAAGCTAAAGGAGCTGGGGTTGTTTATCTTGGAAAAAAGGAAGCTCGGGGGTGACCTTATCACTCTCTACAACTCTCTGAAAGGAGGTTTTAGGCAGAAGGAGTCAGCCTCTTCTCCCAGGCAACTCACAACAGGGCAAGGAAAAATGGCCTCAAGCTGCACCAGGGGAGATTCAGGCTGGACATTAGGAAGGATTTCTTCACTGAAAGAGTGGTTAAGCATTGGAATGGGCTGCCCAGGGTGGTGGTGGAGCCACCATCCCTGGAAGTGTTCAAGGAATGACTGGACATGGCTCTTAGTGCTGTGGTTAAGTTGACAAGGTGGTGTTTGGTCAAAGGTTGGACTTGATGATCTTGGAGGTCTCCTCCAACCTTAATGATTCCAAGATTCTATTCTATGACATTTGAAAAAATAGCAATGGCAACTTATCATCAAAGAGAGAGCTAACTGGAAGAGTTCTACTGGGATCAGTGTCAAACCTGGTTCTCTTTTCCAGAGTTTCTAAATATACAGATACTAACGATAAACCTTTCCACAAAGATTAGTGGAATAGCAAATAGTAATGAGAAAAAGGCATTCAAATAGAGACATCTCCTTTACAAGACTCATGGTTCTGACTTGCTTATTGAAAAGCATTATGGAACCTCTCTGGAACATACACTGCAAAAAACTATCTCCAGGCATGTGGTGGGGGAAAACAGTTTTCCCCCCCCTGAAGTTGAGAAAATGGTAAACCCCCAGGAGGTGGTGATCTTTAGAATTAATCCAATGAGCACTCTGTCGAAATATAAACATATCACCCAAAACCGGAAAAGAAGAGTTACAGTTTTGTCGTGTGGTAGGAGAAGCCATGTTTTAGACCAAGAGAAGCTGGGGGCCATAGCCCCTCTGGGGGCCAGGCCCCCCACCAGCCCCAGCTGGGGGGCTACAGGGTCTTTAAAACAGTGTAAACTGGACC
>JAWWLV010000121.1:98024375-98049054 GCA_035041135.1 Platyrinchus mystaceus | reverse complement strand
TCTCACACCGGGTTAAAATTGGGGAGGGAGGCCTGAACTCGGAATTGGATTTTTAGGGCTCTCAAACCATGACAATAGATAATCTTAAATTGTATCTGAGTTAGAAGAAAGTTAAAGTCGAGTAAAGCATTGCCAAAGACTACCAGAAAGTAAACCCACATAAATATTAGGATGGTACTTGTGTAGACCAAGGTCTCACTTAATCCCATGACCTGTCTGAGTCTCAGAAGACAAGTGCCATCCTGACCACTGACTCCAGGCACAGAGCCTTTTTTTTTTGGAGCTGCTCTACGTTCTGTACTCCTCTGTGAAATAGCTGAGCTACTGTGGCTGTGTTGTCAGGAGCCACTGGGAGCTTCTTGAGTGTATTATCCAGAGCCTGCCCAGGGTAAACAAGTCCAGGATGTAGCACTTGAGCTTTGCATGGACTTGAAGAAGCTGCTAAATGAAGGGATAGAAGACCCTGCAGAACACACAGAAAGAGTTAAAGACTTGGTTGTCTAGTGGCCAAAGGGGTTGTGTCTAGGAAGACAGTGCTGGAAGCAATACTCAGCTATCCCCAGGGATCATCTTGCATATGAAACCTGCAAGGTACCAGTTTGGCACTATTTGGTGCATCCCAGAGTATGGCTGCTTGGAAAGCAGAGTAGACTGGTCTAGGCATTATGAGTCAATACGAAACTCCTTGTCTCAGGCTGGAGGTGAGCTACATCAGAACTTGTCATGACACAGAGAGAACACAACCAACTATCTCATGTTCAGATAGTTAAAGCTGTGAAATTGCCCACTGAATTTTGTAGAATCAGCTATTCTTACTTATGCTAATACTTCCCTTGACATCAACTGCACTGGAGGGATTGGGTATCTAATTTTTAGAGAATGCAGAGCTTAATCCAAAGCTCTTTATGGTCTTTATTTACGCGTATCCATAATGTACAAGCCTAGAAGTATAACACATGTACTTCTACATGTATTATTCTTCTAAGCTTGTAGACAACACAGCAAAAGTGATCAGTTACAGCTTGTAAATTAGAACAATTACAACAAAATCAAAATAGCTACAAACATGCCTGGGGAAGAGTACGAACAAGAAAAGAAGAAAGATGATATAAATCTGCCTGTTAATAATCTCCTAAATTCTGACTACTCTTAAGTTCAGGTAATGTCTTGAGCCCAGAATGACTGTTTAGTTACCCCCAATGGATCTTTCTTTCAAGTACTCATTCAGTTTCCATTTGAACTCAATTCATTTGGAATTCAATGATTTAGGTAGTCCTGTTCCTTTGGCTTATATGTATATACAAGACCAACCTGAATGATTCCTAATGCACCATTTGTGGCAGCTCCACTACTCCTTCATTTAGTAGACTACTTTAATTATAAGTTTTCAGGAAGTGAATAATGCCTGAAGTTTTTCAAGCACCTTACAGTCATCTTCACATTCAGCATGGTCAATGAAATTTAAGCTTTTTAGTCACAAACAGCTGTTTACAGTGAGCTATGCCACTCTTTCACCTGGTCTTACTTGTCTTGGCCTGCTACATGGGGATACAGCATCTTTAAGAAATATTGACAGAAACCTTGTTTTAAAATGTTTTTGAAGCATTATTGAGCACTTTTTTCCTTACACTGATATAACTGTTTTCATCAGTGGTGAAAACTTGTTAAAACAAAATTTAAAAAGATTGTCTTTGAAATTCTTGAAAGCTAGATAAGGACTTTGACACAGCACCTGTAGAAGTTAAGTTAATTTTTCTTTATTAATTTTTAAACAAGGTATTATTTCCTTCTGGGATACATGAGGACACTGTCTTCAAGACCTTGAAAAAAATTGAATGTTGGGTCTCATTAGTACTGTCAAGCTGCAAGATAATGATTTGAGAAGTGGCTCATGAATGAGAATCTTTTTAAAGTAATTCCTTTGTTCCATATTTTAAAGGTTATTCTGAACAAAGAAAATGTGCAAACTCTATCTTCCACAAAATGTATCAATATTAGAATAGGAGAGTGCTTTGAAATTTAAACTAGAATAATTGGTCTACCAGCCCATGAGGCTGTAGTAGACACCTGGTCTCAGCTCAACTTTTATTGAATCCTGGTTTCTTAGCTGGAAAGGAGACCTCAAATTCAATATTGATTGCAGTCCAATAATCTTTGGACCCCCAAAGTCTCTTCAGGTCAACAATACAGTATATTACTGTAGCGAAATGAAAGAGTCAGCACAGAGAAGAAATGTTCCCTCTTCTTCTGTCACTGATGCTCTGCTTGGTTGTGTCTTCAGACAGGGGAGAAATGAGTCCCTTCATTTTAAGCATAATTAGTTCAAATGTATCACAATATAAGCATGAACAAAATGATGGTTTGTTCTTCTGAAACATTATGAAAATTTTTATATTTCATCTCTATCATCTATAAGGAAAAAAAACACCAATACTTTAACAGAACAAAAGCCAAATTATGTGATGAGAACCTACACGTTAAAAAGCAATTAGTAATTTTTCTAGGCTAACATAATATCTCTTAAAGCAGCCTAATCTTCAAATACATGTTGCTAAGTTTGGTCTGAAACTCAGGAGACTTTAGTCTCAGGAGTCTGTTCTCTGTAGGCTCAAAAGTGGAGACAACCAGAATTTCTAGCAATCCCAAAAATGTGGATCAAGAGGTTTAGATCATATGAAGTTGAAGATTCATTCTTAGTTCTTGATAATAATTATTATTAATTGGGATGATGAAATCATTGAGATATCTATCTCATACCCTTTGTTGAATGAGGCAGTTTAGAAATGCTGCCATCTGTTATGTACTACAGTGATTAGAGAGAGGCAAAACTCAAGACCTCCATTTCAGCAGTCAGCAGGTCGTGAATATAAGTCATCAAAACATAATGAGAAAAAACCCCTGCACTAATGGGAAGAAAACTACTATATTTCAGTAAATAATTGTACAGCATCTCACCGCTAAGTAGCTAAGTCTAAACTCCAGAATATAAAACAAAAACTAATGGACAAACTCTTCATTTATGACAGTGCCTTACAGAGTTATGCCAGAGTTATGGGGAGGTATAACAGCAATATATTGTTAAAAAAAATTTAAAGAAGTTTCATTTCCTGCAAACTACTCAGAAAGTTTTCCCCTCACCTATTTATCTAGACTTAGTTCTTTCTTAATTGAACTGTGATATATCTGGATGGGAGAAGGGGTGCATTTCTATTTTAAATTTCAGCCAAGGGAAGGTTTAGCTTGCAGTTGAGTTCCTCCCTGAAATATTTTTCAACTGGAACAGAGAGGGGGTCTGTGGTTAAGGTTCAGCCCAGCCCCCAGGTAGGCTTTGGGGTAGGCTTAGGGCTAGGAGTGAGATCACAGCTAGAGCCCCAGTGGAAGCAGGGCTACAAAGAAGTCACTTACAATGTTTCCTAAACACCACCTTTTTCTCTCATCCCACAGAATCAAGCTCAGCAAGTCCTTTCCGGGTGTTCAGAATAAGGCTTCATCCTTCAGAAGTGTTGTGTTCTCTGAATAGGAGTGTTAAAGGAGCTCAGTGCTATCACCTTCACTACAGAGTCCCAGCAGAGACAGAGCAGCACAGCTGAAGATTGCTAGACAAACCTTAGTTTAGATGAAGTACTGCATAGTTATACTGATGCACTAATAATTTTGCACTGCAGGTCTGTTTGTCCCACCATTCACACCAACTGCCATGGGAACTCCACTGCACTAACTACATCACTCTGGTTCCATCAAGCACAGAAGACTAAACCTGAACCAACTACATTGCCTGGTAGAATGAAAGATTCAAACCTTAGTAGATTTAGTGAATATTTCTTATGCAGTTATTGTCAATAATTCAAGTTTTCAGAACCAGTGGATTTCTCATTAAAATAGCATGGTTTTGGAACCATCTTTTAAATTCAAAATGCCACCTCCCCTGGAATGCAGTTTTTTCTCATTTAAAACTAAACTTCATAGAAATTCTTCACATGACAGTGTTTTAGAACCTTCCCGGAGATTTTGGTACTGCAATAACGCTAGACTGTAACTATGCACATTTTGGGAAAAATGCAAAAAAATTATATCGGGCCTATTGTGTAATTTTATGCAGTCCTCAAAAACTAGAGTCACTGTAACTGTAAGAACTCAGTTTGAATAAAGAGTCTCTACCTGTTTAGCAAGACCCTATTATGTTCCAAATACATTGTTGGACTGGTCATAGTCTCTTGATAATGAACTGCATAGAGCAAGGATTAATTCATTGTTAACTGCTTTATCTCAAACTATGCAGACATTGCAAATTCATTAGCATTTCAAAGCAAGGATTTGCTCAAAATATTCAGATTGGTTTGAGAACACCTGCTTTTCACATGCAGCAAATAAGGTATATATATACACACTGTTTCTGAAAGGGAAGGTTCAATCTTGTAAAGAAATTCAGTATATCTGAAACCAAAGGATGGAAAAAGGCAATAGTAAATAAGATCAGTTTTGAAAGGTGTAAGCAGCATTCTAGAGGTTTGGGTTGTTTTTTTTTTTGGGGGGGGGGTTGTGTTTTTTTTTTTTTTTTTTTTTTTTTTTTTTTTTTTTTAATCTCTATACTAATGCACAGTCATATATATATTGGAGGTTGAGGTTTTTGCCAGGCACTTCTGTTCCTGGAGTCGCCTCAGCAGTGGCACAGAAGCATCAGCAAGAGGGGACAAACATGGAGTTTACCATGCTCTGGCACATGACTGGCATCTCATTGTGGAGCTGCTCGAAAAGCAGCTGCAGAGGAAAATAAACGTGCTGCCTCCCAGCTCCTCATCCTGTCTTCATACATGAAGACAGAACATTAAAGGAATAATAAAAAAAATGCAAACAGTATTTCAAACAGTGCTGGCAGAAATGTAGAAAACAGCTGAAAACCTTAAAGTCTTCTACATGATACGCATAGGAAGCACAGAGGGGAGGAGTACCAGGGCATCTGGAAATGATCTGGCTTAATTTTTAAAAGCCTGTAAGTAACCATCAGGAAATGTTTGACTGTAAAATGCAGAATGGCACAGTGGGTATTGCACTTTTTAAGAATCCAGAAAACTTAAATTCTCTCTTTTCTGAGGAGTTTATCTGATTGAACATTGCTATACACACTAAATTTGTCTGAGTTTTGTATCTCAACTATGAAAAAATATTTTTTAATTATGATTAATTTTATTTAATTTGATTATGTACATTGGGAGGGGGAGGTGATTAGTTAACATCAAGAGGTGATTGTATCTGATATTTGGTCAGAAGAATCCTGTCTCTGTCTTTGAGACACTGCTAACCTCTTGTTACTCCTTGCTGAAGCAGGGATATTTATCTCAAGAAGAAAAACAAAGTTTAACCATTTATTTTTAAGGATACTTGGATAGAAGGTATTACATGTATATACAGTACTTTGAGAAGTTAAAACCATTTTTAACAATACCAATGTTATAATAGCCACTGTCAACCAAACAAAACTACCCACAATGCAGCTGGAAAGACATGCCAATGATCATACAAGCAGTACCAAAATCCTTTGTAATTACTGAATTGAAGATAGACGTCTCCAATAGCTTTCTTGTTTGCACATGTGAAAAACATTAACTATTTGACTTTTTCAGCTTAAATACTATGCATGTAGAATCATAGCACTTGGGTTAACTTTTACCTTCGAACTGATTGTTCAAATCCAAGATGGTTTGAGAGACATTTCAGCTGATGCCTGGTTGGTCAGTTGTAAGAAATTTTAAAAATGGACTTTCAAATATGAGATTAAAAAACTGAATTTTCCTGGCCACCAGAAAAATTTCCCTCATGGGGAAATTCTCATGGGTCTCCTTCATTTGTACCTCAAACTTCCACTTGGGTCACAAACTGGTGAGATTATTGCAGCTCCAGGAGAAAACCTATGGATGTAGATTAGATTCATCCTATCAAAACTGAGGCCAAAAGCTAAGGCACCTGTGTTACAATGACAGTCAACTGTGGACATCTGGAAGCCATAGATCAGTTGGTTTTCTGCACAGCCCTCTGCAAGAGCCTGTACCTTCAGATGTGAGACAAAGAGACCTAGCTGACCATTTTTCATTGTTTCCCATAATCCACCTCCCTGAAGGGCCCAAATTTTAACGTAGTTATTGCAAACCTATGTTTCCATAAGTAATCTCACAACCACTCTGACCTTCTGAATTTGAAGGCATGCTAGCAGAGAAAATGAAAAGAAACACTTCTTCAGTGATAAGTGTATTTATATTCTAAGGTGACAAGGGGTTTGTTTGTTACTTTTTTCTTAATTCACAGCAATTGACTGTAGACAATTTCTTGAGGTCCCAACCAAAAGATATTGTTCTGTGATTATGTATTTCTATTAGTAATCTCTGGAACTAGAGTTCTCAAAAAAATATTTTCTCTCTTTCGAGAGAAAAATTGAATTTAAAAAAACCCTCAAAACTTAGTCTCAAAAACTCTTACAAAAATGGCCAACAGTCAGAAGAATTTTTTATTATTTTTTTTCTAAATGATATATAAGAAATAGTTGAGGGTCATTTAATAGAATACAATGGAAATAAACTTTTAAGAAAAGGTTTTCAAGAAAAAAGTTTAGCATTCGGCATTGTTTTACAAAGAAATTAATTGCCATTACATTTTTTTCAACACAAATTTCTTTTTGATTGTTCTTAACTCTTTGAAACTGGAAGAGATTTTTGCTGGGATGAGGTAGACTGCCCATCACATGAAGATTTCCCATTCAGATTGAAGTCTTCTCTGAAAGACAGATTGTAGTTCAAGCAGGCATTGGTGCTAAGGGAGGAGTTACCGAGTGAGAGTGTATTGACTGAGTCAAGCAGGTCAGACTACATAATTGTAATGACACCTTTGGCCTTAAAAATCTATCTCTACCTGCATAAATAATGCATGAAACATTATATATGGCATACAATAATATGATTAATTGTTTCTGATTTTCATTACATATGCAGCTGCTAGTCTGTGCTTACCAAAGTTATTCCTTCATAAAGGTATGATGTTTGGGAAATTGAGGATATTAAGAAAAATGTGAGTCAATGTGTTGCACAGGATTCACATTCATGAGCTGGATGATAATTTTCTGATGGTCTTGACTTCTCTTTTTCAGTTGTTTTTATCTTGTTTTTTCCCCTGGCTACTGATAGGTAGTGACCAAGATCAACTAGTAGAAATTTGTTCATGTAGCAATTCTCATTTCTTTTCCTTTATGCCAGTCTTTCTCCAAGTTCTTAAAGGGACTCAGTGTTTACCACCAGTGTAATTACTTATGTCCTCAAAAGATCTCAGAGTGCATTTAATCATGAAACACAAAAGTTAGACTTTCAGAAAGGTTTCATAACTTGTGTTTTGAAATTCTTATCTTTATAGACATGTCTGTGCTTTGAGTCCAGTGAAGGTAAGGATTAGAAAGACAGGAATTAAATACACAGATGAAATGGCATTAACAAGAAATAATGACTGTTTGAAGGTAGGTGAGGAGGAAAGTTCTGCAGGGAAACCACCCCGCCATCAGACTGAAATACAGAAATTGGGATGTATATAATGCACAAGAGCAGTCTACTAAGCTTTGTAGAGGCTGTTGAGAGCATGAAGTCTTACTCGGGGGCTCATTTTTCTGGAAAAAAAAAGGGAGCAGAACTTCAGAGTAATTCTCCAGACTTTTCTGATATGTCAAAGCCACATTTGGCATCATTCTTACAGGTAAAAACGTCACAGAGAAAGGCTGGTCAATCCATGCAGAACTGGAAATCAATGGTTTCCATTAAACATGTTTGCAAAGTTTAGGCACATTGTAGTAGGAGGGAAGGGTGTCAGTGCTCACAATATTTTAATATATGCTTCAACAGAAATAACCCCTTACAAAAGATATTTTATTAGAAAATATCTGATATCAAATAGAAACATCAGCAAAAAGAACCTTATGGGAAAATGTAGGGGGGGAGGGGGAAAAGAGTCTGATATGAAAACTTTAAGGCTTTTTTCAAATATCAGACCACATCACAAAAACTTCTGCTTCTGCTAGAAAAGTACAGAATGGCCTCTCTCAGGAGAACAAAAAAATCAACCAAACCACAACCAAACCAAATCAAACCAAAATAGAACACAACAAAAACCCATCAAAAAATAAAAGGAAAGAAGATACAGACTATGCTGCCACAAAGTTTTAGGAGTTATAGAGGGAATTTTCAAACCAGTTAAGAGGGTGTTTGATGTACCAGAAGGGTGTTACATGGCATGAAGCCTTCCATGACAATGAGGGTCCAGTCCTGCTCCAGAGATACCATTATAAGGTTTGACACTTATTTTAGTGGAGTCTAGGAAAAAAGCAAGGTCCCGATCTTCACCATTCCACCCATGGAATTTAAACACCAATCTCCAGGTAATGTCACAGTAAGCAAAAGTTTCTCTCTGATATTATGTAACGCTGGAGATGTCTGAAACTTATTGGAATCTTCCTGATCAGCCTGAAAATTCCCAAGGTTCCTCAGCTTCTGTTCCTACATGTTTGCAGGAGCACCTGGCTGGGGATTTGGCGCTGATTCCTACTTCAAGGCCACTGTGATGAAAAGTTCAGGTTGAGAAGTGCCTGAGCCTGTTGCTCTGTGTAGTTTTTTGTTTAATTTGGTGATGCAACTGGCTAACAAGATTCCTCCCCATCTGTCATGCCCACCCCCAAATTACAATTTGTTTCTGCTGCATTCTTGCATCGGTCTGTGGGCCTTTACTGAAAATGAGACTTTTAAAATGACCCTTTTTTGGAAAAAAAAAAATTAAAAAATAGCTCCTTCAATACAGCTCACTCTTGTGGTCTAGCTTACAGTTTTGGTTCACGTGCAATTACCTCTGAAAAATGGAGCAGACAAAAATCTGCGATGCTAAAGCAGGAGCATGATGACAGGTGGGATGCAAACATGGTCAACAGGTTCTGCCATGAGAAGGGATTGCAGCACAGGTCGCCTTAGGGATGCAGCCCACCAGTTGTACTCTCAGCATGCTGAATTCCTGTTATCAGGGCAGGAATGCTGTGGGCATTTCGTCCTTGACCCATTTTTTGTGCAACAGTGATAAGGATTGGTAATGATCAATATGGTCTACTCTGCCCTCCAATCGGGAGGCCTGGAGACACACTATCCATAACGCTGCTGCTTCTTTTGAGAACACACGCAGGATCACTCTCGAGGAGAAAAGACAACGCAGAAAGAATCGCGTCTTGTCAATACCACCTGGAGAGTCTTTCTGCTGTGCCTTTTGCAACGAGGCTTGTCTATCTCTTTTGGCCTTTTTAGCCATCAGTGCGCTTGTAGCAAGAGTGGGTAGAGCCCTTCCCAGATCTTTGTTCGTGAAGCCCAGCCATGATGATAAGGACTGATTGATTTTGCAGTCATGATGTACCTATGTGTGGGTTTTAGGCTTTGCCTAACATGATGGAACTTAAGACATATTTTGAAGAATACAAGAATAAGCAGGTAAAAGGTCATGTCTAGCTTGTTGAAGTGAGGCTTTACTGAACTGGACATTTGATTGCTTCTGTTTTTTAATAATGACTATGCAGTGTAAAAGAGGAGTAAGAATGAAACCTCAGTCATGTAATGAAACCTTGCTAGAACTCTCGAATCATCATAAAGCAAATGCTGCTTTCTGAGCTATTTTCTCCTTGCAGAGCTACTTTTATGGTAAAATTAAAGTCAACATTATGAGCATGTGCTGTTTTTGTCTCAGGTAGAGTTAGTTTTCTTCACAGTTACTAGTATGGGAGTATGTTGTGGGTTAGTGTTGAACACAGGACTGATAATACAGAGATATTTTTGTTATTGCTGAGCAGGTCTTACACAGGGCCAAGGCTTTTTCTGCTTTTTGTACTGCCACACTGGCAAGGAAGTTGGGGATGATTGGGAAGTTGGGAGGAGACACAGCTGGGACAGGTGACCCAAGCTTACCAAAGGGATATTCCAGACCATATGACATAATGCTCAGTATATAAAGTGGGAGGAGGAAAGAGGAAGAGGAGAGGACATTTGGAGTAATGTTTGTCTTCCCAAGTAACTGTTATGTGTGATGGAGCACTTCTGGAGATGGATGAACACCTGCCTGCCTGTGGGAAGAAGTCAATTAACTCCTTGTTTTGTTTTGCTTGCATGCACAGTCTTTCCTTTCCCTATTGAACTGTCTTTATCTCAACCCGAGTTTTCTACCTTTCACCCTTATGATTTGCTCTGCTATCCTGCTGGTGGAGGAGTGAATGAGCAGCTGTGTGGTGGTTGGCTGGTGGCTGGGGTTAAATCACTACAGCAGAATCACTACTTTTAGGTCTGGAATAAGAAAAACTTTTATTTTAAAATTTAGGCTCATTAATGTAGTTCTGCTCTATGGCAGCCAAAGATCTTAAGAGCAGTAAAATATAAGACCACATGTGAGGCTTTCCTTATTAAAAACTGAAAAATTACCTATCTTATTGGGGCACAAGAAGGAATGGAAAGCGGGAAAGAGGAGATGCAGTGGCAATGCCTGAAGCCACGTTCTCTGGTGTGTTGCCCTACACTAAATAGAGTCTATAAATGCCCTGCAGCAGACTGATTTAAATGTTTCAATGCACTGCTGACTTCCAGGTGAATACTTGCTGGCACAAAAGTAAGTTAGAATGAAAATAGATTTTAGGGGCATGGCCTGTGTGTTGAGCTGCACAGTTAAATGTGCCAAACTGCTTTCAGGCAAGTATTTTCAGGTCCAAGTTTGGTTCACTTCAAATGGAGATGGACTTGCAATTGGCACAGAAAATGCTGGCACAAGGCAGTAAGTGGTAGCCAGGAACGAAGTTAGGAATTTTTTATTTAGCAGAGCCAGCAGCATATCACTGAAGAGAAACATTCACCTCAAGGACCAGAGGCAGCAGTGTGTATCTCTGACAATTATCTCGTGTGCCTTGCCAGGGTGAGCCATGTAAACATCTCTGAATAGCATCTTGCTTGGTTTTTTTTTCCTGTGGTATTTGCCTGAGATATATGATGTGGGATGAGAGCAGAGAAAGAGAGAAACGACCCTACCTTTGAAATCATTGCAAATCTCCAAAGCTCTTCAGGATATTGGGTGATGTTATCCATTCATATTTGTCTGGGGGTAGTTTTTCTCGGAGGAAGCAGGGAAGTTAATTAGACTTTACTGAAGCTAACAATGAAAATTTAAATCTCCTTCCTTTGCTATTCATGAGCAAATAGACTAAAGATGGTTGAACCTGATCTCAATGAGGCAACTCACACATGCATCTGGTAGCTTTTACTGTAGCGGATTCTCAGCAGTTTCTCAGTTAAGGTTTTCAGAATTCTTTCAGAGCCTGCTGCTCATCTGAATAATCTAATTTTTTTGCATGTATATATATGTACTTAGAAAATAATTGATTGACTGATGGAATGACTGTATGTATTTGTATTCTGTGGACATATGACAGTGTTTTGGTTTTAGTTATTTCAGATTGACATTACATATTAAAAAACAGCCAACTCTAACAGAAAGTACTATACAGCATTTTATTAATTTCTTTCACTTCTTTCTTACAGTTCAGAATCTGATTCTAGCCTGGGAAGGAGCTCGTGGGTGACCTGCATAGCATTTCTCACAGGACAAGAACCTGAGTCATGACATGAAGGTGGCAGAAAAGACCCCTTCATCACAGAGGTACATTAGGACAACTCACCTTTACTTAATTTCAAGCTAAGGTGCTTTGCTAACCACTGAAGTACTGCTTCATATATTCAGCGTCTGGAGGACAAACTGCCATGCAATGTACAAATTACACCTTTCTCTATCTAACACACACAAACATAATCTTCTGGCTGCTGGCCTGCAGGAGCTTGTTACTGATGTTTATGCTAGTAAATGGCCAGTCAGAAATTTTTCAGGGAAATATTTTTGTATCACAAAAGTGGTGATGCACCGAGGTGGATTCCCACACAGGGAAATGCTGAGCTAGACAGAAGTTTAGTTGGGAAGGGATGCTGAGATGCGCTTTGCTGTGTCTTGTCAACATCAAACCTAAAGAGAGAAGGAGAAGCTTTGTCCCTTCACCCTCTCTTGCCCTCAGGCCATGAATTAACACCTGAAAGGACCTGTGTCCACCCTGGCCTCTGGGAACAGGGACAGAGCAGGGCCGAAAGACGGGCAGGGCTCTACCTGCTCCGTGGGTCTGCAGAGTCCAGCCAAGGTCCTGTATCCTTGAAGGGCATCTGGATGTGGCCCCAGGGCTCCAGCCACCCCTTTCCACCCCAGCCACTAACCTTGCTGGGGAGCCTGGTGGTATCCATGCAAAAATGTTGTGAATGTGGCGTGAGGGGGAGATTCACAACTTTTCCAAGGTATTTATAAAACAGGGAAACAGATTCTTCTTCTGCTGCTACCCACAGTTTATGGGACAGATTAGCCATGTTGGTCTGTATCAGACAACCACTCCCAAGACATCCAGCCAGGCAGTAACAGTTAGTACTGTCATTCATTTAAGGAAGATTTTGCATGGACCTCCATAGGCAAGCTAGACTTTTAAAATTAGACTTTTAGTCCACACAGCAGATTGAATAATTCATTTTGCCACTACATAAATAGCAGTTTACTAATTTCAGTTCCTGAATTTGACTGTTGTAAGGAACCTTCTGGACCATTTCTCAGCAGTCCCAGAGCTCTGTGGAGGCACAAATATTCCCTTCCCTGGCTCCAACCATCACAGCCGTTTCTTATATGTATGTGTATTAATATAGACTTACAGCGCACAGGCAGGGACACATCACTACACAGGAACAGCTTGGCATACTGTATGCGGGTGGGGAGTTAAAGTAGCAAAAGGATCATATGAATATACAATTTGTGTCCTTTTAGGAATATTCCAGACTAACAGTTTCAAATGTAGAGCCTGGCAGTGATTTTTATTTTTTTTTTTAACTATTACCATACTTCTAGAAGCACATAAAGAATTGTGAATTAAAAATATAAAAGTCAGAAAGGTGATTTTTGTTAGAAAATGGCAACCTGATACTCTTCACTGACACCTCCTACATTCAATGTGATTTTTCCAAAGCTGCGGAGCCTATAGTACAAGGGTTTTTTCACATTTTCTTCCCAGAAAGGACTTCTTCACTCTAAGATCTTCAAGTGTTGTGATATGGACTTGCAACTGGGTCACTGGTAAATCCTCTCTACACCCAGGACCTCAAGGCAATATGCGATGCAAACACGATAATTTATGAGCCCCAGATCTGCCTTGCCTGCAGTTCCTGGATCCCTAGCAAGAAGGTTAGATCTCCCAGGAACCCCCAGGGTGAATCCAGGCTGTTGGGAGTTTATAGTTCTGCATACACAGTCAGAAGCTTGTAAGGTCAGCTTTTTCTTATTGTCTTCATTCTCCTTCCTACATTTGGAATTCCTGGGTCAGTCTTACAAAGTTTACAATTCCAGGGTAAATCTGGCATGAAGAATGCCCCTCAGTGGCTATCACAGCACCTTCAGACTCTAAGACCTGCTGATCCTCCCCTTTAACAGCAACAAAATTAGAAATGCAATCTGCAGCAAGGTTTCAGCAGAATACATTCCATCAGAGCAAACAGCATCTTTGGAAAATTTAGCTGTTACTGTATTCTTTTTTCAGATTACTCAAAATAAACACATTCAAATTGCCTAATTGCACATTCAGCTGACTGCTCTGCATTCCTGATCACAAGCTGGGCTGTAACAGTGAGTTTTTGATGTGGAACCCCTGATCAGCTCCATGTCGTGCACAGTGGTTCTGTTTCCAGGGCAAGTCCATGAGGTGCCTTTAGGAGGAAAGGGCACAAGAATGCTGGAGGTGTGCACTGAGCCTGCTTCAACCTCTGATGGGTCATAAGGGTCCAAAGTAGTGACTGGGCCTTTGGACAGCTTCAAACTGTATATGACATGGTGATATTCAGTTTAGACTAAATTTAGTCCAAAGTAAAGACCCTAAGCCACATGTGGTGCAGATGTAGGGCCTTTAGCAGCAAGGGCTTTGATCCACTGGTCTGTTTTTATTGTGTTGAAATGCATATAAATACGATAATGTATTTGAATACTACAAATTTAGATAAAATCTTGTATTGAAACTTAGCTTGTACTGAAAATCTCCAGGTTTGGCAAATCTGATCAGTCATAATCTGTCAGTCTTTCAATGCTCATTTATAAAGTGTAGCAGAGAGTTCACATTTTAGGGAAAAAAAAATCTGATTTTTATAACCCATTGTCATTTATTTTTTTGCTGCATGCCAGATGAATAAAAAGGGTCATTCTTCTAATGATAGTGTTATCCTCTGAGATAAATCAGATCCAGATTCTGTCTCTCTTCAGAAAGAAAACTTTTGGATTTGTTTGTTGTTTTTTGTTGTTTGTTTTTTTTTTTATTTCAATTAAATTAAATTAAACTGCTCACCAAACATCTTGGGCAAAAGTACACATTTATTAGTAGAAAATATTCAGTGTGAAAATTCCCATCTGAAATGCCTGATTTCCTATAAAGAACTATACTGGCAAAATGAATTTTGTTTAGTAGCTTTTGGGGAATCATGTTATTTATGCACTGTATTTGTTGCTTTTTGTTTATAATCCCTCTATTTTAAAGGTTTTGTCATCAATTTAAGAAGTATAATGCGTGTGATTCAAACTAGAGACTGTACACATTTGAAGGATTAAATTAAAGAAATTAAGAAGGGACATGCAAATACAAAGCCCCACAACACTTCAGTGCCCACTCCAGTTAAGGGGAGTAGCAGTGGCAAATAGATTTGCGAAGTACACACCATGAAGTACCAACTTTCTTCCAACCTTTCTTCACATGCAGGATCCTTTGCGTGGCCCAAATCCTTGGTCACACCCCTCTCCAGAGAGATGGCTGAGACAGGGATTGCAATAGCTGAGCCCACCTGCTAGCTGTGACTGCGTGCTGCGAAACTGTTGTCTCCCCTCCCAGGTTCCTCTGTCTCAGGGCATGAGCCAAGAGCCATGGCTGGAGGCCAGTCTAGTGTGTGAGGACAGTATAGACTCATCCTCCATGGGAGCTGGTGTGTGTCTGATACTACGTGTTACCATGTCTTCCAGCTATTTTTGAGGCCACTGAGGTAATCTTCATCCTCTGGTGGTGGAAATAGGGACTGTGGGACTTCCCCAGGCTGTTGCTGTCTCACTTCCGTTTACCAAGGTTTGCACAGGGTGCGATATGTCATTCTCAGATCAGTGGGATGTGACAAAAAATGTTTAAGTGCTGCTTTGAGACATTTGGCAAGCAAATGAGCCTGATTTTTGAATGAGTAAAAAAAAAAAAAAAAGAAATTGAAAATAATCCATAATTTACAATTGTTGGTTCAAAGCCATCACTGCATATTTCTGAATAGCAAATATTTTTAAAATATTCAGAACTCTTAGAAGTTATTCACACAACCCTGAAATAATCTGTATTATCAAAGAATATTACTGCAACAACTAGCTACTCTAGTCATCTGAGTTTATCATTACAGCAGTCTGTAGGCATGTACAGTTGTCATAGCTTTGCAGTGTGGGAACAAGTGCAAACAAATATAACATGGACAAGGCCAAATAACATTTTAGTAATGTGATTTGGTCTCTGAACTCATGGCAATTTGGAGTGATTTCCAGAAGAATACAACGTAAAACATAATAAATCTGTCTTATCTGAGATAAAACATTCAAATACAAATACCTTAGTTATTATATTCCAGGGAAAGACAAGGACAATTAGCTAGGAAACTAAAAGCATCGTGACGTTGTGGACAAAACTAGTGTCATACCAGGCTGCAATAACAGAAACATGCATAATCTATAAGACAGATGAAATTCTCTTGATACTCTCTGCAGAACTGCTAAGGTTTCAATCAAGCAACTATTCAGTTTTGGCCACAGGCCACATACCAGCATTAGTGCAGCAGCACTTACAACGTAAGCCACAAGTGCTGTAGAATGAAAATCCTTAGGCACACAGGCACACGTAACATTTTCCAGGATGTTTGCATCACAAGAACTGAAAAATGTGTGGGTTTAAGTTCTGATCTTTTAGCTTCTATACCTTGTAAACAAACAGGGATGAAACAAAATTCCTAGCTTTGCTCCCCTCTTTGGGAAAGGAGTCTTGAAATCTTCATTTGATGCTCCAGCTTTCAGGTGAGTCTTTGGCTCTCTGCAACTTTTGGCTTGAGAGCTCTAGGAAAAACACTTGACTTCACAACAGACTTATTGTCATTCAGCTTCTAGGTGGGAAGTTTTGTGTAGTTGTGTGTGATACACGGCACTGATATCTTTGATCTTTTGTATTTCTGTTCACATTTACAGTTGTGGAAGATACACAAACAATTTATTTCAAATGCTTCTGAAACTGTTTCCTTCTGCCTTCAGGGATGTTATATTTTCCTAATGCAAATGTATTTGTTTGTTGTCATATTTCTAGATCTGGAATTGCTTTCCACAGACAGTCTCTGAAAAATAATGAGCATGCACACTTTATTATTAAAATCACCCATACCCATTACCATTAGCAATGAAGGTTAGTGTCAGGGTTTTCTGACCAACAGAAATGTGTGAATTCATAACAAGATGTAGTACAGTCAGATTTTAGCATCCTGTCAAACATGTAAGTAGAATTTAATGTATTCAAATCCATGTTTTACAGTGCTCAAGTTTACAAGCTTCTTAGCATTGATGGTATGATTATATAAACATTTTGGCTATTTGTACTGTAAAATACTGAGAAAAATTTTTGGATAATTAATTACATATTCTTTCAAAAAGCTCTCCATCTATTTCCATTTACCTCTCTCTCCCTAATTCTGTAGGAGATTAATTTATTTTTTCCTGTGCATTATTATTATTCAGTTCCTATTATATTGCTACCTCTGCCACTAGTTACACTGAACAGCTGAACTTGAATATGAAGTGACATATTTTTTTTCCAAATCAGTCAGAGGGCAACTACAGTTAATTTTCCTTGAAGGAAAAATATAGTCTGTCCATTTCCTTTATCAGGTTCATGGATATTCAGGTAGTAAATGTTGACAAGTTTGTTTCTTTTAGTTATGTGTTTCTTTGTGAAAACTGGAGCTTGTCCTGTAAGATGTGGAGCTTGTGACATGTTTTTATTGCTTCAGATAAGGATTACTATAATATGCTGCCCTGGTGCTTAATGTAAGAACATTTGAAAGTGGCATTTCTCGTTGGATAAAGCTTCTTTCTTATAATATGATGTTGTGAAGGGAAAATGTGTTTTATCTCTGCTCCATGATATGTACTGCCATCAAGTTGATTTTTGCATAGAGTTTAAGATGACAGTTTTGGTCTGTTGTATTCAGTCCTAACTCTGTGAAAGATTAATTTATTTCCTTGCAATACTTCCATTGCTGGTATAGTCATCAATGTATCTGAAGTTACATCCCTTAGTGTAAATGAGTCATATTCTTCAGTCAGGGTCCTGAAGGCTGGGATGGTTTTTTATTTTTTTTTTCTCCATTTCAATAGAACATTTTGTGGGTGTTTCAGAAGCTTGCACATAGGTTTATGGGAAAACAGAGTAAGAATGTTGAATGGTCATTCTGACAAAAGGAGGAAGGGAAGCTTATGTGGTGGTGGGATCAGGTCCTTCATCGATATTTGGACCTGCTGATGGAGAACTTGAATTTCCAGAAGTCTGAATTTGACCTGAGTAGCCTCTGTTACAGCAAATCAGCACATTTAAAGTCCAGGTAGACTTCCTTAAAAATGGCTTAGAAAGAAAGACGCTCTGCCATCAAGCTTTTAAGGTCACCCTATATTTTGGGACACTTAAAACTGGTGAGCAGTTAATACCAAGGCACAGAAGGAATTCATCCCTAGCCAAAAGTTAGCAAGAATCAAGTTTTCCAGGGTGACATTCATTACACTGGAGGGACTGGGAATAGTGCTGTCCCTGCTTCAGCCTACTCAGATCAGACAAGGCTGAGATTATGTCTCCTTATAAGATTAATGCTCTGTGCTTGCAGTACCAGATTGACTGTTTTCATAAATAAACCAAAATCAATCAATCTCTCAATCTTTCTTCCTTACAGTTTAGATTTATTACACCTGAATAGGAACCAAAATAAAAAACACTTTTCTGTATTAATGAGTGACTAAAAGAAGACTACCTGAAAATCTTAAAACTGTGGGATTTAAGACAGAAATTAACTTACAGAGAAACTGTGGGGATCTTTTCCCATTCCATGTCTTCCAACAACAGTTAAGATATTCAATTTTCTCTATAGAACAATGTTTCTTTGCATTTGTCTTTTCAACAATTATGAATGCACAGAGTGCAGGAATTGCAGACAATTTTGAATAATTTATTGCTTTAGAGCAAACTTCAAAATGTTACTTAATTTCGATCACTGACAGAAGCTCACAGTCACATTTCTTCAGATATATTGCAGAAGAGTTGACTGTGAGATCTCATGATAAATATCTTTTTTTCAGTGCATATTCACTGGCTACATCTCCACCCTTGTTGTTTCTCCTCATTTGTCATTCAGTCCAATGTGTTTCAGTACCACTCTGACCAGCAGGTCACTGAGGTAGAATGGATTTGCTGACACATAGTTAGGGCTGGTAACTCAAAGGAAGGCAGTGCACTGGTCCCATCCATCCCAGCCTTACAACTGTCACAGCTGCAGAAGTTGCTGTTGTAAAGTGGTCATGGAGCAAAACATTTCTTCAGGATGAAGTTAGTTAAATGGTAACAATTGAATTTATCAGAATGTAAGCAATGAGAATTACTTTATTTAAGGGATTCCTAGCACTTAAAGCCTGGGCTTTTAGTGAGATCTTCCATGTAATGGTTATTTGATATTACAACTGGAATTAATATAAATTAATTTAAAATAATACAGTAAGTCACTGTCTATATGGATAGCGGAAGTTCAGCTCCATTGATCAATGTGAGCAGATCCTAGCTAGAAAAAAAGGAGCAGTGTAAATATCATGAAAGACCTTCTTTACCTCAACTGACTACATCAGTGATGAAAGTTTGTGAAACTAGAAATCATATTTTTGCCCACAATTATTTTTGAGATCAGGAGCCCAGAAAAATAAAACAGTTTGTACCAGCCAAGACTTGTCCTAGAATAAACAGATGTTTTGTGTTTTTTTAACACTGTTCCAGTTCTGAGTTTCTTCAACTGCAAGATTTTTTTCTGCTTCTCAGAACCGGAGAAATTAGAAGTGGAAAAGACCTTATAGTTCTCCTCATTCACCCCGATGACAATGCAAAATAGTCCACAAAGAATATTTATTAATGCATTGCCCAGTTTAGTTTTAAAAGTCACAACTGATGGAGTTATTCTGTTCCCTTGCAATATTATTACATAGCCTAATATCTTCTACTTTCAGGAAGTTTTATACAGTATTCAAATTGAATTTTCCCTTACTCAGCTTGATCCCAGCTGTAAAACCTTCTAACAAACAAAACAATTCTTCTACCTCATTGTAAATGTGAGAAAAATCAGAATAGGACAATTTCAGGCATCGTGATGGGTCATCACCAGAGACAATAGTGAGCAACAGTGCCAGAGAGAAGACCTCTCCCAGCCTTTCTCACTTTCCACTGGATAAGGAAGTGGATGAGGCCGGATGATGCTGCACCTAAATTTTTTTTTCGGTCCATGTCCAAGAATATCCATGAAGGGCCATGACACTCTGCGGAACAGCTCATCTCCTGCACCATCCTGATTCTGAAATACTCAGCTCAGCCCTGTACGTTGTGTGCACCAGGGGTCATTGAGACAGCTTAACTAGGGACTCCCTTGTTATTTCCCTTCCTCTCCTTTGTTTTGCTCACTCCACCTATTTTATATCTTGAGCAAAGACAGAAAAGGCAGGCACAATCTTGTCCTATCTTTTTAATCTTTTTCTAAAAATTCATTTTCTGCACCCGTTTTATCTCATCTTTTCCTGCCTCAGGTTATTTTGTGATTTAGTTTTGGCTTTCCTATTTCCCGCTGAACTAGGGGAGAACTGTGCTCCCTTGGACTAGAGTCCGAAACAGAAGTTGTGGAAATAAGAACTGGCTTGCTTTTGTATTCTTATTTTTCAATGATCCAGCCTAGAGTTTGAGGATATGTTTATTCCCAAACAGAATGATGTCAAGGAAATGGGAGGAATTTTGTAATTTTTTTTGTTTGTTTACTATTCCCAGGGTTTCCTTAAAATCTTTATTCCTCTTTAAAGTGAGATTGAAAGATTTCTTTTGAAGAAACCTTTTTGATATGCAGATTTTACTGTATATAAGTGAGGAAAAACAATACCTTCTATGGAAAACAGGGAGGAAGATACCTATTTCCAAAATATATTTTCTGTCAAAAACAGATTTTGAAGGGAGTATTTCATTGTTTCATCTTAACATGCAAACCCTGTTTTATTTCTGCTTGTGCACTCAAATGCTGCTGATTTATTTCTGCTAATGTTAGCTATGAAGAGAAAGAAAAGGTTGAGAAGATGGCTGGAAGGAGGCATTTTTCATACTTTTACATTTATTTTATTTAATTCATTTTACTGGCAATTGAATTAATGTATTTTGGCTTTCTAAAATTTCCCAAAAAACATCAGCTGAGCCTTACAAAGGACTCAGGCTCTCATTTTGATGCACCAAAATTCTGGACTGAGGATTGCCAATACTTCACTTTCCCTGCAAATCACATTAACACAACAATCTCTTTTATTGGAATATTTACAGTCAGAATTCATACTAGTAATGTGTCTGCAATGTGTATCTTACAGCAAAAGTTTTCCTTCGCTAGATTAACTAGATTAACTGATACAAAAAGGATGTGAAATTTCAGAAGTGCCAGCACATTAAATCGTGAAAAGAGAGTACTCTGCCCTCCCCTTTGAGGAAGTTGGTAATGTGGAGCTCACAAAGAGGGTTAAGTACAGAAGGTGTTGTTTGAAATGAAGCAAGATAAATCATCTTAGGGAGAGGATGGAAATGGCTTGCTGGATTTTTTTGAGTCTATACAAAGATACTATGCTTCTGGAATATGAAACTCCTGAAAGGTAATATGAATCATAAAAGTTTGTGCCTCTCATGTTCAAAGGAATGAAATGGTCTTAATAAAAATCGGCACCTCACAGGCATCACAACCAGCTATCTCCAGGAGCTGCAACAAACTTCATCTACAGCTGAACAGCACAATCTTTCTTGCAGTTCCCATCTAAATATGTTGTTTGGACAGGTTTGGGGTTTTGCTTTGAATACACTTTGAAACCTCCATGACATGTGATAGCACTTAGCTCAGCGGCAAATTCTCACAGGAAACTTACATTACGTATTTTACATCCCTAATGTAATTATCAGGCCAAAAAATATACATGGGAGCAATGAAGCTCGACCACTTAAGCATTGCATTTTCAGTGCGTTGTGTTATTCCTGACAGAGCCAAGGAGGGAGAGGAAATTCAGGGAGTGGTGAGCTGAATTTCAGAAGCAGATTCAGATTAACAGCAGATCATGGTAACAGTGAGCTGCAACCTCTGCTTGGATGCTGGTCTGTCTGAGGCTACAGCACTAGGGCTTCCTGCAGGGCTGTCAGCAGCTTCTATTGTTAATTTATGATTGCCAGGGAACTTTTGTTATGGCCACACGTTATTTATTTATCCTTATTTTATTAAAAAAAAAAATATCCAAAAAGCACAAGCTAGTGTGTGCTTTGCAAAATCGCTGCAAGCAGGCTGAACTGGAGAGAGGATGTACCTAATAATCACCAGCCCTGATAGAAAGGGGAAAAAGGAAGAATATCATTGTGGCTTTTAAATATGACTATCACGAGTGAAACTCTCCAGCTAGACTAGATAAAACCAGAAACAAAAGGGAACTGGAATTACACTAGCAGCAGCTTAATAGCTGCAATTATCAGCTGGGCTCCCAGTTGGAGTTCCCACCCATCAGAGCCCGAGGTGAAAAATGTCAGGGGGATAGAGTGAAAGGCCTGCCTGAAAATGCAAAACCGCAGAGCATTCACTTGCTAAAAGACTTGGATGAGCTACTCGTTCTGGTCTTTGTGCTCTTTTAAATACAGCCATCTAGTTGTCTTGGAGACAAGCACGTGGGGAAAAAAAAAAGCCACTCAATATTCCTATCCCTGACTATAATCCCCTGTTATGGATCAGCTAAGTAATAGTCTAAATACAAAATGTATAAAATATTAACCTGACAAACTGCTCTGCTTAAGTCAATGACATATGGATAGAAGATGTGGATAACAAGAGGTTTATTAAAATGCTCCGGTTCAGCTGCAGCAGGAGTGACAGAATAAAAGCATGACTTGTAAAACCGAAAGAGTAGGGATATATTAACACTGAAGTGCAGATGAGCAAATTCTCCCAGAAATCTCAGAGAAGCAAACAGCAAATGAGGTTGATTAAAATTACTATAATTGTGGTGACAAGTTGTACGCCAGTCGAACACCCTACTGTACATAGTTCCAGATGCAAATTTAGGCTCTAATTTGTCCGTCCTTGAAGACAGTGATAAAACTCCCGTTGACTTCAAAGAAGAGCAGAAGCAGACTCTTCATAGGAAAAAAATAAATGTCTCATTTTAACATGTAAGATCAGTAGCCCTAAAATATATCTTGAAGGCATCATTGGAATTTATTGATTATAACTTTGTATTGATTGCTTTTAAGTTCTTCAAATAAACTGGAAAACTTGAGTTACTTCTTGTTTGAATATGGTAAGTTTTGAACTAAACAACACCAGGCATTTGTATACTACTTTTCAGGAATATCCAGGAGTAGGATCAGCATTTGCATTCACAGAAACTCAACTCTAGCACAGTGCTGAGCTTCAGATATGCTAAAAGGGACTTACTCTCACACTGAGATCTCACCTTCAGAAAACCAGTCCTTTTGAAAAGATTTAAAGCAAAGCATTTAGAAGTCATCCGGAACCATTAATCACTTTTAGAATTCTTGGCAAAAGCATTTGTTTTACCAATTTATACTAATGATATCATGTTGTGTCTATGTTAATATAATTCTGTTTAATTCTGAGACAGTCACTGTATGTTTCCTGTCAGTAAGTGGATGTGCCTTAACCTCCCCGAAGAGGACAAACCCATTTTAACATCTGGGTAACTGAGGTAGAATTAATAGAGATGTTTTGCCCCTAGCTCATGCTATTGGAATTTTTGTTACCATCAACTACCAGGATATTTTTCTTCTTTATATTCTCCTCCTACAGAAGCTGTGTGCATTGCCCCAGCCTTTTAAATAGTGTACTTAAACCTACTGTTCATAGTTTGCAAACTGACAATTTTTTTTTTTAAATAAAACAATTGAACTAAATATTTACTAGGATATTTTGGTATCATCTGCCACTCGAAATGATTGCACTAGTTACAAAAGCTTGCATGTCAAAGCTGTGCTGAAATGGAAGGGAGGAAACTGAAGTTAGGTTACTTCTGGATGGCATTTGTGCCTAATCTATTCACTAAACGCAGTGCTTTGAAATCAGTGCACTTCTCTGAGATGCTGTGGCGTAACAGGCTGTGTTTATCTCAGTTTAAGTCTACTGAAATTAATGGAGATGCAGAGTTCTGATATTTTCTTTTGGTGATCCATGGATAACATAAGCAATCTTAATCATGTAGAAAGACTAATAAAATCCTGCCTTCTGCAAGGTCTATGAGATTTGAAGGCTATGAAAATATTCTTACAATGACTGAGATTTCAAAAAAAGCCTGACTGCTAATGAAAAATAGTCCTGAACTCAGTTGAAGAGGTATTCAAGCTTGTGGTTAGGTTGATGCCAGATGTTGATGCAGAGGAAAGGGAAGTTGAGGAAATTTAAGAAAAATAGGTACATGAACCCTTAAGATATTGGGTTACCAGCCAGCTGGGAGACACCTGGAATGCAGCTATTTAAATCTGTTTGAAGTAAGGGTCTCTTGTAGAGGGATTGGCCGGAGGGTCTGGAGAGCAGAGAAGGCAGATCTGAAGCCCTTTCTGCTCCTACTAATGCCTTCTACCTCCCTCAGCCTGTAAGGAATAACTTCCAGAGCTGCACGGTCCCTGGCAAGGAGCCGAAGCAGCCTGTGGAGAGGAGGCAGACTGTGCTGGCAGTGAGAGAGAGAGCTGGTGCAGCAACCACCTCCTGCCTGACAAGGGCTGGGTAAGGGCATGAGAGGGGTGGCTATGGGGTATTTGCAGAGAGCTCTGGAGGGACAGAAAGAGCAAAGATGGTTTCAATGGCTAGAAATATCTTTGTTTGTTTGTTTGGGGTTTTTGTTTGTTTTTTAATGTACATTAGTTTTATTTTTTCCCATTTTTATATTATCTTTAACAAGAACTTACTTTTTGATGAATTGTTGATTAGTTGGGGGATCCCTGGTGGTCTAGTGGTTAAGATGCGGCGCTCTCACCGCCGTGGACGCAGGTTCGATTCCCGATCCTGCTTCAGGGATGCTCTCCTGGGCAGATGGAGCTCATCAGCCCCTAAGGCCATCCATCTAAGAGAAGGTCACTCTAAACAAACCTACGGCCTGAGGACCTCACTGCCATTGTCCAAGCCTGCTTAGCCTGGCAGATGAACCTTAGGATTAAAGGGTGGGCTCAGTTCAGCGCAGGCTGTGTCTCACCTAAAAAATCCATTGC